>CM066170.1:21735000-22935000 GCA_033629205.1 Lithocarpus polystachyus | reverse complement strand
ACCCAACACATACATATCAGCTTAGGCCGAAAATCAGTTTTGGAAATTCTGATTCCGTAAGTCTTGACAGAAGCAGCTTCTGTCAAGCTTCTGTCGAGCTTTAACTTTAAATTTCGATAGAAAGGATTCTACCGAGACTTCTGTTGAGTTTTAGTGAATAGTGCTTTCTTCACTTGTTTCTTGGTTATATCTTCATGGCTTTAACATTTGACTTGAACTCTTGTTTCTTGTAGTATTAAACCCATCCTAAATCTACCCAATTACAAGTAAAGTGCATTTTGTCAAAGGATTTGCCAATTATATAAAATATGCCTTAACAATCTCCCCCTTTAGCAATCTGTGACAAAACCACAACAAAACAAATAACCATGAGAGAAGTCTTAAATCACTAAACTTATAACTACTTGTTGTATTACAAAATAAATCTATCCCTACTACAAACTCTTGAAAAACTTTGCAAGAAGAGAGTTCATGGCAAGATAGACTTTCACAACCTGTCTTTCTGAAACACTTAACCAAAACTCATCAAGGCATCATGTGTGAAACAAAAATAAAGATTGCGTACATAAAGAAACATGCGTATAAAGATAGAGAAGAAACAATAAGTGTAAAGGTAGGTGAAAAGAAACATACATCATCACTTTATATGAAAATAAGTTCAATGTATGTAAAAATAATGGTTACAAAAACCAAGGTACAAGAGGCTAATGTAATAAAAGAAGAAAATATATAAAGTACTCACTACATCCCTCAAAAAGATATACACATTCCCCCTAAAAAACATGTCTAAGTTTCCTTTTAAATAGAGGACTACTCTTAAAACCAAAACTACTCCCCCTTTTTGTCACGAATGACAAATCGCAAGTCACTAAGAGGTCGTCATCTCGTCATCACCGGAAGAGCTAGCACTATCCTCATCATCCTCATCCTCATCATCATCATCATCCTCAGAAGGAGAAGCTGCGGGATGCTCTAGAGAAGGAGAAGGAGTAAAAACTAGCCATGCAAGCCAGCCGGCGAGCAATGCAACCCACTCGGGTGTTCATCTGACACATCTTATCAATTAAATACTCTAGACGACCACCAAAGTCAGTCTGCATCCTCTAAAGCAGCTTCATGATGGCCTCGACAGTCACACTAATAGCCACAGAGGTAAAAGGGGCAGAAGAAGACAGAGCCAAATGTCAGTTCGTTTAGACCCCTTAAACCCAACAGATTAACCTAGTGAATTAGCCAAGTGATTAACTTAGGTAATTTAATTAAAACTAGGTTAACACAAAATAAACAAAAACAACAAAGCAGCAGAAAAATAAATAACACAAAGATATGATGACCCAGGAAACCACACCGGTAAAAACCTGGGGAGGATTTGACTTAGCTATCCTCAAGGTAAACTGAATCCACTATGAAAGAATCGAAGTTTACACAACAAGACTTAGACCACTAACATCTTATTGCTACCCAAGTGTAGGAAACTTACTACCATGACCCCATGATAGCTCCAAGATCCACGGACTCCTTCTTTCTTGAATTCTTCAGCAAATCCACAAGCGCACCTGCTTGTGTATCTTTGTGCTCTTTTGATTCTACAACTGTATTGATCTACACAACTCTTGACATGAATCTCAAGTTTGTAAACCCTAAGTGTATGTGAAGGTAAACACCTCTAGATCTCACAATGAGATTCACAAACACCGCATTCAGAACTCTAAAAACGTGGCTAGGGTTTTCCCTTATATACTTAGGGCAAAACATAAAACCCTATACATTAAATGGACTAGGGTTGAGTTGGAAAATTCTGCAGAAAAACGATCTGCCCGATTTTCGATCGATCGAGCCTAATTTTTGATCGATCGAGTCTGACAGAAAGTTAATGGTAATTCTGCATAAAAACTCGATTCCAACTTTACATTAAATCCCATACTTTGAGCAAGTCTAACACACGACTAAACATTGTTTTGATCATAGTTTGCCAACATACAAATTGAAGTTCTAAATACATTAGATCCTAATCCTTAGAACCTAACAAACTCCCCCTTTGGCAATCCGTGACAAAACACAGACTTAACAAAAGCTCAAAGTTTACACATTGAAATAGCCCATTACAACATAAATAGCCACTTAGACAATTCAACCTAAACTACTATCCAACAGTTGCAAAGTAGACAGCAGCTCGACTGAAAGCAACCTGTATTTCCTGTAACACTTAACAAACACATAAACACATGTGTGGAAGAAAGAAACAAGGAATATAAACAAAAACTTCTTGATTTCACATAACACAAAATAAAGACATATATCATGAATAACATCATCAATATAAATCAATAAGCAAAGTAGCATAGTGAAATAAGAAACATATACATAAAAATGTATATCAACAAATATCATGTATCACAAAAAAAATATCTCCTAAACAAATGAGTATACACAGTGAAGCACCTAGATACAATCTAATAACTCCACAAGCTCCGCAGTATCACTACCAAGAAAACAAAACTCCCCCTAAAATGTAAATCTCCAAAAAAAACTCCTAGATACAAATGAACTATGCACTCCCCTTTTTTGTGACGAATTGCCAAAGGGCACTCACTCATCATCAAAAGGAGGCGGAGGAGAATGACGAGAGCTCGCCAAATCCGCTCGTAACGCACGTAGCTCATCAAGGATGTCCACCAAAAGCTGACCATGAGCCGCCTGAACGGTCACGACAATATCAAGCGTCCGACGAAGGTCAGAAACCTCATCAAACGATGGAGGAACATCAGCAGCAGCAGCAGCAGCAACAGCAGGATCAGAAGACGTCCCAGCTGCATGAGTATCTGTAGAAGAAGACGGGGGTGGAGTGACACCAGAAAGCTCTACCCTAGGACGCTTAGAGCTAGCTCGAAGTTGAGCAGCCCTTTGCCTCAAAAAGGTAGCACCAATAGGAGCAATGACATGTACAGGCTCAGAAGCAGGATACTCACCAAAACCAAGAAAAAGGAGAATCCTATGAATAAAAACAGGAAAAAACAAAGCATGAGCCGTAGAACTAGATCGATGAACCTCGTTCAAAGAACGAAGGAACAAATGCAGAAAACTGATAGGCGCATCAGTGACAAGAGCATACAAAAACACACATCGCTCAAGAGGGATGGTGTGGACATGCGAAATAGGCCACAAAGAATGACACGCTATCCTAAAGAAAAGATAGTGAAGCTCAGAAAGCTCAGCAGAAGTGATCCGAGGATCAGAACCCCACTGGATAGAAGACCCAGTGATGTATGACAGGACGTCATCAAGGGGTGGAGACTCCTCGTAAGGAAAAACAGGATGGTCAACTATGGGCACCCCAAGAGCATCAGACACCACCCTAGGGGTAATGCTAAACTCTACACCACGTAACCACACCTTTACCAAGGTGTCATTATCGTAGACATGGATAGAGAGGTTCGAATAGAACTCTCTAATCAAGGTGGCAGGAGGAGGAGAATGCTCATACTCGAGCAAAAGTAACCAACCCCGACGTGTAAAATTACGTCGCACCTCAGGATCTACCTCATCTAGGACGACCCTACGCTCAGCCCAAATATGACGCCTAAGGTTCAGAGTCTCATAAGTGACTTGGTTTGACTCATTAGGGAACCGCTCGGTGTCAAAAGAAGGAGAAGGATCAGAAGTCCTATGGGCTCTAGTTTTCCTAGGCATAGTGCTAAGGAGAAGAGATAGACACAGAAAGAGAAGAGCAAAAACAAATACCAAGGGCAGACTGCAAGTTAGCACAGCATAAAATATAGAAAATATCAATTCTATATGATGCATGAGCATGAACATAAAATGATGCATGTACTAATGTAGTGACATGTTCAATTATGATCCAAATTAACAAAATTAGCTTGAGCAAGTGGTTGGTATCAAAAAGACCCAATTTGAAAAAATCCAATTTTTCGAAAACACAACAAATTGATTAATTGATCAACACAACATCCAATTAACTCAATATAATGATCAAATTAAACAATCCAACAAGCCAATTTCATCAATTTAACTCAAATTGATCAAAACCCCCAATTTTCTCAATTTCAAGCCCTAGAATTTTAAATTTTCCTCAAAACACCAAATTAACCAAATTAAACCATATGGAGTGTTTGAATATACTGTCCCCACAAAAACCCATGAAAAATTTTAAAGAAAAAGAGCCAAAATCAATCCCAAAAAGACAAAAATCCTAAAATGCCGAAAATACCCAAAAATGCATGAAAATAATGCATGAAACTAGGAAATAAATGCAAAAGGAAGGGGCATAAAGGACTTACCAGACTTGGGAGAGAGAGATTATGCAAAAGAATTGGAAGAAAACGACAAAATCTCCAAGAAAAGTGCTTGACCGGTTGGTAGGGAGACAAAAACTTTTGAAAAAGTTTTGAAAGGTAAAGAGTCACGTGGAAAAAGAACCTTTTTAAAACCAGTCATCCCGATTTTCGATTGATCGAAAATTATATTCGATCGATTGAAAATACCGTCGATTGATCCAAAACAAGCTTGGACCGATCGAGCCAACCAGAGAGTTTCTGAGTATTTTAAAACATTTTCGATCGGTCGAAAATCAGTTTCGATCGATCGAAATTCTGGAAAAATCACAGTTTTGAAAAACCAAACATTTTAGATCAAAAACTCCTCAAAGCAGTAGATTTTATAAATAAAATGCATGAGTATGAGATGAGATGTTTTCCAAAAACACATGTATTCAACCCAGATTTCTCAAAGCAGAAAATTTCTTTCAATATACCCCAAAAAAAACAAGCAAACATGTTCTGCATCAATTTCCCGAAATTCTCAAACTTGGTTGGTCAGGCCAAAAACACACACAATATCATGTACACAACTTAGCAAAGAATAACTTGTGTAGTGTGTGCAACTAGCATAAGCTTGAGAAACATGTGAGGTGATATACACATAGAGATCAATCACAATTTCTACAAAATCCATCACATGAATTTGAAAGAGACTATTACTTAAAGAGTTACATCCTATAACTCCCACATCTCCTAGAATAAAAGCTTGCAATCATGTAAGTTTCTTGATTTGCCTCATTATTAATATTCAAATTAAATGATTAGAAACTTAATAAAAGCCGGGATAATGTACACACCAATTTTATTTGAATTTGTGAGATTATTATAGCCCAATAATGTACACACCAGTTTTAATAGAAGCTACACCTTATGTTCTTTTTGTGCATGTGCTACACTTTCTCGAGCACAAAATCTTACGATATGCACTAAGGTGTTCATGATTGGCTAATAAACAGTGGTGAGATGGTTATTTATGCCTTTCTCAATAAGTTCAAGTCCAACAATCAAAGACATAAGACTTTAAGATCAAGATCATGTGATCAACAAATATAGCATCTTCCCACACAACATGCACAACAAACTTTAGCTAGTAAAGTGCAATAGAAATAAGTGCATCAAAGCTAAACAAGGTACATTCATATGACATGTAAAATTTGATTGACCAACCTTGTCTTCAAATTCAAGAAAAAATAGCAAAAAACACAATTTGCAAATTTTTTTTTTTTTTATTTAACCAAAAAAAATCCTAGAATGAAATGCATGAATGTAATGCAATGCAAATCCTAGAAACAGAGGTCACAAAAGATAGAGCAATGAAGTACAAGGACCATGTCAGACAGACTCAATTAGATCGAGCCTTTTGCATTCAAGACTTCTTAGATGCAACTCTTGCATTGGAGTTATGATTCACATTAGAATTCTGAGCAACTCCAGGATTGGTATAAAGGTTTAACGCCTTTACCAATTCACCAATAAGTACCATAGGATCATGTGCTTGAGGCACAGGTACTTTAGTTTTATTTGCTCGCTTCGCAGCTTGCAACTTAAAACAATTTGGACGAATGTGTCCAGGTTTTCCACAAAAATGACAAACCCATGATGGCTTATCATGCAATTTGCCCTTAGTAGAAGTAGAAGCTCTAGAATGAAAAGCTTGAAGGTCAACCCTAATCTTTCTAGGTGGAGTAACATTTATAGGTTTGACAGGTTCACTCACCAAGGGTTTGACAATCTCACTCTTAGGAGGTTCAGAAGAAGGAACAAATTTAGTGGAAGAAGGTTCAAGCACAGAAATACTTTCCTCATAACTTAAACCAGTTTTATCAGAAGGAGACTTTTGAATACTCAGCATGTGATCAAGTTTGGAGCTTGCAGACCTATTAGTTTGTTCTCTAGCAACAGATAAATCAAGTTCCAAACATTTAACTTTATCAAGTAAGAGCATGTTCTCAGTTTTCACATTATTCAAAAGCTCATTTGCATCAAATAATTTAGCAAGTAAATTTTTCTTTTCAAGTTTCAAAGATGCAATTTTCTTCAAGCCTAACTCAACATTCATGGCATCCTTTGCAGCAACTTTGCAAAGTTTATTGTAGGCTTCCTATAAATCTGCATCCTCAGAGAGTTCCCCATCAGAAGGGTTCTCTTCAACAGGTATGCTTTCATTACCTACCGTAGTAGCAGTGAAAGCAATGAAGTTTCCACCCTCATCACTAGCGGATTCATTGTCGGAAACTTCATCATCACTAAGGGTTACAGCCATAGCTTTACCCTTAGACCTCAAGTATGTAGGACATTCAGATTTTAAATGACCATACCCTTGACAACCATAACATTGTTGTCCCAAAGAATTATTAGAAGGCTGTCCCACTTTCTCCTTAGGTTTTTCATTGTTATTGACTTTAATGGGATCATTCTTCCTAAAATTTCTAGGTTCATCAGTGTTCTTGCCTCTTGCCCTTCTGTTATTGTTCCTAGGAAAGTTTCTAAAGTTCTTGGCAAGATAGGCAATCTTTGTAGCAGAGAGTTCATCATTAAATCCACCATTATTAACATCATCAACAGACTTAAGAGCCATTGATTTGGATTTGTTAGTCTTAGGGAGGTCTAACTCATAGGACTGAAGAGATCCTACAAGTTCTTCAACAGGGATGGAGTCTACATCCTTGCTTTCAGTGATGGCAGTCACTTTGGGTCTAAAGTCTTCAGTCAAAGATCTAAGAATCTTCCTAACAATTTTAGGTTGATCATAGATTTCACCCAAATTATAAGCAGAATTAACAATATCATTCAATTTAGCATAGAATTCATCAAAGGATTCATCATCATTCATTCTAATGCATTCAAATCTAGAGGTTAATTGCTGCAACTTATTAATTTTAACTGCCTTCATGCCTTCATGCACAGTCTGGAGGATTTTCCAAGCAGTATGAGCAACCTCAACATTAGAGATTCTCTTAAATTCCTCCATGGAAACAGCATTAAAAATAGCAATCATAGCTTTGCTATTAAAAGCGGCTGCCTCCTTTTGAGAAGTTTGCCACTCACTCACAAGAGTAGTGGGCTTCTCCCATCCGTATTCAACGGAATTCCAAACTCTCTCATCAATGGATTTCAGGAAAGCTTTCATCCTTACTTTCCAATAAGCATAGTTGTTTCCATCAAAGTGAGGTGGAACAACAAGAGAGTGTCCGTGTTCCATGACAACAGGGGTCAAGGATCAGCTAAAAGATCAAAAGATCAAACACAAAAGCAACCCGCTCTGATACCACTTGTCAGTTCGTTTAGACCCTTTAAACCCAACAGATTAACCTAGTGAATTAGCCAAGTGATTAACTTAGGTAATTTAATTAAAACTAGGTTAACACAAAATAAACAAAAACAACAAAGCAGCAGAAAAATAAATAACACAAAGATATGATGACCCAGGAAACTACACCGGTAAAAACCTGGGGAGGATTTGACCTAGCTATCCTCAAGGTAAACTGAATCCACTATGAAAGAATCGAAGTTTACACAACAAGACTTAGATCACTAACATCTTATTGCTATCCAAGTGTAGGAAACTTACTACCATGACCCCATGATAGCTTCGAGATCCACGGACACCCTCTTTCTTGAATTCTTCAGCAAATTCACAAGCGCACCTGCTTGTGTATCTTTGTGCTCTTTTGATTCTGCAACTGTATTGATCTACACAACTCTTGACATGAATCTCAAGTTTGTAAACCCTAAGTGTATGTGAAGGTAAACACCTCTAGATCTCACAATGAGATTCACAAACACCGCATTCAGAACTCTAAAAACGTGGCTAGGGTTTTCCCTTATATACTTAGGGCAAAACATAAAACCCTATACATTAAATGGACTAGGGCTGAGTTGGAAAATTCGGCAGAAAAACGATCTGCCCGATTTTCGATCGATCGAGCCTAATTTTCGATCGATCGAGTCTGACAGAAAGTTAATGGTAATTCTGCATAAAAACTCGATTCCAACTTTACATTAAATCCCATAAAAATATAAATACCATAAAAAAATAAAAAACAAAAAATAAAACATATGGAGACCTTTTTTTGGATCTTAAATAACAAAATTTAAAAATACAACCCTAGGTCCATTCATTTACAACAAATGTAGCACTAATTACAATGACCAATATGTCAAGCACAAATTAGATCTGAAAAACTGATATTCATAAATTTCGATAAATAGGTTATCTGTAACACCCGTCTCACTTAAAATTTAATTTAATTACTTCTAGAGAGTAGATTTGATTAATTGCTTAATTATTTTGGAGGAGATAATTAATTTTATATTGTGATTTTTTTTATAATGTTAACAATAATAAAAATAATATTAATGTGTTTAGTGGGAATATAAGTGGGTCTTGGAAGTTTATTTTAGTGTAGTGGGCTTCTAAATTTTCAGCCCAACTGAAATTAGCCTTATCATGGAATAGGCTTCTAAACTTTCAGCCCAAGTGCAACAGCTTTATAATGAAATAAAATTAGGGTTTCTCAAAAACAAAAGAAGAGGAGGCTGTGCACTTCAGGGCAGCCAGCAACTTCATCTTGGTTTTGAGGTAAGCATCATTCTAGGAAAGCCTTTTTTTTTTTTTTTCTTTTATTTTGCTGGGATTTCATCATTGACATGTTAGTGTTAGGGTTAGTATTAAGTTTGCTGGAATTTCAATGATAATAATGTATAAATTGGATTGCCGAATATATATATATATATATATATATTACAATGATTAGTTCACATGGTTGGCCGAAAGTGGAGATTGGTGCTATTAGGTTTTTATATAAGTATATATATTTATATATATATATATATATATTACATTATATCATTGTTAGTATAGTAAATGGTCCTTTTGCCACCGTGGTGTTTGGCTATGGCATTGATATTGCAAATGTTTTTATTATTGATGATAATGTCATGGAACCAATTTCTTGGGTGCCGAATTGTGTTTTTTTTTTTTACTTTCATATTCACGTTGTTTGGACGAAATGGAAAATTGTAATTTTGGGTTCATGTATATGTATATAGGCACATAGGTTATAGGGTTGCTTATGGTAACGTGTTCTTATATAAATATTAGATGTTAGGTTAGGGAATGCTATACTATTATTTTAATCTAAAATAGGTTTGGAGTTATATTAGAAAGACACGTTAAATTTTATCTTGCCAAATCTTCATAGTGGTTGAGGAATTGTTTTATCAAGAGGACTTTGTGGTTATTAAAGAACCTGCCCTTATTGAATTGTTTAATTATTATTTAGGTTCTAGTTGACGTTGTTTCGAGCAATTGAAGTGAAGCTTGGTTTAGCCACTAGAGGTAAGTAGACTTCAACACATGACGTCTCTCAAGACGTATATTTATATATATATATATATATAATTGTGGTAAAAATATATTTATATATATATACATACACATAATTGCAAAAGTGAAGTTTCAAAGACTTATACCATTGTTAGTGCTTTATACATACTCAAACTCTATTATTTATTGTATATTTTTGTGAAACTGTATATGTCAAGAGTGTTTCAAATGGTCAACTAGACAGTCTGCAACCTTTGTCAACACAAGGTTAAGTGTTGGTCTTCGGCCGAAGTAGTGTTAGTGTGGTGTGGTGCAGTGTTATTGTTGCTCTTCGGAGCTAGTGTTGCCTCTTTGAGGTTAGTGTTATTGTTCCCATGGGAAATCACCCACCGAGTGTTTAGCAGCTTTTGTTTGTGTTTGACTAATATTTTTCATATTGAATTACTGTTTATTTACTACTGTTCTTTTAGGTGGGAAATTGCTTATTTTCAAAATAAAATTGTTTCTACCTATTTGGTGCATATTGGCATATAAATGTGGTCATTATTTTATTAATGTTTGCAGTGTTATAGTGAAGTGTTTTATTTTAACAGCCTTATAGAATATATTATATTACAGTTTAAACTAATTTTAATTGTATCGTGATGACTATATTTTGTCAATGATATTATCGTTTTGTTTTTGGAAGACATCCTCATGTTTGTAGTCTCTTATTGAGCCTTTAGCTCACCCCTTTTTCCATCCTTTCAGATTAGAGTTATGGAGTGTCTTTTGGTGGTAGATCAGTGGAGCCTTAGATTGACGACTTCGTTTGGAGCTTGATAATTGCAGAATTGTTTTAGTAAATTTGTTTCAGGAAAATCAGATTATTATTTTGGAACTATTTTGAGATGTTATTTGGAGATTTTACATTCAAGAATATTATTGTTGTTTTGTTTTTATGGATTGTTAAGGAAATCTGATGATATTCAAGAAGTTTATTTGAGGATAAATATTACGCTCTGTTCCATTATATCATTGTTGATTATTTCTAAGACAGGTTATGCATCTAAATCCTTCTTAAGGGTTTGGGGTGTTACAGTTATGGTATCAGAGCATAGGTTTATGATTCTGTAGACTTATAGGTTTGATCTTAAGACTATTTTGGAACAAGAGTGTGATTACAAGGAATTTTAGTGTTAGAATTAGTTGACCTTTCATAGTGATTTTATATTTTGTTTTGTTTTGTTTATTATTCTAAAGTGTGTAGGAATGATTGTTGTACTATCTATGTGTTTGGTTTTGACCCTCTGAAATATTTGAAATATTTACTTATGATATCTTATTGTATTGCTTAGAGATATGGCTCCACCAAGGGGGAACCCAGGGAACAGTCAACCGAATGCTGGGGGACCTACTAATCTCCAGGCTATTATTGAAGCCATTGGGGGCTTAACCAATATAGTGCAACATCAAGTGGGAGCCACCAATCCGACTAGTGCCTTGGAGAAGTTTAGGAAGCTTGATCCTCCTGCTTTCAAGGGTACAAAGGATCCAATTGAGGCTGACAACTGGCTTAAGGAGATAGAAAAGCTCTTTAGAGCAATGGAAGTTAGTGATGAGCAACGAGTTGTCCTTGCTGTTTTTGTACTGAAAGGTGATGCATTGGAATGGTGGGAGTCCACGGAGAGGACACATGGAAGAGAAGTTATAACTTGGCAGCATTTTGTTGAGCTCTTTCGTAAGAGGTATTTTCCTGATAGTTTGATGGTGCAAAAGGAAGCTGAGTTCATTCGCATAGCACAAGGTACTCAATCAGTGTATGAGTATGAGCGGAAATTTGCTGAATTATCCCGCTTTGCTCCACACATGGTTGACACGGAAGCAAGGAAGGCCAGGCATTTTGGAAGAGGTTTAAGGGAGGAAATTCAGGGACCGGTTTCCATGTTCAAATTGGAAACATACGCAGAAGTGGTGGATCGAGCTCTCATAGCAGAGAGAAATTGCAATCGTCTCTCAAGGGCCAATGATCAAGAGAGGAAGCCAACCCAGAGTCATTTTCTTAAGGGGAAGTCTAGTGGAAGTTCATTCAAGAAGCAAGGGGTGCCTAATTCAAATAAGAAGGCATACAAAACTTGTCCAAGATGTGGAAAGGCTCATAGTGGAACATGTTATTTGGAGTCAAGGGCGTGTTTTAAATGTGGCAAGACTGGACACTTCATCAAGGATTGTCCAGATCTGCGAGCTGAACAAACTACCAATCCAAATGGGAGCCAACAGAGACCTAAGGTTCAGGGTCGAGTTTTTGCTTTGACTAAACAGGACGCCGAGGCCTCCCCATTAGTGGTTTTAGGTACACTTCTTATTTCCAGTCAGCATGCACAAGTGTTATTTGATTCTGGTTCAACCCATTCTTTCATCTCACGTAGACTTGCACAAAGGCTAAACATGGAACCTGAGAGTTTAAATTATGAATTGTGTGTTGCTACACCTTCTGGACAACAAATGATTACCCATAAAGTGTACAAGTCTTGTAATGTTTTAGTCTCTGGGAGGGAATTAAAAGCAGATCTTATGTTGCTTGATATGTTTGAGTTTGATGTGATTCTAGGGATGGATTGGTTATCTACTTTTCATGCTTCCATAGAGTGTTTTGGGAAGAAGGTAGTATTTAGAATTCCTAGGGAGCCAGAATTCTTCTTCGAGGGAGATCGTGTGGTGAAACCACCTGTATTGGTGTCAGTGATGCAGGCAAGGCGATTGCTAAGGAAGGGATGTGAAGGGTTCCTTGTTTGTGCTTTGAAGGGTGATAAAGTAGAGTTAAAAGTTGAAGACATCCCAGTGGTGAAAGAGTTCCCAGATGTGTTCTCTGAGGACTTATATCCTAGATGACATATATCCTAACATTCTGCAAGCTTCTCCCTAATGAGCTTTTTGTGTGCGAACAACACCAAACCCTACTAAGAAGGCGAACATTTTTTTGCAAATCCAAGATATAAATACCTTAAAAGAAATGAAAATGAAAAAATAAAACATATGAAGGCTTTTTTTTGGATCTTAAATATCAAAATTTTAAAATACAGCCTTGGTCCATTCATTTACAACAAAAGTAGCAAAAGTTACAATGATCAATATGTCAAGCACAAATTAGTTCTGAAAAACTAATTTTCATAAATCTCGATAGATAGGTTGTCTATCGAGCAGCTGTCAAGCATCAGGGAAAGTTTGCCTTTTAAACCGTGATATATGCTATCTGTCATGCTAGCTATCGAGCTTTAAAATCCAGCACTTCTTCACTTATTTCTTGGATAGATTTGTATTTCTTTAACACATGGGCTTGAACTCTTGTTCCTTGAGAATTAAACGCATCCTAGATCTATCCAATTACAAGTATAGTGCGTTTTGTCAAAGTATTAGACAATTCTAGATAACATATGTTCCTAACAATATTCACATATGCCCTAACATTCTGCAAGCTTCTCTCTAATGAGCATTTTGTGTGCCAATAACACCAAATCCTACAAAGAAGGCAATAATTTTTTTGCAAATCCAAAATATAAATACCATAAAAAAATAAAAAATAAAACATATGGAGACCGTTTTTTGGATCTTAAATAACAAAATTTAAAAATACAACCCTAGGTCCATTCATTTACAACAAATGTAGCAAAAGTTACAATGATCAATATGTCAAGCACAAATTAGATCTGAAAAACTGATTTTTATAAATCTCGATAGATTGGTTATCTTTCGGGCAGCTGTCAAGCATCAGGCAAAGTTTTCCTTTAAACCTTGATAAATGCGATCTGTCAAGCTAACTGTCAGGCTTTAAAATCCAGCACTTCTTCACTTGTTTCTTGGACAGATTTGCATATCTTTAACACTTGGACTTGAACTCTTGTTCCTTGAGTATTATACGCATCCTAGATCTACCCAATTACAAGTAAAATGCGTTTTGTCAAATTATTAGACAATTCTAGATGACATATGTTCCTAACATGATTCACATATGTCCTAACATTCTGCAAGCTTCTCCCTAATGAGCTTTTTGTGTGCCAACAACACCAAACCCTACTAAGAAGGCAAACATTTTTTTGCAAATCCAAGATATAAATACCTTTAAAGAAATAAAAAAGAAAAAATAAAACATATGAAGACTTTTTTTTGGATCTTAAATATTAAAATTTTAAAATATAGCCCTCGGTCCATTCATTTACAACAAAAGTAGTAAAAGTTACAATGATCAATATGTCAAGCACAAGTTAGTTCTGAAAAACTGATTTTCATAAATCTCGATAGATAGGTTATCTATCGAGCAGCTGTCAAGCATCAGGGAAAGTTTGCCTTTTAAGCCGTGATATATGGTATCTGTCGTGCTAGCAGTCGAGCTTTAAAATCCAGCACTTCTTCACTTATTTCTTGGATAGATTTGTATTTCTTTAACACTTGGACTTGAACTCTTGTTCCTTGAGTATTAAACGCATCCTAGATCTACCCAATTACAAGTAAAGTGCGTTTTGTCAAAGTATTAGACAATTCTAGATGACAAATGTTCCTAACATGGTTCACATATGTCCTAACATTCTGCAAGCTTCTCCCTAATGAGCTTTTTGTGTGCCAACAACACCGAACCCTACAAAGAAGGCAAACATTTTTATGTAAATCCATTATATAAATACCTTATAAAAAATAAAACATATGGAGACCTTAGGTCCATTCATTTACAAGGAAAGTAGGAAAAGTTACAATGATCATTATGTTAAGCACAAATTATTCTCATACAGACACGAAATCTTATGCTAGGTTCTAAGAGCTTAGAACAATTAGCAAATCGTGAGCACACAAGAACATGTAAGCTGCAGAAAGAAGATTTAAGAATCTGCCTGGTTCGATCAATCGAAAAACAGGCTCGACCGATCAAGAATCGTATCTGCAGAATTTTAAGTTGGCCCAAACAGCAGTTCTAGCCCATTAAGGATTAGGGTTTCAGATCTACTTCTCTCACTATATAAAGGAAACCCTAAGCACATTTTTAAAAAAGGCTTTTTAGAGAGAGAAGAGTGTGCCTCTTTTGTATTTAAGGTTTTTCTCCTAAAACCTCTCTTATTACTTCTACCGGTGTTGTTCCTTGAAGAATCTCAAGATCCGGTATTGCTGAAGTTGCTGCCTTCTCTAGTCATCAAAGGTGCTGATGATCTAAACCTTCAAGGGTGGTCTTGGAGTCACAAACAGGAGAGTTTGTGTTACTAAACCTTTGAGTGGGATCTCAAAGTCACAAACGGGGATGTTTGTGTTTTGCAAAGATTAAAGAAAGAAGGAGTCCGTGGTCTCGGAGCTATCACGTGGTCGTGGTAGTAAGTTTCCTACATTGGGTAGCAATAGGATGTTAGTAGTCTAAGTCGCTATTGTGTAAACTTCAATTCTTTCTAGTGGATTTGCTATTTTACCTTGAGGATAGCTAGGTTAAATCCTCCCCAGGTTTTTTACCGGTTTGGTTTTCCTGGGTCATCATATCTTTGTATTCTTTATTTTCCGCTGCTTTACTTGATATGATTGTTATTGTTTTAACCTAGATCTGAATAATAAACCTAAGTATTCACTTGGTTAATTAATTAGGTTAAACAATCTAGTTTACAGGGGTCTAAACGAACTGACAAGTGGTATCAGAGCGGGTAGCTCTTTTGTTTTAGATCTTTTGATCTAAGAGCTGATCCTTGATCCCTGTTTTCATGGATAATTTGAAGTGTCTTACTGTTTTTGATTATGATGATTTGAATAAAAAGGACACTGTTGTTTCTGTTGATCTTTTTGATGCCTGTGAAACTCTTCGTAAGGAATTATTGAAAACTATGAGAATTGCAAAGAAATTCAAGGAAGAGTTAAAATTGGCTAATCTTGAAAAAGAGGAATTGATTGTTAGATTAAATGAATCTAATAAAAAGAATGAATTTTTGAGAAATCAAATTTCCTCTCAAGATGAGTAGATGAAAAGCTTGGAACAAGAGTTAGCTGAATCTAAAGCTAAAATTGAAAATTTGACTAGTACCAAGCCTGCTGTAGATAACAGAAGTGTTTCTGTTTCTCTTAAGCCTAAAGCTGGAAAGTTTATATTCCTCCTTTCAAGAGGAATAATAAAGAAAAGACTTATTTTGCTAGGTTAGACAAAGACAAAAGTTCTGATGTAGACGCTGAAGTTTCTAAACCTAAGTCTAAACCTACGTTTAGAGAGCATAAGAAATCTGTTTTTGTGCCTACTTGTCACCTTTGTGGTGTTGTTGGTCATATTAGACCAAATTGTTCTTTGTTGAGGCAAAAACCAAAATCTGAGACTAGATTTGTTGTTAGGAATACTGATGTTCCTAAATTTGTTCATGTTTGTCACTTTTGTGGTGTTTCCAGTCACATACGTCCTAATTGTCATAAATTGAAATTTAAGCATTCTGTATTTCAATCTAGGACATGTGATGATATTTCTCCTGCCATAAGTCCAAATAAATTGTTTCATATGCTTTTGAAAAATTTAAGCTTGTTGGCTTGTGAAAGGAAATTGCAGGATTTCAGTGTTTCTCAGAAGATTGGTGTAATCCCTCAAATACACTCTGCTTCTCATGGATTTTCACCTACAAAGCCGAAGACTCGTGCTATATGGGTGAGAAAATATTCTCTAAGGTGAGTGTTGTTGACTTGTCCTTGATTTAATTCTTTCAAGTATTTGTGGACATGTTTTGTTTCTGTTTTTGGTTGTTTTGTTTTTTATGTTGTTTTTTATTAAAAAAAAAATCCAAAAACATTGAAAATTTTCAAAAAGACAAAAATATTTTATTTTGTGTCTTGTTTTAATTTTTCTTGAGGATTACATGAGTTATAATATCTCTCTTGATTTAGAACATGCCTGACATTGTGGAGAAACTTGAATAGCATGTGTTCTATAAGTGCTAAGCTATTTTTTGGTTTTGTTTGAGTATGTGCTAGTTTGTACATGTACTCATGGGTTAATTAAGAAATTGATATTTCTTGTTTGTGTACCCTCTATAACTTAGTTAAGCACTATCATGCATAGTTTTGCATTGTTCATTTAGCATAATGTGTGTTTTTTTTTTTTGTCATAAAATTTCTTTTAAACCAAAAATACTTTTGTGTTTTGCATTAATTTTTCTTGGATTTGAAATCAAGGATTGGCCATATTATCTTTACATAACATGTTTGTGTACCTTGTTTAGCTTGGATGAGCTTATTTATTGCACTTTACTGGCTGAAGTCTTTGTAGTGCATGTTGTGTGGGAAGATGTTTATAGTTTTTGATCACTTTGTCTTGATCTTGAAGTCACATGCCTTTGATTGTCGGACTTGGACTTATTGAGAAAGGCATAAATAACCATCTCACCACTGTTTATTAGCCAATCATGAACACCTTAGTGCATATCATAAGATTTTGTGCTCGAGAAAGTGTAGCACATGCACAAAAAGAACATAAGGTGTAGCCTCGGTTAAATTGTTAAAATTGGTGTGTATATTATTGGGCTATAATAAGTTTCTAATCAATTAAAATTGGTGTTTATATTATGAGGCAAATCAAGAAACTTACATGATTGCAAACTTTTATTCTAGGAGATGTGAGAGTTATATGACTTAACTCTTTAGGTGATAGTCTCTTTCAAATTCTATGTGATGAATTTTGTAGACTTTGTGATTGATCACTATTCACATATCACCTCACATGTTTCTCAAACTTTTGCTAGTTGCACACACTTCACAAGTTACTCTTTGCTAAACTTTGTACATGTTATTATGTGTGATTTTGTTGTGGCCATCCAAGATTAAAAATTCCTTGATTTTGATGCAAAATTTGAGTTTTGAGGAGAAATTGGTTGATAAACTTGTTTTTGAAAGATTTGGGTTGAATTCATGTGTTTTTGAAAAAACTTTTAATCTCATACTCATGCATTTCATTCATGAAATATTGTGCTTTGAGGAGTTACTGCAGGAAATTGCTCTGTTTTTCAAAAATCTCATATTTCCAGAATTTCGACCGATCGAGGGTGTTTTTCGACCGATCGAAATTGCGATTAAAATTTTGGTTTGATTCTATCTGACTCGATTGGTATTCGATCGATGCTCGATCGATCGAAACTGAAATATTTTCAGTTTTTAGAGTTTTTGACCAAATTTTTTTTCATGCATCATTTATGGTTAGAATTTACATGAGTTGCATTGTTTTTCTGTATCCATCTTGCAGTTTTGCAGTCATATCTCTCATTTTTTTTACACATAACATGCATACACTTTGCTAAATTGGGTACTCAACTTGAATTAAAGATTGATTGATTAATTTTTTAGTCCTTTGTACATTTTAGTATATGCTATTTTTCTTGATGTGTGAACTACAGAAAATATTTTTCTTAAGAGATATGATGGATAATAATGTGCAAATATTTTCTCTACTCATGCAACTATTTATAGGTCACATAGTGTCAAGTTTGCATTTATTGAAAGAGAGAATATTTTTCTTCATGTGTATCCTCAACTCAATTTTTTTTAGGTTTGTGTGTTTTTATTTATCCCCACCTCCTAAATTTTCCCCAAAACTGTTTTTCCCAAAACTTGTTTTGTTTTGTTTTTCCTATTTTATAGGGGGAGAAAAGTTTTTTTTTTTAACTTTTGTTGTTCATAGGGGGAGTTGTTGCTCTTCATAGGGGGAGTTCGCTCTATTTTTTATTGAGCTGAACTGTTTTTTGTTCCCTTGATTTTTTTTCTCATGTTTACTCTTTGTTTGAGTTGTATTTGTCAATACGTGACAAAAAGGGGGAGAAATAGATGAAATGTGGGAATCCTGTTTGTTTTGTTTAGGGGGAGAATATTAAAACTTTTTGATGTATCTAACTTAGGGGGAGAGTTAGTTTACTTTTGTTTTTATATTGTGCTTGATTTTGTTTATATGTTTTTCTTTCCACACATGCGGTGATGTGTTTGTTGAGTGTTTCAGGAAAGACAGGCGCATTCTAATCAAGACCTTCTACCTCTTCTTGGCAACTTCTAGGTTATGAGTCTTAGATTGGGATTTGTGATGTAATTGAGCATTTTATTGTATTGGGTTGTTCTTGTATTTTAACATTTCATTTTGTATGAAAGTTTTGTCACGAATTGCCCAAGGGGGAGATTGTTAGGTTCTAAGAGCTTAGAACAATTGGCAAATCGTGAGCACACAAGAACATGTAAGCTGCAGAAAGAAGATTTAAGAATCTGCCTGGTTCGATCAATCGAAAAACAGGCTCGACCGATCGAGAATCGTATCTGCAGAATTTTAAGTTGGCCCAAACAGCAGTTCTAGCCCATTAAGGATTAGGGTTTCAGATCTACTTCTCCCACTATATAAAGGAAACCCTAAGCACGTTTTTTAAAAAGGCTTTTTAGAGAGAGAAGAGTGTGCCTCTTTTGTATTTAAGGTTTTGCTCCTAAAACCTCTCTTATTACTTCTACCGGTGTTGTTCCTTGAAGAATCTCAAGATCCGGTATTGCTGAAGTTGCTGCCTTCTCTAGTCATCAAAGGTGCTGATGATCTAAACCTTCAAGGGTGGTCTTGGAGTCACAAACAGGAGAGTTTGTGTTGCTAAACCTTTGAGTGGGATCTCAAAGTCACAAACGGGGATGTTTGTGTTTTGCAAAGATTAAAGAAAGAAGGAGTCCGTGGTCTCGGAGCTGTCACGTGGTCGTGGTAGTAAGTTTCCTACATTGGGTAGCAATAGGATGTTAGTGGTCTAAGTCGCTATTGTGTAAACTTCAATTCTTTCTAGTGGATTTGCTATTTTACCTTGAGGATAGCTAGGTTAAATCCTCCCCAGGTTTTTTACCGGTTTGGTTTTCCTGGGTCATCATATCTTTGTGTTCTTTATTTTCCGTTGCTTTACTTGATATGATTGTTATTGTTTTAACCTAGATCTGAATAATAAACCTAAGTATTCACTTGGTTAATTAATTAGGTTAAACAATCTAATTTACAGGGGTCTAAACGAACTCACAGGGTGTGTTTTGGATGACAGAGAAGTGGAACGGGGAAGAAGAAGGGGAACGGGAGAAATAGAAAATTTGAATTTAGTTTTTTGTATTATTGGGTTTTATGTATTGCAAGGTTTTAAAAAAAACTTAGAATTTTTGTTTTGTTTTTAAATAATGTTGACGTGGAAAATTGTGAGCAATTTAAAAGTTTCGGTTATATATATATATATATATATATATATATATATATAGATTAAAGAGGTGGGGTTATCAAACTGCACCGTTGAAGGTGAATCAGCTAACGTCATGAAACATTCTAGGTTCCTTGCACAGCCAACAAGGCTACTCTTGCTCTAGCCAAGATGGCTGGTGGATTATAATCTGAACTTCCAGTTAGAAGAAGCCCCTGATGGGTTGAACTGTACTGTGTTCTTGCTTCTGATTATTTTTTTCTTTGTGATATTATTTCATAAGAGACAAAATTTTGTTACAAACTTGGTTGAAGTCTAAAACTATAACTTCCTTAAAAAAATTTAATATTGTTATATATTTTGAAAATCTAACTATTAGATTGTATGTTCATTACGCTTCTGATATACATGTCAAATTTTGTGTAAATCAGATTTTTTTTATTATATAATTCATAAACTTTTTGGTTTTATGCATAATTTTAGATTGCAAAACCTAGGGATAAGTGGAACCTTAATTATTGGAGACGAAGGAACTGATTGATACTGACATAGTCCTACCATTGGAGGGGTTGACCGATTAAGCCAAGGCCAACAAGCGGATGGTAAAAAGCGTTTCGAGGCAAGTGCGGTGCAACCAATGTAGGCGAGGTCCAAAATTGATATCAAAAATTGAACCAACATATACTTCTATTATATATATAAAAGCATCAGGTCATCATCATTTTGTGCAAGGTTTATCATATTATAGTTTTTTCTTTTCTTTTCTCACCTTTCACCTTAACTCTCTCTCTTGCCTCCTAGCTATCAATTTTCACCAATCCAAGGCAAACTGCCGGTGAGTCTCTCTCTCACCTCTTGTCCCTAAGACTTTCTCTCCCTTTCTCTCTCTAAAAGTCTAAGTCCACTTCAAATTGTGAATTACATAGTTGGTAACTAAGTAGTGAGTACTAAGTCAGTGCCGCCATAAGTCCAACAAAATATGTATATATATATATATATATATATATATGAAGGGACCTGTAGCGGAAATTGACAAGAAGCGCAATAGGTCCTAGTCTTACAAGCGGCGGTTGGAAAACATTGCCATCAGTCCATCCAAAAATAATAATAACAATAATGAAGGGACCTATAGCGGCATTTGACAAGCTCTGCAAAAGGTTCTAGACTTACAAGGACCTATAGCAGCGGTTGGGAAACGCTGTCATAAGTCCAACCCCCCAAAAAAAAAAAATATATATATATATATATATATTAAGGGACCTATAGCAGCATTTAACAAGCACTGCAATAGGTCCTAGCCTTACAAGGACCTATAGCCACAGAGCAATATCAACGTTTTGTGGCATTGTTATAGAAAATGCCACTATAGTGGTGTTTTACAAACGCTGCTATGCTTTCATTTTTTGTAGTGAGAGAGAGAGAGAGAGAGAGAGAGAGAGACAGAGACAAAGAGAGAGAACAGATGATGCACGATTCTTGTAAACTATCACATTCTCTCTTCGTTTCAAGTGAAATGACATTTATTACTGAATGACCAACTTGAATGGTGCTTCTCACCCAACAATCGACTCATAAACCCAAAAAGGGGGATGAAACACTTGATAGGACAAGCAACTTCAGATTTCCTCCACACAATACCATCGATGAGTAAGGGAGAACTAGTATAAATAAGAGTCCTTCCCTATTAAATGGATGTGTGAACTCATAGTGAGAGAAATTGTAATCCTTTGCTATGATTTGTTCCTTGGCTAGATTAAAAAAAAAAAAAAGTAAGACTTAGTTTGTGTTTTACTCCTTCCAAATGTCTACTAGTCAATTTTTAACTCAATTACCAGTCTAGTTCTCCTGTTGAAGACTATCTACCAACTTACTATAAATTAAACGTGACGATCATTCATATCTTCATTGGTATTATGACCTATACATTAGTGTACAATTGTGAGTAACAACAACTTCTAAGTTGGTGAATGGTGTTGCTTCACAAAGATCTGTTTTTGTATAACTCTTGGAATTGATATGTCTCTTTTTAAGGAGTATATGCAGGATTTAAAAACTAGTATAGTTTAAGAATCAAAAAAGTACTCGAATTTTGGTTTGACCATATCTTGACCAGTTTTGGGTGTTTTACCTAACCCGGTCGATGACCATTTCTCGATTAAAGTAATCAGTTTGGTATTTAAAACTATGAGTATATGTTTGCCTATAAATACTCCCTAGAAATTCACTTGTGCAAATACACTCAAAACATAATTTTCTCTCCCTACAAATACAATTTCCCATGATTGTGATTTCCACCTTAATAGAATTGCTATCCACATTTGGGACAAACATGAACGATAGTCAATAAGCCTAAAGACTTTTATATGGAACCTAGAATCCATAGGGACCAAAGTTCTTAGCCAATAAGTTTTACAAAAAAAAAAAAAAGTTCACAATTAACTTATAAGAACAAGGTCATCACTAACACTCATTTTCGACTGCAAAAAGCCATCAGAAGTACTTGATGATTTTCATAAAAAATTCAATTTCTTAGGAGGAAGTTAGACAACCAAATACATTTTGCGATGAACAAAGTATGTTGTTATTTTATGTTTTCTTCGACTGAAATTAATCATGAATACTTGATTTGTCATTGAAAATAGATCTTCAAATGAGGAAGTTGGACGACCAGATTCCTTTTTGATAGGCCAAGAATGTATTGACCCCTTGGGTAAGTTAACCAATTAATTAGCCAAATTAATTAATTAATTCAATTAACATGCAATAACCCGTGGTAGTACAAAAAAATCACGAAATAACTAAATGCAATGAAAATTAAATTGACACGGTGATTTGTTTACAAATGGGGAAAACCTCCAAGGCAAAAACTCCACTGGTTGAATTTAAGGTCACCACTCTCGAGAATTCACTATTATCAAAACAAGCAGTTATAAGTAAAGGAATCCTAGTACCTTATACTAACCTACAGTTGAACCCTTACCCCAATACCCAATTGGACTTGTTTTGTAGTGACAATCTCTCCTTTCAATGCATGACTCCAAGTACGTGACTAACCAATCAATGCACGGATCCCAGTATGTGACTAACACACCAACTTGAGAAAAATGTTGGCTGCAAAGTTCTTCAGTTCATTCACACGATGAAGATCACGAAGCTTCTTGGTCATAAAACCCTATGTCGTACAAACACAGCAGCTTCTTCAAGAGAAAGATGAACTATGGCAAATTTGTCTCCAGTCACAACTTGCTTGAACAAAACCTTTGCATCAAGTTTTCATTATTTGTGACTATTGGGGTTTATGCCCTAAAATCCAATTTATTGGCATGACATAAATAATTAAATTGTTTAATTATATGAGACTATTTATAAATGAACAAATGGGACATTATCTTAGTCCATGAAATGCATAGTATGTGATTTATGTGATTTAGTCACAGAAGATATAAATCACAAGTTCTTTGTAAACTCAGAAGTTTAGTTCGTAGTCGGTGAGGAAATTGGGCATTTCATCTGCGAAGACTATAACATATCAACTAAGATTATTTTTCTTGATCATGGAAATGGAGATTTCTAGTTGCTATGTTGATATGTTTTAAGAGTTAAGACATAGTGAACTGGACCGCTGTGAGATTTATTATTCTCATAACGACTGTCAATTGAATAATAAATCTCATGACTTCAATTTACATTAACTCTAAATCCTGAGAGAATAATGGACCTGATCATGAGATGTAGGTTGCTTTAAAATATCAGGAGTGGGATCTATAAGTTACGGTCAAAACCTCAGTATGTTGGGCAGCCACATTTAGTGTTGATGGAACATATATTCTCAAGATGAAATTCATGATCTCTTAATGGAGATATAAAATATTCCCTTGAGATAAGTTTAATAGGTTTGGTTATTTAGAGAGTTGGGCCCAACCACTTTAGTAAGGAGTTACTAAAATATATATTTATAGAATTGAATTTCAAAAATATATGATGAATAACATTAATGATTAAACCGGGTACTTAAGGATTAAGATGTAGTGATCTTCAAAGTTGCAGTCTATATTCATGACTTTGTATTACTATGAATATTTTAATGAAGGGGTTGCATATATAATAAAGTCTTGGGATATGATTTATTAATAAGGCCTAGAGTGCAATTATATTCATATAGTGGTATTGAATATAATTAATGGTAACTTTGGACTTGTCAAGAGTTGACAGAAAAGCCCAAGGCTCATTGGACCTAGAGCCTTATTTGTTCCCTTTTAGTCCCACTCCAAGCCACACAATACGGCCCAATTGGAATGGCCCAAAAGGCTAGCCTAATTAGATAATAAGTTGTATATAAGGAGAGAAACATACAAAATTTCAGTTGTTCTTGAAATGAGTTTTTTCATATGTGTTCTTCATTAAGATTACACAAGGAATGAAATGGTTTGTATGTGAGTGTTGGACACTCCCTTGTTCTCTCCTTGAAAACTGATTGAGAGACCACACATCTTGGGCATTAAGTAGAATTGGAGTGAAGATTAAAAGTCTTCTCAAGAACTTCTGATTTTTAGTTTTGAATTTCACCACACCAAGTTACGCTTTCTTGTTCTTAAATTCTGAAACTTTCATAATGCATGTTATCAATTGCGAATGAAGTAGATCCGTTAATTTTCCGTTGCGTATGTTTTGTAGGTGATACGAACATGTATTTTTCCAACAATTAGTATCAGAGCGGTCTTCAATTCGAATTTGAATAACATATTTTGTGAGTTTTAGAATTAGAGATAATAGTTTCATGATGTTAGAAAGTTATATATGCATTTAATTTTCTGCATGGTAGTTGAAACTATGATTTGATAAAAACTGAATTGATGTTACGATGTTGTTTAAATCAAAATTTAAGTATGTTAAATTCATATTTAAGGCTATAGCATCAATGGAATTCAGTTTTGATATCAAATTCTGCATATCATGTTCATATGATGGTTGTTTGTTCATGAAAAATCGTGGAAAACTGTTTGCAACTGCTATGGAAGAACTGAAAACACGGGTTTTTCGTGGGTTAGCTTCCCGCAGAGTTACTCTCGAAAAATGATTCTGAAGACAAAAACTTTTCACGGGTAAGCTTTACTCGCGAACTAGTCGCGAGACAGTAGCAAAAGTTTCTGACTATTTTTTTTTTTTTTTTTTTGTGTTTTCATTTTTTTGCTTTAACTCGTTTTCGCGGGAAGTGCTTAATCGCGAGATACCTGCGAGACAGTAGCTGAAATAACCCTTTTGTTAAGTTTATTGTAATGTGAATAGATACCTTGTCTTGACTTCGAGTCTTGCATTCCATGCAGAGGGCATCTACTTCACAGATTACAAGGTTAAACTTCTTTGGGATTGCGCGAATATTTGTTACGCTATAGTGATGTGACTTAGTTACATCACATTGAATTTAAACAATTAAACATATTTGATGTGTAGGGTTAAAATTGTGATTAGATCACAATGATTTCATGACAATCCACTTGTTTTAAAATTTCTAGTGGGAGAGAGATTCAAGGGTTGATTCTCACGGCCTCCATTGTTGGTCTATAGTAGTGTGATTAGGCACCTCGCCTTGACGTATATGCCTTGCTCCCTTCGGAGGGTGTTTAATTCATGGTACTACAAGATTAAACTTCTTGATGATAGATGAAGTGTGTTTTTACACTGAGAATGACCACGCCTCCGTGGAGTTATTCGATGACTCACATAAAGTCTAGGCAATGGTATACACTAGACTAAGTGTAATGTTAATCTCCCTTCGGAGCTATGTCATTATTACTTAGAGGCTAAAGAAAAAGCGGCAAATTATTTTTGTTTGGTAGGAGTTACCATGATAGCATTAATAATGAGAATATTTCTAGCCTGATCATAGTGATTGGTATGACCTCGCTTTCGAGGAATATTAATTGCGAGATTAGGTTGTCGTTGCACCTAGTATAGTATGGTTTTCGGGTTTTCATACTATATGGTTATGGATGCAAAATATAATGTCCCTGTAATTATGTTCATAGTCTCAAAATAAAGTTGTCATAATTTTGTTCTCTAGCTACTATTTTAAGTAAATCACATTAACTAAGAAATAATTTTGGACATGGTGCTTAAAGGAGCCAAAGTACATAAATATGTTTTGATTCAGAATTGTCACAATCTCCTATACATGATGCATTGATGGAAGATAGCTTATGATGTAATCATAGTCTTCATTGAAATGCTAAAATGTTACATTGGCTTCTATCTCAAGTGTGCTACAGCATGCGATGCAAGAGTTAGTACTAGATTTAGACTTTATATTAAGTCTAAATGATATGTTTAGTATGAATCATATTGAGTGCTAAGAAAAGCTTAAGGAGTTCCAATTCTATATCCTTTTATGAAAATATTTTAATTTTAAAAATTCATTGGAATTCTTGGATGTAGAGATTAAATGTTAATCTCGTTTGGATATGATCCATAAGTCCTCGTTAGAACCATTTAATCAATTCAGATTGTTTTCAAAATAAATCATTTTTATGTTATCTGAATTGATGAGTGAGTTCTATGCAACGGAAGACATCCTAAAAGCTAAAGCTAGGATCAATATGATTTAATTCAAATTCCTAGCCTGAGCTGAAAGGTAAGGGTGGTAAGAAGAAGAATTATAATATCAAACATTTGGACAGGCTAGATGCCTTAGTAGTTGCCAAAAGCAAATTTGACTCAAAAGCATGACCAAAAGGAAAGTGTTTCTGTTTTGGTAAAGCGAAACATTGTCCATGATTATTTTCTAGATGGAAATTTACATATTTTACTTTTTAAAGAGAAAGTTTTCATTCTTTGGTATTGTATGTTTTGACACTTATGTCTAGATCTTGTTAATCTAAATGATATTCAAGATTGGTGAAAGATGAGCTTTTAGAACCATTATTTTGTTATATTCCCAATCTATGAATTCTATTTAGAGGATAATAAGATCTATGTCTCCTTTATTGTAAAGGGATAAATTTTCAATGACTTCTTTAAGTCAATGCATATATGAAGGATGAATAAGACTCTTCTAGAAATAGTAAAGTGCATGATAAGTATTTCGATTTGCTTATTTCTTTTGGAGATATATTCTAATAATTACTATACATTTTCTAAAGTTGATTTCAAAAGTTTGTTCCTAAGACATTTGTCAAATTGTGGATTGGCTGAAAACCTAGTATATAATACATCCACTTTTGGAAATGTCCAGCACTTGTGCTAGAAAGGAAGTCTAACAAATTGAAATCAAAAGGTAGAAAAATATGTGTTTATAATGAGTATCCAAAAGGAGTTGCAAAAGATTGTTTTGATAGTCATAAAGAAAACAAGATGTTTGTATAGTACAAATACAAAGTTCTTAATGATGACAATGTGAACAATCTTAAAGCAAAACGCATAATTTTTCTAGAAAAAAAATTATGAGAATTTGTTGTGAGACAACTATAAAATACATTTAGAAATGAGATGGTTGTATTAGATACACCACAAGGTATTATTCTAGATATATAGCTACTACACTGATACAATATCGTAGTGGGAGGATTATTAATTACCAAATAAATTCATACTTTAGGGATAAACTTTTGAAGTCATTCCATAAGGATATGAATTTGATCCTCGGTCTTACGTAAAGGCATAGATGATATGAATATGGAGTACTAGATCAAGGTTATGTGAATAGAATTGGATTCTATTTGAAGTCTAGAACTTGTAGAGGTGCCTAATGGCATTAGGCCTATTGTTTTCAAATAGGTCTACAAGTAAATGAGATTGATAGATTTGAAGGTGCAAACCTTCAAAGTCAAGACTAGTGGCAAAAAGATTTATTTAGAAAGAAATGGTTCAATTATGAAAAGATTTTTTCACCAATAGTCAAAATTGACTCTATCGAGATTCGCTTATCCATTATATTTCATTTGGATGAAATATGGCAGTGGATATCAAGAAAGCTTCTTTTAGTAGCAATCTTGAGGAACACATCTATATGATGTAACTAGACTTGTACATAGCAAAGAAACAGTAGTGTTTAGTATGCAAGTTGCTTAAATTTCATTTAGGAATTAAAGTAAGCATCTGAATAATAAAATATCATCGATCAAGTAATCAAATTGTTTGATTTTGATCAAGTATTAAAATGCCTTATGTGTGTAAAAGTTATATAGAATAATAAATTTCTTAATGCATGTTGATGACATTCTAATCATTTAGAATGATGTAGAATTATTGTCATCAATAGAGATTTTGTTGTCTAATCTAGTTTGATATAAAGTATTTGGGAAAGACCAGTCATATCCTAAGAATTTAAACTTTGTTACAATTTAGAAATTAGATTCTAGCCAAGTATAGCATGTGATACTTCAAGAAAAGATTCTTTCCTTTTAAGTTTGAAGTTCCTTTATATAGGACTATAGTCCTAAGACATATGAAAGGAAGAGCATATTAAGACGGTTCCTAATATCATATCAATAGGAAGTCTTTATGCTATGCTATATACTAGGCGAAATATCTATTTTGCGGTGTTGCTGGTAAACAAATATCAATTGATTCAAAGATCACTTAATTTAGTAGGAGTAAAACATATACTCATATATCTTAGGAGAATGAGGGATTATATGCTTGTCCACAAAAATTACAAAAACATTATTCATAAAAGGTCTACAAAACTAATAAGTGCATAATACAATAAAAATGAAAATATAAAATGGTCTACAGAATAGCATGTTATTCAATAATACATGAAAGCTATATTATATCCTTTACTAAACTTGAAAGCATAAATATTGGAAGATCATTCATCATCTGAGTTAAAAAAAGCAAGGGCTCTTGTTTTTTCAGTGAGATGGAGAAGGAGGAAGCTAGGGTTTTGTCTCATTCTTTTATATATATATATATATATATATATATATACATATATATACATATTTAAGGTAAAAATGAGACTGTGGGTTAAAAAAAAAAAAAATACGGCCTGGGTAGGTTTGTTTTACAGCAATGTAACTTTAGTTATTTATTTATCATTGAAAGCTCACTAGCATAAATACTAGAGCTAGTTTAGATCCCCAATTTTTAAATTATGGCTAGATTGCTTTTAATATGTTCCAATAGATGTGGAACAAAAGTAATAAATGCACAATCAATCAGGACTACTACCTAGTGCATGGGCATACATAATTGACAATTAAGTAAATAAACACAAATAGTAAGGGAAGAGAGAAGTAAACACATGATAACACCATGATGTGTTATTGAAGAGGAAAACTAGAGAACTCGAACAAAAAACCCTCTTTGTAGCTCTACAAGCTGAATCGATCCACTAGTAAATCAATTGGAGTACAAGGATAAAAAAAAAAATAGACCCTCCAAGCCTAGACTACCCTCTGTAGTTAGACCCTCTGAGTCCTAGCTACTAGTGAGCTTTGCTCATCCTTATCTTCACTTGCTTTTCGGATCTCACAATTATCCCCAATTGCTTCCACCAAAGATTGGCATGACCCACAACACTCTGAATAGGGGGGGGGGTCTATGTTTGGATAAGAACTTCTCAAAGGATATGGAATAAAAAGGGAAGAGAGTGAATAAAACTAAGAGAAATGTGCAGAGGATTGTTGGTTGGCAATCTATAACTCTCCAATGAATTTCTAAGGTTTTCTCTCTGAAACTCTCATTAAAATTTTGTGGGTAATGTGGGATTTTATAGTGTGAGTAAAGATATGAGGGAAACACACAAAATTCCAGTTGTCAATGCATCTCGAGACTTAACTCGCGAGTTGTCTAAGTCACGAGATACTTGCAAAATGCCTCTAAAACTTGAGCATTTTAACTTCTACATGTGCTCCTCACATAGCATTTCACGAGTTGTACCAATCACAATCCAATTGTGAGTCACTCGTGAAATCCCCAGTTCTTCACCAAATTGAACACTATATCCATTGCATTTAATCCCACAAAAATACAACTATATGATTAAATAAAAATTACAATCAAATTTGACATGGATAAAGCTAACAAACGTGAATTGACAATCACAACTTTACCATTTTTGTAATAAACCTATATATTTCATTTATGACAATCACACCACTTTTAATTTTTTGGTCACTTTGAAATTGTTAAAATATTAGCAACATGATATGCTATACCATATTGTATATGTTAGAGTGGATGCAGAAAAGGGAAGAATAGAATAGGAACATCGAGAACTGAGGGTTACATGGTTTAGCCTTGTTGGCCTACATCCATGAAGGAAACCCTCAATGGCTATATCTTTATTATGTAAAAGTGTAGTATAATAACTTGTGTTACAATGAACCCTAACATGAGTATATATAGGTGACTAAACCTTAGACTACTAGTACAAGTAGGAGTGGGTTTGGGCCTATTACATTGGGCTAATATGTCTAATATATATCTCTAACACCCTCCCTCAATCTTAAGGCGGAAGCTCAATGAAGGCTTGAGGTTGGGTAAGTAAGAGAAGATCCCTTGGAAATCCTTTAAAGAAACCACAATGAAGAATGTGCCAATTGATCAAATTTGGAGTTTCAAAAGAAGAAACAGAGTCCATAATTGGAATCTATGCAAAAAACTGAGAAAATACCATCTTAGAAATTTTGACTTTTAGTCAATGGTCGATGCATAAAGTCAAAGTCAATAGTCAGGTCCAGGTCAAGATCAATGATCAACATGGTCAATGGTCAATCAATAGTCTACACAGTCTGGGTCAGTTCTAGGTTTTCCAAGTCAGGTCTTGGATTAAACTGTACAACTGCTGACATCATCTTGATGGGGTGTTAGTGACGTGGACTAGGGTTAACGTGGCGAGCATGTGTGGCACTAACGTGGTTTGATGACATCATCAAATGATGCCAGTCTTGATGTCAGCGTGTTATTCAGTGCGTGCATGGTAGGCTAGTGATGGCGATGGTGTGTGTGAAGGAGATCGATGCCTGGACTTCTCTAGTTTTATAGATCGGTGTGCTACGAGGCCATCATGGCAGCGGGTGCTATTAGAGTAGGATTTGCACCTGAGGAATTTGTGGCAGCATGTGGAGAAGTTGGTGTAAACGGTGTCCACACCTAGAGGCGCATGCGATTGCTGTCAATGCCTTGCGACTTGTCGATTGCCCATCATGGCGATGCTCACTCGCTTTTCTATATCTCAGTCGAGAAAATATAAAGGTGTGTCGTACCTCAAGTGTATGACTGGAATATGAGTCAATTTTAAGGAAATTACCAAGGGTAAGTGAAGTCGCCACGAATCATTGGGTTTTCCTAAGGTGTGACTGGTCACCTGACTCTATTTGAATTTATTACTGATCCTAGGTTAAGAAAAAAAGCATTTTTCCTAATCTAATGTGGATGGGCAAAAGATCTTGATTATTGAGTTTGGAAGTCTAGTTACATGTGGGGAAGGTGTTTGGCACTCCACAACGCCTATCTGTAGACAGTCTTTTATTTTGGAAAAATCATAATTTTTTGATATTGGCAATTGAAAACAAGCTATTGGCAATAGCTTTTAGGGCTTTAAATATGATGAGCTTTGAGGTTTGGTTTCAAAATGGGTGTGGTCTCGATTGATGTTTTCTAAGTGTGTTTAAAGTCGTTGCCAAACTTCCACAGCGAAAATCTGGTAGCATTTCGCCTTATTTTTGTAGTGGAAATTCAGCAGCACTTTGCCTCAGATGCGTCATAGCACGCAAAATGCTATTCTCACCAAGTTTTTGACGTGAGAATACAGTAATGGGGATGCCTAATTTTCATGGAGAAAATCCGGCAGAGTTTCACGTTTGGTGAACTATGGCACCCCAGCAGGGTTTCACGTCTTTGTATACGAAGCATATCGAAATGCTTGTATTGTGACAAGCCGAAGCCCTTCAAAGCATCAAGCATGTTGATACGTGTTGCATACACAGCGAAACCAACGTCACTTAATGACTTGGATTGAGACAATCACACCGCAATGATTGTGCAAAAAATATAGTATGAATATACACCTCCAACAATTGCCTTAAGCAAATATCCACACTACAAGGTCAAGAGCTCTCACCATAGAGAGGGTCACTCACGTAGCCATAAGAGTCCATCATACAAAGTGCACAATCACCCACACACGCATAGGCATATATATATATATATATATATACATACATCATGCACAATGCAACCACGTAGTGCGGAAAAGTAAATCAAACATTCTCTACAAAAGAGGCCCAGCAAGATACAGGAAATGTAAAACAGACATTATCATACCCAGGGAATGCAGCCCAAGTAAGGAGTAGGAAAAGTAAAGGGTACAAGGAGAGAAGGAACCCTAATACATTCTCTAGAGTAGAGGCTTAGCGGGAGGAAGAGAGAATGGACCACTCGAGAGGGGCTAGGCCCCTTATCTACTAAACATTGTCATTTATGGACTTGTGTCTTCTTGCTTGCATCCTTGCCCTATTTGCTTGCGCCTAGGAGATCGCATCCTTGCTCCAAGTGTCCATACATGTACATGCAAAGACAAAAGAAACAAGCCACGAGACAAGCAAAGAAGCAAATTGAAGGAAAAGCATGCTAAAGACAAGCTAGGAAAAGAAGTCAAACAAGGGCAAACAAACATGTGAAGCACACCGAAAGGCAAACAAACATGTTGTCAAACAAAAAGAAGCGTCATGCATGAACATGTAGGCAAGCTTGCAAAAAGAAAGCATAGGAGCAAAGAAAGCCAAACTGGTGGCATAAAGCAAGCAAGGCAAGCATATCAACATCACACGGAGCGGAGAAAAGTGTGTATTAAGCACACCAACACCACAGAGGTGTATCTCACAAGTGGTCACACCCAATCAATCCTTAAGAGAGATGGTTGCAACCACATAAGCACAAGCCCATAGAGGTCACAAAGCATGGCAAAGTCTAGATCTAGAGAGGTAAGCATAGAGATAAAGCATAGAAGCAAGCAACCAAACATAAACATGCAAAGGAAATGATACGTACCCTTTAATATAGGCCTAGGTGTATGGATGCAAGCCTAGACCACAGGATCTAGATCTACACCCTATCAGAAAGCCAAAACACAAGAAAGAGAGATATCAAGAGACAAAAAGGGCTAAAGTAGCACATGGCATAGCAACTAACATAGATCTGAGCACACAAGCATGGCACAAAGCACATAAACACATAGATCTAAGCATACGAGCATAGATCTAAGCACCAACATGTAGATCTAAGCAAAAACATGGCAGAGAACACATAAGCATGTAGATCTAAGCATAAACATAGCAAGGAGCCTAAGAACATGTGGATCTAAGCACAAATATGAAATTTAGACATATCCTAGCCCAAGAAAGCTAGGCCAACAACATCAAAGTCATAAACCATGGCATAAGCAAGGAAACATGCTATACAAACTATAAAGACATGTTAGGAAAAACAATAAAGCATTTTATTAAGTAAAATAATGCTAAGAAAAAGCTATAAAAGAAAAGGGTGTGGATTGCAACTAAAAAGCTACATCCACACCCCGAAACCTCAAATCCAAGGTATGGAATCAAGAAGAGGAAGATTGGGTGCAAAAACATTACCTTGAGGATTGTAGAGAAAAGAGGAGAATCTAAGGAGTTTTAATGTGTTTGGACATGTTTGAAAGAGAAATTAGAGAGAGAGGAGAGAGAGAATCAGCCGAGAAACTACCCAAGAGTCTTTTTTTTTTCCAAAATGAGGGATTTGGGGGCACTTATACTGAAAAAGTGACTCTTCGGCTGCCAACGTACCTTGTAGGGCTGTCGGCCACCCTGCTGACGTCAGCAATTTTGGCCTTTTCCTAGTTCAAATTTGGACGCATATTTGAAGGCCTTTTTGAACTTGAATTGAGCTAATCTTGATGTCTCTAAAAAGGTCCGGATGTCTATTTTCCAAAATACTAAAGGAATTAAAAATCCAAAGGTTAGATCAAAAGTTATGGCCTCAAGAAGCGTGCTGACACGCTTTTCACAGTTTTCTAGATATCTCAACCGTTTTAACTTCAATTTTGACCCATGAATAGTCGTTGAAAAGTGAATTTGATAATCTTCGAAATGGCACAGGTCCCAACCCATTCTAACAGTCATATCAAATTTAGGCCTCGAGTCAAACTTGGTCAAAGTTGACAAAAATCACTAAGTAGCTTGGGTTTGATGTAGAAACCTAAAAGATGTTGTTTTTGGATGATCTAGCCAACTTTGACTCTTGGTCAACCCAGGGTTGACCAAGGGCATTTTGGTCAATTTGACCCGAAATGGCTTTTTGAGTGCTCTAATGCCTGAACGGGTTTCACCATGTCAATTTATATGCTTTCGCAGTCTCATAGAGAAAAGATAATATTTTTTACAATGGCCTAGAACCATGCATATAACGTCCTTTCGAGGAAGGACGGTTGATCTTACTACTAGAGATACGGGTTTGGAGTTTAGGTACGTTCTTGGGAAGGTGTTAGGCTCCCAAGATTGCCCAACCCTAAGTTTGGCCTCCCATCAATGTGTCTTACCTCTTAACCTTGATAAAATTGTTAGTTCGTTTAGACCACTTAAACCCAATAGATTAACCTAGAGAATTAGCCAAGTGATTAACTTAGGTAATTTAAACAAATCTAGGTTAACACAAATATATCAAATCATGTATAAGTGCGGAAAAATAAAGAACACATGATATGATGACCCAGGAAAACCAAACCGGTAAAAAACCTGGGGAGGATTTAACCTAGCTATCCTCAAGGTAAAACGAATTCACTATGAAAGAATCGAAGTTTACATAATAAGACTTAGACCACTAACATCCTATTGCTACCTGCCTGTAGGAAACTTACTACCACGACCACGTGACAGCTCCGAGATCCACGGACTCCTTCTTTCCTTGAATTCTTCAGCAAAGCACAAGCAACACCTGCTTGTATATCTTGAAGCTCTTTTGTTCTGCAACTGTATGATTTACCAACCTCTTGACATGAATCTTGAGTTTGGAAAACCTAAGTGTATGTGAAGGTAAACACCTCTAGATCTAACAAATAGATTCACAAACAAAGCATTCAGAACACTAAAAACGTGGCTAGGGTTTTCCCTTATATACTTAGGGAAAAACATAAAACCCTATACATTAAATGGGCTAGGGCTGAGTTGGGAATTTTCTGCAGAAAAACGTTCTGCACGATTTTCGATCGATCGAGCCTGTTTTTCGATCGGTCGAATCAGGAAAATTCTAAAATCTTCTTTCTGCAGCTTGTATGTTCTTGTGTGCTCACGATTTGCCAATTGTTCTAAGCTCTTAGAACCTAACAAAAATCATGTTCAACACTTGTATCCTAAACTCACACACACACTAGCATACAACATGGCATCATCATCCCTAACCACATATATATCCATCCATAAAGCATAAGAAACCAAACCACACATTTACAACCCTAGCATCTATCTAATAATGACATCAAGGCATTCATCATATCATAAGCCCTAATCATACATCTAAGCATGCTTCATCATTATACTCTAACATTCATCTAGTTATGACATAACATATCATCTCTAACAAGGTAGCACACATATCATCTCTTAACCTTGAACAAAACTTTGCTTCACACTTGCACAACCTTTGACGGCCCTTAAAACAACCTTTGTATATGTTTAGGGTTGTAAGGAAAGAAAGCCTAAACATGTACCCACGGATTGGAATAAAATCAGAATTGAAAATTTGTTTTTCATAAATCTCGACAGATAGCTTATCTATCGAGAAGCTGTTGAGCATCGGGCTAGAACGGCTTTTTTAAACCTCAATAGATACTAGCTATCGAGCTTTAAAATCCAGCACTTTTTTTGCTTGTTTCTTGGATAGACTTGCATAACTTTAATACTTGAACTTGAAACCTTGTTCCTTGAAGTATTAAACACATCCTAGATCTACGCAATTTCAAGTAAAGTGCTTTTTATCAAAGGATTATCCAATTACATAAAATATTGACATATGTTCCTAACATGATTCACATATGTCCTAACACTTGATAATAAAAGGCCCAGAACATCTCAGCTTCATCTTTCCTCACGGATCAAAAGTTTCATCTCTAAGCACTTTTAGAATCAAGTCCTCTTCTTTAAGGTTTCTAGGTCTCACCTTTTTGTTGAATGCTTTAGAAATCCTTTTTTGGTATCCTTGTGCATGGTATTATGCCCTAACTCTCTTCTCATCTATCAAAGCTAATTGCTCATATCTTTGTTTTACCCAATCTTCCTCTAGGACTTTGGTTTCTATTAGAAACCTTAAAGATTGTATCTCCACCTCAATGGGAAGCACCACTTCACTACTGTAGACCAAAGAATAGGGGGTCCAGTTGATCCACAGATAGAAGTTCTGTAACCCCATAAGGCAAATTAGGAGTTTCTCGACTCAATCCTTGTATGTCGCTACCATCTTCGCTAGGATGTTCTTGATGTTCTCATTGGCTGCTTCTACAACCCCATTGGTTTATGGTTAATATGGTGAAGACTTGTGATACTCAATGTTGTACAGTTCCATGATTGTTCTTGTTGGAGTTTATGCTCTAAAATCCAATTTATTGACATGTCATAAATAATTAAATTGTTTAATTATATGAGACTAAATGAACTAATGGGATATTATCTTAGTCCATGAGATGCATAGTATGCGATTTATATGATTTAGTCACATAAGATATAAATTGCAAGTTCTTTGTAAACTCAAAAGTTTAGTTCGTAGTCGGTGATGAAATTGGGTGTTTCATCTGCGAAGACTATAACATATCAACTACGATGATTTGTCTTGATCATGGAAATGGAGATTTCTAGTTGGTATGTTGATATGTTTTAAGAGTTAAGACATATTGAACTGGACCGCTGTGATATTTATTATTCTCCTAACGACTGTCAATTGAATAATAAATCTCACGACTTCTATTTACATCAACTCTAAATCCTGAGAGAATAATGGACCTGATCATGAGATGTAGGTTGCTTTGATATATCAGGAGTGAGATCTATAAGTTACGGTCAAAACCTCAGTATATTGGGCAGCCGCATTTAATGTTGATGGAACATATATTCTCAAGATGGAATTCATAATCTCTTAACGGAGATATAAAATATTCCCTTGAGATAAGTTTAATGGGATTGGTTATTCAGAGTGTTGGGCCCAACCACTTTAGTAAAGAGTTACTAAAGTATATATTTATGGAATTGGATTTCATAAATATATGATGAATAACATTAAGGATTAAACCGGGTACTCTAGGATTAAGATGTAGTAATCTTCAAAGTGGCAGTCTATATTCATGACTTTGTATTACTACGAATATTTTAATGAAGGGGTTGCATGTACAATAAAGTCTTGGGATATAATTTATTAATAAGGCCTAGAGTGCAATTATATTCTTATAGTGGTATTGAATATAATTAATGGTAACTTTGGACTTGTCAAGAGTTGACAGAAAAGCCCAAGGCCCATTGGAGCTAGAGTCTTATTTGTTCCCTTTTGGTCCCACTCCAAGCCATATACTAGAGCCCAATTGGAATGGCCCAAAAAGCTAGCCCAATTAGATAATCAGTTTTATATAAGGAGAGAAACATACAGAATTTTAGATAAGTCTCTTTGATAAGTTTTTTTCAAAAAAAAAAAAGATCTAAAAAGTATGAATTGGTTTTGTATGTGAGTGTTGGACACTCCCATGTTCTCTCCTTGGAAACTGATTGAAAGACCACACATCTTGGGCATTAAGTGGAATTGAAGTGAAGATTGAAAGTCTTCCCAAGAACTCCAGATTTCTGGTTTTGAATTTCACCACACCAAGGTACGCTTTCTATTCTTTGTTCTCGAATTCAAGGTTACATGTTATCTCTCATGAATGAAGTAGATCCGTGTTTGTTGCTTCCGCTGTGTGTTTTGTATGAGATGCAAAACCAGATTTTCCAACAGTTCTAACATCTCCCTCAAAGTGAAAGCCATTATCAGAGATAATCTCTTTGGGTTCCCCATATCGACAAATGATGTTGTTCTCTATGAATAGAGCCATATTCTTGGCTTTTAATACAAAGTAAGAGGCCACTTCCACCCACTTGGTGAAGTAATCAATTGCCACTAAGATGTATTCGTATCCATTTGAGACCTTAGGGACTATTCTTCCAATCATATCTATGGCCCAGATTGCAAAAGGCTATGGAGAGGTCATGCTGTATAGCTCACTAGGTGGTATGTGTTTAAATTTCTCATGTGTTTGGCAATCATGACAACTCTTTACAAAGTCTACACAATTGGTTTCCATCGTGTTCCAACAGTACCCCATCCTTAAGATCTTTTTGGCTAACATTCTCTCATTCATATGAGGACCACAAATCTATTAATGTTGGAAAATCTGGTTTTGTATCTCATACAAAACACACAGCGAAAGCAACAAAAATTGATCTATGTCATTCATGATTAATAACATGCACTATGTAATTTTCAGAATTTAAGAATGAGATAGCGTGCCTTGGTGCGGTGAAATTCCAAACAAAAGATTAGAAGTACTTGAGAACACTTTTAATTTTCACTCCAATTCCACTTTACGCCCAAGAAGTGTGGTCTCTTAATCAATTTCTAAGGGAGAATAATTGAGTGGCTTCACTCGCACATACACACCACTTCACAATGATGTCTCTATTTTCTTTTTTCTTTTTTTATGAAAAAAATTCTGTATGTTTCTTCTTTTATAACTAATTGATTATCTAATTGGGCTGGCCTATTGGGCCTTTCCAATTGGGCTTTTGTGTGTGGCTTGGAGTGGGACCAAAAGGGACAAATAAGACACTAGCTCCAATGGGCCTTGGGCTTTTCTATCAACCCTTGACAAGCCCAAAAATACTATTAATTATATTTAATACCACTATATAAATATAATTGTACTCTAGACCTTATTAATAAATTATATCCCAAGACTTTATTATACATGCAACCCCTTCATAAAATATTCGTAGTAATACAAAGTCATAAATGCAGACTGCCATTTTGCTAATTACTACATCTTAATCCTTGAGTACCCGGTTTAATCCTTTTAAGTTATTTATCATATATTTATGAAATCTAATATATACTTTAGTATATTCTTACTAAAGTGGTTAGGCCTAACACTCTGAATAACCAAACCCTTTAAACTTATCTCAAGGGAATATTTTATATTTCTGTTAAGAGATTATGAATTCCATCTTGAGATATATGTTCCATCAACACTAAATGTGGCTGCCCAACATATTGAGGTTTTGATCGTGACTTTAGATCTCACTCCTAATATATCAAAGAAATCTACACTTGATGATCAAGTCCATTATTCTCTGAGCATTAAGAGTTCATGCAAATAGGAGTCGTGAGATTTATTATTCATTTGACAGTCGTTAGGAGAATAAAAAATCTCACAACGGTCCAGTTCAATATGCTTAACTCTTAAAACATATCAACATATCAACTAGAAGTCTCCACTTCCATGATCAAGACAAATCATCTTAGTTGATATGTTATAGTCTTTGCAGATGAAATACTCAATTTCATCACCAACTACGAACAATAATTCTGAGTTTACAAAGACTTGTGATCTATATCTTCTGTGACTAAATCACATAAATCACATACTATGCATCTCATATACTATATATAATGTCCAAATATTCATGTTACTATTATTTTAGATAATAATAAGACAACTTTATTAATCATAACATTAAGTCATACATAATGTCGTACATAAAATCATACAATAGGATTTAAGAGCACGAATCCTAAAAATCTCCCACTTGCCCTAAAGACTATTGTGCACTAATCTAACTCCAGTTCCCTCCAAATGTGACTCAAAAGTTCTTTGTGGCAAGGTTTTGGTAAAGGTATTCGCTAGATTACTTGCACTGTCAATCTTTGCTACTACTACATCTCCTTGAGCAACAAAGTTTCGAATAATGTGGTACTTTCTCTCAATGTGCTTTCCTCTCTTATGATTTCTTGGATCCTTGGATTATGCAATTGCTCAACTATTGTCGCAAAACAATGTGATGGGAACTTGCTTCATTCTCACAACACCAAGATCAGAAGGAATTTATTGAGCTAAATAGCTTCCTTTGCCACCTTACAAGCAGCAACATATTCAGCTTCCATGGTGGAGTCCGCAATACAAGATTGCTCAAACTAGTAAAGTGCAATAAATAAGCTCATCTAAGCTAAACAAAGTACATAAACATGTTATGTAAAGATAATATGGCCAACCTTGATTATAAATTCAAGATATATAATACAAAACACATAAAAATATTTTTGGTTTAAAAGAAATTTTATGACCAAAAACTAAAAAGCACACTTTATGCTAAATGATCAAAAATGCAAATGCAATGCATGATAGTGCTTAACCAAGCTATAGAGGGTACACAAACAAGAAATATTAATTTCTTAATTAATCCTTGAGTACATGTACAAACTAGTACATACTCACACAAAATCATAAATAGCTTAGCACTTATATAACACATACTATTCAAGTTTCTCCACAATGTCAAGCATATTCTAAATCAAGAGAGATATCATAACTCATGTAATCCTCAAGAAAAATTAAAACAAGACACAAAATGAAATATTTTTGTCTTTTTGAGATTTTTCAATGTTTTTGGATTTTTTTTTTTATAAAACAAACAACTTAAAAAGAAAAAACAACCAAAAACAAAAACAAAACATGTCCACAAATAATTGAAAGAATTAAAACAGGGACACGTCAGCAACACTCACCTTAAAGAATCTTTTCTCACCCATATAGCATGAGTCTTCGGCTTTGTAGGTGAAAATCCATGTGAAGTAGAGTGTATTTGAGGGATTACACCAATCTTCTGAGAAAGACTGAAATCCTGCAAATTCCTTTCACAAGCCAACAAGCTCAAATTTTTCAAAAGAATATGAAACAATTTATTTGGACTTATGGCAGGAGAAATATCATCACATATCCTAGATTGAAATACAGAATGCTTAAATTTCAATTTATGACAATTAGGACGAATGTGACCAGAGACACCACAAAAGTGACAAACAGGAACAAATTTAGAAACATCAGTATTCCTAACAGCAAATCTAATCTCAGATTTTGGTTTTCGCCTCAACAAAGAACAATTTGGTCTAATATGACCAACAACACCACAAAGGTGACAAGTAGGCACAAAAACAAATCTCTTATGCTCTCTAACAGTAGGTTTAGACATAGGTTTAGAAACTTCAGCGTCTACATCAAAACTTTTACCTTTGTCTAACCTAACATAATAAGCCTTTTCTTTATTATTTCTCTTGAAATGAGGGATATAAACTTTTTCAGCTTTAGGCTTAAGAGAAACAGAAACACTTCTGTTATCAACAGCAGGCTTGGTACTAGTCAAATTTTCAATTTTAGCTTTGGATTCAGCTAACTCTTGTTCCAAGCTTTTCATCTTCTCATCTTGAGAGGAAATTTGATTTCTCAAAAATTCATTCTTTTTATTAGATTCATCTAATCTAACAATCAATTCCTCTTTTTCAAGATTAGCCAATTTTAACTCTTCCTTGAATTTCTTAGCAGTTCTCATAGTTTTCAATAATTCCTTACGAAGAGTTTCACAGGCATCAAAAAGATCAACAGAAACAATAGTGTCCTTCTTATTCAAATCATCACAATCAAAGACAGTGAGAAACTTAAAATTATCCATGATAACAGGGATCAAGGATCAACTCTTAGATCAAAGGATCTACAACAGAAGAGCTACCTGCTCTGATACCACTTGTCAGTTCGTTTAGACCCCTGTAAACTAGATTGTTTAACCTAATTAATTAACCAAGTGAATACTTAGGTTTATTATTCAAATCTAGGTTAAAACAATAACAATCATATCAAGTAAAGCAGTGGAAAAATAAATAACACAACGATATGATGACCCAGGAAAACTAAACAGGTAAAAAACCTGGGGAGGATTTAACCTAGCTATCCTCAAGGTAAAATAGCAAATCCACTAGAAAGAATTGAAGTTTACACAATAGCGACTTAGACCACTAACATCCTATTGCTACCCAAGTGTAGGAAACTTACTACCATGACCCCATGATAGCTCCGAGATCCACGGACTCCTTCTTTCTTTAATCTTTGCAAAACACAAACACCACCGTTTGTGACTTTGAGACTCCACTCAAAGGTTTAGCAATACAAACTCTCCTGTTTGTGACTCCAAGACCACCCTTGAAGGTTTAGATCATCAGCTCCTTTGATGACTAGAGAAGGCAACAACTTCAGCAATACCGGATCTTGAGATTCTTCAAGGAACAACACCGGTAGAAGTAATAAGAGAGATTTTAGGAACAAAACCATAAATACAAAAGAGGCACACTCTTCTCTCTCTAGAAAGCCCTATAAAAAACGTGCTTAGGGTTTCCTTTATATAGTGGGAGAAGTAGATCTGAAACCCTAATCCTTAATGGGCTAGAACTGCTGTTTGGGCCAACTTAAAATTCTGCAGATACGATTCTCGATCGGTCGAGCCTGTTTTTCGATCGATCGAACCAGGCAGATTCTGAAATCTTCTTTCTGCAGCTTGTATGTTCTTGTGTGCTCACGATTTGCCAATTGTTCTAAGCTTTTAGAACCTAACAATCTCCCCCTTTGGCAATTCGTGACAAAACTTTCATACAAAATGAAATGTTAAAATACAAGAACAACCCAATACAATAAAATGCCCAATTACATCACAAATCCCAATCTAAGACTCTTAACCTAGAAGTTGCCAAGAAGAGGTAGAAAGTCTTGATCAGAATGCACATGTTTTTCCTGAAACACTCAACAAACACATCAACGCATGTGTGGAAAGAAAGACATATAAACAATAATATGAAATAGAATATAAAAACAAAAATAAATTCTAACTCTCCCCCTAAGTTAGATACATCAAAAAGTTTTTATATTCTCCCCATTTTAACAACAATTGCATCTCCCCCTAAACAAGACAAACAGGATTCCCACATATCATTAATTTCTCCCTCTTTTTGTCACGTATTGACAAATATAACTCAAACAAAGAGTAACAACTCAACAGAGAACAAGAGGAAATAGAGAATTAAGGGAACACAAACAAATCAACTCTATAGAAAATAGAGACAACTCCCCCTAAGAAAAGCAACAACTCCCCCTATGAACAACAAAGGTTTAAAAAAACTTTTCGCCCCCTATAAAAATAGAAAAAACAAAACAAGTTTTGGGAAAAACAGTTTTGAAGAAAATTTAGGAGGTGGGGATAAATAAAAACACACAAACCAAAAAAAAATTAATCGAGGATACACATGAAGAAAAATATTCTCTTTTTCAATAAATGCAAACTTGACACTACGTGACCCATAAACAATTGCATGAGTAGAGAAAATATTTGCACATTGATTATCCATCATATCTCTTAAGAAAAATATTTTCTGCAATTCACACATAAAAAAAATAGCATATTCTAAAATGTACAAAGGACTCAAAAATTAATCAATCAATTTTTAATTCAAGTTGAGTACCCAATTTAGCAAAGTGTATGCATGTTATGTATGAAAACAATGAGAGATATGACTGCAAAACTGCAAGATGGACACAGAAAAACAATGTAACTCATGTGAATCCTAACCATAAATGATGCATGAAAAAATTTGGTCAAAAACTCTAAAAACTGAAAATTTTTCAATTTTGATCGATCGAGTATCGATCGAATACCAATCGAGTCAGACAGAATCAAACCAAAAATTTTTATCGCAATTTCGATCGGTCGAGAAACAGCTTCGATCGGTCGAAATTCTGGAAAACTCAAATTTTTGAAAAAACAGAGCAATTTAATGCAGTAACTCCTCAAAGCATAGTATTTCATGAATAAAATGCATGAGTATAAGACTGAAAGTTTTTCAAAAACACTTGAATTCAACCCAGATCTTTCAAAAACAAGTTTTTCAATCAATATGACCTTAAAACTCAAATTTTGCATCAAAATCACGGAACATATAATCTTGGATGACCACAACAAAATCACACACAATAACATGTACAAAGTTTAGCAAAGAGTAACATGTGTAGTGTGTGCAACTAGCAAAAGCTTAAGAAACATGTGAGGTGATATGTGAATAGTAATCAATCACAAAGTCTACAAAATTCATCACATAAATTTGAAAGAGACTATCACCTAAAGAGTTACATCATATAACTCTCACATCTCCTAGAATAAAAGCTTGCAATCATGTAAGTTTCTTGATTTGCCTCATTATTCAATTTAATTGATTAGAAACTTAATAAAAGCCGGGATAATGTACACACCAATTTTATTTGAATTTGTGAGATTATTATAGCCCAATAATGTACACACCAATTTTAATTAGAGGCTACACCTTATGTTCTTTTTGTGCATGTGTTACACTTTCTCGAGCACAAAATCTTACGATATGCACTAAGGTGTTCATGATTGGTTAGTAAACAGTGGTGAGATGATTATTTATGCCTTTCTCATTAAGTTCAAGTCCGACAATCAAAGGCATGTGACTTCAAGATCAAGATCATGTGATCAAAAACTATAAACATCTTCCCACACAACATGCATTACAAAGCTCAAACTAGTAAAGTGCAATAAATAAGCTCATCTAAGCTAAACAAAGTACATAAACATGTTATGTAAAGATAATATGGCCAACCTTGATTATAAATTCAAGATATATAATACAAAACACATAAAAATATTTTTGGTTTAAAAGAAATTTTATGACCAAAAACTAAAAAGCACACTTTATGCTAAATGATCAAAAATGCAAATGCAATGCATGATAGTGCTTAACCAAGCTATAGAGGGTACACAAACAAGAAATATTAATTTCTTAATTAATCCTTGAGTACATGTACAAACTAGTACATACTCACTCAAAATCATAAATAGCTTAGCACTTATATAACACATACTATTCAAGTTTCTCCACAATGTCAAGCATGTTCTAAATCAAGAGAGATATCATAACTCATGTAATCCTCAAGAAAAATTAAAACAAGACACAAAATGAAATATTTTTGTCTTTTCGAAATTTTTCAATGTTTTTGGATTTTTTTTTTTAAAACAAACAACTTAAAAAGAAAAAACAACCAAAAACAAAAACAAAACATGTCCACAAATAATTGAAAGAATTAAAACAGGGACAAGTCAGCAACACTCACCTTAAAGAATCTTTTCTCACCCATATAGCATGAGTCTTCGACTTTGTAGGTGAAAATCCATGTGAAGTAGAGTGTATTTGAGGGATTACACCAATCTTCTGAGAAAGACTGAAATCCTGCAAATTCCTTTCACAAGCCAACAAGCTCAAATTTTTCAAAAGAATATGAAACAATTTATTTGGACTTATGGCAGGAGAAATATCATCACATATCCTAGATTGAAATACAGAATGCTTAAATTTCAATTTATGACAATTAGGACGAATGTGACCAGAGACACCACAAAAGTGACAAACAGGAACAAATTTAGAAACATCAGTATTCCTAACAGCAAATCTAATCTCAGATTTTGGTTTTCGCCTCAACAAAGAACAATTTGGTCTAATATGACCAACAACACCACAAAGGTGACAAGTAGGCACAAAAACAAATCTCTTATGCTCTCTAACAGTAGGTTTAGACATAGGTTTAGAAACTTCAGCGTCTACATCAGAACTTTTACCTTTGTCTAACCTAACAAAATAAGCATTTTCTTTATTATTTCTCTTGAAAGGAGGGATATAAACTTTTTCAGCTTTAGGCTTAAGAGAAACAGAAACACTTCTGTTATCAACAGCAGGCTTGGTACTAGTCAAATTTTCAATTTTAGCTTTGGATTCAGCTAACTCTTGTTCCAAGCTTTTCATCTTCTCATCTTGAGAGGAAATTTGATTTCTCAAAAATTCATTCTTTTTATTAGATTCATCTAATCTAACAATCAATTCCTCTTTTTCAAGATTAGCCAATTTTAACTCTTCCTTGAATTTCTTAGCAATTCTCATTGTTTTCAATAATTCCTTACGAAGAGTTTCACAGGCATCAAAAAGATCAACAGAAACAATAGTGTCCTTATTCAAATCATCACAATCAAAAACAGTAAGACACTTAAAATTATCCATGATAACAGGGATCAAGGATCAACTCTTAGATCAAAGGATCTACAACAGAAGAGCTACCTGCTCTGATACCACTTGTCAGTTCGTTTAGACCCCTGTAAACTAGATTGTTTAACCTAATTAATTAACCAAGTGAATACTTAGGTTTATTATTCAGATTTAGGTTAAAACATTAACAATCATATCAAGTAAAGCAGCGGAAAAATAAATAACACAACGATATGATGACCCAGGAAAACCAAACCGGTAAAAAACCTGGGGAGGATTTAACCTAGCTATCCTCAAGGTAAAATAGCAAATCCACTAGAAAGAATTGAAGTTTACACAATAGCGACTTAGACCACTAACATCCTATTGCTACCCAAGTGTAGGAAACTTACTACCATGACCCCATGATAGCTCCGAGATCCACGGACTCCTTCTTTCTTTAATCTTTGCAAAACACAAACACCACCGTTTGTGACTTTGAGACTCCACTCAAAGGTTTAGCAACACAAACTCTCCTGTTTGTGACTCCAAGACCACCCTTGAAGGTTTAGATCATCAGCTCCTTTGATGACTAGAGAAGGCAGCAACTTCAGCAATACCGGATCTTGAGATTCTTCAAGGAACAACACCGGTAGAAGTAATAAGAGAGATTTTAGGAACAAAATCCTAAATACAAAAGAGGCACACTCTTCTCTCTCTAGAAAGCCCTATAAAAAACGTGCTTAGGGTTTCCTTTATATAGTGGGAGAAGTAGATCTGAAACCCTAATCCTTAATGGGCTAGAACTGCTGTTTGGGCCAACTTAAAATTCTGCAGATATGATTCTCGATCGGTCGAGCCTGTTTTTCGATCGATCGAACCAGACAGATTCTGAAATCTTCTTTCTGCAGCTTGTATGTTCTTGTGTGCTCACGATTTGCCAATTGTTCTAAGCGTTTAGAACCTAAAAGGCTCAATAGGCCGGCCCAATTAGATGATTAGTTAGTTATAAATGGAGAAACATACATAATTTTAGAAGAGAAAAAGAGACATCATTGTGAAATGGTGTGTATGTGTGAGTGAAGCCACTCAATTATTCTCCCTTAGAAACTGATTGAGAGACCACACTTCTTGGGCGTAAAGTGGAAGTGGAGTGAAGATTAAAAGTGTTCCGAAGTACTTCTAATTTTTTGTTTTGAATTTCACCGCACCAAGGTACACTATCTCGTTCTTAAATTCTGAAATTTACATAGTGCATGTTATCAATCATGGATGAAATAGATCCATCTTTGTTGCTTCCACTGTGTGTTTTGTATGAGATACAAAACTAGATATTCCAACAATTGGTATTAGAACCAGGTTATTCATCTCATGATTGTATAGCATGTGATTGGATTTTCAAAATAAAAGAAAAATGGTTTCTTGATGATATCGGGTTCACACCAAGGATGTATATTCTCTTGGTTTGTTCGAAGTGGCCTATCATTAAATGAAATTCTTTGTTTTGAAGTTTTCCATGGCCATAAACTTCCAGATGATTTGTTGTTTTCACTGGACTTTAACATCAAATGCATTTCAATCCGTATGGTATATTATATATATATATATATATATAATATAGGTTAAAGTTCAAATGTACTTCCATCCGTATGGTATATTATCGAATATATAACTGTCATATGTTAACTGCCATGTGCGAAGGTTTGCACCGCTTGGCATGTTTTCTTTGTTATACATATTATATATATATAAGGTGTAATCATCCGTACGGTATATTATGTATATATATAAGGTGTGATGGTTGTTATATATATATATATATATATATATTTTTTTTTATATATATAATATAGGCTTACATGGTTTACATGCAAATCAATTATGGCCTAGGATATGGTTATTAACATGTGTTAACTGCCATGTGTTATCGAATACATAACACATCCGTATGGTATATTATATATATATATATATATATATATAAAATATATGGGTTTGGTTTTATATTAATATATATTAACGCTAGGATTAAAGTATTTGATTAATGAAATTTATTCCTAATGAGATTAGGATTATGTTTTCAAGGTGTCTAGCGTTATCATTGTTCTTGATCTTAAAAACCTTTAGTTTAAAATATCTAGTGGGAGAGGGATATAAGGGTTGGATCTCACGGCCTCCATTATCGGTTCATAGTAGTGTGGGCAAACACCTTGTCTTTGCATATATGCCTTGTGATCCCAAATGAGGGTGTATACTTCATAGTACTACAAGATTGAACTAACCTGTTTAAAGTAGTGTGAACAAGTACCACGTCTTGGTGTATATGCCTCGCAATCCCAAAGGAGGGTGTTTTATTCCATGGTACTACAAGTTTAAACATTATAAGGGAGATGAAATGTGGCTACACATGATTCTAGATAATGATGTACACTAAACTAAGTATAATGTTAACCTCCCAAAGGAACTATGTCATTATTACTTAGAGGCTAAAGACAAAAATGACATATTATTAATGTTTGATCAGAGTTATTATGATAGCATTCATAATGAGAATAGTTATCACCTAATTAATGTGTTTATAATAAACTTGCTACCAAGGAATTATAGACATGGATTGGGTTGTCATTGCATATATTATTTTATGATTTTATTAAGGTTCCATATTATATGCTTATATGCTAAATTGATAATGTCTAGCTTACTTATTATATTCATGTTTATTATTTTCATATTTAAAACATGGCATCATTTAACCCACTTGTTGCTATTCTTAATCAAAACAAACTGACTAGATCCAACTATGTTGACTGTGAAAGAAATTTGGACATTGTTCTTACTGCTGAAGAGCACAAATATGTGCTTACTCAACCATGTCCTAGCTTTCCATCATTAGATGCTCATCTTGAGGAAAATAGCGATATGATCATTGGTAGAAATCTAATGAGATGGCCAAGTGCTATATCCTAGCATCTATTTCAAATGTTCTACAGCATCAAATGCAGGATGTGTTAGGATATGTGCCCTTAAATCCTATTGTATGATGCTATGTATGACATTATGTATGACTTAATGTTATAATTAATAAAGTTATTTTATTATTATCTAAAATAATGGTAACATGAATATTTAGACATTATCATATAATCCATGAGATGCATAGTATGTGATTTAGTCACGGAAGATATAGATCACAAGTTCTTTGTAAACTCAGAATTATAGTTCACAGTCAGTGATGAAATTGGGCATTTCATCTGCGAAGACTACAACATATCAACTAAGATGATTTGTCTTGATCATGGAAGTGGAGACTTCTAGTTGATATGTTGATATGCTTTAAGAATTAAGACATATTCAACTAGACCGCAATGAGAATTATTATTCTCCTAACGACTGTCAAATGAATAATAAATCTTACGACTTCTATTTACATGAACTCTTAATCCTGAGAGAATAATGAATCTGATCATCAAGTGTAGGTTGCTTTGATATATCAGGAGTGAGATCTAAAGTAACGATCAAAACCTCAGTATGTTGGGCAGTCACATTTAATGTTGATGGAATATATATTCTCAAGATGGAATTCATAATCTCTTAATGGAGATATAAAATATTTCTTTGCATGTATAATAAAGTCTTGGGATATAATTTATTAATAAGGACTAGAGTGCAATTGAATTTATATAGTGGTATTAAATATAATTAATGGTAACTTTGGACTTGTCAAGAGTTGATAGAAAAGCCCAAGACCCATTGGAGCTAGTGTCTTATTGGTCTCTTTTGGTCCCACTCCAAGCCACATACTAAAGCCCAATTGGAAAGGTCTAATACACCGGCCCAATTAGATAATCAGTTAGTTATAAAAAGAGAAACATACATAATTTTTTCATAAGAAAAAAAGAGACATTATTGTGAGGTGGTGTGTATGTGCGAGTGAAGCCATTCAATTATTCTCCCTTAGAAACTGATTTAGAGACCACACTTCTTGGGCGTAAAGTGGAATTGAGTGAAGATTAAAAGTGTTCCTAAGTACTTCTAATCTTTTGTTATGAATTTCACCGCACCAAGGTATGCTATTTCATTCTTAAATTCTAAAATTTACATAGTGCATGTTATCAATCATGAGTGAAATAGATCCATTTTTGTTGCTTCTGCTGTGTGTTTTGTATGAGATACAAAACCAAATTTCCCAACAATTGGTATCAGGGCTAGGTTTTCAATTTCATGATTGTATAGCATGTGATTGTTTTTAGAATTTAAGAAAACCATTATCTTTGTGTTTTAATGTTCTGCAGTAAAATTTTTTGCATTATTATGTCCTTGAACATGTTCTATATGATCACGTTCATAATTTAGTTTTGGACATTGACTTTGCGTTGATGTGAAGTGAATTCCTTTTAATATGGAATTCTGTCTTCAAAACAATTTATGGCCGTGTATATAAATTTTTTGAATATCAATGGCAGTTAAGAGTCGTTATTGTCAATGGACAATAACTACTTATTTGAATGGACCAATGCATTGATTCGAATTGACTTCATGAAGTGATATTGAATATATATATTAAGTCAAATCATATATTGTTATCAATCATATATTGTGGCTTGAATGCCTAGACTATGCCTAGACTATGAAGCACACAGAAAAGCCAACAAACATGTTGTCAAACAAAATGGAGTGTCATGCATGAACATGTAGGCAAGCGTGCAAAAAGAAAGCATAGGAGCAAAGAAAGCCAAACGTGTGGCATAAAGCAAGCAAGGCAAGCATATCAACATCACACGGAATGGAGAAAAGTGTGTATCAAGCACACCAACACCACAGAGGTGTATCTCACAATTGGTCACACCCAATTAATCCTTAAGAGAGATGGTTGTGACCACATAAGCACAAGCCCACAGAGGTCACAAAGCATGGCAAGGCCTAGATCTAGAGAGGTAAGCATACAGATAAAGCATAGAAGTAAGCAACCAAACATAGACATGCAAAGGAAATGATACGAACCCTTTAATATAGGCCTAGGTGTATGGATGCAAGCCTAGACCACAGGATCTAGATCTACACCCTATCAGAAAGCCAAAACACAAGAAAGAGAGATATCAAGAGACAAAAAGGGCTAAAGTAGCACATGGCATAGCAACGAACATAGTTTTAGAAAACAAGCATGGACAAAGCACATAAACACATAGATCTAAGCATACGTGCATAGATCTAAGCACCAACATGTAGATCTAAGCAAAAACATGCAAAGAACACATAGGCATGTAGATCTAAGCATAAACATAGCAAGGAGCCTAAGAACATGTGGATCTAAGCACAAATATGAAATTTAGACATATCCTAGCACAAGAAGGCTAGGCCAACAACATCAAAGTCATAAACCATGGCATAAGCAAGGAAACATGCTATAAAAACTATAAAGACATGCTAGGAAAAGCAATAAAGCATTTTATTAAGTAAAATAATGCTAAGAAAAATCTATAAAAGAAAAGGGTGTGGATTGCAGCTAAAAAGCTACATGCAAACCCCGAAACCTCAAATCCAAGGTATGGAATCAAGGAGAGGATGATTGGGTGCAAAAACATTACCTTGAGGATTGTAGAGAAAAGAGGAGAATCTAAGGTGTTTTTATGTGTTTGGACTTGTTTGAAAGAGAAATTAGAGAGAGAGGAGAAAGAGAATCAGCCGAGAAACTACTCAAGAGTCTTCGGCTGCCAACGCACCTTGTAGGGCTATCGGCCACCCTACTGACGTCAGCAATTTTGGCCTTTTACTAGTTCAAATTTGGACGCATATTTGAAGGCCTTTTCGAACTTGAATTGAGCTAATCTTGATGTCTCTAAAAAGCTCTGGATGTCTAGTTTCCAAAATACTAAAAGAATTAGAAATCCAAAGGTTAGATCAAAAGTTATGGCCTCAAGAAGCGTGTTGACACGCTTTTCACGGTTTTTTAGATGTCTCAACCGTTTTAACTCCAATTTTGACCAATGAATAGTCGTTGAAAAGTGAATTTGATAATCTTCGAAATGGCATAGGTCCCAACCCATTCTAACAGTTATATCAAATTTAGGCCTCGGGTCAAACTTGGTCAAAGTTGACAAAAATCACTAAGTAGCTTGGGTTTGATGTAGAAACCTATTCTATCAAACCTATTATATCAAACCTATCAAACCTATTATATCAAACCCATTCTAACAGTTATATCATATTTGTGCTCTTCAACAGTGAAAACTATGTCCAAATTTCTTTTCCAGTCAACATAATTGGATCCAGTCAGTTTGTTTTGATTAAGATTGATAACAAGTGGGCTAAATGATGCCATGTTCAAATCTAAAAATAATAAACATGAATATAATAAGTAAACTGGACTTTATCAATTTAGCATATAAACATATAATATGGAACCTTAATAAAACCATAATATAATATATGCAATGACAATCCAATCCCCCAATTAATATTCCTCAAAAGCGAGGTCATCCACAATCTTAACCTTGTGACTCTTCAAATTCTTCTACTCTCTTCCTCTCCATTGTAGATCCTTGAGAGGTACTTTAGCCAAAACCTTTTCTCACCATACCCACAACTGTGAGAAGGCTCTTTGGCGTTTTAGGAAGCAGTTAGGAAGGAGCCAATTCATATTGGTAGATGCTATGGACTAGTAGCGGGATCCGGGAAGCTAAAGAAGAAATAGGTTCGGCGTAACCTCGTTGGAGCAAGAAGCTTGGAGGGCATAGGTACCTAGGTAGATTAGGCTTGGAGGGTCTATTGTATTGGTAAAATACATGTTCGTATCACATACAAAACATACGCAATGGAAAATTAACGGATCTACTTCATTTGCAATTGATAACGTGCACTGTGAAAGTTACAGAATTTAAGAACAAGAAAGCGTACCTTGGTGCGGTGAAATTCAAAACCAAAAATCAGAAATTTTTGGGAAGACTTTCAATCTTCACTCCAATTCCACTTAATGTCCAAGATGTGTGGTCTCTCAATCAGTCTCCAAGGAGAGAACAAGGGAGTGTCCAACGCTCACATACAAACCATTTCATTCCTTTTGTAATCTTGATGAAAAAAACTTATGAAAAGACTCATGAAAGGACTTCTAAAATTCTGTATGTTTCTCTCCTTATATACAACTGATTATCTAATTGGGCTAGCCTTTTGGGCCATTCCAATTGGGCTCTAGTGTGTGTGTTGGAGTGGGACCAAAAGGGAACAAATAAGACTTTAGCTCCAATGGGCCTTATGCTTTTCTGTCAACTCTTGACAAGTCCAAAGTTACCATTATTTATATTCAATACCACTATATGAATATAATTACACTCTAGGCCTTATTAATAAATTATATCCCAAGACTTTATTATACATGCACCCCCTTCATTAAAATATTCGTAGTAATACAAAGTCATGAATATAGATTGCCACTTTGAAGATTACTACCTCTTAATCCTTGAGTACCCGATTTAATTCTTAATGTTATTCATCATATATTTATGAAATCCAATTCCATAAATATATACTTTAGTAACTCCTTACTAAAGTGGTTGGGCCCAACTCTCTGAATAACTAATCCCATTAAACTTTTCTCAAGGGAATATTTTATATCTCCGTTAGGAGATTATGAATTCCATCTTGAGAATATATGTTCCATCAACATTAAATGTGGCTGCCCAACATACTGAGATTTTGACCGTAACTTATAGATCTCACTCCTAATATATCAAAGCAACCTATATCTCATGATCAGGTCCATTATTCTCTCAGGATTTAGAGTTGATGTAAATAGAAGTCGTGAGATTTATTATTCACTTGACAGTCGTTAGGAGAATAATAAATCTCATAGCGGTCCAATTCAATATGTCTTAACTCTTAAACATATCAACATACCAACTAGAAATCTCCATTTTCATGATCAAGACAAATCATCTTAGTTGATATGTTATAATCTTCGCAGATGAAACGCCCAATTTCATCACCGACTACGAACTACATTCTGAGTTTACAAAGAACTTGCAATTTATATCTTCTGTGACTAATCACATAAATCGCATACTATGCATCTCATGGACTAAGATAATGTCCCATTAGTACATTTATAAATAGTCTCATATAATTAAACAATTTAATTATTTATGACATGCCAATCAATTGGATTTTAGGGCATAAACCCCAATAATCTCCCACTTGCCCTCAAAGACAATTTACCTTATATCCGACACTTATCTCCCTTTAAAGTAATTCAAAGTCACTCTAAGGCAAGGTTTGGAAACAAGTTTCAGTCAGATTTATTGCGTAAATTATCTTTTCTACTATTACTTAAGTACTCATATCTCTTTAGTGAGATAATACTTATGCTTAATATGTATCTTCACCACTAGGATGAACACATATCTTGAAGTCCAACTTCATGAATCACAATCAAACTACAAGTCAACATTTATACATCTAGTAACAATCAAAATTTCACTTTTGTGGACAAGCATATAATCTCTCATTCTCCTAAGATATTTGAGTATATGCTTTACTCCCACTAAATTAAGTGATCTTTGATTCAATTAATATTTGCTTACCATGCCCACCGCAAAATAGATATTCAGCCTAGTATATAGCATCGCATAAAGACTTCCTATTGATATGATATTACGAACCATCTTAACATGCACTTCCTTTTATATGTCATAGGACTATAGTTGTCACGACCCAAATCCATTGAACATGAATTTAGATGCATGACTTGTTAGGATATGTGCCCTTAAATCCTATTGTATGATGCTATGTATAATATTATGTATGACATTATTTGAGAAATGATGTATGACTTAATATTATGTTTAATAAAGTTGTTTTATTCTTATCTAAAATAATGGTAACATGAATATTCGGACATTATCAAATAGTCCATGAGATGCATAGTATGTGATTTATGTGATTTAGTCACAGAAGATATAGATCACAAGTTCTTTGTAAACTCAGAATTTTGGTTCGTAGTCGGTGATGAAATTGGGCATTTCATCTGCGAAGACTATAACATATTAACTACGATGATTTGTCTTGATCATGGAAGTGGTGACTTCTAGTTAATATGTTGATATGTTTTAAGAGTTAAGACATATTGAACTAGACCGCTGTGAGATTTATTATTCTCCTAACGACTGTCAATTGAATAATAAATCTCATGACTTGTATTCACATGAACTCTTAATCCTGAGAGAATAATGGACCTGATCATGAAATGTAGGTTGCTTTGATATATCAGGAGTGAGATCTAAAGTAACGGTCAAAACCTCAGTATGTTGGGCAGCCACATTTAGTGTTGATGGAACATATATTCTCAAGATGGAATTCATAGTCTCTTAACGGAGATATAAAATATTCCCTTGAGATAAATTTAATGGGTACAGTTATTCAGAGAGTTAGGCCTAACCACTTTAGTAAGACTAAAGTATATATTTATGAAATTGGATTTCATAAATATATGGTGAATAACTCAAAAAGATTAAACCGGGTACTCAAGGATTAAGATGTAGTAATTCACAAAGTGGCAGTCTATATTTATGACTTTGTGTTACTACGAATATTATATGAAGGGGTTGCATGTATGATAAAGTCTTGGGATATAATTTATTAGTGAGGCCTAGAGTGCAATTATATTTATATAGTGGTATTAAATATAATTAATGGTAACTTTGGACTTGTCAAGAGTTGACGGAAAAGCCCAAGGCCCATTGGAGCTAGTGTCTTATTTGTTCCCTTTTGGTCCCACTCCAAGCCACACACAAAAGCCCAATTGGGAAGGCCCAAAAGGCTAGCCCAATTAGATAATCAGTTATGTGGAGAGAAACATACAGAATTTTATATAGAATAAAATGGTTTGTATGTTTTATCAATATTATGGTAATGAAAATAAGGAAGAGAGACACTCTTTCATATTCTCTCTAGAAACATAGAACTGATTGAGAGACCACACATCTTGGGCATCGAGTGGAATTGGAGTGAAGATTGAAAGTATTCCCGAGTACTTCTTCATTCGGTTTTGAAATTCACCGCATCAAGGTACACTCTCTTGTTCTTATATTCTGAAACTTACATAGTGCATGTTATCGATTGCGAATGAAGTAGATCCGTTTATTTTCCGCAGCGTATGTTTTGTATTCGATGCAAACATGTATATTACCCAACATTGGTATCAGAGCCAGGTTTTCATTTCGAATTGTATAACATGTTTTGTTCGTTTTGGAATTAGAGATTATAATTTCAAGTTGATAGAGAATTATTCATTTAATTTTCTGCATGGTCGTTGAAACTATGATTTGATAAAAACTGATATTGATGTTATGATGTTGTTTAAATATGAATTTACGAATGTTAAATTGATCTTTAAGGCTATAGCATCAATAGATTTCAGTTTTGATATCAATTTCTGTCTATCATTTTCGTATGATGGTTGTTTGTTCATGCAAAACGGTTGAAAACTGACTTAGAAGATTTTCTGGAAATTCGAGTTTCACGAGTTTCGATCGATCGAAATTTACTTTCGATCGATCGAGTGAAACAGAGACTTATCCTTTTGAATTGATTAATATTCGATTGCTAGTCGATCGATCGAATTTTATTTTCAATCGATCGAGAGGCGATCGAGTATCAATCGAATCAGACAGAAGGTTTAGTTCGAATTGTTTGATATTTTCGATCGATCGAGGGGCACATTCGATCGATCGAAAGAAAGAAAATCTGAAATTTTCTAAGTGTTTTCAAACTTAAATTTTGTGTTTTTGCTATTTTTTCTTACGCCTTTTTCGTAAGAAAAAGTGCAAGGTTATGTATAATTAGTTTATGCATGTTTAAAGATAAAAACCTTTATTTTAAAATATCTAGTGGGAGAGAGATACAAGGGTTGGATCTCACGGCCTCCATTGTCAGTTTATAGTAGTGTGATTAATCACCTCGCCTTGGCGTATATGCCTTACTCCCTACGGAGGGTGTTTAATTCATGGTACTACAGGTTAAACTTCTTAATGATAGATGAAGTGTGTGTTTACATTGAGAGCGACCACGCTACCGTGGAGTTACTTGGTGACTCACATTGATTCTAGACAATGGTGTACACTAGACTAAGTATGATGTTAACCTCCCTACGGAGCTATGTCATTATCACTTAGAGGCTAAAGAATAAGCGGCACATTATTTTTGTTTGGTAAGAGTTACCATGATAGCATTAATAATGAGGATAATCCTTGCTTAATCATAGTGATTGGTATGACCTCGCTACCGAGGAATATTAATTGCGGGATTGGGTTGTCGTTGCATATATTATATTATGGTTTTATGAAGGTTCCATATTATATGTTTATATGCTAAATTGATAATGTCCAGTTTACTTATTATATTCATGTTTATTATTTCAGATTTGAACATGGCATCATTTAGCCCACTTGTTAGCATTCTTAATCAAAATAAACTGACTGGAACCAATTATGTTGACTGGAAAAGAAACTTGGACATAGTTCTCACAGCTGAAGAGCACAAATATGTGCTTACTCAACCATGTCCTAGCTTTCCTTCATTAGATGCTCCTCTTGAGGAAAAACAACGATATGATCGTTGGCAGAAATCTAATGAAATGGCCAAGTGCTACATCCTAGCGTCCATCTCAAATGTTCTACAGCATCAAATGCAGGATGTAGAACTAGCTTCGGACATTATGCAAAGTCTGAAGGAGATGTTTGGTAAGCAAGGCCGTTCTGCAAGGCAAGAAACCATGAGACAAATTTATAATACCAAAATGGCTGAAGGTAGTTCAGTGAGAGAGCATTGTCTTACAATGATCTCTAATCTGAATACTTTAGAAGTTTTGGGTGCCGACATTGATGGAGAATCCCAAGTGGATATGATACTCCAGTCACTACCGGAGTCATTCAAGGAATTCAGACTTAACTATAACATGAACAAAAAGATTTATTCTTTGTCTGAATTAATGAATGAGTTGGTAGCGGCGGAAGGCATCCTTGGTACTTCTAATGTTGAAGCCTATATGGGTGAAGCTTCTACTTCTCAACCTAAGTCGAAAGGCAAGGGTAAGAAGAAGAAGAAGAAGGACTTCACTAAGTAAGAGGGTAAACAAATTGTCTTAGGGGTTGCCGACAAAGGAAAGAAGCTGAAAGGAAAATGTTTCCATTGTGGTGAGAAAGGACATTGGAAGAGGAATTGTCCAAAGTTCAAGGCTGCCAATAAGGGTATGAATAGCTTATTTCTCCTTGAAATATGTTTGGTACAAAATCCCACGGATTCCTGGTGTGTGGATTCAGGTTGTACTAATCATATCTGCAATTCTTTGCAGGGGTTCCAGGAGACCAGAAAACTTAAAGAAGGAGAGTTGTTTCTGACCTTGGCTGATGGGAGTCGGATTCCAATTGTAGCTATTGGAGTGTTTAATTTGTGTTTTGAAACTAGAGTTTTAATATTGCAAGACTGTCTGTATGTACCTAATGTTCGTAGGAATTTAATTTCTGCAACTTATTTAGGTAAAAATGGATATTGTGTTATCCTAAAAGACAATGTTGTAATAAAGAAGGATAAAATGTTTATCTGTTCTGGCAATATTGTGGATGTTCTTTATATTTTAACTCCTGATAAGCATGAATTATACAATTCTGAATTAGACAATAACTCTCATGTAAAATCATTAAAGAGAAAGTTTCCTTCTACTAATGATGCATATCTTTGGCACTTGCGTTTGGGTCATATTAATCCAAACAGAATTCAAAGACTGATCAAAGATGGTCTCTTAGAGCCATTGGACTTTGATGGATTTCCAGTTTGTGAATCTTGTTTGGAAGGCAAAATGACCAAACGACCTTTTAATGCAAAAGGTAGAAGAGCCCAAGAGTTGCTAGAATTAGTTCATACGGATGTTTGTGGTCCTATGTCAACCCAAGCAAGAGGTGGCTATGAGTATTTTATTACATTCACTGATGATTACTCTAGATTTGGTTATGTGTACCTAATGAAACGGAAGTCCGAAGCTTTTGAAAAATTCAAAGAGTTTAGGGCTGAAGTTGAGAATCAATTGGGTAAACACATAAAGGCCATTCGATCTGATCGTGGTGGCGAATACCTTCTTGGGGATTTCAAGGATTACTTAACTCAAAATGGGATTGTATCCCAATTGACTGCACCTGGAACTCCCCAACAAAATGGTGTAGCAGAAAGAAGGAATAGGACTCTTTTAAAAATGGTTAGGTCCATGATGAGTTACTCAACTTTACCTATTTCTTTTTGGGGTTATGCCTTAGATACAGCAATACATCTTTTGAATTTAGTTCCATCAAAATCTGTTCCCAAAACACCCATGGAATTATGGAGTGGGCGTACGCCTAGTATGAAATATCTCCACATTTGGGGTTGTCCAGCACATGTGTTAAAAGGGAAGTCTGATAAGTTGGAACCAAAATCAGAAGTATGTTTGCTTGTAGGTTATCCAAAAGAAACTAGGGGTTATTTATTCTATAGTCATAAAGATAACAAAGTTTTTGTTAGTACAAATGCTAAATTCTTGGAAAATGACTATATGAATAATTTTACTCCTAGAAGTAGAGTTGTCTTGGTTGAAATGAATGAACCTGTAATTGAACAACCAATGGTTGAAACTAGGGATGATGTGGCTGTATTGGATACACCACAAGATACTACTCATGAGATGTCTAGTACACAGTTGCCTCGTCGTAGTGGGAGGAATGTTAGGCCACCTATAAGATTCATAGGTCTTGGAGAGACTTATGAGGCTATCTCAGAGGAGGCTGAAACTGATCCTTACACTTATGAAGAAGCAATGAATGATATAGATGCACATCATTGGGTCCAAGCTATGAAATCAGAATTAGATTCCATGTATTCCAATCAAGTTTGGGATCTTGTAAAGGCGCCTAACGGCATTAAACCTGTTGGTTGCAAATGGGTTTACAAGAGAAAGAGAGGGATAGATGGAAAGGTTGAAACCTTTAAAGCAAGGCTAGTGGCAAAAGGGTATAATAAAAAAGAAGGTATTGATTATGAGGAAACCTTTTCACCAGTAGCAATGCTTAAATCTATCAGAATTCTCTTATCCATTGCTGCTCATTATGATTATGAGATTTGGCAAATGGATGTCAAGACTGCATTTCTCAATGGCAATCTTGAAGAGGAAATCTATATGATGCAACCAGAAGGTTTCATAGCAAAGAACCAAGAGCATATGGTATGCAAGTTGAATAGGTCCATTTATGGACTTAAGCAAGCATCTAGGTCAGGGAACATAAGATTTGATCAAGCAATCAAATCATTTGGTTTTGAACAAAATCTTGATGAACCATGTGTGTACAAAAGACATCAAGACAAAGTAGTAATGTTCCTAGTGCTTTATGTTGATGATATTCTACTCATTGGAAATGATGTAGGTGTAATGTCATCAGTAAAGGTTTGGTTGTCAAGCCAATTTGATATGAAGGACTTGGGTGAGGCTAACTTTATTCTAGGGATCAAGCTTTGGCGAGATCGTAAGAATAAGATGTTAGGCTTATCACAAGCTGGATATATAGATAAGGTTCTAGAACGGTTTAGCATGCAAAACTCCAAGAAAGGATTACTTCCTTTCAGACATGGAGTTCCTCTGTCTGATGACCAAAGGCCTAAGACTCAAGAGGAAGTAGATATGATGAGATGTAACGACCCCACCCCAAATGTGTAGATATTGTCCGCTTTGGGGCCCATACCCCCTCACGGTTTTGTTTTCCCCCAAAGCACACAGCAGTGGGAGAAAAGGCCTCTACACATTAAAGGGAAGTCATTCCTTATAAACACATTCTCATGTGCTTCCCTAGGCGATGTGGGATTCCATGGAATGCAAGACCCCCCTTTTTGGGTCACTACAATCCACCCCCCTTACGGGCACACGCGTCCTCGCGTGTGGGGCCCACACTTCCGGCTAGGGCATGGCTCTGATACCATCTGTAACGACCCCACCCCAAATGTGTAGATATTGTCCGCTTTGGGGCCCATACCCCCTCACGGTTTTGTTTTCCCCCAAAGCACACAGCAGTGGGAGAAAAGGCCTCTACACATTAAAGGGAAGTCATTCCTTATAAACACATTCTCATGTGCTTCCCTAGGCGATGTGGGATTCCATGGAATGCAAGACCCCCCTTTTTGGGTCACTACAATGTATAAATCAAACCGTGAACTATTGATGAAATATATATATATATATTCGGCAATCCCATATAAATCAAACCGTGAACTATTGATGAAATATATATATATATTCGGCAATCCCATATATCTGTATATACTTATAAATAAATCTAATAGCACAATTGAAATTTCAGCAAACACAATTGAAATTCCAGCAACCATCATTGAATTTCCAGCAAACACAATACTAACCCTAACACTAACATGTCAATGATGAAAAATATATTTATATATATTTATATATATATATTTATATATATATTTATATATATCTATACACGTGGTAAAAATATATATATTTATCTATATATGTATATAATTGCAAAGATGAAGTTCCATATTGTGATGCCCCAATTTGATTGATTGATTGTGTGATGTGTGTGGGTGTGTGATGAGTCCCACATCGGGTATTTACTGGGTAGATCTGGGCTTTATTAACAAGTACAAGGAGCTTCAATTGTGACTAGTCCTTTTGAGGTATAGCGCAGATGTGGCTAGCGCTTTTCCTTGGGTCGTTACATATGGTATCAGAGCCAACCCGGTAACCCTGTGTGGGCTCGGAGACACTACCCCACAAAGTGGACCCTAACGAGGACGTTAAGGATTTAAGTGGGGGAGATTGTGATGCCCCAATTTGATTGATTGATTGTGTGATGTGTGTGGGTGTGTGATGAGTCCCACATCGGGTATTTACTGGGTAGATCTGGGCTTTATTAACAAGTACAAGGAGCTTCAATTGTGACTAGTCCTTTTGAGGTATAGCGCAGATGTGGCTAGCGCTTTTCCTTGGGTCGTTACATGAGACAAGGTCCTTATGCCTCTGCAGTAGGAAGTCTCATGTATGCCATGCTTTGTACTAGACCAGATATCTGTTTTTTAGTTGGCATGGTCAGCCGATATCAATCAAATCCAGGACCACAACATTGGCAAGCTGTAAAGCATATTCTCAAGTATCTACGGAGAACGAGAGATTATATGCTTGTTTACCGTTGTGAGGATTTGATTCCTACTGGCTATACAGATTCAGACTTTCAATCGGATCTAGATTTTAGAAAGTCCACGTCAGGAAGTGTTTTCACCTTGGGAGGTGGAGCCATAAGTTGGAGGAGTGTTAAGCAATCTTGTATTGCGGACTCCACCATGGAAGCTGAATATGTTGCTGCTTGTGAGGCGGCAAAGGAAGCTGTTTGGCTCAAGAAATTCCTTTCTGATCTTGGTGTAATAAGAATGGAGCAAGTTCCTATCACATTGTTTTGTGACAATAGTGGAGCGGTTGCACAATCCAAAGATCCAAGGAATCACAAGAAAGGAAAGCACATTGAGAGAAAGTACCACATCATTCGAGACATTGTTGCTCGTGGAGATGTGGTAGTGGCAAAGATTGAAAGTGCAAATAATCTAGCGGATCCCTTTACCAAAGCCTTGCCACAAAGGATCCTCGAGTCACATTTGGAGGGAATGAGAGTTAGATTAGTGCACAATAGTCTTTAGGGCAAGTGGGAGATTGTTAGGATATGTGCCCTTAAATCCTATTGTATGATGCTATGTATAATATTATGTATGACATTATTTGAGAAATGATGTATGACTTAATATTATGTTTAATAAAGTTGTTTTATTCTTATCTAAAATAATGGTAACATGAATATTCGGACATTATTAAATAGTCCATGAGATGCATAGTATGTGATTTATGTGATTTAGTCACAGAAGATATAGATCACAAGTTCTTTGTAAACTCAGAATTTTGGTTCGTAGTCGGTGATGAAATTGGGCATTTCATCTGCGAAGACTATAACATATTAACTACGATGATTTGTCTTGATCATGGAAGTGGTGACTTCTAGTTAATATGTTGATATGTTTTAAGAGTTAAGACATATTGAACTAGACCGCTGTGAGATTTATTATTCTCCTAACGACTGTCAATTGAATAATAAATCTCACGACTTGTATTGACATGAACTCTTAATCCTGAGAGAATAATGGACCTGATCATGAAATGTAGGTTGCTTTGATATATCAGGAGTGAGATCTAAAGTAACGGTCAAAACCTCAGTATGTTGGGCAGCCACATTTAGTGTTGATGGAACATATATTCTCAAGATGGAATTCATAGTCTCTTAACGGAGATATAAAATATTCCCTTGAGATAAGTTTAATGGGTACAGTTATTCAGAGAGTTAGGCCTAACCACTTTAGTAAGACTAAAGTATATATTTATGAAATTGGATTTCATAAATATATGGTGAATAACTCAAAAAGATTAAACCGGGTACTCAAGGATTAAGATGTAGTAATTCACAAAGTGGCAGTCTATATTTATGACTTTGTGTTACTATGAATATTATATGAAGGGGTTGCATGTATGATAAAGTCTTGGGATATAATTTATTAATGAGTTCTAGAGTGCAATTATATTTATATAGTGGTATTAAATATAATTAATGGTAACTTTGGACTTGTCAAGAGTTGACGGAAAAGCCCAAGGCCCATTGGAGCTAGTGTCTTATTTGTTCCCTTTTGGTCCCACTCCAAGCCACACACAAAAGCCCAATTGGGAAGGCCCAAAAGGCTAGCCCAATTAGATAATCAGTTATGTGGAGAGAAACATACATAATTTTATATAGAATAAAATGGTTTGTATGTTTTATCAATATTATGGTAATGAAAATAAGGAAGAGAGACACTCTTTCATATTCTCTCTAGAAACATAGAACTGATTGAGAGACCACACATCTTGGGCATCGAGTGGAATTGGAGTGAAGATTGAAAGTATTCCCGAGTACTTCTTCATTCGGTTTTGAAATTCACCGCATCAAGGTACACTCTCTTGTTCTTATATTCTGAAACTTACATAGTGCATGTTATCGATTGCGAATGAAGTAGATCCGTTTATTTTCCGCTGCGTATGTTTTGTATTCGATGCAAACATGTATATTACCCAACATGACTAACCTGCTAAACTTATATAACTCCATAAACATAATTAATCCGAAATAAATTATAACTCCAAAGAAACAATACTCTTAAATAAAACCTCTTACAAAAGTCTAAACTCCACAAATTGGAAATAAATGAATTACAAAATAAAGGTAGCCGAAACTCTATAAGTCTTCAAGTAACAATGAAGTCATCTACAACTGCCACGCTCTACCTTGCACCTTATAAAGCGATCCAAAGGTTCTATATTCCCAACTACACTTTAATCTGAAAATATTAATTGATGGGGTGAGCCACTCATCTAGTAAGTAATTACACAGAATACACAACGGAATAGAGTCAAGCAAAGCACGAGTTTGATTTCACAATTTTACTCAAAATATTCGATATATTTTTCCAAACATATGAAGAACCACTTATTACATATATAATCAAATCTTAGAGTCATTCGAAAACACAAAGATAATTGATCAGGGCATAGTGTCACATATACACATCACATATTCTCACATACAATCCTGTGAGCGGATACCAACATCTAACCCCTGTTGGTGAGAGATCAATACATATTCTCACATACAATCTTGTGAGCGAATTTACACATATATCTGATCAATTAAAAAAAAAAACACTCATTTTGGGTCACATATCACAAAACAACATATATACAAAATAGAATCATTTTCTTAATATTAACAATTATTCCAACAATAATAGCATATCAAAAATCACAATATCAAATTTAAGACATAAATCAAAGGATGCTTGACTCCCTTAGGGAACAAATAGAAACTGAGGAATTATATAAATATTTTACAATTCTTGAGTAAATTTGGAAATTAAAATTATTAAAAGAACTTTTTAAATAAAATTTGGAAAATAGGAATATGAATTTGAAATCAATTTTTTTTAAACAAATTTAAAGATCAAGAACCTTTTTAGAGAACTTATCTTGAAATTCAATTCTTTTCAAAAATGGTTTAATTTAGCAATCATCTTTTAAAGGAGATTTGGATGTTCAAAACGTTATTTAAAATTCAAAGTTTCCCTTTAAAACATCATTTAAAGGTCGAAATTTCTCTTTCAATGGTATAAAATATGCTTTTGACAAACTTTTAAAAACGTAAGCTCAAAAACATAACCTTTGAAAACCTTTGACTTCTAGGAACCGAATGAACAAAATTGTGCATATTATGCATAATTACTTAAAGCACTTGAATCAATCTGAAAGTTTAGCTGAAACACCCTCCAAATAGTCTCAAATACTCTTAAATAGGACCTATAATCAATCACAGAAATATACTTAATATCTTCTACAAAATATAAAGCTTATGGAACTACACAAATTGACTCACTAAAATTAAACTTTATTGAACTAAAAGATAACACTAATGCAAAGCATTTCCACCCAAGAATATGACTCCTTGAATTTACCAAAACTTAGAACCAAATAGCCAAAACCATAAGATTTACTATATATTCCAATGAAAACCGTGGGCCACACTGTCATGACTTGTTCATGGAGTAAAATCATTGACCCTAATGTATTTAATATCTAAGCATTATGAGATGAATTAGAATTTGGGTAAAAGGAATAGATCTGCCAACATCCTTTAAATGTATTTGTAGATGTGTTGAACCCTTAGACGGTTCATTGAGTTTGGAATAGTCAACACCTAGGCAATAGACTATTAAGGCTATCCATAAAAGAAAAAAAAATAGGACCTTGACAAAAAAAGAGCTAATTAGTGACACAAGGGTGGGGTCGGGTGCAAAATCTCCAACAAATTAAATCAATACTATGGTATGGAATCAGCAGAACAAAAGTTCTTATATCCCTAAAAAAAAGAATGACGCATCCGTATTCATTCTTTACTAGCATATAGTCTCAACGGCAAAGAAAAGGTGGCAGCATTGTTGACTTATTATATATATATATATATATATATCCTAATGAAAAATTAATAGTCAAGCCTTTGATCATGGATATACAGTGGCAAATCTAAATGTAAAATTATAAGTAGAATTTTAGGACCAAAATCAAACTTTTGAACAATCTAACATCACAATTGATTCCAAGATAACCTTATAAACTTTTAATTCTTTGTTTCTAACCATGAGAAATATACCTTGAAAAAAATCTGATTGCCCCTTCACTTGTGTGTGCTTTAGACTCCAAAGAAAAACACCTCTTAGCCTCTTTGATAAAACCCTTACTATGAAAACCCTAATCATCTCTTCCTCTACCCTATAGTTTGTATTAGAGATGTGGGCTTAGTGAGGTAGTGGGCTGTAGTTACTAGTAAAAAAAAAAACCTACGGCCCATCGTGATATTTAAAAGAAAATTTTAATAATAATCACAAATAAAGTATGTGGGGTATTACACTCTTCCCCTCTTAAAAAATGTTTAGTCCTCTAAACTTGACGTACCTCAATTAGAGAACAAATAGGGGTATTTTTCTTTCATGTCTTCTTCTTTTTCCCATGTCGCTTCTTGAACTATATGATTTCTCCATAACACTTTCACTAAGGAGATATACTCCTTGAACGTAGCACTTGATCCTTCCTATCAAGAATTTGCACCAGTTGCTCCTCATAAGACATGTCCTCTCTAACATTGATCGGCTCATATTCCAAAACATGTGATGGATCAGGCATGTATTTTCGTAACACTGATACGTGGAATACATTATGAATATGTGACAAAGCTAGTGGTGAAGCCAACCTATAAGATACATTGCCCACTCTATCCAAGATCTCAAAAGGACCAATATACCTTTGACTTAACTTGCCTTTCTTCCCAAACCTCATCACACCCTTTGATGGAGACACCTTTAAGAATACATGATCCCCAACTTGGAACTCTAAGTCTCTCATTCTATTATCTGCATAACTCTTTTGCCTACTTTGAGCAGCAATGAGCCTTTCACGAATCAACTGAATCTTTTCCGTAGTCATTTGAACTAGTTCTGGACCAAACAACTTCCTTTCACCCACTTCATTCCAACAAATAGGTGACCTACACTTTCGGCTATACAATGCTTCATAAGGAGCCATTTCTATGCTGGAGTGGTAAATATTATTATAAGCAAACTCAATTAAAGGCAAGTGCGTCTCCCAACTACCTTTCAAGTCTAGCACACAGGCTCTTAGCATGTCTTCAGGTGTTTGTATAGTTCTCTCTGACTGTCCATCAGTTTGAGGATGAAAAGCTATACTAAAATCTAACTTAGTTCCCATAGCCTTGTGTAAACTGCTCCAAAACTTAGAGGTGAAGCGAGGGTCTCTATCAGAGACTATAGAGATAGGAACTCCATGCAATCTCACTATTTCCATAACATATAATTGAGCAATTTGTCTAATGAAACCGTAGTTTTGATTGGTAGGAAATGGGAAGACTTAGTCAATCTATCCAATATTACCCATATAGCATCATGACCCTTAACTGACTTAGGCAATCCAGTCACAAAGTCCATGGAGATATGTTCCCACTTCCACTCCGGAATACTGAGAGGCTAAAGTAATCCAGCAGGCCTTTGAGGTTCAACTTTAACTTGCTGACAAATTAAACACCGGGATACAAAATCTGCAATCTCTCTTTTCATATTATTCAATACACTTCTCTGAGATCTCAATACATCTTGGTGCTACCTAGGTGAACAGTGTATGTAAATCTATGAGCTTCCTCCACAATCTCCCTTTTTAATTCAGCATCATTGGGAACACATAATCGATTTCTAAATCGTAAAACACCATCACCATGAATTTCAAACTCAACTCGATTACCTTCCTTTACCTCTTCCATAATCTTTACCAAATTAGAATCAGATCTTTGAGCAATTTTCACCTTTTCAACTAAGATAGGCTACACTCAAAAATGAGCAAGAAGTACCTTCGACTCATTAAATTGGAGCTCCACATTAATCTCCTTCAAATCTTCAAAAAAAAAGTCTTTTCCTCAAAATTATACTTGCCATACTACTAGAGGATTTTCTACTCAAGGCATCAGCCACCACATTTGCTTTTCCTGGGTGATAATGTATTGTACAATCATAGTCTTTCAACAACTCAATCCATCTCCTTTGCTTCATATTCAATTCTTTTTTAGAGAACAAATATTTCAAACTTCTATGTAACACCCGTCTCATTTAAATTTAATTTAATTACTTTTAGAGAGTAGATTTGATAAATTGCTTAATTATTTTGGAGGAGATAATTAATTTTATATTGTGATTTTTATCATGATAACAATAATAAAAATAATATTAAGGTGTTTAGTGGGAATATAAGTGGGTCTTAGAAGTTTATTTTAGTGTAGTGGGCTTCTAAATTTTCAGCCCAACTGAAATTAGCCTTATCATGGAATAGGCTTCTAAACTTTCAGCCCAAGTGCAACAGCTTTATAATGAAATGAAATTAGGGTTTCCTATGTGATAGGTAGAGAAAGAGACCCTTGAAACTAGAAGCGGCTGTGAAAGAAATTCTGCCAAACTGACAAGACGACATCAAGGTAATTTTCAGCAACTGATATTCGATTGTGTGGTATTGAGATTGCTGAAATTGTGTTTTGCTGGACCTTCTTTTTCATTGTTTGGCCGAATATAGATATATATATATATATATATTGGATTGCTAGATCATCAGATAGGTTATCCATCTGATTCATTGTTGGCCGAATGTATATATATATATATATATATATTAGATTGTTAGCCCACCTGATGATGCACATGGCTGGCCGAACTGGATTTGTGCCATTAAGTTTTTATATAAGTATATATATATATTACCTTATTAGTTCATCCAATTGATTCATGGTTGGCCGAATATATATATATGTATATATTGAATTGATAGTTCACCAGATGTAACAATATTTATATATATTAGAATTCAATAGTCAATCACGGATCAGGGAATTGTATTAATGCAGAATGTGCTTTGCTTGACTTTCAATAATAATAAGGCATAGACAACCAGATCATGGAATCAAGTGCATTGATGCTGAAATTTTGTTTATGCTTGACTTTCACTTTCACACTGTGTGGTCGAAAAGGAGTTTGTAATATATATAGGTTTATATATAAGTATATAGATTAATAAATTATCTGATAGTAACGTGTTTTCATATATATATATAGCATCTGATGGTTCACGTGGAAAAGGTAGAGTTTTGATATTAGGTTTATATATATATATATATATATATATAAGATCTTTGGGTGGTTTTCTTCAGGTGGTTATGTGTCCTTTTAATTTTAAAGATATGGGTATTTTAGATGTTAGTTTAGGGAATGCTATACTATTATCTTAATCTAGAATAGGTTTGGGGTATATTAGAAAGACATGTTGATTTTTATTTTGCCAAATCTTCTTAGTGGCTGAGGAATTGTTTTATCAAGAGGACGTTGTGATTATTAAAGAACCCGCTCTTATTGAGTTATCTAATCATTATCTAGGTTCTAGTTGACATCGTTTCGAGCAATTGAAGTGAAGCTTGGTTTAGCCACTAGAGGTAAGTAGACTTCAACACATGACGTCTCTCAAGACGTATATATTTATATATATATATATATATATATAATTGCGGTAAAAATATATTTATATATATATATATACACATAATTGCAAAAGTGAAGTTTCAAAGACTTATATCATTGCTAGTGCTTTATACATACTCAAACTCTATTATTTATTGTATATTATTGTGAAACTGTATATGTCAAGAGTGTTTCAAATGGTCAACTAGACAGTCTGCAACCTTTGCCAACACAGGGTTAAGTGTTGGTCTTCGGCCGAAGTAGTGTTAGTGTGGTGTGGTGCAGTGTTATTGTTGCTCTTCGGAGCTAGTGTTGCCTCTTTGAGGTTAGTGTTATTGTTCCCATGGGAAATCACCCACCGAGTGTTTAGCAGCTTTTGTCTGTGTTTGACTAATATTTTTCATATTGAATTACTGTTTATTTACTACTGTTCTTTTAGGTGGAAAATTGCTTATTTTCAAAATAAAATTGTTTCTACCTATTTGGTGCATATTGTCATATAAATGTGGTCATTATTTTATTAATGTTTACAGTGTTATAGTGAAGTGTTTTATTTTAACAGCTTTATAGAATATATTATATTACAGTTTAAACTAATTTTAATTGTATTGTGATGACTATATTTTGTCAATGATATTATCGTTTTGTTTTGGAAGACATCCTCATGTTTGTAGTCTCTTATTGAGCCTTTAGCTCACCCCTTTTTCCATCCTTTCAGATTAGAGTTATGAAGTGTCTTTTGGTGGTAGATCAGTGGAGCCTTAGATGGACGACTTCGTTTGGAGCTTGATAGTTGCAGAATTGTTTTAGTAAAATTGTTTCAGGACAATGAGATTATTATTTTGGAACTATTTTGAGATGTTATTTGGAGATTTTACATTCAAAAAGAATATTATTGTTGTTTTGTTTTTATGGATTGTTAAGGAAATCTGATGATATTCAAGAAGTTTATTTGAGGATAAATATTACGCTTGTTCCATTATGTCATTGTTGATTATTTCTAAGACAGGTTATGCATCTAAATCCTTATTAAGGGTTTGGGGTGTTACATTCTATGGTCAGTGTAAATCTCACACGTCTCACCATATAAGTAGTGCCTCCATATCTTCAATGCAAAGACCACTGCTGCTAACTCCAAGTCATGAGTAGGGTAATTCTGTTCATACCTTTTTAGCTGCCTAGAAGCATATGCTATCACCTTTTCATGCTGCATAAGCACACAACCAAGACCTTTCTGTGAAGCGTCACTGTAAATTACAAATCCTCCTAAACCCGTTGGCAGTGTCAAAACTGGAGCAGAAACTAATCGGTCTTTCAATTCTTGGAAGCTCTTTTCACATTCCTCTTTCCACAAGAATTTAGCATTCTTTTGGGCCAACCTAGTTAAGGGACCTGCTATTCGTGAAAAACCTTCAACAAACCTCCTGTAGTAACCTGCAAGACCCAAGAAACTACGAACTTCAGATACATTTGTTGGTCTAGGCCAATTTACCACAGCTTCCATCTTTTTAGGATCCACAAAAATTCCATCCTTAGATATTACATGCCCCAAAAACATTACTTCATCTAACCAAAACTCACACTTCTTAAACTTGGCATATAATTTTTGCTCCCTCAAGACCTGTGTTAGGTTCTAAGGATTAGGATCTAATGTATTTAGAACTTCAATTTGTATGTTGGCAAACCATGATCAAAACAATGGTTAGTCGTGTGTTAGACTTGCTTAAAGTATGGGATTTAATGTAAAGTTGGAATCGAGTTTTTATGCAGAATTACTGTTCACTTTCTGTATGACTCGATCGATCGAAAATTAAACTCGATCGATCGAAAATCGTACAGAACGTTTTTTTCTGCAGAAAATTCCAACTCAGCCCAAGCCCGTTTTAATGTATAGGGTTTTATGTTTTGCCCTAAGTATATAAGGGAAAAACCTAGCCACGTTTTTAGTGTTCTGATTGCTGTGTTTGTGAATCTCATTGTGAGATCTAGAGGTGTTTACCTTCACATACACTTAGGGTTTACAAACTTGAGATTTATGTCAAGAGTTGTGCAGATCAATACAGTTGCAGAATCAATAGAGCACAAAGATATACAAGCAGGTGCGCTTGTGGATTTGCTGAAGAATTCCGGAAAGAAGGAGTCCGTGGATCTCGGAGCTATCATGGGGTCATGGTAGTAAGTTTCCTACACTTGGGTAGCAATAAGATGTTAGTGGTCTAAGTCTTGTTGTGTAAACTTCGATTCTTTCATAGTGGATTCAGTTTACCTTGAGGATAGTTAGGTCAAATCCTCCCCAGGTTTTTACCGGTGTGGTTTCCTAGGTCATCATATCTTTGTGTTATTTATTTTCCGCTGCTTTGTTATTTTTGCTTAAACCTAGTTTTAATTAAATTACCTAAGTTAATCACTTGGCTAATTCACTAGGTTAATCTGTTGGGTTTAAGGGGTCTAAACGAACTGACAAGTGGTATCAGAGCGGGTAGCTCTTCTATTGTAGATCCTTTGATCTAAGAGTTGATCCTTGATCTCTGTTATCATGGATAATTTTAAGTGTCTTACTGTTTTTGATTGTGATGATTTGAATAAAAAGGACACTGTTGTTTCTGTTGATTTTATTGATGCCTGTGAAACTCTTCGTAAGGAATTATTGAAATCAATGAAAATTGCTAAGAAATTCAAGGAAGAGTTAAAATTGGCTAATCTTGAAACAGAGGAATTGATTGTTAGATTAGATGATTCTAATAAAAAGAATAAATTTTTGAGAAATCAAATTTCCTCTCAAGATGAGAAGATGAAAAGCTTGTAACAAGAGTTAGTTGAATCTAAAGTTAAAATTGAAAATTTGACTACTACCAAGCTTGCTGATGTTAACAAAAGTGTTTCTGGTTCTCTTAAGCCTAAAGCTGAAAAAGTTTATATCCCTCCTTTCAAGAGGAATAATAAAGACAAGGCTTATTTTGCTAGGTTAGACAAAGGTAAAAGTTCTGATGTAGACGCTGAAGTTTTTACACCTAAGTCTAAACCTACTATTAGAGAGCATAATAAATCTGTTTTTGTGCCTACTTGTCACTTTTGTGGTGTTGTTGGTCATATTAGACCAAACTGTTCTTTGCTGAGGCAAAAACCAAAATCTGAGACTAGATTTGCTGTTAGGGATACTGATGTTCCTAAATTTGTTCCTGTTTGTCACTTTTGTGGTGTCTCCGGTCACATTCGTCCTAATTGTCATAAATTATAATTTAAACATTCTGAATTTCAATCTAGGATATGTGATGATATTTTTCCTGCCATGAGTTCAAATAAATTGTTTCATATGCTTTTGAAAAATTTAAGCTTGTTGGCTTGTGAAAGGAATTTGCAGGATTTCAGTCTTTCTCAGAAGATTGGTGTAATTCCTCAAACACACTTTACTTCACATGGATTTTCACCTACAAAGCCGAAGACTCGTGCTATATGGGTAAGAAAAGATTCTCTAAGGTGAGTGTTGCTGACTTGTCCCTGATTTAATTCTTTCAATTGTTTGTGGACATGTTTTGTTTTTGGTTGTTTTGTTTTTTAGGTTGTTTTTTATTTAAAAAAAAATCCAAAAACATTGAAAAATTTCAAAAAGACAAAAATATTTTATGTTGTGTCTTGTTTTATTTGTTTTGAGGATTACATGAATTATGATATCTCTCTCTTGATGTAGAACATGCTTGACATTGTGGAGAAACTTAAAAAGTATGTGTTATATAAGTGCTAAGCTATTTTTTGATTTTGTGTGAGTATGTACTAGTTTGTACATGTACTCAAGGGTTAATTAAGAAATTGATATTTCTTGTTTGTGTACCCTCTATATCTTAATTAAGCACTGTCATGCATTGCATTTGTTTTTTTTTTAATCATTTAGCATAATGTGTGCTTTTTGTTTTTGGTCATAAAATTTCTTTTAAACCAAAAATAATTTTATGTTTTGCATTAATTGTTCTTGGATTTGAAATCAAGGATTGGCCATATTATCTTTACATAACATGTTTATGTACTTTGTTTAGCTTAGATGAGCTTATTTATTGCACTTTATTAGCTGAAGTCTTTGTAGTGCATGTTGTGTGGGAAGATGTTTATAGTTTTTGATCACTTTGTCTTGATCTTGAAGTCACATGCCTTTGTCTGTCGGACTTGAACTTAATGAGAAATGCATAAATAACCATCTCACCACTGTTTACTAGCCAATCATGAACACCTTAGTGCATATTGTAAGATTTTGTGCTCGAGAAAGTGTAGCACATGCACAAAAAGAATATAAGGTGTAGCCTCTATTAAAATTGGTGTGTACATTATTGGGCTATAATAATTTCACAATTCATAAAATTGGTGTGTACATTATCCTTGCTTTTATTAAGTTTCTAATCAATTAAATTGAATAATGAGGAAAATCAAGAAACTTACATGATTGCAAGCTTTTATTCTAGGAGATGTGAGAGTTATATGATGTAACTCTTCAGGTGATAGTCTCTTTCAAATTCTATGCGATGAATTTTGTAGACTTTATGATTGATTACTATTCACATATCATCTCACATGTTTCTCAAGCTTTTGCTAGTTGCACACACTACACAAAGTTACTCTTTGCTAAACTTTGTACATGTTATTGTGTGTGATTTTGTTATGGCCATCCAAGATTATATGTTCCTTGATTTTGATGCAAAATTTGAGTTTTAAGGTCATATTGATTGAAAAACTTGTTTTTGAAAGATCTGGGTTGTATTCATGTGTTTTTGAAAAACTTTTAGTCTCATACTCATGCATTTCATTCATGAAATACTATGCTTTGAGGAGTTTCTGCATAAAATTGCTCTGTTTTTCAAAAATTTGAGTTTTTCAGATTTTCGATCGATCGAATCTGTCTCTCGACCGATCGAAATTGCGATTAAAATTTTGGTTTGATTCTGTCTGACTCGATTGGTATTCGATCGATGCTCGATCGATCGAAACTGAAAAATTTTCAGTTTTTAGAGTTTTTGATCAAATTTTTTTTTTCATGCATCATTTATGGTTAGGATTCACATGACTTGCATTGTTTTTCTGTGTCCATCTTGCAGTTTTGCAGTCGTATCTCTCATTGTTTTCACACATAACATGCATACACTTTGCTAAATTGGGTACTCAACTTGATTTAAAAATTAATTGATTAATTTTTGAGTCCTTTGTACATTTTAGTATATGCTATTTTTCTTGATGTGTGAACTGCAGAAAACATTTTTCTTAAGAGATATGATGAATAATCAATGTGCAAATATTTTCTCTACTCATGCAACTGTTTATGGGTCACTTAGTGTCAAGTTTGCATTTATTGAAAGAGAGAATATTTTTCTTTATGTGTATCCTCAACTTTATTTTTTTTAGGTTTGTGTGTTTTATTTATCCCTACCACCTAAATTTTCCCCAAAACTGTTTTTCCCAAAACTTGTTTTGTTTTTCCTATTTTTATAGGGGGAGAAAAGTTTTTTTTTTTTACCTTTGTTGTTCATAGGGGGAGTTGTTGCTCTTTATAGGGGGAGTTATCTCTTTTTTCTATAGAGCTAATCTGTTTTATGTTCCCTCGGTTCTCTTTTTTCTCTCATGTTTACTCTTTGTTTGAGTTGTATTTGTCAATACGTGACAAAAAGGGGGAGAAAATGCTGAAATGTGGGACTCAATCCTGTTTGTTTTGTTTAGGGGGAGAATATAAAAACTTCTTGATGTATCTAACTTAGGGGGAGAGTTAGTTTACTTTTGTTTTTTTTTATTCCTTGTTTTTTTCTTCCACACATGCGTTTATGTGTTTGTTAAGTGTTACAGGAATATACAGGTTGTTTTCAGTCGAGCTGCTGTCTACCTTGCAACTGTTAGATAGTAGTTTAGGTTGAATTGTCTAAGTGGCTATTTTTATTGTAATGGGCTATTTCAATTTGTAACTTTGAGCTTTTTGTTAAGTCTGTGTTTTGTCACGGATTGCCAAAGGGGGAGTTTGTTAGGTTCTAAGGATTAGGATCTAATGTATTTAGAACTTCAATTTGTATGTTGGCAAACCATGATCAAAACAATGGTTAGTCGTGTGTTAGACTTGCTCAAAGTATGGGATTTAATGTAAAGTTGGAATCGAGTTTTTATGCAGAATTACTGTTCACTTTCTGTATGACTCGATCGATCGAAAATTAGACTCGATCGATCGAAAATCGTGCAGAACGTTTTTTTCTGCAAAAAATTCCAACTCAGTCCAAGCCCGTTTTAATGTATAGGGTTTTATGTTTTGCCCTAAGTATATAAGGGAAAACCCTAGCCACGTTTTTAGTGTTCTGATTGCTGTGTTTGTGAATCTCATTGTGAGATCTAGAGGTGTTTACCTTCACATACACTTAGGGTTTACAAACTTGAGATTTATGTCAAGAGTTGTGTAGATCAATACAGTTGCAGAATCAATAGAGCACAAAGATATACAAGCAGGTGCGCTTGTGGATTTGCTGAAGAATTCCAGAAAGAAGGAGTCCGTGGATCTCGGAGCTATCATGGGGTCATGGTAGTAAGTTTCCTACACTTGGGTAGCAATAAGATGTTAGTGGTCTAAGTCTTGTTGTGTAAACTTCGATTCTTTCATAGTGGATTCAGTTTACCTTGAGGAAAGCTAGGTCAAATCCTCCCCAGGTTTTTACCGGTGTGGTTTCCTAGGTCATCATATCTTTGTGTTATTTATTTTCCGCTGCTTTGTTATTTTTGCTTAAACCTAGTTTTAATTAAATTACCTAAGTTAATCACTTGGCTAATTCACTAGGTTAATCTGTTGGGTTTAATGGGTCTAAACGAACTGACAACCTGCAACACCATCCTCAAATGTTCTACATGCTCCTCCTGAGTTTTGGAATACACTAAAATATCATCAATAAAAACAATAACAAACCGATCCAAATAAGGCTTGAACACACGGTTCATTAAATCCATGAAGGAAGCAGGAGCATTAGTCAACCCAAACAGCATCACCAAAAACTTGTAGTGTCCGTAACGAGTACGAAAGGCAGTTTTAGGTATATCTTCTTGCTTAATCTTGAGTTGATGGTAACCTGATCTAAGGTCAATCTTCAAAAAGACTTTAGCACCTTGTAATTGATCAAACAAATCATCAATCCTAGGTAAATGATATTTGTTCCTCACAGTGACCTTATTCAACTGCCTATAGTCAATGCATAATCTCATAGACCCATCCTTTTTCTTTACAAAAAGAACAGGAGCACCCCAAGGTGATACACTAGGTCGAATAACTCCCTTTTCTAAAAGCTCTTGCAATTGCAATTTAAGCTCCTTCAACTCTGCAGGTGCCATGCGATATAGTGCCATAGAAATAGGTACAGTTCCTAGCACTAAGTCAATGGCAAATTCTATCTCCCTATCAAAAGGTAACCCAGGGAGATCCTCAGGAAATACATCAACAAAGTCCCTCACAATAGGAATGTCATCAATCTTAATCCCTTCCTTCTGGTTATCCACCACATATGTAAGATAACCTTTACAACCCTTTTTAAGTAACTTATTAGCATGAATAGCAGTAATAACATTAGGCACGAGGCTCTCTCTTGACCCATGAAAAACAAATTCAGGTTGACCTGGAATACAAAACACCACTTCCTTCTTGTAACAGTTAACATTAGCATGATATGCTGCTAACCAATCCATGCCTAATATCACATCAAATTCTTGAATTTCCAAGAGAATCAAATCAGCCAACAACTCATTTCCTCTAATCTTAATCACACAAGACTTACATATAAACTCAGCAACCATAGTTTCACCCAAAGGAGTAGAAACAGAAAGTTCAAAGTCCAACAATTCAGGCACACAATTAGCATATTTCATATAAGCACGAGATACAAAGGAATGAGTAGAACTAGGATCAATAAGAACTCGTGCAGTATGAGAAAATATGGGAATGGTACCTGTTACCACTGACTTGGATGCCTTAGCATCTTGCTCAGTAATAACAAACACGCGTCCTTGGACTTTTGGCCTTTGCTTCACATCAGTAGGCTTAGCCACCAACTCACTCTTCATGGCTGGGCAATCTTTGATACGATGACCCATTTGACCACACTTAAAACAAGCCCTACTTTCACGATAGCACCCTTATGCTTTTTACCACACTTCTGAAAAACTTCTATTACCTGTTGTACCATTTTAGTCTCTGGTTCTGTTGTAGACTTCTTCTTAAATGGCTTATTGTGTTCATTCCCTCTATGAAACCCTTCAGTCTTAGGCCTTTTGTTATTCTGACTCCTAATCCTTTGATAGTCTTCACACTTCTTTTCAACAACCTTTGCAGTCTCCACAACCTCAGAATATGACTTCAATCGTAAGGCTGCCATCCTAGTTCTGATACTTGGTCGTAGTCCCCTCTGAAATTTCTTAGCCTTTCTAACATCATTAGCCATAATGTGAGGGGCAAATCGAGACAACTCAGTAAATTTAGCCTCATATTGTAACACTGTTTTATTCCCTTGAATGAGTTCCATGAACTCCACTTCTTTCTCATCCTGCACACTTTCTGGAAAATATTTCTCATAAAAAGCACCAAGGAAAACAGCCCAAGTCAATATCTCATCTTCCTCAAGTGGCACAGTCTTTTTGGTGGATCTCCACCAATGCTCTGCTTCCCCTTTCAGCATAAAGGAAGCAAAAGATACTTTTTGCACTTCAGTACAACCAATCACATCAAAAATTTTCTCCATTTGCATTATCTAGGATTCCGCTTCTATAGGATCGGGGTGGCCCAAAAATGAAGGAGGACCCAATTTCCTGAATTGTTCAATAGTACATCCTTCAATCTCAGCATCTTTGGGCTTAACTGTTCCACTAGTACTAACATGCTTCTCCACCACCTCAGCAAGACTTCTGATAGCACTTAAAACACCCTCAAGGCTCTCAGATTTTGGCTCAAAACTAGAAGGGGTAGAATTGCGGGGTGGCATTTTCCAATAACCAAACAAACAACACCTTAGAGTCAATTAAATCACAAGAAAAGTCATGATATACAAAATATACTAAACCCTTTACTACTATAAAATTCTAAGCATGTAAGCATATAGCTTCTAACAATTATCAAACTCCCAAAACTACTTTTTGCCTATGAATAATAATTCAAGCCTATTCCTCCACATCTTATAAAAATATCGTAAGTCCTAATTGTCTACAGAATCATAACCTAGAGCTTTGATACCAACACTGTCATGTTAGGATATGTGCCCTTAAATCCTATTGTATAATGATGCTATGTATAATATTATGTATGACATTATTTGAGAAATGATGTATGACTTAATATTATGTTTAATAAAGTTGTTTTATTCTTATCTAAAATAATGGTAACATGAATATTCGGACATTATCAAATAGTCCATGAGATGCATAGTATGTGATTTATGTGATTTAGTCACAGAAGATATAGATCACAAGTTCTTTGTAAACTCAGAATTTTGGTTCGTAGTCGGTGATGAAATTGGGCATTTCATCTGCGAAGACTATAACATATTAACTACGATGATTTGTTTTGATCATGGAAGTGGTGACTTCTAGTTAATATGTTGATATGTTTTAAGAGTTAAGACATATTGAACTGGACCGCTGTGAGATTTATTATTCTCCTAATGACTGTCAATTGAATAATAAATCTAACGACTTGTATTCACATGAACTCTTAATCCTGAGAGAATAATGGACCTGATCATGAAATGTAGGTTGCTTTGATATATCAGGATTGAGATCTAAAGTAACGGTCAAAACCTCAGTATGTTGGGCAGCCACATTTAGTGTTGATGGAACATATATTCTCAAGATGGAATTCATAGTCTCTTAACGGAGATATAAAATATTCCCTTGAGATAAGTTTAATGGGTACAGTTATTCAGAGAGTTAGGCCTAACCGCTTTAGTAAGACTAAAGTATATATTTATGAAATTGGATTTCATAAATATATGATGAATAACTTAATAAGGATTAAACCGGGTACTCAAGGATTAAGATGTAGTAATTCACAAAGTGGCAGTCTATATTCATGACATTGTATTACTACGAATATTTTATGAAGGGGTTGCATGTATGATAAAGTCTTGGGATATAATTTATTAATAAGGCCTAGAGTGCAATTATATTTATATAGTGGTATTAAATATAATTAATGGTAACTTTGGACTTGTCAAGAGTTGACAGAAAAGCCCAAGGCCCATTGGAGCTAATGTCTTTTTTGTTCCCTTTTGGTCCCACTCCAAGCCACACACTAAAGCCCAATTGGGAAGGCCCAAAAGGCTAGCCCAATTAGATAATCAGTTATGTGGAGAGAAACATACAAAATTTTATATTCAATGAAATGGTTTGTATGAAAAATGGTAATGGTAATAAAATAAGGAAGAGAGACACTCTTTCATATTCTCTCTAGAAACATAGAACTGATTGAGAGACCACACATCTTGGGCATCGAGTGGAATTGGAGTGAAGATTGAAAGTATTCCCGAGTACTTCTTCATTCAGTTTTGAAATTCACCGCATCAAGGTACACTCTCTTGTTCTTATATTCTGAAACTTATATAGTGCATGTTATCGATTGCGAATGAAGTAGATCCGTTTATTTTCCGCTGCGTATGTTTTGTATGCGACACAAACATGATGATTTCCCAACATTGGTATCAGAGCGGTCTTCATTTCGAATCTGTATAACATGTTTTGTTCGTTTTCGAATTAGAGATTATAGTTTCAAGTTGATAGATTTCTGCATGGTCGTTGAAACTATGATTTGATAAAAACTGATATTGATGTTATGATGTTGTTTAAATATGAATTTAAGAATGTTAAATTGATCTTTAAGACTATAGCATCAATAGATTTCAGTTTTGATATCATTTTCTATCTATCATTTTCGTATGATGGTTGTTTGTTCATGCAAAACGGTTGAAAACTGCCTTAGAAGATTTTCTGGAAATTCGAGTTTCACGAGTTTCGATCGATCGAAATTTACTTTCGATCGATCGAGTGAAACAAAGACTTATCCTTTTGAATTGATTAATATTCGATTGCTAGTCGATCGATCGAATTTTATTTTCGATCGATCGAGAGGCGATCGAGTATCAATCGAATCAGACAGAAGGTTTAAGTTCGAATTGTTTAATTTTTTCGATCGATCGAGGGGCACATTCGATCGATCGAAAGAAAGAAAATCAGAATTTTTTCTAAGTGTTTTCAAACTTAAAATTTTGTGTTTTTGCTATTTTTTCTTATGCCTTTTTCGTAAGAAAAAGTGCAAGGTTGTGTATAATTAGTTTATGCATGTTTAAAGATAAAAACCTTTATTTTAAAACATCTAGTGGGAGAGAGATACAAGGGTTGGATCTCACGGCCTCCATTATCGATTCATAGTAGTGTGGGCTAAGCACCTCGTCTTGGCGTATATGCCTCGCGATCCCAAAGGAGGGTGTTTACTTCATAGTACTACAAGATTGAATTTACCTGTTTAAAGTAGTGTAGACAAGCACCTTGTCTTGGCATATATGCCTCGCGATCCCAAAGGAGGGTGTTTTGTTCTATGGTACTACAAGTTTAAACACCATAAAGGAAGATGAAATGTGGCTACACATGATTCTAGATAATGGTATACACTAGACTAAGTTTAAATGTTAACCTCCCAAAGGAGCTATGTCATTATTACTTAGAGGCTGAAGATAATACGGCATATTATTAGTGTTTGATAAGAGTTATCATGATAGCACTAATAATGAGAATAGTTCTCAACTAATTGATGTGTTTATAATAAACTTGCTACCAAGGTATTATAGACATGGATTGGGTTGTCGTTGCATATATTATTTTATGGTTTTATTAAGGTTCCATATTATATGCTTATATGCTAAATTGATAATGTCCAGTTTACTTATTATATTCATGTTGATTATTTCAGATTTGAACATGGCATCATTTAGCCCACTTGTTAGCATTCTTAATCAAAACAAACTGACTGGAACCAATTATGTTGACTGGAAAAGAAACTTGGACATAGTTCTCACAGCTGAAGAGCATAAATATGTGCTTACTCAACCATGTCCCAGCTTTCCTTCATTAGATGCTCCTCCTGAGGAAAAACAACGATATGATCGTTGGCAGAAATCTAATGAAATGGCCAAGTGCTACATCCTAGCGTCCATCTCAAATGTTCTACAGCATCAAATGCAGGATGTAGAACTAGCTTCGGACATTATGCAAAGTCTGAAAGAGATGTTTGGTGAGCAAGGCCGTTCAGCAAGGCAAGAAACCATGAGACAAATTTACAATACCAAAATGGCTGAAGGTAGTTCAGTGAGAGAGCATTGTCTTACAATGATCTCTAATCTGAATACTTTAGAAGTTTTGGGTGCCGACATAGATGGAGAATCCCAAGTGGATATGATACTCCAGTCACTACCGGAGTCATTCAAGGAATTCAGACTTAACTATAACATGAACAAAAAGATTTATTCTTTGTCTGAATTAATGAATGAGTTGGTAGCGGCGGAAGGCATCCTTGGTACTTCTAATGTTCAAGCCTATGTGGGTGAAGCTTCTACTTCTCAGCCTAAGTCGAAAGGCAAGGGTAAGAAGAAGAAGAAGAAGGACTTCACTAAGCAAGAGGGTAAACAAATTGTCTTAGGGGTTGCTGACAAAGGAAAGAAGCTGAAAAGAAAATGTTTCCATTGTGGTGAGAAAGGACATTGGAAGAGAAATTGTCCAAAGTTCAAGGCTGCCAATAAGGGTATGAATAGCTCATTTCTCCTTGAAATATGTTTGGTACAAAATCCCACGGATTCCTGGTGTGTGGATTCAGGTTGTACTAATCATATCTGCAATTCTTTGCAGGGGTTCCAGGAGACCAGAAAACTTAAAGAAGGAGAGTTGTTTCTGACCTTGGCTGATGGGAGTAGGATTCCAGTTGTAGCTATTGGAGTGTTTAATTTGTGTTTTGAATCTAGGGTTTTAATATTGGAAGACTGTTTATTTGTACCTAATGTTCGTAGGAATTTAATTTCTGCAACTTATTTAGGTAAAAATGGATATTGTGTTATCCTGAAAGACAATGTTGTAATAAAGAAGGATAAAATGTTTATCTGTTCTGGCAATATTGTGGATGGTCTTTATATTTTAACTCCTGATAAGCATGAATTATACAATTCTGAATTAGATAATAACTCTCATGTAAAATCATTAAAGAGAAAGTTTCCTTCTACTAATGATGCATATCTTTGGCACTTGCGTTTGGGTCATATTAATCCAAACAGAATTCAAAGACTGATCAAAGATGGTCTCTTAGAGCCATTGGACTTTGATGAATTTCCAGTTTGTGAATCTTGTTTGGAAGGCAAAATGACCAAACGACCTTTTAATGCAAAAGGTAGAAGAGCCCAAGAGTTGCTAGAATTAGTTCATACGGATGTTTGTGGTCCTATGTCAACCCAAGCAAAAGGAGGTTATGAGTACTTCATCACTTTCACTGATGATTACTCTAGATTTGGTTATGTGTACCTAATGAGACGGAAGTCCGAAGCCTTTGAAAAATTCAAAGAATTTAGGGCTGAAGTTGAGAATCAATTGGGTAAACACATAAAGGTCATTCGATCTGATCGTGGTGGCGAATACCTTCTTGGGGATTTCAAGGATTACTTGACTCAAAATGGGATTGTATCCCAATTGACTGCACCTGGAACTCCCCAACAAAATGGTGTAGCAGAAAGAAGGAATAGGACTCTTTTAGAAATGGTTAGGTTCATGATGAGTTACTCAACTTTACCAGTTTCCTTTTGGGGATATGCACTAAAAACTGCAATGCATATTTTGAATTTAGTTCCATCAAAATCTGTTCCCAACACACCTATGGAATTGTGGAGTGGGCGCAAGCCTAGTATGAAATATCTCCACATTTGGGGATGTCCAGCACATGTGTTGAAAGGGAAGTCTGATAAGTTGGAAGCTAAAACGGAAGTATGCTTGTTTTTAGGGTATTCAAAGGAAACCAAGGGTTATTTATTCTATAATCATAAGGATAACAAAGTGTTTGTTAGCACTCATGCCAAATTTTTGGAAGATGATTATGTGAATAATTTTAACCCTAGAAGTAGAGTTGTCTTGGCTGAAATGAATTAACCTGTAATTGAACAACCAATGGTTGAAACTAGGGATGATGTGGTTGTATTGGATACACCACAAGATACTACTCATGAGATGTCTAGTACACAGGTGCCTCGTCGTAGTGGGAGGAATGTTAGGCCACCTATAAGATTCATAGGTCTTGGAGAGACTTATGAGGCTATCTCGGAGGAGGCCGAAACTGATCCTTACACTTATGAAGAAGCAATGAATGATATAGATGCACATCATTGGGTCCAAGCTATGAAATCAGAATTAGATTCCATGTATTCCAATCAAGTTTGGGATCTTGTAAAGGCGCCTAACGGCATTAAACCTATTGGTTGCAAATGGGTTTACAAGAGGAAGAGAGGGATAGATGGAAAGGTTGAAACCTTTAAAACAAGGCTAGTGGCAAAAGGGTATACTCAAAAGGAAGGTATCGATTATGAGGAAACCTTTTCACCAGTAGCAATGCTTAAATCTATCAGAATTCTCTTATCCATTGCTGCTCATTATGATTATGAGATTTGGCAAATGGATGTCAAGACTGCATTTCTTAATGGCAATCTTGAAGAGGAAATCTATATGAAGCAACCAGAAGGTTTCATAGCAAAGAACCAAGAGCATATGGTATGCAAATTGAATAGGTCCATTTATGGACTTAAGCAAGCATCTAGGTCATGGAACATCAGATTTGATCAAGCAATCAAATCATTTGATTTTGAACAAAATCTTGATGAACCATGTGTGTACAAAAGACATCAAGACAAATTAGTAATGTTCCTAGTGCTTTATGTTGATGATATTCTACTCATTGGAAACGATGTAGGTGTAATGTCATCAGTAAAGGTATGGTTGTCAAGTCAATTTGAAATGAAGGACTTGGGTGAGGCTAACTTTATTCTAGGGATCAAGCTTTGGCGAGATCGTAAGAATAAGATGTTAGGCTTATCACAAGCTGGATATATAGATAAGGTTCTAGAACGGTTTAGCATGCAAAACTCCAAGAAAGGATTACTTCCTTTCAGACATGGAGTTCCTCTGTCTGATGACCAAAGGCCTAAGACTCAAGAGGAAGTAGATATGATGAGACAAGTTCCTTATGCTTCTGCCGTAGGAAGTCTCATGTATGCCATGCTTTGTACTAGACCGGATATCTGCTTTTCAGTTGGCATGGTCAGCCGATATCAATCAAATCCAGGACCACAACATTGGCAAGCTGTAAAGCATATTCTCAAGTATCTACGGAGAACGAGAGATTATATGCTTGTTTACCGTTGTGAGGATTTGATTCCCATTGGCTATACAGATTCAGACTTTCAATCAGATCTAGATTTTAGAAAGTCCACGTCAGGATGTGTATTCACCTTGGGAGGTGGAGCCATAAGTTGGAGGAGCGTTAAGCAATCTTGTATTGCGGACTCTACCATGGAAGCTGAATATGTTGCTGCTTGTGAGGCGGCAAAGGAAGCTGTTTGGCTCAAGAAATTCCTTTCTGATCTTGGTGTAGTGAGAATGGAGCAAGTTCCTATCACATTGTTTTGTGACAATAGTGGAGCGGTTGCACAATCCAAAGATCCAAGGAATCACAAGAAAGGAAAGCACATTGAGAGAAAGTACCACATCATTCGAGACATTGTTGCTCGTGGAGATGTGGTGGTGGCAAAGATTGAAAGTGCAAATAATCTAGCAGATCCCTTTACCAAAGTCTTGCCTCAAAGGACCTTTGAGTCACATTTGGAGGGAATGGGAGTTAGATTAGTGCACAATAGTCTTTAGGGCAAGTGGGAGATTGTTAGGATGTGTGCCCTTAAATCCTATTGTATAATGATGCTGTGTATAATATTATGTATGACATTATTTGAGAAATGATGTATGACTTAATATTATGTTTAATAAAGTTGTTTTATTCTTATCTAAAATAATGGTAACATGAATATTCGGACATTATCAAATAGTCCATGAGATGCATAGTATGTGATTTATGTGATTTAGTCACAGAAGATATAGATCACAAGTTCTTTGTAAACTCAGAATTTTGGTTCGTAGTCGGTGATGAAATTGGGCATTTCATCTGCGAAGACTATAACATATTAACTACGATGATTTGTCTTGATCATGGAAGTGGTGACTTCTAGTTAATATGTTGATATGTTTTAAGAGTTAAGACATATTGAACTGGACCGCTGTGAGATTTATTATTCTCCTAACGACTGTCAATTGAATAATAAATCTCACGACTTGTATTCACATGAACTCTTAATCCTGAGAGAATAATGGACCTGATCATGAAATGTAGGTTGCTTTGATATATCAGGAGTGAGATCTAAAGTAACGGTCAAAACCTCAGTATGTTGGGCAGCCACATTTAGTGTTGATGGAACATATATTCTCAAGATGGAATTCATAATCTCTTAACGGAGATATAAAATATTCCCTTGAGATAAGTTTAATGGGTACAGTTATTCAGAGAGTTAGGCCTAACCACTTTAGTAAGACTAAAGTATATATTTATGAAATTGGATTTCATAAATATATGATGAATAACTTAATAAGGATTAAACCGGGTACTCAAGGATTAAGATGTAGTAATTCACAAAGTGGCAGTCTATATTCATGACTTTGTATTACTACGAATATTTTATGAAGGGGTTGCATGTATGATAAAGTCTTGGGATATAATTTATTAATAAGGCCTAGAGTGCAATTATATTTATATAGTGGTATTAAATATAATTAATGGTAACTTTGGACTTGTCAAGAGTTGACAGAAAAGCCCAAGGCCCATTGGAGCTAGTGTCTTATTTGTTCCCTTTTGGTCCCACTCCAAGCCACACACTAAAGCCCAATTGGGAAGGCCCAAAAGGCTAGCCCAATTAGATAATCAGTTATGTGGAGAGAAACATACAGAATTTTATATTGAATGAAATGGTTTGTATGAAAAATGGTAATGGTAATAAAATAAGGAAGAGAGACACTCTTTCATATTCTCTCTAGAAACATAGAACTGATTGAGAGACCACACATCTTGGGCATCGAGTGGAATTGGAGTGAAGATTGAAAGTATTCCCGAGTACTTCTTCATTCAGTTTTGAAATTCACCGCATCAAGGTACACTCTCTTGTTCTTATATTCTGAAACTTACATAGTGCATGTTATCGATTGCGAATGAAGTAGATCCGTTTATTTTCCGCTGCGTATGTTTTGTATGCGACACAAACATGATGATTTCCCAACATGTCACGACCCAAATCCATAGAAAATGAATTAAGATGCATGACTAACCTGCTAAACTTATATAACTCCATAAACATAATTAATCCGAAATAAATTATAACTCCAAAGAAACAATACTCTTAAATAAAACCTCTTACAAAAGTCTAAACTTCAAAAATTGGAAATAAATGAATTACAAAATAAAGGTAACTGAAACTCTATAAGTCTTCAAGTAACACTGAAGTCATCTACAACTGCCACGCTCTACCTTGCACCTTACAAAGCAATCTAAAGGTTCTATATTCCCAACTACACATTAATCTAAAAATATTAATTGATGGAGTGAACCACACATCTAGTAAGTAATTACACAGAATGCACAACGGAATAGAGTCAAGCAAAGCACGAGTTTGATTTCACAATTTCACTCAAAATATTTGATATAGTTTTCCAAACATATGAAGAACCACTTATTACATATATAATCAAATCTTAGAGTCATTCGAAAACACAAAGATAATTGATCAGGGCACAGTGTTACATATACACATCACATATTCTCACATACAATCCTGTGAGGGGATACCAACATCTAACCCCTGCTGGTGAGAGATCAACATATATTCTCATATGCAATCTTGTGAGCGGATTTACACATATATCTGATCAATTCAAAAAAAAAAAAAAATAAAAACACTCATTTTGAGTCACATATCACAAAACAACATATGTACAATATAGAATCATTTTCTTAATATTAACAATTATTCCAACAATAATAGCATATCAAAAATCACAATATCAAATTTAAGACATAAATCAAAGGATGCTTGACTCCCTTAGGGAACAAATAGGAACTAAGGAATTATATAAATATTTTACAATTCTTGAGTAAATCTGGAAATTAAAATTATTAAAAGAACTTTTTAAATACAATTTGGAAAATAGAAATATGAATTTGAAATCATTTTTTTAAACAAATTTAAAGATCAAGAACCTTTTTAGAGAACTTATCTTGAAATTCAATTCTTTTCAAAAATGGTTTAATTTAGAAATCATCTTTTAAAGGAGATTTGGATGTTCAAAATGTTATTTAAAATTCAAAGTTCCCCTTTAAAACAATTTAAAAGTCGAAATTTCTCTTTCAATGGTATAACATATGCTTTTGACAAACCTTTAAAAACGTAAGCTCAAAAACATAACCTTTGAAAACCTTTGACTTCTAGGAACCTAATGAACAAAATTGTGCATATTATGCATAATTACTTACAGCACTTGAATCAATCTGAAAGTCCAGCTGAAACACCCTCCAAATAGTCTCAAATACTCTTAAATAGGACCTATAATCAATCATAGAAATATACTTAATATCTTCTACAAAATATAAAGCTTATGGAACTACACAAATTGACTCACTAAAATTATACTTTGCTGAACTAAAAGATAACACTAATGCAAAGCATCTCTACCCAAGAATACAACTCCTTGGATTTACCAAAACTTAGAGCCAAATAGCCAAAACCTTAAGATTTACTATATATTCCAATGAAAACCGTGGGCCACACTGTCATGGCTTGTTCATGGAGAAAAAATCATTGACCCTAATGTATTTAATATCTAAGCATTATGAGATAAATTAGAATTTGGGTAAAAGGAATAGATCTGCCAACATCCTTTAAATGTATTTGTAGACGTGTTGAACCCTTAGATGGTTCATTGAGTTTGGAATAGTCAACACCTAGGCAATAGACTATTAAGGCTATCCATAAAAGAAAAAAAAATAGGACCTTGACAAAAAAAGAGCTAATTAGTGACACAAGGGTGGGGTCGGGTGCAAAATCTCCAGCAAATTGAATCAATACTATGGTATGGAATCAGTAGAACAAAAGTTCTTATATCCCTAAAAAAAAGAATGACGCAGCCTTATTCATTCTTTACTAGCATATAGTCTCAACGGCAAAGAAAAGGTGGCAGCATTGTTGACTTATTATATATATATATATATATATATATATTCTAATGAAAAATTAATAGTCAAGCCTTTGATCATGGATATACAATGGCAAATCTAAATGTAAAATTATAAGTAGAATTTTAGGACCAAAATCAAACTTTTGAACAATCTAACATCACAATTGATTCCAAGATAACCTTATAAACTTTTAATTTTTTGTTTCTAACCATGAGAAATCATACCTTGAAAAAAATTTGATTGCCTCTTCACTTGTGTGTGCTTTAGACTCCAAAGAAAAACACCTCTTAGCCTCTTTGATAAAACCCTTACTATGAAAACCCTAATCATCTCTTCCTCTACCTATAGTTTGTATTAGAGATGTGGGCTTAGTGAGGTAGTGGGCTGTAGTTACTAGTAAAAAAAAAATACCTACTGCCCATCATGATATTTAAAAGAAAATTTTAATAATAATCACAAATAAAGTATGTGGGGTATTACAATAGTTCTATATAAATGAACTTCAAACTTAAAAGTAAAGAATCCTTTCTTGAAGTATTACATGCTATACTTGGCTAGAATCTAATCTATTTAAGCAGTTTGAGATTGACTCAATATCCTAATTTCTGAATTGTAAGAAAGTTTAAATTCTTAGGATATGACTAGTCTTTCCCAAGTACTTTATATCAAACTGGATTAGACAACAAAAACTCTATTGATAACAGTATCTCTACATCATTCTAAATGATTAGAATGTCATCAACATACATTAAGAAATTTATTATTCTATATAGCTTTCACACACATAAGGCCTTTTAATACTTGATCAAAATCAAACAAATCGATTGCTTGATCAATGATGATATTTTATGATTCAGATGCTTGCTTTAATCCTTAAATGGAATTTAAGCAACTTGCATACTAAACACTACTGTTTCTTTGCTATGTACAAGTCTAGTTACATCGTATAGATGTGTTCCTCAAGATTGCTACTAAAGAAGCTTTCTTGATATCCACTGCCATATTTCATCCAAATGAAATACAATAGACAAGAGAGTCTAGATAGAGTCAAACTTGACTATTGGTGAAAAAATATTTTCATAGTCGAACCATTTCTTTCTGAATAAATCTTTTCGCCAATAGTCTTGACTTTGAAGGTTTGCACCTTCAAATCTATCAATCTCATTTACTTGTAGACCTATTTGAAAACAATAGGCCTAATGCCATTAGGCGCCTCTACAAGTTCCAGACTTCAAATGGAATCCAATTCTCTTCACATAACCTTGATCCAGTAATCCATATTAATATCATCTGTTGCCTTTACGTAGGACCGAGGATTAAATTCATATCCTTCTGGAATAACTTCAAAAGTTTATCCCAAAATTATGTACTTGGTAATTAATAATCCTTCCACTACGATATTGTACCGATGTACTAGCTATATATCTAGAATAATACCTTGTGGTGTATCTAATACAACCAACTTATGTCTAAATGTATTTTACAGTTGTCTTTCAACAAATTCTGACATTTTTCTTCTACAACAACTATACATTTTGCTTTAAGATTATTCACATAGTCATCATCAAGAACTTTGTAGTTGTAGTTTACAAATATCTTATTTACTTTATGACTACCTAAACAATCTTTTGCAATTCCTTTTGGATACCCATCATAAACACACATTTTTCTACCTTTTGATTTCAATTTGTTAGACTTCCTTTTTAGCATAAGTGCTGGACATCTCTAAAAGTGGAAGTATCATATACTAAGTTTTCACCCAATCCACGATTTGAATAATGTCCTAGGAACAAACCTTTGAAATCAACTTTAGAAAAAGTACAGTAATTATTAGAGTATATCTACAAAAGAAATAAGCAAATGGAAATACTTATCATGTACTTTACTATTTCTAAAAGAGTCTTATTCAACCTTCATGTATGCACTGACTTAAAGAAGTCATTGGAACTTTATTCCTTTACAATAAAGGAGCCCTAGATCTTATTATCCTCTAAAAAGAATTCATAGACTGGGAATATAACAAAATAATGGTTCTAAAAGCCCATCTTTCACCAATCTTGAATATCATCTAGATTAATAAGATCTAGGCATAAGTGCCAAATACATACAATAACAAAGGATGGAAACTTTCTCTTTAAAAAGTAAAACATGTAAATTTCCATCTAGAAAATAATCATGGACAATGCTTAGTTTTACCAAAACAGAAACACTTTCCTTTTGGTCATGCTTTTGAATCTAATTTCCTTTTGGCAACTACTAGGACAACTTGCTTGTCCAACTGTTTGGTATTATAATTCATCTTCTTATCACCCATACCTTTCGTTCAGGCTAAGAATTTGAATTAAATCATATTGATCCTAGCTTTAGCTTTTAAGATGTCTTTCGTTGCGTAGAACTCACTCATCAATTCAGATAACATAAAAATAATTTATTTTGAAAACAATCTGAATTGATCAAATGTTTCTAACAAGGACTTGTAGATCATATCTAAATGAGATTAACATTTAATCTCAATATCCAAGAATTCCAATTAATTTTTAAAAATTAAAATATTTTCATAAAATGATATAGAATTGAAACTCCTTAAGCTTTTCTTAGCACTCAATATGATTCATACCAAACATCTCATTTAGACTTAATATAAAGTCTAAGTCTAGTACTAACTCTTGCATCTCACGTTGTAGCATACTTGAGATAGAAGCCAGTGTAACATTTTAGCATTTCAATGGAGACTATGATCATATCATAAGCTATCTTCCATTAATGCATCATGCATAGGAAATTATGACAATGCTGAATAAAAACATATTTATGTACTTCAGCTCCTTTAAGCATCATGTCCAAAATTATTTCTTAGTTAATGTAATTCAATTAAAATAGTAGCTAGTGAACAAAATTTATGACAACTTTATTTTGAGACTATGAACATAATTACAAGAATGTTAGGTTCTAAAAGCTTAGAATAATTGGCAAATCGTGAGCACACAAGAACATACGAGCTACAGAAAGAAGATTTCAGAATCTGCCTGGTTCGATCGATCGAAAAACAGGCTCGACCGATCGAGAATCGTATCTGCAGAATTTTAAGTTGGCCCAAACAGCAGTTCTAGCCCATTAAGGATTAGGGTTTAGATCTACTTCTCCCACTATATAAAGGAAACCCTAAGCACGTTTTTTATAAGGCTTTTTAGAGAGAAAAGAGTGTGCCTCTTTTGTATTTATGGTTTTGTTCCTAAAACCTCTCTTATTACTTCTACCGGTGTTGTTCCTTGAAGAATCTCAAGATTCGGTATTGTTGAAGTTGCTGCCTTCTCTAGTCATCAAAGGAGCTGATGATCTAAACCTTCAAGGGTGGTCTTGGAGTCACAAACAGGAGAGTTTGTGTTGCTAAACCTTTGAGTGGAGTCTCAAAGTCACAAACGGTGGTGTTTGTGTTTTGCAAAGGTCAAGGAAAGAAGGAGTCCGTGGATCTCGGAGCTGTCACGTGGTCGTGGTAGTAAGTTTCCTACACTTGGGTAGCAATAGGATGTTAGTGGTCTAAGTCGCTATTGTGTAAACTTCAATTCTTTCTAGTGGATTTGCTATTTTACCTTGAGGATAGCTAGGTTAAATCCTCCCCAGGTTTTTTACCGGTTTGGTTTTCCTGGGTCATCAGATCTTTGTGTTATTTATTTTCCGCTGCTTTGTTATTTTTGCTTATCTGTGTTAACCTAGTTTTAATTAAATTACCTAAGTTAATCACTTGGCTAATTCACTAGGTTAATCTGTTGGGTTTAAGGGGTCTAAACGAACTTACAAGTGGTATCAGAGCGGGTAGCTCTTCTGTTGTAGATCCTTTGATCTAAGAGTTGATCCTTGATCCCTGTTATCATGGATAATTTTAAGTGTCTTACTGTTTTTGATTGTGATGATTTGAATAAGAAGGACACTGTTGTTTCTGTTGATCTTTTTGATGCCTATGAAACTCTTCGTAAGGAATTATTGAAAACTATGAAAATTGCTAAGAAATTCAAAGAAGAGTTAAAATTGGCTAATCTTGAAAAAGAGGAATTGATTGTTAGATTAGATGAATCTAATAAAAAGAATGAATTTTTGAGAAATCAAATTTCCTCTCAAGATGAGAAGATGAAAAGCTTGGAACAAGAGTTAGTTGAATCTAAAGCTAAAATTGAAAATTTGACTAGTACCAAGCCTGCTGTTGATAACAGAAGTGTTTCTGTTTCTCTTAAACCTAAAGCTGAAAAAGTTTATATCCCGCCTTTCAAGAGGAATAATAAAGGAAAGGCTTATTTTGCTAGGTTAGACAAAGGTAAAAGTTCTGATGTTGACGCTGAAGTTTCTAAACCTAAGTCTAAACCTACTGTTAGAGAGCATAAGAAATCTGTTTTTGTGCCTACTTGTCACCTTTGTGGTGTTGTTAGCCATATTAGACCAAATTGTTCTTTGTTGAGGCAAAAACCAAAATCTGAGACTAGATTTGCTGTTAGGAATACTGATGTTCCTAAATTTGTTCTTGTTTGTCACTTTTGTGGTGTCTCTGGTCACATTCGTCCTAATTGTCATAAATTGAAATTTAAGCATTCTGTGTTTCAGTCTAGGACATGTGTTGATATTTCTCCTGCCATGAGTCCAAATAAATTGTTTCATATTCTTTTGAAAAATTTAAGCTTGTTGGCTTGTGAAAGGAAATTGCAGGATTTTAGTCTTTCTCAGAAGATTGGTGTAATCCCTCAAATACACTCTGCTTCTCATGGATTTTCACCTACAAAGCCGAAGACTCGTGCTATATGGGTGAGAAAAGATTCTCTAAGGTGAGTGTTGTTGACTTGTCCCTGATTTAATTCTTTCAATTATTTGTGGACATGTTTTGTTTTTGTTTTTGGTTGTTTTGTTTTTTATGTTGTTTTTTATTATAAAAAAAAATCCAAAAACATTGAAAAATTTCAAAAAGACAAAAATATTTTATTTTGTGTCTAGTTTTAATTTTTCTTGAGGATTACATGAGTTATGATATCTCTCTTGATTTAGAACATGCTTGACATTGTGGAGAAACTTGAATAGTATGTGTTCTATAAGTGCTAAGCTATTTTTTGATTTTTTTTTTTAGTATGTACTAGTTTGAACATGTACTCAAGGGTTAATTAATAAATTGATATTTCTTGTTTGTGTACCATTTATAGCTTAGTTAAGAACTGTCATGCATTGCTTTTGCATTTTTAATCTTTTAGCATAATGTGTGCTTTTTGTTTTTGGTCATAAAATTTCTTTTAAACCAAAAATACTTATGTGTTTTGTATTATATATCTTGGATTTATAATTAAGGTTGGCCATATTATCTTTACATAACATGTTTATGTACCTTGTTTAGCTTGGATGAGCTTCTTTATTGCACTTTACTAGCTGAAGTCTTTGTAGTGCATGTTGTGTGGGAAGATGTATGTACTTTTTGATCACATGATCTTGATCTTGAAATCACATGCCTTTGATTGTTGGACTTGAAATTATTGAGAAAGGCATAAGTAACCATCTCACCACTGTTTACTAGCCAATCATGAACACCTTAGTGCATATCGTAAGATTTTTGTACTCAAGAAAGTGTAGCACATGCACAAAAAGAATATAAGGTGTAGCCTCGGTTTAAATGCTAAAATAGGTGTGTACATTTTTGGGCTATAATAACCTCAAATTAATTAAAATTGGTGTGTACATTATGAGGCAAATCAAGAAACTTACATGATTGCAAGCTTTTAATCTAGGAGATGTGAGAGTTATATGATGTAACTCTTTAGGTGATAGTCTCTATCAAATTTATGTGATAAATTTTGTAGACTTTGTGATTGATTACTATTCACATATCACCTCGCATGTCTCTCAAGCTTTTGCTAGTTGCACACACTACACAAAGTTACTCTTTGCTAAACTTTGTACATGTTATTGTGTGTGATTTTATTGTGGCCATCCAAGATTGAAAATTTCTTGATTTTGATGCAAAATTTGAGTTTTAAGGTCATATTGATTGAAAAACTTGTTTTTTTTAAAGATCTGAGTTGAATTCAGGTGTTTTTGAAAAACTTTCAGTCTCATACTCATGCATTTCATTCATGAATTACTATGCTTTGAGGAGTTACTGCATTAAATTGCTCTGTTTTTCAAAAATTTGAGTTTTCCAGAATTTCGACCGATCGAATCTATCTCTCGACCGATCGAAATTGCGATAAAAATTTTGGTTTGATTCTGTCTGACTCGATTGGTATTCGATCGATGCTCGATTGATCGAAACTGAAAAATTTTCAGTTTTTAGAGTTTTTGATCAAATTTTTTTTCATGCATCATTTTTGTTCAGGAGTCACATGAGTTACATTGTTTTTGTATCCATCTTGCAGTTTTGCAGTCATATCTCTCATTGTTTTCACACATAACATGCATACACTTTGCTAAATTGGGTACTCAACTTGATTTAAAAATTGATTGATTAATTTTTGAGTCCTTTGTACGTTTTAGTATATGTTATTTTTCTTGATGTGTGAAATGCAGAAAATATTTTTCTTAAGAGATATGATGGATAATAATGTGCAAATATTTTCGTTACTCATGCAACCGTTTATGGGTCACATAGTGTCAAGTTTGCATTTATTGAAAGAGAAAATATTTTTCTTCATGTGTATCCTCAACTTTATTTTTTTTGGTTTGTGTGTTTTTTATTTATCCCCACCTCCTAAATTTTTCCCAAAACTGTTTTTCCCAAAACTTGTTTTGTTTTTTCCTATTTGTATAGGGGGAGAAAAGTTTTTTTTTAACCTTTGTTATTTATAGGGGGAGTTGTTGCTCTTCATAGGGGGAGTTCTCTCTATTTTCTATAGAGCTAAATTGTTTTATGTTCCCTTGGTTCTCTTTTTCCTCTCATGTTTACTGTCACTTTACTCTTTATTTGAGTTGTATTTGACAATACGTGACAAAAAGGGGGAGAAATAGATGAAATGTGGTGGGAATCCTGTTTGTTATTGTTTAGGGGGAGTTGAAATTGTTTTCCAAAGGGGGAGAATATAAAAACTTTTTTATGTATCTAACTTAGGGGGAGAGTTAGAATTTATTTGTGTTTTTATATTTCTGTTTCATATTATTGTTTATATGTCTTTCTTTCCACACATGCGGTGATGTGTTTGTTGAGTGTTTCAGGAAAGACAGGTGCATTCTGATCAAGATCTTCTACCTCTTCTTGGCAAATTCTAGGTTAAGAGTCTTAGATTGGGATTTGTGATGTAATTGGGCATTTTATTGTATTGGGTTGTTCTTGTATTTTAACATTTCATTTTGTATGAAAGTTTTGTCACGAATTGCCAAAGGTGGAGATTGTTAGGTTCTAAAAGCTTAGAATAATTAGCAAATCGTGAGCACACAAGAACATACGAGCTGCAGAAAGAAGATTTCAGAATCTGCCTGGTTCGATCGATCGAAAAACAGGCTTGACCGATCGAGAATCGTATCTGCAGAATTTTAAGTTGGCCCAAACAGCAGTTCTAGCCCATTAAGGATTAGGGTTTCAGATCTACTTCTCCCACTATATAAAGGAAACCCTAAGCACGTTTTTTATAAGGCTTTTTAGAGAGAAAAGAGTGTGCCTCTTTTGTATTTAGGGTTTTGTTCCTAAAACCTCTCTTATTACTTCTACCGGTGTTGTTCCTTGAAGAATCTCAAGATCCGGTATTGTTGAAGTTGCTGCCTTCTCTAGTCATCGAAGGAGCTGATGATCTAAACCTTCAAGGGTGGTCTTGGAGTCACAAACAGGAGAGTTTGTGTTGCTAAACCTTTGAGTGGAGTCTCAAAGTCACAAACGGTGGTGTTTGTGTTTTGCAAAGGTCAAGGAAAGAAGGAGTCCGGGGATCTCGGAGCTGTCACGTGGTCGTGGTAGTAAGTTTCCTACACTTGGGTAGCAATAGGATGTTAGTGGTCTAAGTCGCTATTGTGTAAACTTCAATTCTTTCTAGTGGATTTGCTATTTTACCTTGAGGATAGCTAGGTTAAATCCTCCCCAGGTTTTTTACTGGTTTGGTTTTCCTGGGTCATCAGATCTTTGTGTTATTTATTTTCCGCTGCTTTGTTATTTTTGCTTATCTGTGTTAACCTAGTTTTAATTAAATTACCTAAGTTAATCACTTGGCTAATTCACTAGGTTAATCTGTTGGGTTTAAGGGGTCTAAACGAACTTACAAGGAACATTATATTTTGCATCCATAACCATATAGTATGAAATCCAAAAATACTATACTAGGTGCAACGACAACCTAATCCCACAATTAATATTCCTCGGAAGCGAGGTCATACCAATCACTATGATCAAGCGAGAATTATTCTCATTATTGATGCTATCATGGTAACTCTTATCAAACAAAAATAATTTGCTGCTTTTTCTTTAGCCTCTAAGTAATAATGATATAGTTTCGAAGGGAGGTTAACATTACACTTAGTCTAGTGTACACCATTGCCTAGAATCAATGTAAGTCACCAAGTAACTCTATGGAAGCGTGGTCGTTCTTGATGTAAAAACACACTTCATCCATCATTAAGAAGTTTAACCTGTAGTACCGTGAATTAAACTTCCTCCGAAGGGAGCAAGGCATATACGCCAAGGTGAGGTGCCTAATCACACTACTATAAACCGACAATGGAGGCTGTGAGAATCAACCCTTGAATCTCTCTCCCACCAGAAATTTTAAAACAAGTGGTTTGTGCTGAAATCATTGTGATCTAATCACAATTTTAACCCTACACATTAAATTGTTTAATTGTTTAAATTCAATGTGATGTTACTAAGTCACGTCACAAAAATGTAACGAACATTCGCGCAATCACAAAGAAGTTTAACCTTGTAATCCGTGAAGTAAATACCCTCCGCATGGAATGCAAGACACGAAGTCAAGACAAGGAATCCATTCACATTATAATAAACTTAACAAAAGGGTTATTTCAGCACTCTCACTCATTGTTTGGGTTTTTCTTAAATAATTGTGATCCAATCACAACTAATAACTTTGCACTTATTAAAGGCTCTAATCTTATTAGAATCACTAACTAAAATGGAAGTCCTAAACTATTTAGGATTCCTTAAACACTAATGAATCAAAAATTAGTTATAGTCAGTTCGTTTAGACCCCTGTAAACTAGATTGTTTAACCTAATTAATTAACCAAGTGAATACTTAGGTTTATTATTCAGATCTAGGTTAAAACAAAACAATCATATCAAGTAAAGCAGCGGAAAAATAAAGAACACAACGATCTGATGACCTAGGAAACCACACCGGTAAAAACCTGGGGAGGATTTAACCTAGCTATCCTCAAGGTAAACTGAATCCACTATGAAAGAATCGAAGTTTACACAATAGACTTAGACCACTAACATCTTATTGCTACCCAAGTGTAGGAAACTTACTACCACGACCACGTGACAGCTTCGAGATCCACGGACTCCCTCTTTCTTTATTCTTTGCAAAACACAAACACCACCGTTTGTGACTTTGAGACTCCACTCAAAGGTTTAGCAACTCACCTGTTTGTGACTCCAAGACCACCCTTGAAGGTTTAGATCATTAGCTCCTTTGATGACTAGAGAAGGCAGCAACTTCAGCAATACCGGATCTTGAGATTCTTCAAGGAACAACACCGGTAGAAGTAATAAGAGAGGTTTTAGGAGCAAAACCCTAAATACAAAAGAGGCACACTCTTTTCTCTCTAAAAAGCCTTGTAAAAACGTGCTTAGGGTTTCCTTTATATAGTGGGAGAAGTAAATCTGAAACCCTAATCCTTAATGGGTTAGAACTGCTGTTTGGGCCAACTTAAAATTCTGCAGACACGACTTTCGATCGGTCGAGCCTGTTTTTCGATCGATCGAACCAGGCAGATTCTGAAATCTTCTTTCTGCAGCTTACATGTTCTTGTGTGCTCACGATTTGCCAATTGTTCTAAACTTTTAGAACCTATCAGTTATATAGAACTCTATCCTTAATTTACTAAATAACAAGTTCTAATCTCATTAGAAAATATATATATACCTTTTAATTAAGCTTTAATCTCATTAAAACTTCTAATTAAAATAAATTAAGGACTTTTAATCATACAACAATTCCAATCTTATTAGAATGTTTCTAAAAGACAAGTCCTAAACTATTTAGGACTAAGAGTTCTATTTAACTAATATCTTTGATCTCATTAGGTCTTTTAGTTAGAACCATGTGTAATCTCATCACACATTTCTTTACACTTTATACATTTGAAAACATTTAGAAAATATTCAAAATTCCCTTCAAATGCATTTTCGCGAGAATCTCACGACTAAGCTCTTCCTGCGAAAACGAGTTAAGCAAAAAATTGAAAACACAAAAATTCAAACAGAAACTTTCGCTAATGTCTCACGACTGTTTTGTGAGTAACTTCGCGGGAAGCTAACCCGTGAAAAACCCGTGCTTTCAGTTTTTCCAGAGCAGTTGCAAACAGTTTTCAACGATTTTTCATGAACAAACAACTACCATATGAATATGATATGCAGAATTTGATATCAAAACTGAATTCCATTGATGCTATAGCCTTAAAGACGAATTTAACATACTTAAATTCAGATTTAAACAACATCATAACACCAATATCAGTTTTTATCAAACCATAGTTTCAACTACCATGCAGAAAATTAAATGCATATATAACTTTCTAACATCATGAAACTATTATCTCTAATTCTAAAACTCACAAAACATGTTATTCAGATTCGAAATGAAAACCGCTCTGATACCAACTATTGGTAAAATACATGTTCGTATCACATACAAAACATATGCAGCAGAAAATTAACGGATTTACTTCATTCGCAATTGATAACATGCACTATGAAAGTTTTATAATTTAAGAACAAGAAAATGTACCTTGGTGCGGTGAAATTCAAACCCAAAAATCAGAAGTTCTTGGGAAGACTTTCAATCTCCACTCCAATTCCACTTAATGTCTAAGATGTGTGGTCTCTCAATCAGTTTCCAAGGAGAGAACAAGGGAGTGTCTAACACTCACATACAAACCATTTCATTCCTTTTGTAATCTTGATGAAAAAAACTTATGAAAAGACTCATGAAAGGACTTCTAAAATTCTGTATGTTTCTCTCCTTATACACAACTGATTATCTAATTGGGGTAGCCTTTTGGGCCATTCCAATTGGGCTCTAGTGTGTGGCTTGGAGTGGGACCAAAAGGGAACATATAAGACTCTAGCTCCAATGGGCCTTGGGCTTTTCTGTCAACTCTTGACAAGTCCAAAGTTACCATTAATTATATTTAATACCACTATATGAATATAATTGCACTCTAGGCCTTATTAATAAATTATATCACATGACTTTATTATACATGCAACCCCTTCATTAAAATATTCGTAGTAATACAAAGTCATGAATATAGACTGCCACTTTGAAGATTACTACATTTTAATCCTTGAGTACCCGGTTTAATCCTTAATATTATTCATCATATATTTATGAAATTCAATTCCATAAATATATACTTTAGTAACTCCTTACTAAAGTGGTTAGGCCCAACTCTCTGAATAACCAATCCCATTAAACTTATCTCAAGGGAATATTTTATATCTCTGTTAGGAGATTATGAATTCCATCTTGAGAATATATGTTCCATCAACATTAAATGTGGCTGCCCAACATACTAAGGTTTTGACCGAAACTTATAGATCTCACTCCTGATATATCAAAGCAACCTACATCTCATGATCTGGTCCATTATTCTCTCAGGATTTAGAGTTGATGTAAATAGAAGTCGTGAGATTTATTATTCATTTGACAGTCGTTAGGAGAATAATAAATCTCATAGCGGTCTAGTTCAATATGTCTAAACTCTTAAAACATATCAACATACCAACTAGAAATCTCCATTTCCATGATCAAGACAAATCATCTTAGTTGATATGTTATAGTCTTCGCAGATGAAACACCCAATTTCATCACCGACTACGAACTACATTCTGAGTTTACAAAGAACTTGCAATTTATATCTTCTGTGACTAATCACATAAATCGCATACTATGCATCTTATGGACTAAGATAATGTCCCATTAGTACATTTATAAATAGTCTCATATAATTAAACAATTTAATTATTTATGACATGCCAATCAATTGGATTTTAGGGCATAAACCCCAACATATTGTTGTCCTTGTATCCCAACTACATTTTTTAGTGGATCATTTTGACCGCTTGGAAGGCGGCGGAGAGGTTTACGCCGAGGGCTTCAGTTTCCTCTTCGATAACACGTCTTGTGTTGTCCTTGTGTTTGCATCTCTCTTCCCTTTATCTTTGTCATTTAATTTCTGTTATGGATGTGATTTTATTTGACTTAGATGGTTTATCAATTCTATTTTAGGCTTTAGTTCATTTTCCGCACGTTTATCATTTGTGTTAAAGCTTGAATTGATAATTTATAATTTGGGGGTCTAAACGTTCATAGTGTTTTATACGCTATTTGAACTTTCACGTAAAAATGCAGTGATTTCTTTCAGAGAGAATAAGGCACTAGCTCACTCAATGCATGTGTGACGGCCTTTAAAATAAGCCTTATATATGTCTAGGGTTATGAGAAAAGAAAACTAACACATACACATCAGCTTGGGCCAAAAATCTGATCAAGAAATTTTGATTCCATAAGTCTCGACAAAAATAGCTTCTGTCGAGCTTCAACATTAAATATCGATAGAAAGGATTTTGTCGAGACTTCTACAAAGCTTAGTGAATAGCTCTTTCTTCACTTGTTTCTTGGTCAGATCTTCATAGCTTTAACACTTGACTTGAACTCTTATTTCGCGAAGTACTAAACTCATCCTAGATCTACCCAATTACAAGTAAAGTACATTTTGTCAAAGGAAGCCAATTACATAAAATATGTCCTTAATAGTCTTGATTAGTCTAGAGGACAAGTCGGGCATTCGGCTGGTTGCAGACCTACTAGGGAGGAGGTATGCTACTGAGATGATCTACTATACTGATCTTGAGGTGGACTTAATGCATCGTCCGCAAGGGATGGCTGAGGAGTGCATCTAGATGGCTAGGGTCTTTCTGCTATACTTGTTAAGGGTGTAACTATTTGCCAATGGTGGGCAAATAGTGTCCTTGAGGTGGTTGGCCCTTTCTAGATGAGCTAGACTATGATGAGTTCAGTGGGACTTGCCTTATGCCTTCCCTCACTGCTCCGGTATGTGTTCTCGCTTCTCTCATTTTCCCTTAATCAGCCATTATTTACATTTTTTGTACATTATTAACATTCAAATGGAACACTTGTGTCATGAGGGCCCTATTCCTGGTGCTCTTATTGATCCTCCACATTTTCCTTATTCAATTTATGCCTACAGCCCTAATGGCTTTGCTTTGAAGCGTCCTGTTGGATGCAATACAAATGTTACGAGTTACCCTTTCCCTAATGGCACACAGGCGGTGAGTTCTCTTTCATTCTTTTTATCTTTACTTTCTATTCTTGCATCCCAACACTTGTTGTAACAACCTTTCTTGCAAAATTCAGCCTACTGTTCAAAAGTATGAGGAGCTCATTTGGCTTGTAAGAAACCTTAAGGTGAAGTTGACCGAGTACTCTCGACAACTGTACAGCAACGGGGATGCTGATGATGATGACAGTGATGATGGCGGTGATGGTGTTGGAGGTTTGGAGTCAACTCCAAGCCATCAATCGAGGAAAAGGCGCTTTTTGTTGCTTTTATCATACTTTCTTTTTGTTGCTTTTACTATTTTTCTTTTTAGCACACATGCTTACACTTAAGATTTGGTTTGAGACATTGGGTTGTATTTAAGAACACCCTTTACATTTATGCTTTTATTTGGGATATGTACTTAAATTACAAACTTGGGGAAACTTTACGCCATTCTGTTATTCTTGGAAACTCTGTGCTTGAATTGTGCTTTGAGTAGCCTTGTTCCTTGGACAAACTTGCATGGCTTTAATACTTGAACTTGAAACCTTGTTCCTTGAAGTATTAAACACATCCTAGATCTACCCAATTATAAGTAAAGTGCTTTTTATCAAAGGATTAGCCAATTACATAAAATATTGACATATGTTCCTAACATGATTCAAATATGTCGTAACACTTGATAATAAAAGGCCCAGAACATCTCAGCTTCATCTTTCCTCACGAATCAAAAGTTTCAGCTCTAAGCACTTTTAAAATCAAGTCCTCTTCTTTAAGGTTTCTAGGTCTCACCTTTTTGTTGAATGCTTTAGCAATCCTTTTTTGGTATCCTTGTGCATGGTATTATGCCCTAACTCTCTTCTCATCTATCAAAGTCAATTGCTCATATCTTTGTTTTACCGAATCTTCCTCTAGGACTTTGGTTTCTATTAGTACTCTCAAAGATTGTATCTCCACCTCAATGGGAAGCACCACTTCACTACTATAGACCAAAGAATAGGGGGTCCAGTTGATCCACAGATAGAAGTTCTGTAACCCCATAAGGCAAATTGGGAGTTTTTCAACTCAATCCTTGTATGTCACTACCATCTTTGCTAGGATGTTCTTGATGTTCTTATTGGCTGCTTCTACGACCCCATTGGTCTGTGGTCAATACGGTGAAGACTTGTGATACTCAATGTTGTACAATTCCATGATTGTTCTAACATCTCCCTCAAAGTGAGAGCCATTATCAAAGATAATCTCTTTGGGTTCCCCATATCGACAAATGATGTTGTTCTCTATGAACAGAGCCACATGCTTGGCTTTTAATACAAAATAAGAGGCCACTTCCACCCACTTGGTGAAGTAATCAATTTCCACTAAGATGTATTCGTGTCCATTTGAGGCCTTAGGGGCTATTCTTCCAATCATATCTATGCCCCAGACTGCAAAAGGCTATGGAGAGGTCATGCTGTATAGCTCACTAGGTGGTATGTGTTTAAATTTCTCATGTCTTTACAAAGTCTACACAATTGGTTTCCATCATGTTCCAACAATACCCCATCCTTAAGATCTTTTTCGCTAACATTCTCTCATTCATATGAGGACCACAAATTTGTTAATGTTGGAAAATCTGGTTTTGTATCTCATACAAAATACACAGCAAAAGCAACAAACATGGATCTATGTCATTCATGATTGATAACATGCACTATGTAATTTTCAGAATTTAAGAATGAGATAGCGTACCTTGGTGCAGTGAAATTCCAAACAAAAGATTAGAAATACTTGAGAACACTTTTAATCTTCATTCCACTTCCAATTTACGCCTAAGAAGTGTGGTCTCTCAATCAGTTTCTATGGGAGAATAATTGAGTGACTTCACTCGCATATACACACCACTTCACAATGATGTCTCTGTTTTCTTTTTCTTTTTTTATGAAAAAATTCTGTATGTTTCTCCTTTAATAACTAACTGATTATCTAATTGGGCTGGCCTATTGGGCCTTTCCAATTGGGCTTTTGTGTGTGGCTTGGAGTGGGACCAAAAGGGACCAATAAGATACTAACTTCCATGGGCCTTGGGCTTTTCTATCAACTCTGGACAAGCTCAAAGATACCATTAATTATATTTAATACCACTATATAAATATAATTGTACTCTCGGCCTTATTAATAAATTATATCCCAAGACTTTATTATACATACAACCCCTTCATAAAATATTCGTAGTAATGCAAAGTCATAATTGTAGACTGCCACTTTGCTAATTACTACATCTCAATCCTTGACTACCCAATTTAATCCTTTTAAGTTATTCATCATATATTTATGAAATCCAATTCCATAAAAATATACTTTAGTATATTCTTACTAAAGTGGTTAAGCCTAACACTGTGAATAACGAAACCCGTTAAACTTATCTCAAATGAACATTTTATATCTTCGTTAAGAGATTATGAATTCCATCTTGAGAATATATGTTCCATCAACACTAAATGTGGCTGCCTAACATACTGAGGTTTTGATCGTGACTTTAGATCTCACTCCTAATATATCAAAGCAATCTACACTTGATGATCAGATTCATTATTCTCTCAGGATTAAGAGTTCATGCAAATAGGAGTCGTGAGATTTATTATTCATTTGACAGTCGTTAGAAGAATAATAAATCTCACAGCGGTCCAGTTCAATATGTCTTAACTCTTAAAACATATCAACATATTAACTAGAAGTCTCCACTTCCATGATCAGGAAAAATCATTTTAGTTGATACGTTATAGTCACCGCAGATGAAATGCCCAATTTCATCATCGACTACGAACTATAATTTTGAGTTTACAAAGAACTTGTGATTTATATCTTCCGTAACTAAATCACATAAATCACATATTATGCATCTCATGTACTATATATAATGTCCAAATAATCATGTTATCATTATTTTAGATAATAATAAAACAACTTTATTAGTCATAATATTAAGTCATACATAATGTCATACATAGCTTCATACAGTAGGATTTAAGAGCACGAATCCTAACAATCTCTCACTTGCCCTAAAGACTATTGTGCACTAATGTAACTCCCATTCCCTTCAAATGTGACTCAAAAGTTCATTGTGGCATGGTTTTGGTAAAGGGATTCGCTAGATTACTTGCACTATCAATCTTCGCTACTACTACATCTTCTCGAGCAACAAAGTCTCGAATAATGTGGTACTTTCTCTCAATATTCTTTCCCCTCTTGTGATTTCTTGGATCCTTGGATTGTGCAATTGCTCCACTATTCTTGCAAAACAATGTGATGGGAACTTGCTCCATTCTCACAACACCAAGATCAGAAAGGAATTTCTTGAGCCAAACAGCCTCTTTTACAGCCTCACAAGCAGCAACATATTCAGCTTCCATGGTGGAGTCCGCAATACAAGATTGCTTAACACTCCTCCAACTTATGGCTCTACCTCCCAAGGTGAACACATAACCTGAAGTGGGCTTTCTAAAATCAAGATCTGATTGAAAATCTGAATCTGTATAACCAATGGGAATCAAATCCTCGCTAAACAAGCATATAATCTCTTATTCTCCGTTGATACTTGAGAATATGCTTTACAGCTTGCCAATGTTTAAGTCCTAGATTTGATTGATATCGGATGACCATGCTAACTGAATAACAGATATCTAGTCTAGTACATAGCATGGTATACATGAGACTTCCAACTGCAAAAGCATAAGGAACTTGCCTCATCATATTTTTTTCCTCTAGAGTCTTAGGCCTTTGGTCATCAGACAGAGGAACTCCATGTCTAAAAGGAAGTAATCCTTTCTTGGAGTTTTGCATGCTAAACCGTTTTAGAACCTTATCTATATACCCAGTTTGTGATAAACCTAACATCTTATTCTTGCGATCTCGCCAAAGCTTGATCCCTAAAATAAAGTTAGTTTCACCTAAGTCCATTTTAAATTGGCTTGACAATCAAACCTTTACCGATGACATTACCCCTACATCATTTCTAATAAGTAGAATATCATCAACATAAAGCACTAGGAACATTACTACTTTATCTTCATGTCTTTTGTACACACATGGTTCATCAAAATTTTGTTCAAAACCCAATGATTTGATTGCTTGATCAAATCTGATGTTCCATGACCTAGATGCTTGCTTAAGTCCATAAATGGACCTTTTCAACTTGCATACCATATGCTCTTGGTTCTTTGCTATAAAACCTTCATGTTGCATCATATAGATTTCTTCTTCAAGATTGCCATTAAGAAATGTAGTCTTGACATCCATTTGCCAAATCTCATAATCATAATGAGTAGCAATGGATAAGAGAATTCTGATAGATTTAAGCATGGCTATTGGTGAAAAAGTTTCATCATAATCAATACCTTCTTTTTATGTATACCCTTTCACCACTAGTCTTGCTTTAAAGGTTTCAACCTTTCCATCTATCCCTCTTTTTCTCTTATAAACCCATTTGCAACCAACAGGTTTAATGCCGTTAGACGCCTTTATAAGATCCCATACTTTATTGGAATACATAGAGTCCAATTTAGATTTCATAGCTTGGACCCAATGATGTGCATCTATATCATTTATTGCCTCCTCATAAATGTAGGGATCCAATTCAGCCTCTTCTGGGATAGCTTTATAATTTTCTCCCAAACCTATAAATCTTATAGGAGGCCAAACAATTCTCCTACTACGACGAGACACCTATGTGCTAGTCATCTCATGAGTAATATCTTGTGGTGTATCCAATACAGCCACATCATTCCTAGTTTCGTCCATTGGTTGTTCAATTACAGGTTCATCTAATTCAGCCAATACAACTTTACTTCTAGGATTAAAATTATTCACATATTCATCATCCAAAAATTTGTCATGGATGCTAAAAAATACTTTGTTATCCTTATGATTATAGAATAAATAACCCTTAGTTTCCTTTGAATACCCTAAAAACATGCATACTTCCGTTTTAGCTTCCAACTTATCATACTTTCCTTTCAACACATGTGCTGGACATCCCCAAATGTGGAGATATTTCATACTAAGCTTACGCCCACTCCACAATTCCTTAGGTGTGTTGAGAATAGATTTTGATGGAACTAAATTTAAAATATGCATAGCAGTTTTTAGTGCATATCCCCAAAAGGAAATTGGTAAAGTTGAATAACTCATTATGGACCAAACCATTTCTAAAAGAGTCCTATTCCTTCTTTCCCCTACACCATTTTGTTAGGGAGTTCTAGGTGCAGTCAATTGGGAGACAATCCCATTTTGAATTAGGTAATCCTTGAAATCCTTAAGAAGGTATTCACCACCTCGATCAAATCGAATGGCCTTTATGCATTTACCCAATTGATATTCAACTTCAGCCCTAAACTCTTTGAACTTTTCAAAGGCTTTGGACTTCCATCTCATCAGGTACACATAACCATATCCTGAGTAATCATCTGTAAAAGTGATGAAGTACTCATAACCTCCTTTTGCTTGTGTTGACATAGGATCACATACATTTGTATGAACTAATTCAAGTAACTCTTGGGCTCTTCTACCTTTTGTATTACGAGGTCGTTTGGTCATTTTTCCTTCTAAACAAGATTCGCAAATTGGAAATCCATCAAAGTCCATGGGCTGTAAAAGTCCATCTTTGATTAGTCTTTGAATCCTATTTGAATTAATATGACCCAAACGTAAGTGCCATAGATATGCATCACTAGTAGAAGGAAACTTTCTCTTTAATGATTTTACATGAGAGCTACTATCTAATTCAGAATTGTATAATTCATGCTTGCCAGGGGTTAAAATATAAAGACCATCTACAATATTGACAGAACAGATAAACACTTTATGCTTCTTTATTACAACATTGTCTTTTAGGATAACATAATATCCATGTTTACTTAAATAAGTTGCAGAAATTAAATTCCTACGAATATTAGGTATATACAAACAGTCTTCCAATATTAAAACCCTAGACTCAAAACATAAATTAAACACTCCAACAACTACAACTGGTATTCTGCTGCTATCAGCCAAAGTAAGAAACAATTCCCCTTCATTTAGCTTTCTGGTCTCCTAGAACCCCTGCAAAGTGTAGCAGATATGATTAGTACAACCTGAATCCACACACCAGGAATCCATGGGATTTTGTACTAACATGTTTCAAGAAGGAATGTACTTTTCATACCTTTATTCTTGGCAGCCTTAAATATTGGACAATTCCTCTTCCAATGTCCTTTCTCACCACAATGGAAACACTTTCCTTTGGTTTTCTTTCCTTTGTTGGCAACTCCTAAGGCAACTTGTTTACCATCTCTCTTGGTGAAGTCCTTCTTCTTCTTCTTCTTCTTCTTCTTCTTTTTACCTTTGCCTTTTGACTTAGGCTGAGAAGTAGAAGCTTTAGCTATATTGGCATCAACACTAGAAGTACCAAGGATGCCTTCCACCGCTACCAACTCATTCATTAATTCAAAAAATGTATAAACCTTTTTGTTCATATTATAGTTAAGCCTGAAATCCTTGAATGATTCTGGTAGTGACTGGAGTATCATATCCACTTGGGATTCTCCATCAATATCGGCACCTAAAACTTCCAATGTATTCAGATTAGAGATCATCCTTAGATAATGCTCCCTCATTGAAGTACCTTCAGCCATTTTGGTATTATAAATTTGCCTCATAGTTTCTTGCCTTGCAGAATGGCCTTGCTCACCAAACATCTCCTTCAGACTTAGCATAATGTCCAAAGCTAGTTCTATATCCTGCATTTGATGCTGTAGAATATTTGAAATAGATGCTAGGATATAGCACTTGGCCATCTCATTAGATTTTTGGCAACGATCGTTTCGTTGTTTTTCCTCAAGAGGAGCATCTAATGATGGAAAGTTAGGACATGGTTGAGTAAGCACATATTTGTGCTCTTCAGCAGTAAGAACAATGTCCAAATTTCTTTTCCAGTCAACATAGTCGGATCCAGTCAGTTTGTTTTGAATAAGAATAGCAACAAGTGGGCTAAATGATGCCATGATTTAAATCTGAAAATAATAAATAAACTGGACATTATCAATTTAGCATATAACCATATAATATGGAACCTTAATAAAACCATTAAATAATATATGCAACGACAATCCAATCCATGTCTATAATTCCTTGGTAGCAAGTTTATTATAAACACATTAATTGGTTGAGAAATATTCTCATTATTAATGCTATCATGGTAACTCTTACCAAACAAAAATAATATGTCGTTTTTCCTTTGGCGTCTAAGTAATAATGACATAGCTCCTTTGGGAGGTTAACATTACACTTAGTCTAGTGTACACCATTATCTAGAATCATGTGTGGTCACATTTCATTTCCCTTATAATGTTTAAACTTGTAGTACCATGGAACAAAACACCCTCCTTTGGGATCGCGAGGCATATACGCCAAGACGAGGTGTTTGTCCACACTACTTTAAACGGATAAGTTCAATGAAGTAAACACCCTCCTTTGGGATCGCGAGACATATACGCCAAGTTGAGGTGTTTACCCACACTACTATAAATCAATAATGGAGGTCGTGAGATCCAACCCTTGTATCTCTCTCCTACTAGATGTTTTAAAATAAAAGTTTTTAAAATTAAGAACCATAATAACGCTAGAAACCTTGAAAACATAATCCTAATCTCATTAGGAATAAATTTCATAATCCTAGCATTAACTAGATAGCATATATATTCATGTATCTCCATACAAATTGTAACACATGAAAACACACTTTAATATACGGATCCAAGACATCCAAGGCATATAACACATGCTAGAAACATTGTATCACTTCCTTATATCAATAATTTGAATGCATATGAACCCATATAAACAATATATATACATATATATATATATATATATATATATCTTATCAATGCATTCAAAGAAGACAAAAGAATGATACATTAATTAAGTTTTTGCATGTAAACCCTATATTATATATATATTATGACAATCATCACACCTTTTATATATATATATATATATATATATATATTCAAGAAGGCAATCCGAATCAGTGCATTGGTCCATACAAAACTTATAAATATATATATATATATATATATATATTAGGCAATCCGAATCAAAGTAGTTATTGTCCATTGACAATAACGATTCTCAACTGCCATTAATATTAAAAAAAAAAAAATTGTACATACACGGCCATACATTGTTTTGAAGATGGAATTCCGTATTAAAAAGAATTCACTTCACATCAACGCAAAGTCAATATCCAAAACTAAATTATGAACATGATCATATAGAACAATCACTGCATATTCAAGAATCTCATAACACCAAGAATCTCATTCTTTGATTCTAAAACTCAAACACATGTTACACAAACATGAGATGAAAACCTAGCTTTGATACCAATTGTTGGAAAATCTGGTCTTGTATCTTATACAAAACACACAGTGGAAGCAACAAACATGGATTTATGTTATTCATGACTGATAACATGCACTATGTAATTTTCAGAATTTAAGAATGAGATAGCGTACCTTGGTGCGGTGAAATTCAAAACAAAAGATTAGAAGTACTTGAGAACACTTTTAATCTTCACTCCAATTCCATTTTACGCCCAAGAATTGTGGTCTTTCAATTAGTTTCCAAGGGAGAATAATTTAGTGGCTTCACTCGCACATACACACCACTTCACAATGATGTCTCTGTTTTCTTTTCTTTTCTTTTTTTATGAAAAAATTCTGTATGTTTCTTCTTTTATAACTAACTGATTATCTAATTGGGCTGGCCTATTGGGCCTTTTAAATTGAACTTTTGTGTGTGGCCTGGAGTGAGACCAAAAGGGACCAATAAGACACTAGCTCTAATGGGCCTTGGGCTTTTCTATCAATTCTTGACAAGCCCAAAGTTACCATTGATTATATTTAATACCACTATATAAATATAATTGTACTCTAGGCCTTATTAAGAAATTATATCCCAAGACTTTATTATACATGCAACTCCTTCATAAAATATTCGTAGTAATACAAAGTCATAAATGTAGACTGCCACTTTGTTAATTACTACATCTTAATCCTTGAGTACCCGGTTTAATCCTTTTAAGTTATTCATCATATATTTATGAAATCCAATTCCATAAATATATACTTTAGTATATTCTTACTAAAGTAGTTAGGCCTAACACTTTGAATAACCAAAACCCATTAAACTTATCTCAAGAGAATTTTTTATATCTCCGTTAAGAGATTATGAATTCCATATTGAGAATATATGTTCCATCAACACTAAATGTGGCTGCCCAAAAACCCTAATTTTGATCTGGCTATCAGAATTGGTTGTAACCAATGCCATTGCAAAGATTATCAAATTCGCATTCCAATGACTATTCATGGGATGAAATTGGAGTTAGCTTGGCCGAGATATCACGAATATCGAGATAACGCACCGATCGATGCACCACTAACTTCTGAGAACCATAACTTTTGATCTGACTGTTGGATTTTCAAGATGCATACCTTTTTCAAAAACAGGAAGTCAAGATCTTTCTAGACATGTCAAGGTCAGCCCGATCAAAGGAGGTTCAAGGGCCGCCACCTCAAAATTTGTGCAGAGGCTATAACAAGCCCCAAGCACCCTTCAGGCCAAAGGGGAATCACATTTTTTCTGAGTTTTGCTCTCTGCCTAGTTTTTCGACACATTTTTTCTCTCTTCCAAACACCAAAAAACACAAAAAAAAAAAAACACCCAAAAAAACACATCAATGTTTCTTGATTCTTCTCTCTTCACCAAAAATACAAGGTATTGTTCTTACACCCAATCTTCTTTTCCTTGATTCTACACTTAGGAACACTTTTAATCTTCACTCCAATTCCACTTAATGCTCAAGAAGTGTGGTCCCTCAATTAGTTTTCAAGGAGAGAATAAGAGAGTGTCCAACACTCACATATAAACCATTTCATGTTCTTATGTGATTTTAATGAAAAATCTTATGAAAAGCCTTATGAAATTCTATATGTTTCTCTCCTTATATATAATTGATTATCTAATTGGGTTAGCCTTTTGGTCCATTCTAATTGGGCTCAAGTGTGTGGCTTGGAGTGGGACCAAAAGGGAACAAATAAGACTTTAGCTCTAATGGGCTTTAGGCTTTTCTATCAACTCTTGACAAGTCCAAAATTACCATTAATTATATTTAATACAACTATATGAATATAATTGCACTCTAGACTTTATTAATAAATTATATCCCAAGACTTTATTATACATGCAACCCCTTTATTAAAATATTCGTAGTAATACAAAGTCATGAATGTAGACTGCCACTTTGAAGATTACTACATCTTAGTCCTTGAGTACCCGGTTAAATCCTTTATGTTATTCATCATATATTTATGAAATCCAATTCCATAAATATATACTTTGGTAACTCCTTACTAAAGTGGTTAGGCCTAACACTCTGAATAATCAAACCCATTAAACTTATCTCTAGGGAATATTTTATATCTCCATTAAGAGATTATGAATTCCATCTTGAGAATATATGTTCTATCAACACTAAATGCGGCTGCCCAACATACAGAGGTTTTGATCGTAACTTATAGATCTCACTCCTGATATATCAAAGCACTCATAATCAGGTCCATTTTTCTCTAAGGATTTAGAGTTGATGTAAATAGAAGTCGTGAGATTTATTATTCATTTGACAATCGTTAGAAGAATAATAATTCTCATAGTGGTCCAGTTCAATATGTCTTGACTCTTAAAACATATCAACATATCAACTAGAAGTCTCCACTTCCCTAATCAAGATAAATCATTTGAATTGATATGTTATAGTCTTCGCAGATGATTGTATCTAGTCTCATAATCATGGAACCTCTTGCTCAAATAGTAAACAGCTTCTTCGTTCTTATCATTGTCCTCTTGTGCAAGCATGCTTCCAATTGCATCTTCTATGATAGCGAGATAAAGAAGTAACAATTTTTCAGTGCATCAAGGGTACCAAGAAAGGTGGATGAAGGAGATATTCCTTAATGAGCTCAAAAGCTTTATGACATTCATCATTCCATTCATGCGGTTCATTCTTCCTTTGGAGCTTGAAGATGGGCTCACAAGTGGAAGTGAGTTTGGTAATGAATTGGGAGATGTATTATAATCGCCCCAAAAATCCTCTCATCTATTTCTAGCTCTTAGGTGGAGGCATTTCTAATATGGCTTTGATCTTTGATGGGTCAGCTTCTTTCCCTCTGTCACTTACAAAAAAGCCTAACAACTTTCTTGTAGTTACCCCAAAGGTGCATTTCTGTGGGTTCAATGTTAGCCTATACTCTTTGATCCTCTGAAGAACTTCCTCAAGTTAATGATGTGACCTTCTCTTTCCTTGGATTTCACAATCATATCTTCAACATACACCTCTACCTCTTCGTGCATCATATTGTGTAATAAGGCCATGGCCAATCTTTGGAAAGTTGCATCCGCATTCTTGAGCTCGAATGGCATCACAGTGTAGTAGTAAATTCCCCATTCTATGGTGAAGGTAGTCTTATTCATATCTCTAGGAGCAATCTTGATTTAGTCGTATCCCAAGAATCCTTCCATAAAGAACATCAAGGCACTACCAGCTGTGTTATCCACTAAAACATCTATGTGTGGAGAAGGGAAGTCATCCCTAGGGTAATTCTTGTTCAATTCCCTAAAATCCTAACACATTCTCACATTTCCATCTTTCTTGGGTATGGGTACAACATTGGCTATCCACTTGGTTTGGTGTACAAGTTTGATGAACCTTACCTTCAGTTGTTTGGTGACCTCTTCTTTGATCTTTTAAAGCCATTCAGGCTTCATACGTCTCAATTTTTGCTTGACGGGCACCATGTGAGCATGAGTGTCAATGTGGTGTTGGGCAATCTCGGGGTCAATCCCGGGTATATCTACGTAGTACATGCAAACACCTCTTGAAACTTGGTGAGCAACTTTTTAAGATCTTTTCTTCCTCTTTCATTTAGGGTTGACCCAATTTTAATTAAACCTGGATTATCATCATTACCCAAATTAAGAGTTTCAAAAGTTGGTTCCTTAGGTTCAATTTTATTTTCAAATTTTTTATTAATTTCATTTTCAAATTCATTTGAATCATTTAAGTGCAAAATTTTAATATTATAGGACGCATCAAAATAAGCTAAATTAGAATTTATTTTATTAAAAATGTTGAAAAGTACATTCGGACTTGTATTACAAACTTTCTTTCCCACATTTTCAGAAAACCCAACCCCAACTCCAATTATTAAGTTGGCCCATAACAGGCATGATGAAGTTAAAAGGATCACTTGGCTCCTTGTTTGTGATGGCAAACACATCCCCCTTCATCTTTAGAATAATCTCCATTGTTTTAGCATCCATGTAGTTTACTGTAGGCACAACGGGGGAGTCGCCACCTAGTTTTTGCAATGGTGTAGGAACTATATATATATAGCGTCCCTTCGAGGAAGGATCTTTTTGATCTTACTACTAGAGTATGTGTTCAGAGTTTAGGTACGCTCTTAAGAAGGTGTTAGGCATCCAAGATCTTCCAACCCTAAGGTTGGCCTCCCATCATTATGTCTTATACCTTAAACTTGTCAAAAACTAGTTCAATACTAATGTCCTAGACTCACACATACACACACTAACATGCATCTAGCATACAACATGGCATATTTTATCCCAAACAAACATGGTTATCTATCCATCAAACCAAAAAGAGCCAAACATACACAAGAAACCCTAGCATTCATCTAGCATGTGAAAACCCTATCTAAAACAAGGCAGCAAGCATATTAACACATTAGAAACCCTAATTATACATCTAAACATATTTCACCATATCATCAAAACAAAACACAAATGCATGGACATCTCTAATGCATGACTTACCCTTTACTTACCTCTCAGCAACACAGCACATATGGCATTGATGAATAGGCATATGAATGAATGACATATCATCAAAAGAAGAAATAAGTATAAAAACCCTAATCTAAGCATGTCATAGCAAACAAGCATGTGAGAGAGGTAAACAAGAACCTACAGAGCCTAAAACATATAATAAAAAAAAGGGCTAAAAAAACAAGCATGTGAAGGTAGAGACAAAACATACAAACAAACATTTAGGGTTTTTGGGCAACGGCATCATGCACACTAGAATAAGCCAGCGTGCACATAATCAAGCTAGCGTGTGCAGGCAAGATTATTCGTACGTAAGTAGTTTCCCAAAAAACCTAAACAACGCAAAAACATAGCAGAATTTTAAAACGAAAATCTAACAACTAACATGCACAAAACATAAAAATAGCTAAGAAAATAACTTAAATAGACATACAAAAACATAAACTACACAAGAAACAAAATTAAAACGTAAAAAGAAAAGCAAACAAGAAAAAGAAATGAAGAGAAAGGGTTAGACCCAATACCTCAAACAAAAGCTTTTCAAGCTTAATTTTGATCGTTCTCTTTAGTTAAGTCTATTCAAAAACCAATAAGAAAGTGATTAGCAACATTAAACTAAAAGGATTATGGCCAAAAAAGTTCCCAATCTAATAAAATTGACTTGAGGGTGTTTTGTAAAAAACTCTCTTTTGATTTGCTATTTTCTAGTGAATCTTAGGTTCTTCCAACGGTATTTTTATGTGTTTTAGAAATAGTGTTGGAAAAAAAACATGTTTGTAACGCATACAAAACATACGCAGCAGAAAAATAAATGGATCTACTTCATTCGCAATTAAAAACATGCACTATGTAAATTTCAAAATATAGAATCAAGAGAGTGTACCTTGGTGCAGTGAATTTCAAAACTGGAGATAATAAGTACTCAAGAACACTTTTAATCTTCACTTGATGTCTAAGATGTGTGGTCTCTCAATCAGTTATATGTGTTTGTTCTAGAGAGAATGAGAGAGTGTCCAACACTCACATACAAACAATTTCATGAAGATATCTCTATCTTAAAATTCTATATGTTTTTCCCTTAATAACTGATTATCTAATTGGGCTAGCCTTTTGGGCTTTTCCAATTGGGCTCTAGTATGTGGCTTGAAGTGGGACCAAAAAGGAACAAATAAGACACTAGCTCCAATGGGCCTTGGGCATTTCTGTCAACTCTTGACAAGTCCAAAGTTACCACTAATTATATTTAATATCACTATATAAATATAATTGCACTCTATGCCTTATTAATAAATTATATCCCAAGACTCTATTGTACGTGCAACCCCTTCATAAAATATTCGTAGTATTACAAAGTCATGAAAGTAGACTGCCACTTTGTAAATTACTACATCTTATTCCTTGAGTACCTGGTTTAATCCTTTTAAATTATTCATCATATATTTATGAAATCCAATTCCATAAATATATATACTTTAGTAAGTCCTTACTAAAGTAGTTAGGTCTAACTCTCTGAATAACCAAATCCATTAAACTCATCTCAAGGGAATATTTTATATCTCCGTTAAGAGATTATGAATTCCATCTTGAGAATATATGTTCCATCAACACTAAATGTGGCTGCCCAACATACTGAGGTTTTGACCGATACTTTAGATCTCACTCCTGATATATCAAAGCAACCTACACTTCATGATCAGGTCCATTATCCTCTCAGGATTAAGAGTTCATGTAAATATAAGTTGTGAGATTTATTATTCAATTGACAGTCGTTAGGAGAATAATAAATCTCATAGCGGTCCAGTTCGATATGTCTAACTCTTAAGACATATCAACACATCTGTTAGGATATGTGCCCTTAAATCCTATTGTATGATGTTATGTATGACATTATGTGAGAAATGATGTATGACTTAATATTGTGTTTAATAAAGTTGTTTTATTCTTATCTAAAGTAATGGTAATATGAATATTCGGACATTATCAAATAGTCCATGAGATGCATAGTATGTGATTTATGTGAAAAGTCACAGAAGATATAAATCACAAGTTCTTTGTAAACTCAGAATTTTGGTTCGTAGTCGATGATGAAATTGGGCATTTCATCTGCGAAGACTATAACATATTAACTACGATGATTTGTCTTGATCATGGAAGTGGTGACTTCTAGTTAATATGTTGATATGTTTTAAGAGTTAAGACATATTGAACTGGACCGCTATGAGATTTATTATTCTCCTAACGACTGTCAATTGAATAATAAATCTCACGACTTGTATTCACATGAACTCTTAATCCTGAGAGAATAATGGACCTGATCATGAAATGTAGGTTGCTTTGATATATCAGGAGTGAGATCTAAAGTAACGGTCAAAACCTCAGTATGTTGGGCAGCCACATTTAGTGTTGATGGAACATATATTCTCAAGATGGAATTCATAGTCTCTTAACGGAGATATAAAATATTCCCTTGAGATAAGTTTAATGAGTACAGTTATTCAGAGAGTTAGGCCTAACCACTTTAGTAAGACTAAAGTATATATTTATGAAATTGGATTTCATAAATATATGGTGAATAACACAAAATGATTAAACCGGGTACTCAAGGATTAAGATGTAGTAATTTACAAAGTGGCAGTCTATATTCATGACTTTGTATTACTACGAATATTTTATGAAGGGGTTGCATGTATAATAAAGTCTTGGGATATAATTTATTAATGAGGCCTAGAGTGCAATTATATTTATATAGTGGTATTAAATATAATTAATGGTAACTTTGGACTTGTCAAGAGTTGACAGAAAAGCCTAAGGCCCATTGGAGCTAGTGTCTTATTTGTTCCCTTTTGGTCCCACTCCAAGCCACACACTAAAGCCCAATTGGGAAGGCCTAAAAGGCTAGCCCAATTAGATAATCAGTTATGTGGAGAAAAACATACAAAATTTTATATAGAATAAAATGGTTTGTTTGTTTAAAAAAAAATAATGAATATGAAAAAAGGAAGAGAGACATTCTTTCATATTCTCTCTAGAAAACATTGAACTGATTGAGAGACCACACATTTTGGGCATCAAGTGGAATTGGAGTGAAGATTGAAAGTCTTCCCGAGTACTTCTTCATTCGTTTTGAATTTCACCGCATCAAGGTACACTCTCTTGTTCTTATATTCTAAAACCTACATAGTGCATGTTATCAATTGCGAATGAAGTAGATCCGTTTATTTTCCGCTGCGTGTGTTTTGTATTCGATGCAAACATGTATATTACTCGACAATGGTATCAGAGCGGTCTTCATTTCGAATCTGTATAACATGTTTTGTGCGTTTTGGAATTAGAAATAATAGTTTCAAGTTGATAGAGGATTATACATTTAATTTTCTGTATGGTTGTTGAAACTATGATTTGATACAAACTGATATTGATGTTATGATGTTGTTTAAATATGAATTTAAGAATGTTAAATTGATCTTTAAGGCTATAGCATCAATAGATTTTAGTTTTGATATCGATCTCTGTCTATCATGTTCGTATGATTGTTGTTAATTCATGCAAAACCGTTGAAAACTGTCTTAGAGAAATTCTGGAAATTCGAGTTTCACGAGTTTCGATCGAGTGAAACAGTGATCAATCTTTTGAATCGATGAATATTCGATTGATAGTCGATCGATCGAATTTTCTTTTCGATCGATCGAGAGGCAATCGTGTATCAATCGAATCAGACAGAAGGTTTAGTTCGAATTGTTTAATTTTTTCGATCGATCGAGGGGCACATTCGATCGATCGAAAGAAAGAAAATCTGAATTTTTTCTAAGTGTTTTCAAACTTAAATTTTGTGCAAGGGTTGTGTATAATTACTTTCGTAAGAAAAAGTGCAAGGTTGTGTATAATTACTTTATGCATGTTTAAAAGATAAAAACCTTTAATTTAAAATATCTAGTGGGAGAGAGATACGAGGGTTGGATCTCACGGCCTTCATTGTTGGTTCATAGTAGTATGAAATATATATTTTGTCTTAGCTTCGAGCTTTGCATTCCATGCGGAGAATATGTATTTCATGGTCCTACAAGATTGAATTTCTTGGTTTATAGTGGTTTGATTAAACACCTTGTCTTAGCTTCGAGCTTTGCATTCCATGCGGAGGGTGTTTTGTATCATGGTACTACATGATAAGCCTATTAAGGGGATGAAATGTGGCTACACATGATTCTAGACAATGGTATACACTAGACTAAATATTATAGTATCCTCTATGCTGAGTTCTTTCTATAATCATTTAGAGGCCAAATGTATAACAGCATATTATTAAGTGTTTGATAAGAGTTATCATGATAGCACTAATAATGAGAATAGTTCTCAATCAATCATAGTATTTAATGTTCACTCTATGCTGAGGGATATTGAGTATGGGATTGGATTGTCGTTGCATATATTATATTATGGTTTTATTAAGGTTCCATACTATATGTTTATATGCTAAATTGATAATGTCCAGTTTACTTATTATATTCATGTTTATTATTTTCAGATTTGAACATGGCATCATTTAGCCCACTTGTTAGCATTCTTAATCAAAACAAACTGACTGGAACCAATTATGTTGACTGGAAAAGAAACTTGGACATAGTTCTCACAGTTGAAGAGCATAAATATGTGCTTACTCAACCATGTCCTAGCTTTCCTTCATTAGATGCTCCTCCTGAGGAAAAACAACGATATGATCGTTGGCAGAAATCTAATGAAATGGCCAAGTGCTACATCCTAGCGTCCATCTCAAATGTTCTACAGCATCAAATGCAGGATGTAGAACTAGCTTCGGACATTATGCTAAGTCTGAAGGAAATGTTTGGTGAGCAAAGCCGTTCTGCAAGGCAAGAAACCATGAGGCAAATTTATAATACCAAAATGGCTGAAGGTAGTTCAGTGAGAGAGCATTGTCTTACAATGATCTCTAATCTGAATACTTTAGAAGTTTTAGGTGCCGACATTGATGGAGAATCCCAAGTGGATATGATACTCCAGTCACTACCGGAATCATTCAAGGAATTTAGACTTAATTATAACATGAACAAAAAGATTTATTCTTTATCTGAATTAATGAATGAGTTGGTAGCGGCAGAAGGCATCCTTGGTACTTCTAATGTTGAAGCCAATGTGGGTGAAGCTTCTACTTCTCAACCTAAGTCGAAAGGCAAGGGTAAGAAGAAGAAGAAGAAAGACTTCACTAAGTAGGAGGGTAAACAAATTGTCTTAGGGGTTGCCGACAAAGGAAAGAAGCTGAAAGGAAAATGTTTCCATTGTGGTGAGAAAGGACATTGGAAGAGGAATTGTCTAAAGTTCAAGGCTGCCAATAAGGGTATGAAAATTTCATTCCTTCTTGAAATATGTTTGGTACAAAATCCCATGGATTCATGGTGTGTGGATTCAGGTTGTACTAATCATATCTGCAATTCTTTACAGGGGTTCCAGGAGACCAAAAGACTTAAAGAAGGAGAGTTGTTTCTGACCTTGGCTGATGGGAGTAGGATTCCAGTTGTAGCTATTGGAGTGTTTAATTTATGCTTTGAAACTAGAGTTTTAATATTGCAAGACTGTCTGTATGTATCTAATGTTCGTAGGAATTTAATTTCTGCAACTTATTTAGGTAAAAGTGGATATTGGGTTATCCTTAAAGACAATGTTGTAATAAAGAAAGGTAAAACATTTATCTGTTCTGGCAATATTGTGGATGGTCTTTATATTTTAACTCCTGATAAGCATGAATTATATAATTCTGAATTAGATAATAACTCTCATGTAAAATCATTAAAGAGAAAGTTTCCTTCTACTAATGATGCATATCTTTGGCACTTGCGTTTGGGTCATATTAATCCAAACAGAATTCAAAGGCTGATCAAAGATGGTCTCTTAGAGCCATTGGACTTTGATGGATTTCCAGTTTGTGAATCTTGTTTGGAAGGCAAAATGACCAAACGACCTTTTAATGCAAAAGGTAGAAAAGCCCAAGAGTTGCTAGAATTAGTTCATACGGATGTTTGTGGTCCTATGTCAATCCAAGCAAGAGGTGGCTATGAGTATTTCATTACATTCACTGATGATTACTCTAGATTTGGTTATGTGTACCTAATGAAACGGAAGTCCGAAGACTTTGAAAAGTTCAAAGAGTTTAGGGCTGAAGTTGAGAATCAATTGGGTAAACGCATAAAGGCCATTCAATCTGATCGTGGTGGCGAATACCTTCTTGGGGATTTTAAGGATTACTTAACTGAAAATGAGATTTTATCTTAATTGACTGCACCTGGAACTCCACAAAATGGTGTCGCGGAAAAAAGGAATAGGACTCTTTTAGATATGGTTAGGTCCATGATGAGTTATTCGACTCTACCAACTTCTTTTTGGGGATATGCCTTAAATACTGCAATGTATCTTCTGAATTTAGTACCTTCGAAGTCTGTTCCTAAAACACCTGTAGAGTTATGGAATGGGCGTAAGCCTAGTATGAGACATCTCCATATTTGGGGTTGTCCAGTACATGTGTTAAAAGGAAAGTCTGACAAGTTACAGTCTAAAACAGAAGTCGTATTCTTTGTAGGGTATCCAAAAGGAACTGCTGGAGGTTTATTCTATAGTCATAAAGATAATAAAGTGTTTGTTAGTACAAATGCCAAATTCTTGGAAAATGACTATATGAATGATTTCACTCCTAGAAGTAGAGTTTTCTTGGTTGAAATGAATGAACCTGTAATTGAACAACCAATGGATGAAACTAGGGATGATGTGGCTGTATTGGATACACCACAAGATACTACTTGATGGGAATAGCAGAACGTGATTATCTCCTGATTGTCCATAAGGGTCGTCCAAGGACCAACTGGGAAAATTCAGGCCCGCCTTCCGTGAACGAGGGGGGCCGTCCATGGACGTAAGCACATGGACGACTATATGACCCTTGGGAAATTTCGAGATACGATTTCCATTCACATACCTTGGAAATCCCAAGTGCACCAGACCCGTAGATGTCACCGCGGTTGCCTCAAATGCTTAACTTCCTTCAGCAGTTACACCATTCATAGCCGTTGAGGAAGTTATGTAAAAACTGATTTCCACAAACCTTGGAACAGTTGCCAAGGGAATAACCGCCCCAAGGTCCACTATATAAAGACTAGTCTACGCCAAACTTAAGTAAGTTCTTGATAACATCGCTTCCCTCCAAATCTGAACATTGTTGTTTTTCTAAAAGAAACTAACTTCACCATCGGAGGGGATTTGACCGGTCAACCCCGGTCGCCTTTTGATTGTGTTCTTCCTTACAGGTCCTCGCAACCCCCGATCGCCACCGAAGCCGGAATATTCAGCCTACTGATTCTTTACATCATCAGTTGGCGCCGTCTGTGGGGAGAATTGACTACGAAAACTGTTTTTTTTTTCTTCCTTAGACAAAAGGCTGGATGGTCCAGACAAGATCAAGGGCCATAAGCCCAGGCCACCAGGGAAGTAGAATTGCGTCGAGCATTCCCAACCTTGAACGCCATACAGTGCCTATCGTGCAGCCGCCTTCCATCCAACACATGCATTCTATGGCAGCCGCTATGGCGGAGTTAACCCGCCAGAATCAAGAATTGACCAGAGAGATTAATAGAAGGAGGCAGCCCCTCGAAAGACACGTGGAAGGACAAGCCCAGAATCAAGAAGTTAGAGCGAATACCGAACCTGAGAACCAGTCTCGAGGTACCGCTTCGCGGAGGATGCCACACTTGGAGAAAGAGATGGATCAAATGAAGAAGGCTATGGACGAAATGAGAGAGAACATGAGAAGAGTGAATCCCGTAGATGACTTGGTTCATCGTACGGACTCTCCTTTTGTGACTTCCATTAACAGTCACCCTCTGCCTGCCAAGTTCAAAATGCCTTCCTTAGATTCATATGTCTGCCAAGTCCATTAACAGTCACGATGTATCTGCAGGGAGTCCCAGATGAAATTATGTGCAGGGCCTTCGCTACAACCCTAAAAGGACCGGCACGAGTTTGGTTCAGTGAGATACCCCCGAATACGGTAACTTCTTTTGAAGAGTTGAGTAAGTTGTTTCTCAATAATTTCATAGGGGGGCAAAGGCACAAACGTTCCTCGTCCAGTTTACTAACTATAGAACAAGGAGAAAATGAAAGCTTGCGGTCCTTCATCACTCGCTTTAATAGAGAAGCCCTGACTGTAGACGAGATGGATGACAAGCTACTATTGGCGGCCTTCCACAACGGGGTTCATTCGGACTTATTCATCCACAAACTTTATGAGCAAGAGCCACAGACAATGGCTGAACTCGTCCACTTGGCCCAAAATTTTATGAATGCAGAAGACGCGATCATAGCCAAGAAAAGGAAGAGAGCTGAGAAAACAGATGCGAACCCCACGCGTCACCCTGAACAGGGTCCTCGACCAAAGAAGGGACGAATGGAAGAGAGGAAGGATCGAGACAGCAAGAAGACGGTTTCGTCTTCGGGAAGGAATCAGCAATACACGCCCTTAAATACCCCACTTGATCAGGTACTTATGCAGATCAAGGATGATCCTTCCTTGAAGTGGCCGGAGAAGATGAAGGGAGATCCCAACAAACGTAACAAGAGCAAATATTGTCGCTTCCATAGAGACCATGGACACGACACAGACGAGTGTTATGACTTGAAGCAGCAGATAGATAACCTAATAAGACAAGGAAAGTTGAGGCATTTCATTGGAAGGGACAACAAAGACGAGAATTTGAAGGAAAAGATGGAAGAGTTACCACGACCCTCACTTGGAGAAATAAGAGTCATCGTGGGAGGCACTTCAATAGGAAGCTCTTCCAAGTCAAAAAAGGCATTCCTTAAGGCGGTGCAGAACGTCCAGCTTTCTGGACGATCCCCAAGGACGACGGTTGTAGACGAGCCAGCCATTTCATTCACGGACGAGGAGGCAGGGAGAATCCATCACCCACACGACGATGCGATCGTCATTACTTTGCTCATTGTGGAGTACACCACCAGAAGGGTACTAGTGGACAACGGGAGTTCGGCAAATATCTTGTATTATCCTGCCTTCCAACAAATGAAGCTGGGACGGGAGCGGCTTCATCCAGTATGCTCGCCATTGGTAGGATTTGGAGGAATGAAGGTACAACCTGTGGGCACCGTCACTCTGCCGATAGTGGTGGGATCATACCCACAACAAATATCCAGAGAAGTGAATTTTCTTGTGGTGGATTGCTCGTCTTCCTACAATGCCATCATTGGAAGGCCAACTTTAAACAGTTGGAAGGCAGTAACATCAACCTACCACCTGTCGGTCAAATTTCCTACAGAGTATGGAATAGGACAGTTGCAGGGAGATCATTAGCAGCAAGGGAGTGTTATTTAGCTTTATTGGCTATGGACGAGCACATGCAGACAATGAGTGTTGAGGAGAGCAGGGTTGCCGCAGAGCCCACTGAAGAGCTTCAGGACGTTCCACTAGATGAAGGCAATCCTAAAAAATTTACCAAGATCGGAACAAGCATGAAAGAGAAGACAAAAAAGGATCTCGTTCAACTCCTCAAGAAGAGTGTTGATGTCTTTGCATGGGGTCATCACGATATGCCGGGAATTGATCCAAGTGTGATTACTCACCGTTTGAATGTAGATCCCTCCTCCAAGCCTATTCGTCAGAAGAAAAGAGTGTTTGCCCCCGAGCGAGACAATGCTATCAAGGAAGAGGTCCAGAAGTTAACCACAGCAGAGTTTATCCGAGAAGTCTATTACCCGGATTGGTTGGCCAATGTGGTGATGGTGAAGAAGGCGAATGGCAAGTGGAGGATATGTGTAGACTTCACTGACTTGAATAAGGCGTGTCCTAAAGATAGCTATCCGCTGCCACGCATTGATCAATTAGTTGATTCCACAGCTGGCCATCGGTTGTTAAGCTTCATGGACGCCTTCTCAGGATACAATCAGATAAAAATGGACGAGGCAGATTAAGAGAAGACCTCCTTTGTTACCAGCCAGGGTCTGTTCTGTTATAAGGTGATGCCCTTTGGTTTAAAGAATGCAGGAGCAACTTACCAAAGGCTGGTTAATCATATGTTCCGTCCACAAATAGGACGGAATATGGAAGTGTATGTCGATGACATGCTTGTGAAGAGCTTGGACGAAGAAAGACACATGGACGACCTTCAAGAAACCTTTGAAACACTCAGACGATATAAAATGAAGCTGAACCCAACCAAGTGTGCGTTTGGAGTATCTTCAGGAAAGTTTTTAGGGTTCATGGTTTCACAGAGGGGAATCGAAGCCAATCAGGATAAAATCCAAGCTATATTGGCCATGGAACCACCAAAAAATATCAAGGAAGTCCAGGCCCTCACAGGACGAGTTGCAGCATTGAATAGGTTTGTATCGAAAGCCACCGACAAGTGTTTACCCTTCTTCAAGGTCCTCAGGAAGGCGTTCGAATGGACGGACGAATGTCAGCAAGCCTTCCAAGATCTGAAGAACTATCTAATGACGGCTCCACTACTAAGTCCGTCCGTGATAGGAGAAGAACTGTATTTGTACCTGGCAGTGACCCCACATGCCGTGAGTTCAGCTTTAATCAGGGAAGAAGGGAAGGTACAGAAGCCAGTGTATTATACAAGTTGAGCACTTAGAGGAGCGGAAGGACGTTACCCGCTGATGGAGAAATTGGCTTTTGCTCTAATAACAGCTTCCAGAAAGATGAGGCATTATTTCCAAGCCCATATCATCAATGTCATGACAGACCATCCACTCAAGAAGACGATGAGCAAGTTAGAAGCCGCAGGACGACTGATCCAGTGGGCAGTAGAGCTCAGTGAATTCGATATTAGGTACAAGCCAAGAAGTGCTATAAAGGCTCAGGCTTTGGCGGATTTCATTGCAGAATTCACACCAAGCTATGAGAATGAAGATAGATTGGAAGAGAATAAAACGTGGATCGTCCATGTAGACGGATCGTCCACACTGCATGCAGGGGGGATAGGAGTTATCCTACAATCACCAGAAGGAGACAAATTGAAGTACAAGGTTCGTTTGCAGTACAGAACAACTAACAATGAAGTGGAGTATGAGGCCCTTCTTAAAGGACTCGAATTGGCCAAGTCTGTAGATACCGAGTCGATACACGTCATGGGTGACTCTCAGTTAGTCATAGGCCAAGTGAATGGGATATATGAAGCCAAGGAGGATCGAATGAAGAGCTATCTGACCAAAGTGATGCGACTAGTGAAGAAGTTCAAGGAAGCTGATTTCGTTCAAATCCCAAGGGAAGAGAACGTGGAAGCAGATACCTTGGCAAAAGAAGCCTCAGCAAATGAAGTGGACGAAGTCGATGAAGTACAATATATGCCACGGATAGACCTTCCGGAGATATTGCAGATAGAAGGAGAAGAAAATTGGATTACTCCAATAGTATCATACCTAAGGGACGGAAGGCTTCCAGAAGGGAAGGACGAGGCCAGGAAGCTGAGGACCAAATCGGCCAGATACATCTTGATAGACGAAATGCTCTACAAACGAGGTCTCTCCCAGCCTTATCTAAGATGTTTAGCTCCAGACGAAGCAAACTACGTATCGAGGGAGATTCATGAGGGCGCATGTGGTAACCATTCAGGAGCAAGATCACTCGTCCACAAAGTTGTACGGGCAGGATATTATTGGCCGACTATCCAAGCTGACGCCAAGGCATATGTTAAGGTCTGTGATCAATGTCAACGCTACAGCAACATCCCTAGACAGCCGTCAGAATACCTTACCCCAATGATGGCCCCATGGCCTTTTGCGCAATGGGGTTTGGATATACTAGGCCCCTTTCCAACAGGGGTCAGACAGATGAAATTTTTGGTGGTGGGAATAGACTACTTCACTAAGTGGGTAGAAGCTGAGCCCTTGGCAAAAATTACTCAACAAAATGTAAAACATTTTGTCTGGAAGAGCATTGGATGCAGATTTGGAGTGCCAAGAATTCTGGTGTCAGACAACGGAAGGCAGTTTGACAACACACCCTTCAGGGAGTTTTGCGAACAACTGGGAATCAAAAACCATTATTCATCACCCGCCCACCCACAGGCCAATGGACAAGCAGAAGTAGCAAACCGGTCCTTGCTGAAAATCATCAAGACCCGGCTTGAGGGGGCAAAGGGAGTATGGCCAGATGAGTTACCAGGTGTGTTATGGGCTTACAGAACAACAGTGAGGACCCCCACAGGAGAAACTTCTTTCAAATTAACCTATGGGAGTGAAGCAGTCATACCTACAGAGGTGCACTTGGCCAACCATAGGATAATGAAGTACCGAGACGAAGAAAACGAAGAACTACTTCACCTTAACCTCGATCTTGTCGACGAGGTGAGGATGGACGCGGAACAGAGAACAGCAAGGTACAAAAGCCTTATGGCGAAACAATATGATGCCATGGTCAAGCCCCGGCGTTTCAACGTCGGAGATCTCGTCCTAAAAAGGGTTTCGTTGGCCACCAAAAACCCCGCTCACGGGAAGCTGGGTCCAAACTGGGAAGGGCCTTATGGGTTGTCAACTGCAAGAGGCAGGGATCCTACTACTTGGAAACCCTAGACGGACGGAAGCTAGAGCATCCTTGGAACGTTGAGCACCTGAGAAGGTACTACCAATGAAGGGCGATCATGGACGAGCAGTGCCATAAGATGAAAGTCATGGATGCTTGATGTGGCTTGTTTACAGTAATTGTCTTGTATTTGCTTACTATTACTATGTTTTAAGTGCGTATGTTGTGTTAGTCATGGACAACTTTATGTTAGTATTTCTAATTCCCTAAGGGCACTAACTCTTAAGTATATGCCATGCCTGTGGACGAGTGGTTACATTATGAAGTTCCAATATATATGATGTATTTTTAAGTACGTGATTGTATGGAAGCCCCTCATTTCTGTAATTTCATTCAAAATAATCCACAATAAGGCAATCACGCAATCAAGCAAAGACGAACAAAATTCCTTGGACGCAAGGATGTATCGTCTATAAAGTTTTCCTTAAATAATAAGGATAAAACGAGAAAAATCAATCTAAGTTATATCCGTCAAAGCTCAAGACGAGATAAAACCAAGGTACGTTCATCTACATCATGGACGTAATGTGCAAAAACATCACAAGTCCATGGACGAGTCTAACTAGCCTAACAATCCAGCAAATGGACGAGCCAGGCTCAGGAAGAAGATGAAAACGTGTAGCCTAAATCATGGGTGCACAATGTACGCATAACACAAGTTCAAAAAAAAAAAAAAAAAAAAGGGAAAACAGTGAACCAGCATAACACTCCAGTGCATGGACGGGCATATGTTGGAAACAATTTCGCTGTGATCATCCCAGGCTTGAATAACGAAGATGTCATTCATAGACGAGTTATACTTGGTGATGTAATGTGACATCCATTCATGGGATCAAGACGAGATAAAATATCTTTCCTAAGTGGATGAAACACGAGGCTATAAACACGATATGGACGATATTAATGAAGCTGACAAATCCAAATGTAATGAAGTGGATAGAAGACATTCATTCATTTACAGGGTGGACGACCAACGCCCAAAAACCCTTAAATATAAACGATTGTATATAAAACTTGTCCATAAGCTAGGACGAGATAATTGTACTTAAGCAAATTTGATAAAAAGGAAAAGAAAACAAGCAAAGCCCAAAACAACGGGCACTTCTAAAAAGAAAGGAAAAACTCTCTAAATTAGGCTCATTTGGTTAAACCACTGGGGGCATTGCCTCCAGACTTAGGATCGTCCTAGGTCACCTCGTTGGCATCGTCCATCACGTTGACATCCTCGGAACTTGTTTGCAAGAGGGAGCTTTCTGTAGCAAGAGGAAGCTTGAAGGAATCAAAATCTAAGTCAGGGAAGACGTCCTTGGCATCAGCACGGAAGTCCTCATAACCAGCTGCATAGTGGCTGTCTAGACGATTCTTGTACTCGTCAGACTTCTTGAAGGCTGCCACGGCTTCCTCACGTGCTTTCTCCAAGGACAAAGCAAACTCAGAAACTTGACCCTCCAAATGAGCAATACGAGTATCCTTCTCAATGACGTCTGCTCTGAACGTCCTCCAGGCATAGTCCTTGTCCAACACCAGGTTAGGAGAACGCTGGGACGACTCAGAAGGATGAGGCCTGCGAGGAGTCTTAGTAGGAGGGGGAGTTGGATCAGTTTGGACGGGTGGAATAATTTGTACGGGCTCCACGTCCACAGGGTCGTCCAAATTGACCGTCGGAGGGGTAAACTTAGGAACCTTAGGAAGAGGAGTCTTGCTTGGTTTTTGCCTCTTAGAACCTAGACGACTGGGGAGGTCACTAAGGTCCACGGCACTCGATATAGGTTTAGACTTTCTCTTCCCCCCAGAGACGGTAGTACCTTGGATGACTGGAGGGATGTCAACTTCCTCGTCCCCGCTTGTCATGTTTTTCTCCCTATTTTCTCTCATTGTAGACATTCCTGCAACAGAGAAGGTTAAAAAATGATATACTAGGAAACCAAGCATAATATGAGAGAAAGGACGACACTTACTTCGACGAGTTTTCTCTTCGTGTGCAAGGTTTTCTGCGGAAGGCACTGGTCCAAGACCCCACGAAGCTAGGCTACTAAGAGTAACTAGATCGTGAAAGGTTCTACCAGGAAAGGCACGAGCTTTGTCAATCCGATCTAGATGAAATTTGTCTAAGCTTGGATGAGTAATAGCTGCACAAATGGAAGGAAAGGATTAGACAACAAAATGATGGATCACACAAAAAAAAAATATATAAGACGAAATAAAATGAAAAGGAAACATACCCTCAGGACGAAGACGACCTAGAGGGGTGGTAAAAGGTAGGAAGGGGGCATTAGCCACGTCAATTGGGTCCCCAGCCCAATTTCCAGAAATAACAAAAAACTCTGTTTTCCAAAGCCTGTCAGACGAGCTACGACCCTTAATCAAACTATAGGGGGAGCCTCTGGACGAGAACTGGTAAAAACCAGCAGACTTCTTAATTTCTAAGGGTTTATAACAGTAAAGGAACTCGTCCACTGTGATAGGACGGTCCCCTTCCAACGCCTCACGCCATAACACTTGCATGGCAACTATTGTCCTCCATCCATTGGGGTTGAGCTGGTTAGGTCCAATACCCAACCTATGAAGAAGACCTCTACAAAAGGAATTCAAAGGAAATCTAAGGCCAGCTAAAAGATAAGATGTGTATACCCCTAAACCTGAAGAAGGAGAACAACACCATTCACCTTCCTTGGGAAGACGAGGTTGGAACTCCTTTAGTATCTGGTATCTATCTACAAGGGTTTTTAATTTGAAGACGTCCAAAGTGGACGCTACTTCAGGAGCACAGCTGTAGATCACATTCTCCTCCTCCTCCTCCTCGTCTAGAGAAGGGCTCATTGGTTCTCTGGATGAGCTAGTCCCTACCCCAGAGGCCTTCCTACGTTGCAGTTCCTGGAATTCTTCTAATGGGATGCCAGGAACCCCAGACAAGTAAGGCTCGTCTGAGGAAGTGCTGCTATAGCTGGTACTTCTCTCACCACTCTCATAACTCCCTACCGAAACGTCCTGATACTCGTCTATCTCTTTCTCTAAACTAGACGATGACATGACGAATGGAAGATTAAAACACCTAAAAGGGAAAAAGGAATACCTGACAAATCTAGGACGAGTGCAAGACGGGATTCTTGGACGAAATAGCTGAGGAGATTATGAGAAAGGTGAGGGGCAAGAATGGGAATGTGCCTATTTATAGGCCCCAGAGGGGGGGTCCGCGAAGCGACGCCCGCCATTCAAAAGACTACATGTGGCAGTTCCTTTGGGAAGAGAAATCAACGAAGCAAGTCAACCAATGAGATGTTTACACGTAGCCCTAAAAAAAAAAAAAAAAAAAAAAAAAAAAAGAAAGGAAAATCACCATAAAGACGTTCAACTAATGACTACCTTGGACGACCCCTGGAAAAGGGGGCAACTGATGGGAATAGCAGAACGTGATTATCTCCTGATCGTCCATAAGGGTCGTCCAAGGACCAACTGGGAAAATTCAGGCCCGCCTTCCGTGAACGAGGGGGGCCGTCCATGGACGTAAGCACATGGATGACTATATGACCCTTGGGAAATTTCGAGATACGATTTCCATTCACATACCTTGGAAATCCCAAGCGCACCAGACCCTTCGATGTCACCGCGGTTGCCTCAAATGCTTAACTTCCTTCAGCAGTTACACCATTCATAGCCGTTGAGGAAGTTATGTAAAAACTGATTTCCACAAACCTTGGAATAGTTGCCAAGGGAATAACCGCCCCAAGGTCCATTATATAAAGACTGATCTACGCCAAACTTAAGTAAGTTCTTGATAACATCACTTCCCTCCAAATATGAACATTGTTGTTTTTCTAAAAGAAACTAACTTCACCATTGGAGGGGATTTGGCCGATCAACCCCGGTCGCCTTTTGATTGTGTTCTTCCTTACAGGTCCTCGCAACCCCCGATTGCCACCGAAGCCGGAATATTCAGCCTACTGATTCTTTACATCATCACTACTCATGAGATGTCTAGTACACAGTTGCCTCGTCGTAGTGGGAGGAATGTTAGGCCACCTATAAGATTCATAGGTCTTGGAGAGACTTATAAGGCTATCTCAGAGGAGGCCAAAACTGATCCTTACACTTATGAAGAAGCAATGAATGATATAGATGCACATCATTGGGTTCAAGCTATGAAATCAAAATTAGATTCCATGTATTCCAATCAAGTTTGGGATCTTGTAAAGGCGCCTAACGGCATTAAACCTGTTGGTTGCAAATGGGTTTACAAGAGGAAGAGAGGGATAGATGGAAAGGTTGAAACCTTTAAAGCAAGGCTAGTGGCAAAATGGTATACTCAAAAAGAAGGTATTGATTATGAGGAAACCTTTTCACCAGTAGCAATGCTTAAATCTATCAGAATTCTCTTATCCATTGCTGCTCATTATGATTATGAGATTTGGTAAATGGATGTCAAGACTGCACTTCTTAATGGCAATCTTGAAGAGGAAATCTATATGAAACAACCAGAAGGTTTCATAGCAAAGAACCAAGAGTATATGGTATGCAAATTGAATAGGTCCATTTATGGACTTAAGCAAGCATCTAGGTCATGGAACATCAGATTTGATCAAGCAATCAAATCATTTGGTTTTGAACAAAATCTTGATGAACCATGTGTGTACAAAAGACATCAAGACAAAGTAGTAATGTTCCTAGTGCTTTATGTTGATGATATTCTACTCATTGGAAATGATGTAGGGGTCATGTCATCAGTAAAGGTTTGGTTGTCAAGCCAATTTGATATGAAGGACTTGGGTGAGGCTAATTTTATTCTAGGGATCAAGCTTTGGCGAGATCGTAAGAATAAGATGTTAGGCTTATCACAAGCTGGATATATAGATAAGGTTCTAGAACGGTTTAGCATGCAAAACTCCAAGAAAGGATTACTTCTTTTCAGACATGGAGTTCCTCTGTCTGATGACCAAAGGCCTAAGACTCAAGAGGAAGAAGATATGATGAGACAAGTTCCTTATGCTTCTGTAGTAGAAAGTCTCATGTATGCCATGCTTTGTACTAGACCAAATATCTGTTTTTCAGTTGGCATGGTCAGCCGATATCAATCAAATCTAGGACCACAACATTGGCAAGCTGTAAAGCAATATCTCAAGTATCTACGGAAAACGAGAGATTATATGCTTATTTACTGTTGTGAGGATTTAATTCCTATTGGCTATACAGATTCGGACTTTCAATCAGATCTAGATTTCAGAAAGTCCACGTCAGGATGTGTATTCACCTTGGGAGGTGGAGCCATAAGTTGGAGGAGTGTTAAGCAATCTTGTATTGCGGACTCTACCATGGAAGCTGAATATGTTGCTACTTGTGAGGCGGCAAAGGAAGCTGTTTGGCTCAAGAAATTCCTTTCTGATCTTGGTGTAGTGAGAATGGAGCAAGTTCCTATTACATTGTTTTGTGACAATAGTGGAGCGGTTGCACAATCCAAAGATCCAAGGAATCACAAGAAAGGAAAGCACATTGAAAGGAAGTACCACATCATTCGAGACATTGTTGCTCGTGGAGATGTGGTGGTGGCAAACATTGAAAGTGCAAATAATCTAGCAGATTCCTTTACCAAAGTCTTGCCTCAAAGGACCTTCGAGTCAAATTTGGAGGGAATGGGAGTTAGATTAGTGCACAATAGTCTTTAGGGCAAGCGGGAGATTGTTAGGATATGTGCCCTTAAATCCTATTGTATGATGTTATGTATGACATTATGTGAGAAATGATGTATGACTTAATATTGTGTTTAATAAAGTTGTTTTATTCTTATTTAAAGTAATGGTAACATAAATATTTGGACATTATCAAATAGTCCATGAGATGCATAGTATGTGATTTATGTGAAAAGTCACAGAAGATATAAATCACAAGTTCTTTGTAAACTCAGAATTTTGGTTCATAGTCGGTGATGAAATTGGGCATTTCATCTGCGAAGACTATAACATATTAACTACGATGATTTGTCTTGATCATGGAAGTGGTGACTTCTAGTTAATATGTTGATATGTTTTAAGAGTTAAGACATATTGAACTGGACCGCTGTGAGATTTATTATTCTCCTAACGACTGTCAATTGAATAATAAATTTCACGACTTGTATTCACATGAACTCTTAATCTTGAGAGAATAATGGACCTGATCATGAAATGTAGGTTGCTTTGATATATCATGAGTGAGATCTAAAGTAACGGTCAAAACCTTAGTATGTTGGGCAGCCACATTTAGTGTTGATGGAACATATATTCTCAAGATGGAATTCATAGTTTCTTAACGGAGATATAAAATATTCCCTTGAGATAAGTTTAATGGGTACAGTTATTCAGAGAGTTAGGCCTAACCACTTTAGTAAGACTAAAGTATATATTTATAAAATTGGATTTCATAAATATATGGTGAATAACACAAAAGGATTAAACCGGGTACTCAAGGATTAAGATGTAGTAATTTACAAAGTGGAAGTCTATATTCATAACTTTGTATTACTACGAATATTTTATGAAGGGGTTGCATATATAATAAAGTCTTGGGATATAATTTATTAATGAGGCCTAGAGTGCAATTATATTTATATAATGGTATTAAATATAATTAATGGTAACTTTGGACTTGTCAAGAGTTGACTAAAAAGCCCAAGGCCCATTGGAGCTAGTGTCTTATTTGTTCCCTTTTGGTCCCACTCCAAGCCACACACTAAAGCGTAATTGGGAAGGCCTAAAAGGCTAGCCCAATTAGATAATCAGTTATGTGGAGAGAAACATACAGAATTTTATATAGAATAAAATGGTTTGTATGTTTAAAAAAAATAATAAATATGAAAAAAGGAAGAGAGACACTCTTTCATATTCTCTCTAGAAAACATTGAACTGATTGAGAGACCACACATCTTGGGCATCAAGTGGAATTGGAGTGAAGATTGAAAGTCTTCCCGAGTACTTCTTCATTTGTTTTGAATTTCACCGCATCAAGGTACACTCTCTTGTTCTTATATTCTAAAACCTACATAGTGCATGTTATCAATTGCGAATGAAGTAGATCTGTTTATTTTCCGCTGCGTGTGTTTTGTATTCGATGCAAACATGTATATTACCCGACAACATCAACTAGAAGTCTCCACTTCCATGATCAAGACAAATCATCTTAGTTCATATGTTATAGTCTTCGTAGATGAAATGTCCAATTACATCACCGACTACGAACCAAAATTCTGAGTTTACAAAGAACTTGTGATCTATGTCTTCTGTGACTAAATCACATACTATGCATCTCATGGACTATATGATAATGTCCAAATATTCATGTTTCCATCATTTTAGATAAGAATAAAGAAACTTTATTAATCACATGCTAAACCGTTCATCACATTCCAATAAGTAGAATATCATCAACATAAAGCACTAGGAACACTACTACTTTGTCTTGATGTCTTTTGTACACACATGGTTCATCAAGATTTTTTTCAAAACCAAATGACTTGATTGCTTGATCAAATCTAATGTTCCATGACCTAAATGCTTGCTTAAGTCCATAAATGGACATTTTCAACTTGCATACCATATGCTCTTGGTTCTTTGCTATGAAACCTTCCGGTTGCATCATATAGATTTCCTTTTCAAGATTGCCATTGAGAATTGCAGTCTTAACATTCATTTGCCAAATCTCATAATCATAATGAGTAACGATGGATAAGAGAATTCTGATAGATTTTAGCATTGCTATTGATGAAAAGGTTTCTTCATAATCAATACCTTCTTTTTGTGTGTACCCTTTCGCTACTAGCCTTAATTTAAAAGTTTTAACCTTTCCATCTATCCCTCTCTTCCTTTTGTAAACCCATTTGCAACCAACAGGTTTAATACCATTAGGCGCCTTTAGAAGATCCTAAACTTGATTGGAATACATGGAATCTAATTCAGATTTCATAACTTGGACCCAATTATGTGCGTCTATATCATTCATTGCCTTCTCATAAGTGTAAGGATCCGATTTAGCCTCTTCTGAGGTAGCTTCATAAGTTTCTTCCAAACTTATAAATCTTATAGGAGGCCGAACAATTCTCCTACTATGACGAGGCACCTGTGTACTAGACATCTCATGAGTAGTATCTTGTGGTGTATCCAATACAGCCACATCATCCCTAGTTACATCCATTGGTTGTTCATTTACAGATTCATTCATTTCAGCCAAAACAAATCTACTTCTAGGATTAAAATTATTCACATAATCATCTTCCAAAAATTTGGCATGGGTGCTAACAAACACTTTGTTATCCTTATGATTATAGAATATATAACCTTTGGTTTCCTTTGAATATTCTAAAAACATGCATACTTTCGTTTTAGCTTCCAACTTATCAGACTTCCCTTTCAACACATGTGCTAGACATCCCCAAATGTGGAGATATTTTATACTAGGTTTTCGCCCACTCCACAAATCCATAGGTGTGTTAGGGACAAATTTTGATGGAACTAAAGTTAAAATATGCATTGCAGTTTTTAGTGCATATCCCCAAAAAGAAATCCTTAAAGTTGAATAACTCATCATGGACCTAACCATTTCTAAAAGAGTCCTATTCCTTCTTTCCGCTACACCATTTTGTTGGGGAGTTCTAGGTGCAGTCAATTGGGAGACAATCCCATTTTGAATTAGGTAATCCTTGAAATCCCCAAGAAGGTATTCGCGACCTCGATCAGATCAAATGGCCTTTATGCATTTACCCAATTGATATAGATCACAAGTTCTTTGTAAACTCAGAATTATAGTTTGTAGGTGGTGATGAAATTGGGCATTTCATCTGCAAAGACTATTACATATCAACTAAGATGATTTGTCTTGATCATAGAAGTGGAGACTTCTAGTTGATATGTTGTATGTTTTAAGAGTTAAGACATATTGAACTAGACCGCTATGAGATTTATTATTCTCCTAACGACTATCAAATGAATAATAAATCTCATGAATTCTATTTACATGAACTCTTAATCTTGAAAGAATAGTGGATCTGATCATAAGGTGTAGGTTGCTTTGATATATCAGGAGTAAGATCTAAAGTCACGATCAAAACTTTAGTATATTGGGCAGCTACATTTAGTGTTGATGGAACATATATTCTCAAGATGGAATTCATAATCTCTTAATGGAGATATAAAATATTGTTGGGAAAATACATGTTCGTATCACGTAAAAAACAAACGCAGTGGAAAATTAACAGATTTACTTCATTCGCAATTAATAACATGCACTATGAAAGTTTCAGAATTTAAGAACAAGAAAGCATACCTTGGTGCGGTGAAATTCAAAACTAAAAATCTGAAGTTCTTGGGAAGACTTTTAATCTTCACTCCAATTCCACTTAATGTCCAAGATGTGTGGTCTTTCAATCAGTTTCCAAGAAGAGAACAAGGGAGTGTCCAACACTCACATACAATCCATTTCATTCCTTGTGTAATCTTGAAGAAAAACACTTATGAAAAGACTTATCAAAAGAACCTTATGAAATTTTGTATGTTTCTCTCCTTATATATAACCAATTATCTAATTGGGCTAGCCTTCTGGGCCATTTCAATTAGGCTCTAGTGTGCGGCTTAGAGTGGGACCAAAATGGAACAAATAAGACTCTAATTCTAATGGGCCTTAGGCTTTTCTATCAACTCTTGACAAGTCCAAAGTTACCATTAATTATATTCAATACCACTATATGAATATAATTGCACTTTAGGCCTTATTAATAAGTTATATCCCAAGACTTTATTATACATGCAACCCCTTCATTAAAATATTCGTAGTAATACAAAGTCATGAATACAGACTGCTACTTTGAAGATCACTACATCTTCTTGAGTACCCAGTTCAATCCTTAATGTTATTCATCATATATTTATGAAATCCAATTTCATATATATATATATATATATATATATATATATACTTTAGTAACTCCTTATTAAAGTGGTTGGGGCCTAACTCTCTAAATAACCAAACCCATTAAACTTATCTCAAGGGTATATTTTATATCTCCGTTAAGAGATTATGAATTCCATATTGAGAATATATTATCCATCAACACTAAATGCGGCTGCCCAACATACTGAGGTTTTGACCGTAACTTATAGATCTCACTCCTGATATATCAAAGCAACCTACATCTCATGATCAGGTCCATTATTCTCTTAGGATTTAGAGTTGAAGTAAATAGAAGTCGTGAGATTTATTATTCATTTGACAGTCGTTAGGAGAATAATAAATCTCACAGCAGTCCAGTTCAATATGTCTTAACTCTTAAAATATATCAACGTACCAACTAGAAATCTCCATTTCCATGATCAAGACAAATTATCTTAGTTGATATGTTATAGTTTTCACAGATGAAATGCCCAATTTCATCACCGACTACGAACTACATTCTGAATTTACAAAGAACTTGTAATTTATATCTTTAGTGACTTTTCACATAAATCGCATACTATGCATCTCGTGGACTAAGATAATGTCTCATTAGTTCATTTATAAATAGTCTCATATAATTAAACAATTTAATTATTTATGACATGCCAATAAATTGAATTTTAGGGCATAAACCCTAACAAATATTCCATTGAGATAAGTTTAATGGGTTTGGTTATTCAAAGTGTTAGGCCTAACCACTTTAGTAAAGAGATACTAAAGTATATATATTTATGAGATTAGATTTCATAAATATAGGATGAATAACTTAAAGGATTAAACCAAGTACTCAAGGATTAAGATGTAGTAATTTTCAAAGTGGCAGTCTATATTCATGACTTTGTATTACTACGAATATTTTATGAAGGGGTTGCATGTATAATAAAGTCTTGAGATATAATTTATTAATAAGACTTAGAGTGCAATTATATTTATATAGTGGTATTAAATATAATTAATGGTAACTTTAGGCTCGTCAAGAGTTGACAGAAAAGCCTAAGTCCCATTGGAGCTAGTATCTTATTGGTCCCTTTTAGTTCCACTCCAAACCACATACTAAAGCCCAATTGGAAAGGCCCAATAGGCTAACCCAATTAGATAATCAGATAGTTATAATGGGAGAAACATACATAATTTTTCATATAAGAAAAAAAGACATCATTGTGAAATGGTGTGTATGTGTGAGTGAAGCCACTCAATTATTCTCCCTTGAAAACTGATTGAGAAACCACACTTCTTGGGCATAAAGTGGAATTGGAGTGAAGATTAAAAGTGTTCCTAAGTACTTCTAATCTTTTGTTTTGAATTTCACCGCACCAAGGTACACTATCTCGTTCTTAAATTCTGAAATTTACATAGTGCATGTTATCAATCATGAATGAAATAGATCTAATTTTGTTGCTTCCGCTGTGTGTTTTGTATGAGATACAAAACTAGATTTTCCAACAATTGGTATTAGAGCCAGGTTTTTCATCTCTTGAAAACTAATTGAGAGACCACACTTCTTGGGCATAAAGTGGAATTGGAGTGAAGATTAAAAGTATTCCTAAGCAATTCTAATCTTTTGTTTTGAATTTCACCGCACCAAGGTATGCTATCTCGTTCTTAAATTCTGAAATTTACATAGTCCATGTTATCAATCATGAATGAAATAGATCTAATTTTGTTGCTTCCGCTATGTGTTTTGTATGAGATACAAAACCAGATTTTTCAACAATTGGTATTAGAGCCAGGTTTTTCATCTCATGCTTGTGTAACATGTGATCGAGTTTTAGAATCAAGAATATCATTTTCTTTTTGTTATGGGATTCTTGAATCTGCAGTGATTGTTCTATATAATCACGTTTATAGGATTTTTGATTTCATAATTTGTTTTAAGAAAAGGTGATTGACTTTGCGTTGATGTGAAGTGAATTTCTTTTAATGTGGAATTTTTTCTTTAAAAGGATTTCTCTTCGCCATAAACTTCTAGATGGTGTTTGTTATATAACCGTAAAGATAGAAGTTTTAAATTTAACAATTTGGACCAACGCACTGATTCGGAAAGACTTCTAGATGACTTTGTTATCTTTAAGGAAGTGATATTAGGCTTTTAAGACTGACTTCATGAACTGATGAACGTTATATATTAAGTCAATGAATATATATATATATATATATATATTAAGGAAGTGATATTGAATACATATATATTAAGTCAATGATGAACTTTATCAATGATATATTGTGGCTTGGATGCATGCACTTTGTATCCGTATAACAGTCATGTGTTAAAGTCATGTGTTAACTGCCATGTGCGTGAATTTAAGTCATTGCACCACTTGGCTATTATACGACATTTGAACATTATTGCTTCAATCTGTATATATAAAGGATGCATAAGGATTCATCCAATCCATATATATAAAGGCTTATATATTAAGGCTTCAATCAGTATATTATATTATATATATATATATATATATGTGGTGTGATAGTTGTCATACATATATATTATATAGGTTTACATGCATCAATCCGTATATTATCATATATATATATATATATATATGTGTGTGTGTGTGTGTGTTTGATCAAGGATTCATCATATTGTTGCTTGCCTTGCATCATACATTTATAGTTAAACATTTCATATTAATGCTAGGGTTATGAAATTTATTTCTAATGAGATTAGAATTATGTTTTCAAGGTGTCTAGCATTATTATGGTTCTTGATAGTAAAAACCTTTAATTTAAAGCATCTACTAGGAGAGAGATACAAGGGTTGGATCTCACGGCCTCCATTATCGGTTCATAGTAGTTTGAGTAAACACCTCGTCTTAGCATATATGCCTCGCGATCCCAAAGGAGGGTGTTTACTTCATAGAACTACAAGATTGAACTTACCCGTTTAAAGTAGTATGAACAAGCACCTCGTCTTGGCGTATATGCCTCGTGATCCCAAAGAAGGGTGTTTTGTTTCATGGTACTACAAGTTTAAACACTATAAAGGGAGATGAAATGTGGCTACATATGATTCTAGATAATGGTGTACACTAGACTAAGTGTAATGTTAAGCTCCCAAAGGAGCTATGTCATTATTAAGAGGCTAAAGGTAATACAGCGTATTATTAGTGTTTGATAAGAGTTATCATGATAGCACTAATAATGAAAATAGTTCTCAACCAATTAATATGTTCATAATAAACTTGCTACCACGGAATTATAGACATGGATTGGGTTGTTGTTGCATATATTATTTTAGGGTTTTATTAAGGTTCCATATTATATACTTATATGCTAAATTGATAATGTCTAGGTTACTTATTATATTCATGTTTATTATTTTTAGATTTACATCATGGAATCATTTAGCCCACTTGTTGCTATTCTTAATAAAAAAAACTAACTGAATCCAATTATGTTGACTGGAAAAGAAATTTGGACATTGTTCTTGTTGGGATAAGTGCCCTTAAATCCTATTGTATGATGCTATGTATGATATTATGTATGACATTATGTGAGAAATGATGTATGACTTAATATTGTGTTTAATAAAGTTACTTTATTCTTATCTAAAATAATGGTAACATGAATATTCGGACATTATCAAATAGTCCATGAGATGCATAGTATGTGATTTATGTGATTTAGTCACAGAAGATATAGATCACAAGTTCTTTGTAAACTCAGAATTTTGGTTCGTAGTCAGTGATGAAATTGGGCATTTCATCTGCGAAGACTATAACATATTAACTACGATGATTTGTCTTGATCATGGAAGTAGTGACTTCTAGTTAATATGTTGATATGTTTTAAGAGTTAAGACATATTGAACTGGACCGCTATGAGATTTATTATTCTCCTAACGACTGTCAATTGAATAATAAATCTCACGACTTGTATTCACATGAACTCTTAATCCTGAGAGAATAATGGACCTGATCATCAAATGTAGGTTGCTTTGATATATCAGGAGTGAGACCTGAAGTAACGGTCAAAACCTCAGTATGTTGGGCAGTCACATTTAGTGTTGATGGAACATATACTCTCAAGATGGAATTCATAGTCTCTTAACGGAGATATAAAATATTCCCTTGAGATAAGTTTAATGGGTTCAGTTATTCAGATAGTTAGGCCTAACCACTTTAATAAGACTAAAGTATATATTTATGAAATTGGATTTTATACATATATGGTGAATAACTCAAAAGGATTAAACCGGGTATTCAAGGATTAAGATGTAGTAATTTACAAAGTGACAGTCTATATTCATGACTTTGTATTACTACGAATATTTTATGAAGGGGTTGCATGTATAATAAAGTCTTGGGATATAATTTATTAATGAGGCCTAGAGTGCAATTATATTTATATAGTGGTATTAAATATAATTAATGGTAACTTTGGACTTGTCAAGAGTTGACAGAAAAGCCCAAGGCCCATTGGAGCTAGTGTCTTATTTGTTCCCTTTTGGTCCCACTCCAAGCCACACACTAAAGCCCAATTGGGAAGGCCCAAAAGACTAGCCCAATTAGATAATCAGTTATGTGGAGAGAAACATACAGAATTTTATAAAACATGAAATGATTTGTATGTTTAATAATTATTAGATGATATAAGGAAGAGAGACACTCTTTCATATATTCTCTCTAGAAAATATAGAACTGATTGAGAGACGACACATCTTGGGCATCAAGTGGAATTGGAGTGAGGATTGAAAGTGTTCCCGAGTACTTCTTCATTCGGTTTTGAATTTTACCACATCAAGGTACACTCTCTTGTTCTTATATTCTGAAACTTACATAGTGCATGTTATCAATTGCGAAAGAAGTAGATCCGTTTATTTTCCGCTACGTATGTTTTGTATGTGATGCAAACATATATATTTCCTAACAGTTCTTACTGCTGAAGAGCACAAATATGTGCTTACTCAACCATGTCCTAGCTTTCCATCATTACATGCTCCTCTTGAGGAAAAGCAGCGATATGATCATTGGCAAAAATCTAATGAGATGGCCAGGTGCTATATCCTAGCATCTATTTTAAATGTTCTATAGCATCAAATGCACGATGTAGAACTAGCTTCGGATATTATGCTAAGTCTGAAGGAGATGTTTGGTTAGCAAGGGTTCTGCAAGGCAAGAAACTATGAGGCAAATTTATAATACCAAAATGGCTGAAGGTACTTCAGTGAGGGAGCATTGTCTTAGGATGATCTCTAATCTAAATACATTGGAAGTTTTAGGTGCTGATATTGATGGAGAATTCCAACTGGATATGATACTTCAGTCACTATCAAAATCATTCAAGGAATTCATGCTTAACTATAATATGAACAAAAAGGTTTATACATTATCTGAATTGATGAATGAGTTGGTAGCGGCGGAATGCATCCTTTGTATTTCTAGTGTTGATGTCAATACGGCTAAAGCTTCTACTTCTCAACCTATGTTGAAAGGCAAGGGTAAAAAGAAGAATAAGAATAAGGACTTCACCAAGAGAGATGGTAAACAAATTGCTTTAGGAGTTGCCAGCAAAGGAAAGAAAGTCAAAGGAAAGTGTTTCCATTGTGGTGAGTGTTAGGTTCTAAGGAATTAGGAACTAATGTATTAGAACCTCAATTTGTAATGTTGGCAAACCATGATCAAAACCTTTTTAGTCTTGTTTAGACTTGCTCAAAGTATGAGGTTTTTATGTAAAGTTGGAATCGAGTTACTGCAGAAGTTACTATGCAATTCTACCTGGCTCGATTGATTGAGAATTAGACTCGATCGATCGAAAGTCATGCAGATTGTTTTTTCTGCAGAATTTTCAACTCAGCCCAAGCCCATTTAATGTGTAGGGTTTTATATTTTGCCCTAAGTATAAAAGGGAAAACCCTAGCCACGTTTTTAGTTTTCTGAATATTGTGTTTGTGAATCTTATTTGTGAGATCTAGAGGTGTTTACCTTCACATACACTTAAGGTTTCCAAACTCAAGATTGATGTCCAGAGCTTGGTAATCATTCAGTTACAGAATCAAGAGTTTCAAGATATACAAGCAGGTGTGCTTGTACTTTGCTAAGAATTCAAGGAAAGAAGTAGTCCGTGGACTTGAAGCTGTCACGTGGTCGTGGTAGTAAGTTTCCTACTCGAGGTAGCAATAGGATGTTAGTGGTCTAAGTCGCTATTGTGTAAACTTCAATTCTTTCATAGTGAATTCCTTTTTACCTTGAGGATAACTAGGTTAAATCCTCCCCAGGTATTTATCGGTTTGGTTTCTTGGGTTATCATATCGTGTGTTATTTATTTTCCGCACTTTTGCATGATATGATTTATTTGTGATAACCTAGAATTGTTTAATTTACTTAAGTTAATCACTTAGCTAAATATCTAGGTTAATCTGTTTGGGTTTAAGAGGTCTAAACATCTTAAAAGTGGTATCAGAGCGGGTAGCTTTTTGTTTTAAATCTTTTGACCTTAAAGCTGATCCTTGACCCTGGTTGTTATGGAACACGGACACTCTCTTGTTATTCCACCTAATTTTGATGGGAATAATTATGCTTATTGGAAAGTAAGGATGAAAGCATTCCTGAAACTTATTGACAAGAGAGTTTGGAATTCTGTAGAATATGGATGGGAGAAGCCCACTACTCCTGTGAATGAGTGGCAAACTTCTCAAAAAGAGGCAGCCGCTTTTAATAGAAAAGCTATGAATGCTATTTTTAATGCTGTCTCTATAGAGGAATTTAAGAGAATCTCTAATCTTGAGGTTGCTCATACTGCTTGGAATATCCTCGAGACTGTGCATGAAGGCACAAAGGTAGTTAAAATAAATAAGTTGCAGCAATTAACTACTAGATTTGAAAGAATTAGAATGAATGATGATGAATCTTTTGATAAATTCTATGCTAAATTGAATGATATAGTTAATTCTGCATATAATCTGGGTGAAATCTATGATCAACCTAAAATTGTTAGGAAGATTCTTAGATCTTTGACTGAGGATTTTGACCCAAAGTGACTGCCATCACTGAAAGCAAGGATGTGGACTCCATCCTTGTTGATGAACTTGTAGGATCTCTTCAGTCCTATGAGTTGGATCTACCCAAGACTACCAAATCCAAATCAATGGCTCTTAAGTCTGTTGATGATGTTGAGGCTAGTGGATTTGATGATGAACTCTCTACTATAGAGATTGCCTATCTTGCCAAGAACTTTAGAAACTTGCTTAGGAGCGATAATAGAAGGGAAAGAGGCAAGAACACTGCTGAACCTAGAAATATTAGGAGGAATGATCCCACTAAATAACACTGAAAAACCTAAAGAGAAAGTAGGACAACCTCTAATAATTCTATGGGACAACAATGTTTTGGATGTCAAGGGTATGGTCATGTGAAATCTAAATGTCTTACATACTTGAAGTCTAAAGGTAAGGCTATGGCTATAACCCTTAGTGATGATGAAGTTTCTGACAATGAATCAGTTAATGATGAGGATGGAAACTTCATTGCTTTCACTGCTACTGCTGTAGTCAATGAAAGTGTGTCTGTTGAAGAGAACCCTTCTGATGGGGAACTCTTTGAAGATGCAGATTTACAGGAAGCCTACAATAAACTTTGCAAAGTTGCTGCAAAAGATGCTATGAATGTTGATTTAGGCTTAAAGAAAATTGCATCTCTTGAACTTGATAAGAAAAATTTGCTTGTGAAACTGTTTGATACTAATGAGCTTTAGAATAATGTGAAAACTGAGAACATGCTTCTGCTTGATAAAGTTAAAAATTTGGAACTTGAATTATCTGTTGCTAGAGAACAAATTAATAGTTCTGCAAGCTCCAAACTTGTTCATATGTTAAGCATTCAAAAGTCTTCCTCTGACAAAACTGGCTTAGGTTTTGTGGAAAGCATCTCTGTGCCTGAACCTCATTCCACAAACTTTGTTCCTTCTACTCAACTTTCTAATAATGAGATTGTCAAACCTTCTGTGAGTGAAGTTGTTAAATCTGTAGAAGTCACACCTCCTAGAAAGATTAGAGTTGATCTTCAAGAGTCTAATTCTAGATCTTCTAATTCTTCTAAGGGCAAGTTGCATGATAAGCTTGCATGGGTTTGTCACTTTTGTGAAAAGTCTGGGCACATTCGTCCAAATTGTTTCAAGTTGCAAGCTGCTAAGCGAGCAAATAAACCTAAAGTACCTGTGCCTCAAGCACAAGATCCTATGGTACTTATTGGTGAATTGGTAAAAGTGTTAAACCTTTATTCCAATCCTAGAGTTGCTCAGAATTCTAATGTGATTAATAACTCCAATGCTAGAGGTGCATTTAAAAAGTTTTGGATGCAAAATGCTCGACCTAATTGAGTTTGTCTGACATGGTCCTTGTTCTTCATTGATCTACCTCTTGTGACCATTTTTTTCTAGGATTTACATTGCATAACATTCATGCATTTTATTTTAGGTTGTTTTTTTTTTAAAAAAAAAGGTTAACAAGAATGGGTTTGGCAATATGTGTTTTGCTGTATTTTTTCTTGAATTTGAAGACAAGGTTGGTCAATCTATTTTTACATAACATGTTTATATACCTTGTTTAGCTTGGATGCACTTATTTTTATTGCACTTTATGTAACGACCCAAGGAAAAGCGCTAGCCACATCTGCGCTATACCTCAAAAGGACTAGTCACTATTGAGGCTCCTTGTAGTTGTTAATAAAGCCCAGATCTACCCAGTAAATACCCGATGTGGGACTCATCACACACCCACACACATCACACAATCAATCAATCAAATTGGGGCATCACTATATATATATTCGGCAAAACCAATTGAATCCGTTTGAACTATTGATGAAATATATATATATATATATATATATATCCAATTGAATCCGTTTGAACTATTGATGAAATATATATATATATATATTCGGCAATCCCATTTGAATCAACCATGAACTATTGATGTAATATATATATATATAAATATTTATATTCGGCCAACAATGAATCAAACCGTGACAATCAGCTATATATATATAGCTATATATACTTATATATAAATCTAATAGCACAAATCACTATTTCAGCCAACAACGTGAATGTGAAATTCCAGCAAAACACAATTTCAGCAATCTCAATACCACAAAATCGAATATCAGTTGCTGAAAATTACCTTGATGTCGTCTTGTCAGTTTGGCAGAATTTCTTTCACAGCCGCTTCCAGTTTCAAGGGTCTCTTTCTCTACCTTTCACATAGGAAACCCTAATTTTATTTCATTATAAAGCTGTTGCACTTGGGCTGAAAGTTTAGAAGCCTATTCCATGATAAGGCTAATTTCAGTTGGGCTGAAAATTTAGAAGCCCACTACACTAAAATAAACTTCCAAGACCCACTTATATTCCCACTAAACACATTAATATTATTTTTATTATTGTTAACATTATAAAAAAAATCACAATATAAAATTAATTATCTCCTCCAAAATAATTAAGCAATTAATCAAATCTACTCTCTAGAAGTAATTAAATTAAATTTTAAGTGAGACGGGTGTTACACTTTACTAGCTGAAGTTTTGTAGTGCATGTTGTGTGGGAAGATGTTTATGGATTTTAATCACATGATCTTGATCTTGAAGTCATATGTTCTTGATTGACAGACTTGAACTTTTAGAGAAATGCATAAATAACCATCTTACCACCATTTATTAGCCAATCATGAACACCTTAGTGCATATCGTAAGATTTTGACCTCGAGAAAGTGTAACACATGCACAAAAAGAATATAAGGTGTAGCCTCGGTTAAAATGTTAAAATTGGTGTGTACATTATTGGGCTATAATAATTTCACAATTCAAATAAAATTGGTGTGTACATTATCCCAACTATTTCAATAAGTTTTTGATCAATTAAAATTGGTACATATTATGAGGCAAATCAAGAAACTTACATGATTGCAAGTTTTTATTCTAGGAGATGTGAGATTTATACGATGTAACTCTTTGAGTGATAGTCTCTTTCAAATTCATGTGATGAATTTTGTAGAAATTGTGATTGATCACTATTTGCATATCACCTCACATGTTTCTCAAGCTTTTGCTAGATTACACACACTACACAAGTTATTTCTTACTAAACTTTGTACATGTTATTGTGTGTGTTTTTGGTCTGACCAATCAAATTTGAAAATTTCTTGAAAATTGATGCAAAACATGTTTGATGTTTGAGATTTTGAGGAAAATTATGTGAAAATCTTATTTTTGGGAAACTGGGATAAATACATATGTTTTTGAAAAACATTTCATCTTATACTCATGCATTTTATTCATAAAATCTAATACTTTGAGGAGTTTCAGCACTGAAATTGCTTCGTTTTTCAAAAATTTGTTTTTTTTTTCCAGAATTTCGATCGATCGAATCTGTTTTTTGACTGATCGACATTGTTTTAAAATCCCTAGAAAGTTTCTGTGTGTTTCGATCGGTATTCAATTGATACCAGATCAATCGAAGCATTTTCGACCGATCGAACCTATTTTTCGATCAATCAAAAATCGGGCTGAGAGTTTTTAAAAAGAACTTTTCTTCACGTGTTCTTCACTTTTCAAAAAACTTTTCAAACCTCTTTTGTCTCTCACCAACCGGTCAAGACTCCAAAGCTATTTTTTTTTTTGTTTTCCTTCGGATTTTTTGCAAGGAATCTCTCTCCCAAGGCCGGCATGTCTATTTTACCCTTCTTTGTGATTTTATTTTCATTTTTTCATGCATAAATTCATACATTTGATGGGTATTTTCGAACTTCATTCTTTTCACTATTTTTTTTTATTTAGTTGTTTTCTTTCACAATAATTTGATGGGTTTTTGTAGGGACACCATATACAAGTGATCTATGGGGTTTAATTTGATTAATTTGAGGTTTTGAGAAAAATTGAAAATTTTAGGGCTTGATATTGCCGAATTTGGGGCTTTTGTTCAAATTGATGCAATTTGATGAAACTGGCTTGTTAGATTGATTAATTTGATCATTATATTGTATTTTCTAACTTGTGTAATGATTAATTTCTCAACTTGTTGGGTTTTGTGAAATTGGATTTTTCAAATTTGGGGATTTTTGATATAAAATTCTTGCTCAAGCCAATTTTGTGATATTGAATCATATTTGAACTATGTGTCATTGCATTAGACCATGCATCATTTGATTGTTCTGCTCATGCATCATATAGAATTGTTATTTTCTATATTTGTGTTGTTCTAACTTGCAGTCTACCCTTGGTTTTTCCCTTGTTTCTTTTCTTTCTGTGTCTCTCCATCCTATCCTAAGCATCATGCCTAGGAAAACTAGAACACATAGGACTTCTGCCTCTTCACCTTCCTTTGATAGTGATAGGTTCTGAGTGAGAAGCATCAGGAGACATACGAGATCCTTAAGCTTAGGCGCACCATTTGGGGTGAGCGTACAATTCTTCTAGATGAGGTTGATGATGAGGTGAGGCGTAATTTTGAGCGTAGGGTCTGGCTACCCTTGTTAGACATAGATCATCCGCCTCCGGCTACCCTGATTAGAGAGTTCTACTCGAACCTCTCTATCCACATCTATGATTCCAACACTTTAGTTAAGAGTTGGATATGAGGTGTCGAGTATCGCATTACTCCTTTGGTAGTGTCTGATGCTCTTGGGGTGCCTATGGTTTCTCATCCTGTCTTTTCCTATGATGAGTTTCCTCCTCTTGATAACGTGATGTCATACATCACTAGGTCTTCTATCCAGTGGGGTTTTGATCAACGGATCACCTCTGCTGAGCTTTCTGAGCTTCATTATCTTTTCTTTAGGATTGCTTGTCATTCCTTGTGGCATATTTCTCATCTCCACATTATCCCTCTAGAGCGATTTGTGTTTCTATACGCTCTTGTCACTGATGCTCCTATCAGTTTTCCTCATTTGTTTCTTCGTTCTTTGAACGAAGTGCATCGGAGCAGTTCTACTGCTCATGCTTTGTTCTTTCCTGTTTTTATTCATAGGATTCTTCTTCACTTAGGTTTAGGTGATTTCCCTACTTCTGAGCCTGTTCATATCATTGCTCCCATAGGTGTCACTTTTCTTAGGCAAAGGGCTGCTCAACTTCGAGCTAACTCTAAACGTCCTAGGGTAGAGCCTTCCGGTGTCACTCCACCTTCTACTTCTTCTGTAAGTGCTCCTTCGGCAGAGACGTCTACTGATCCTGCTGCTGATGTTAATGTTCCTCTACCTTCTTCTTAGGATGTTTTGGACATTCGTCGGACTTTGGACACTGTCATGACCATTCAGGCTGCTCATGGTCAACTTTTGGTGGATGTGCTTAACGAGCTTCGAGTTTTGAGAGCAAATTTGGTGAGTCTTCGACGTTCTCCTCTGCTGCCTCCTTTTGATGATGAGTGAGTGTCCTTTGGCAATTTGTCACAAAAAGAAGGAGTACATTGTATGGGAGTTTTTTACTTTGTAGGGGAGTTTTTTGTCTTAGGGGGAGTTTTTGTTTCTTTTTGTAATACTGTGGAGCTTTTAGACTGTATCTAGGTGCTTCATTATGTATTTACATTTTTTTTTTACTCATGATAGAGGGAGATATATTTAAAATACATCTTTTGTATATGTTTCTTGTTTCACTATGCTACATTGCTTATTGATTTATATTTATAATGTTATTCATGATATATATCTTTATTTTGTGTTATGTGAAATCAGGATGTTTTTATCTATGTTACTTATATTTTCAACACATGAGTTTATGTGTTTGTTAAGTGTTACAGGAATATACAGGTTGATTCAGTCGTGTTGCTGTCTACTTTTAGAACTGATAGATAGTAGTTAGGTTGAATTTGTTTAGTTGGGCTATTGTTTTGTAATGGGCTGTTTATTTTGTAAACTTTGAGCTTTTTGTTAAGTTTGTGTTTTGTCATGGATTGCCAAAGGGAGAGTTTGTTAGGTTCTAAGGAATTAGGAACTAATGTATTAAAACCTCATTTTGTAATGTTGGCAAACCATGATCAAAACTTTTTAGTCTTGTTTAGATTTGCTCAAAGTATGAGGTTTTTATGTAAAGTTGGAATCGAGTTGCTGCAGAAGTTACTGTGCAATTTTGTCTATCTCGATCGATTGAGAATTGGACTCGACCGATCGAAAGTCGTGTAGATTATTTTTTCTGAAAAATTTTCAACTCAGCCCAAGCCCATTTAATGTGTTGGGTTTTATGTTTTGCCCTAAGTATAAAAGGGAAAACCCTAACCACGTTTTTAGTGTTCTGAATATTGTGTTTGTGAATCTTATTTGTGAGATCTAGATGTGTTTACCTTCACATACACTTAGGGTTTCCAAACTCAAGATTGATTTCAAGAGCTTGGTAATCATTTAGTTGCAGAATCAAGAGCTTCAAGATATACAAGCAGGTGTGCTTGTGTTTTGCTGAGAATTCAAGGAAAGAAGTAGTTCGTGGACTCGGAGCTATTATGTGGTCGTGGTAGTAAGTTTCCTACTCGAGATCGCAATAAGATGTTAGTGGTCTAAGTCGCTATTGTGTAAACTTCAATTCTTTCATAGTGAATTCCTTTTTACCTTGAGGATAGCTAGGTTAAATCTTCCCCAGGTTTTTACCGGTTTGATTTCCTGGGTTATCATATCGTATGTTATTTATTTTCCGCATTTTTGCATGATATGATGTATTTGTGATAACCTAGAATTGTTTAATTTACCTAAGTTAATCACTTGACTAAATATCTAGGTTAATCTGTTTGGGTTTAAGGGGTCCAAACTTCTTACAGTGAGAAAGGACATTGGAAGAGGAATTGTCCAATATTCAAAACTTTCGAGAATAAGGGTATGAAAAGTTTATTTCTTCTTGAAATATGTTTGGTACAGAATCCCATGGATTCTTGGTGTGTGGATTTAGGTTTTACTAATCATATCTGTAACACTTTACAGGGGTTTGAAGAGACTAGAAAGTTGAATGAGGGAGAACTATTTCTTACTTTGACTGATGGGAGCAAGATTCTAGTTGTAGCTATTGGAGTGTTTAATTTATGTTTTAAGTCTAAGGTTTTAATATTGGAAGACTATTTATATGTACCTAATGTTCATAGGAATTTAATTTCTGCAACTTATTTAGGTAAATATGGATATTATTGTTGGGGTTTATGCCCTAAAATTCAATTTATTTGCATGTCATAAACGATTAAATTGTTTAATTATATGAGACTATTTATTAATGAACTAATGGGACATTATCTTAGTCCATGAGATGCATAGTATGTGATTTATGTGATTTAGTCACAGAATATATAAATCACAAGTTCTTTGTAAACTTAGAATTTTAATTCGTAGTCGGCGATAAAAATGGACATTTCATCTGTGAAGACTATAACATATCAACTAATATGATTTGTCTTGATCATGGAAGTGGATACTTCTAGTTGGTATATTGATATGTTTTAAGAGTTAAGACATATTGAGCTGGACCGCTGTGAGATTTATTATTCTCCTAACAACTGTCAAATGAATAATAAATCTCACGACTTCTATTTACATCAACTCTAAATCCTGAGAGAATAATGGACTTGATCATGAGGTGTAGGTTACTTTGATATATCAGGAGTGAGATTTATAAGTCACGATCAAAACCTCAGTATGTTGGGAAGCCGCATTTAGTGTTGATGGAACATATATTCTCAAGATGGAATTCATAATCTCTTAACAGAGATATAAAATATTCCCTTAAGATAAGTTTAATGGGTTTGGTTATTCTGAGTGTTGGGCCCAACCACTTTAGTAAGGAGTTGCTAAAATATATATTTTTGAAATTGAATTTCATAAATATATAATGAATAATATAAATGATTAAACCGGATACTCAAGGATTAAGATGTAGTAATCATCAAAGTGGTAGTCAACATTCATAACTTTGTATTACTACGAATATTTTAATGAATGGGTAGTATGTATAATAAAGTATTGGGATATAATTTATTAATGAGGCCTAGAGTGCAATTATATTCTTATAATGGTATTGAATACAATTAATGGTAACTTTGGACTTGTTAAGAGTTAACAGAAAAGTCCAAGGCCCATTGGAGCTAGTGTCTTATTGGTCCCTTTTGGTCCCACTCCAAGTCACATACTAAAGCCCAATTGGAAATGCCCAATAAGCCAGCTCAATTAGATAATCAGTTAGTTATAAAAGGAGAAACATACATAATTTTTTTTTTTTTAAAGGAGACATCATTGTAAAATGGTGTACGTGTGAGTGAAGCCACTCAATTATTCTCCCTTATAAACTAATTGAGAGACCACACTTCTTGGATGTAAAATGGAATTGGAGTGAAGATTAAAAGTGTTCTCAAGTACTTCTAATCTTTTGTTTTGAATTTCACTGCACCAAGGTACACTATCTTGTTCTTAAATTCTGAAATTTACATAGTGCATGTTATCAATCATGAATGAAATAGATCTATGTTTGATGCTTATGTTATGTGTTTTGTATAAGATGCAAAACTAGATTTCCCAACAATTGGTATCGGAGCCAGGTTTTCATCTTATGATTGTATAGCATGTGATTGGATTTTAAAATAAAGGAAAACGGTTTCTTGATGTTGTCAATGCACTTGACACCGTTGTTATTGTTTTGATTGCACCAAATGAATTTGTTCACATGGTGTTTACTTATTGAATGGTGTCATGTCTTCATAGTTACTTGAACATAGTTATGGACTATTGATTGTAACTGTCATGTGCGTGCACTTGATTATTGCAACGCTTGGATTTCTTGCTTCACTTGGATATAATAAAACTAGAATATTGGCTAAGTCTAAGCATTTCGTTTTTATTGCTTGGATGTAGTTGACAGTTAATTTTTATTTGTTAACTACCAATACCACTAACGAATATGAGATATACATCGGTTCAAATAAGTGGTTCATGTTTTTCGAAGTGGTCATGATTATATCTCTTTATATATTCCGTGTATTGTTTGTCTTTGTAATAGGGATGAATACATTAACTTATATTGCTAATATTGATGAGTTTGATGTATCATTCTTTTGTTTTCTTCAAATGCGTTGATATATTATTATTTATATGGTTCATATGCATTCGAATTACTGATATAAGGAAGTGATACGGCCCAATTTAATTTAGTTCCTTCTAATGCTTGCATTCTTGGAATCTTGATATATTATTTTCGGCCGCGGGCATATTGTTCCTTTTGGAAAGGTATCCATGTAAACTTTGTGGAATTCTTCTTTTTTGGTATTGCATCAAGATTACTCATATGCATGCCATCAAGTTAATGCTAGGGTTATGAAATTTATTTCTAATGAGATTAGGATTATGTTTTCAAGGTTTCTAGCATTATTAGGGTTCTTGATAATGATCTTGAAAACCTTAATGTTTGATCTGTAAATTTTCGTTGATAAAATCAAAAGGTTTTTTTTTATAGAAGAACAATGAAGATGTCAAATACGGTTACCTGAAAATTTTGGAAAAATTCAATTTTGCGAATTTGATTGATCAAGTAATAGGTTCGACCGATCGAAGGCACTGAATTTCGAATTTCACGTATTTTTGACTAAGTGTTAAAACTTTGATAAAAAAAAATAATAAATAAAGCTATGTGATTAATTTTATAGTCCTTAAAAGTTAAGGACATTTATTAATCGCAATCTAACTAAAAGACCTAATGAGATCAAAGATGTCAGTTGAATAGAACTCTTAGTCCTAAATTTTTTTATGATTAAAAGTCCTTAATTTATTTTAATTAGAGGTTTTTAATAAGATTAAAATTCTAATTAAAGATATATAGTTTCTAATCAGATTAGAATACTTTATCTAGTAAATTAAGGATAGAGTTCTATATAACTAATTTTTGATTCATTAGTGTTTAAGGAATCCTAAATAGTTTAGGACTTCCATTTTAGTTAGTGATTCTAATGAGATTAGTCTTTATAAAGTGCAAGGTTATTAGTTGTGATGGGATCACAATTATTTAAGAAAAACCCAAATAGCGAATGGGAGTGTGCTGAAATAACCCTTTTGTTAAGTTTATTGTAATATGAATAGATACCTTATCTTGACTTCGTGTCTTGCACTCTATGCGGAGAGTATTTACTTCACGGATTACAAGGTTAAACTTCTTTGTGATAGCGCGAATGTTCGTTACGCTATTGTGACGTGACTTAATTACATCACATTGAATTTAAACAATTAAACACATTTGATGTGTAGGGTTAAAATGGTGATGAGACCACAATGATTTCAATACAATCCACTTGTTTTAAAATTTCTAGTGGGAGAGAGATACAAGGGTTGGATCTCGCGGCCTCCATTATCGGTTCAAAGTAGTGTGGGTAAGCACCTTGTCTTGGCGTAAAGGCCTTGCGATCCCAAAGGAGGGTGTTTACTTCATAGTACTACAAGATTGAATTTACCCGTTTAAAGTAGTGTGAACAAGCACCTTGTTTTGGCGTATATGCCTCGCAATCCCAAAGGAGGGTGTTTTGTTTCATGGTATTAAAAGTTTAAACACTATGAGGGAGATGAAATGTGGCTACACATGATTCTAAATAATGGTGTACACTAGACTAAGTGTAATGTTAACCTCCCAAAGGAACTATGTCATTATTACTTAGAAGCTAAAGGTAATACGACATATTATTAGTGTATGATAAGATCATGATAGCACTAATAATGAGAATAATTCTCAACCAATCAATGTGTTTATAATAAACTTGCTACTAAGGAATTATAGACATCGATTGGATTGTCGTTGCACTTAGTATAGTATGTTTTTCGGGTTCCATACTATATGGTTATGGATACAAAATATAATGTCCCTGTAATTATATTCATAGTCTCAAAATAAAGTTGCCATAAATTTTTTTCTCTAGCTACTATTTTAATTGAATCACATTAACTAAGAAATAATTTTGGACATGGTGCTTAAAGAAGCTGAAATACATAAATATGTTTCGTTTCAACATTGTCATAAAATGTAGAGATTAAATGTTAATCTCATATGGATATGATCCATAAGTCCTTGTTAGAATCATTTGATCAATTCAATTTGTTTTTTAAAATAAATTATTTTTATGTTATCTAAATTGATAAGTGAGTTCTACGCAACAGAAGACATCCTAAAAGCTAAGGCTAGGATTAATATGATTTAATTCAAATTCTTAGCCTGAACCGAAAGGTAAGGGTGGTAAGAAGTTGAATTATAATATCAAACATATGGTGAAAGATGGGCTTTTATAACCATTATTTTATTATATTCCCAGTCTATGGATTCTATTTAAGGGATAATATGATCTAGGGCTTCTTTTTGTAAAGGATGAGGTTTCAATGACTTTTTTTTTTTTTTAAGTTAGTGCATACATAAAGGAGGAATAGGGCTCTTTTAAAGGTAGATTGTTCTAGAAGAAGAATGTCAGAATTTGTTCAAAGACAACTATAAAATACATTTAGAAATGAGATGGTTGTATTAGATACACCATAAGACATTATTCTGTAGATAATTATTACATCGATACAATATCATAGTGGGAGGATTATCAAATAAATTCATACTTTTGAAATAAACTTTTGAATTCATTCCATAAGGATATGAATTTGATCCTCAGTCCTACATAAAGGCAATAGATGATATGAATATGGATTACTAGATCAACGTTATGTGAATAGAATTAGATTCTATTTAAAGTTTAGAACTTGTAGATGCGCCTAATGGCATTAAGCCTATTGTTTTCAAATAGGTCTACAAGAAAATGAGATTGATAGATTTGAAGCTAAAAACCTTCAAAGTCAAGACTAGTGGCGAAATGATTTATTCAGAAAGAAATGGTTCAACTATGAAAAGATTTTTTCACCAATAATCAAGTTTGTCTCTATTTAGATTCCCTTATTTATTATATTTCATTTGGATGAAATATGGCAATGAATATCAAGAAAACTTCTTTTAGTAGCAATCTTGAGAAAAACCTCTTTATGATGTAACTAGACTTATTCATAGCAAAGAACCAGTAATGTTTAGTATGCAAGCTGCTTAAAGTTCATTTACAGACCAAAGCAAGCATCTAAATCATAAAATATCATATTTGATCAATCAATCAAACTGTTTGATTTTGGTAAAGTATTCGAAAGCCTTAAGTGTGTAAAAGTTATATAGAATAATAAATTTCTTAATGCATGTTGATGACATTCAAATCATTTAGAATGATGTAGAGTTATTGTCATTAATGAAGTTTTGGTTGTCTAGTTCAGTTTGATATAAAGTACTTTGGAAAGACTAGTCACATCCTAAGAATTATACTTTGGTTAAAATTCAGATATTAGGATGTTTATGTTAGGATATGTGCCCTTAAATCCTATTGTATGATGCTATGTATGACATTATGTATGACTTAATGTAATAATTAATAAAGTTGTTTTATTATTATTCAATATAATGACAACATGAATATTTGGACATTATCATATAGTCCATGAGATGCATAGTATTTGATTTATGTGATTTAGTCACGGAAAATATAAATCACAAATTCTTTGTAAACTCAGAATTATAGTTCATAGTCGTTGATGAAAATTGGGCATTTCATCTGCGAAGAATATAACATATCAACTAAAATGATTTGTCTTGATCATGGAAGTGGAAACTTCTAGTTGATTTGTTGATATGTTTTAAGAGTTAAGACATATTGAACTGGACCGCCGTGAGATTTATTATTCTTTTAACAATTGTCAAATGAATTATAAATCTAAAGACTTCTATTTGCTTGAACTCTTAATCCTGAGAAAATAATGGACCTGATCATGAAATGTAGGTTGTTTTGATATATCAGGAGTGAAATCTAAAGTCACGATCAAAACCTCAGTATTTTGGGCAGCCACATTTAGTGTCGATGGAACATATATTCTCAAGATGGAATTCATAATCTCTTAACGAAGATATAAAATATTTTCTTAAGATAAGTTTAATGGGTTTGGTTATTCAGAGTGTTAAGCCTAACCACTTTAGTAAGGATATACTAAAGTATATATTTATGAAATTGGTTTCATAAATATATGATGAATAACTTAAAGTATTAAACTGGGTACACAAGGATCAAGTTGTAGTAATTTTCAAAGTGACAGTCTACATTAATGACTTTGTATTACTACGAATATTTTATGAAGGGGTTGCATGTATAATAAAGTCTTGGGATATAATTTATTAATAAGGCCTAGAGTGCAATTATATTTATATAGTGGTATTAAATACAATTAATGGTAACTTTGGGCTTGTCAAGAGTTGATAGAAAAGTCCAAGGCCCATTGGAGCTAGTGTCTTATTGGTCCCTTTTGGTCCTACTCCAAGCCACACACTAAAGCCCAATTGGAAAGGCCCAATTAGATGATCAGTTAGTTATAAAGGGAGAAACATACATAATTTTTTATAAGAGAAAAAGAGACATCATTGTGAAGTGGTGTGTATGTGCGAGTGAAGCCACTCAATTATTCCCCCTTAGAAATTGATTGAGAGACCACATTTCTTGTGCGTAAAGTGGAAGTGGAGTGAAGATTAAAAGTGTTCCCAAGTACTTCTAATATTTTGTTTTGAATTTCACCGCACCAAGGTACGCTATCTCGTTCTTAAATTCTAAAATTTACATAGTGCATGTTATCAATCATGGATGAAATAGATCCATCTTTGTTGCTTCCACTGTGTGTTTTGTATGAGATACAAAACCAGATATTCCAACAATTTGTATCAGAGCCAGGTTATTCATCTCATGATTGTATAGCATGTGATTGGATTTTTAAAATAAATGAAAAATAGTTTCTTGATGATATCAGGTTCACACCAAGGATGTATATTCTCTTGGTTTGTTCGAAGTGGCCTATCATTAAATGAAATTCTTTGTTTTGAAGTTTTCCATGGCTATAAACATGGGATTCTTATGTTCAAATTCTTTGTTTTGAAGTTTTCCATGGCTATAAACATGGGGTGTAACTCCAAAGAGCTGCATGGGATTCTTATGTTCAAAGTCCCACTTTTGTAGCTTGAGAAACGAGTAACAACAGGTTCATTATCCCAAAACTTGTTTTGCCACTTGCAATCAAATGGCGAGTGACTCACTATCCTAGAGTCACTAAAAAGAAAAAAGAAAAAAGAAAACAAACAACGGCACTCTTCAAGCTAACCCAACAAACAATAAGAGGATATAGTCTCTGTGTTGTCCATCTCGGGCTCTTGCCTCAAACTTCTCCGGGTGACTTGTTCCTCTTGTCTTCTTCACTTTTTTCTCTACCTTTTCTGGAAAAGCTTTTGCCTCAGGTTGACCTTGTACTCTTTGTCTATCTCTATCTCTACCATTTTCTATCAAGCTTGCATATTTAATTCCCAAAGGATATGTGCACGAGTAGTCTTGATTGTTGGATCCACTATGGAGTACGTATGTATGGGGAGGAATCTTCTATCTTTTTCATGACTTACTTTGGTAGATGTGTGATTCACTAGGGAAGAATCTTCTACTTCATTTATGGTATGCTGAGGACTTTGAGGAAAATCTTCTACTTCCTCATTGGGGATACTTTTAGTTGTACTTAATCCACTTGGAAAGAATCTTCTGCTTCCTCATTGTAGATTGCTTAGATATGCTTGGGTCCATCAGGGAAGAATCTTTTGCCTCCTCCATGGGGATGATGTTTTAGATATGCTTGATCCATAGGGGAAGAATCCTCTGCTTCCTAACTGAGGATAGTGTTCTTGAGTTTATGTGATCTGCTAGAAATGGTTTTAGGATATACATGCTTTATTGGGAGAAGAGTCTTCTGCTTCCTTTACTGCTCACAAGGGGGTCCTTAGTGACTTTGTGCCTAATTGTGGCAATCTTGAGATTTTTGTTTTTGTTCATGACTAAACTACACATAGTTTAGCCATCAGGTGTGTTTGCACCTCTTCGTTCTTCCCAATGGTTACCAACGGTTTCTTTTTCTTCTTCATGCTCTTTATCTCCCTCATCTCTTCACATTCTTCAAAACTCTTCGACTTCCCTTTTTTTTCTCTACAAAAACTTTCCTCTTCTCTCTTTTCCTTACATCATCTAATTCTCCCATTCTCTCAAAACTCCCTCATTTTCTCATTTCTCTCTAGATTCTCTTCATCTCCTTCATTGAAATCCAAGGCCAAGAAAACTTCCTACGTCCTTCCCTTCGATACATTCCTCCTCACTTGCTGGAGTGAAGTAGTGAGATTGATGGAGTCTCCTTCATTGACACACCTGCTAGAGAACCATATCCCTATGGCTGAATCTGTAAGTTTTTCAAACTTTTCTCATTTTCAAGTTTCTCTTTGATCTTTCGTTTTGATGTGTTTTTGGCCATGTAAATGCTTGGGTTTTGTTGTGGGATGGGTTTAGATGAAAACTTGACACATTAGTAGGGTTAGGAACATGTTTAGGATTGATTTTGGATGATATATGCTTGAAAATGTTGAAGGACACTATCTGTCTATGCTTCTATGTATGCAGGTTCGTTCTTGAGGCTCTATGTACGTGGGTTCTGGCCTGCATACACGGGGTCCTATCTGCGTATGTGGGCCTTGATCTGCGTACGTGAAACGCTAGGCAAAGGCGTTACTTTGTCCATTTTCACTTCTTTTTCGACTGTTTCACTTCTATATGCAATCCTAACACTCCTTTTTGTCATTTTTGTGCTTGAACATCACTGCACCCTTCTTTTCATCTTTATTCTTGCATTGAAAAGATCATTTTTCACCATTTTCAATTGAATTAAGAATTTAATTTTATCTTCTTCTTTTATAGTCCTCATCCCCTTATGCTGGTAGGGGATGCACAAACAAGGTGATGGAGTGGTACAACCTCCTTCTTCCCAAAATCAGGGCTTACATTTGGGAAGCGAGCTTCGACCCTATCCTTGGCCTTCTATCAAAAAAGTCCATAAGTACTACTTTGGTGTAATGCCTCATCGAGAGGTAGTGGGATATTACTCATACCTTCCATATTGCAAAGCAGGAGATAGCGTTGACTCCTTATTACTGGAAAAATACATGTTTGTATCGCATACAAAACATACGCAGCGAAAAATTAATGAATCTACTTCATTCGCAATTGAAAACATATACTTTGTAAGTTTCAGAATTCAAGAATAAGAGAGCGTACTTTGGTGTGGGGAAATTAAAAAAAAAAAAAGATTAGAAACACTTGGGAACACCTTTAATCTTCACTCCAATTCCACTTAATACCCAAGAAGTGTGGGTCTCTCAATCAATTTCTAATGAGAGAATAAGAGAGTGTCCAACACTCACATACAAACTATTTAATTCCTTATATGATCTTAATAAAAAACTACTTATGAAATGACTTATGAAATTCTATATGTTTCTCTTCTTATATATAACTGATTATCTAATTGGGCTATGTTGAATAAATACATGTTTGTATCACATACAAAACATACATAGCGAAAAATTAACAGATCTACTTCATTCACAATTGATAACATGCACTATGTCAATTTCAGAATATAGAATCAAGAGAGTGTACTTTGGTGTAGTGAATTTCAAAAACAATGATCAGATTTTCTTGGGAACACTTTTAATCTTCACTCCAACTCTACTAACGCCCAAGAAGTGTGTTCTCTCAATCAGTTATATGTGTTTGTTCAAGAGAGAATGAGAGAGTATCCAACACTTACATATACACCATTTCATGTTCTAACAAAATTCTGTATATTTCTCTCTTCATAACTGATTATTTAATTGGACTAGCCTTTTTGGCCTTTCCAATTGGGCTCTAATATGTGGCTTGCAGTGGGACCAAAAGAGAACAAATAAGACATTAGCTCCAATGGACCTTGGGCTTTTCTATCAACTCTTGACAAGTCCAAAGTTTCCATTAATTATATTTAATACCACTATAAAAATATAATTGCACTCTAGGCCTTAATAATAAATTATATCCTAAGATTTTATTGTACATACAACCACTTCATAAAATATTCGTAGTAATGCAAAGTCATAAATGTAGACTGTCACTTTGTGAATTACTACATCTTAATCCTTGAATACCCAGTTTAATCTATTAAAGTTATTCATTACATATTTATGAAATCCAATTTCATAAATAAATATTTTAGTGATTTCTTACCAAAGTGATTAGGTCTAACTCTCTGAATAACTGAACCCATTAAACTTATCTCAAGAGAATACTTTGCATCTCTGTTAAGAGACTATAAATTCCATCTTAAGAATATATGTTCCATCAACACTAAATGTGACTGCCCAACATAGTGAGGTTTTGACCGTTACTTTAGATCTCACTCCTGATATATCAAAGCAACCTACACTTCATGATCAGGTCCATTATTCTCTTAGGATTAAGAGTTCATGCAAATAGAAGTCATGAGATTTATTATTCATTTGATAGCCGTTAGGAGAATAATAAATCTCACAACGGTCCAGTTCAATATGTCTTAACTGTTAAAACATATCAACACATCAACTAGAAATCTCCACTTCCATGATCAAGATAAATCATCTTAGTTGATATGTTATAATCTTCGTAGATGAAATGCCCAATTTCATCACCGACTAAGAGCTAAAATTCTAAGTTTACAAAAAACTTATGACTTATATCTTTTATGACTAAATCACATAAATCACATACTATGCATCTCATGGACTATATGATAATATCCTAATATTCATGTTACCATTATTTTAGATAATAATAAAACAACTTTATTAATCACAATATTAAGTCATACATAATGTCATACATAATATCATACATAGCATAATACAATAGGATTTAAGGGCACTAATCCTAACAATTCCCCACTTGCCCTAAAGACTATTGTGCACTAACCTAACTCCCATTTTCTCCAAATGTGACTCAAAAGTCCTTTGAGGCAAGGCTTTGGTAAAGAGATCTGCTAGATTATTTGCACTTTCAATCTTTGATACTACTATATCTTCACAAGCAATAATGTCTCAAATGATGTGGTATTTTCTCTCAATGTACTTTCCTTTCTTATGATTCCTTAGATCTTTGGATTGTGCAGCCGCTCCACTATTGTTGCAAAACAATGTAATGGGAACTTGCTCCATTCTCAAAACACCAAGATCAGAAACATATTCAGCTTCCTTTGCTGCCTCACAAGCAGCAAAATATTCAGCTTCTATGGTGGAGTCCGCAATACAAGGTCTAGAGTGCAATACAAGGCCTCACAAGATACTTGAGAATATGTTTTACAGCTTGGCAATGTTTTGGTCCTGGATTTGATTGATATCAGCTGACCATGCCAACTGAATAGCAGATATCTGGTTTAGTACAAAGCATGGCATACATGAGACTTCCTACTGCAGAAGCATAAGGAGCTTGTCTCATCATATTTTCTTCCACTTAAGCCTTAAGCCTTTGGTCATCAGACAGAAGGAACTCCATGTCTGAAAGGAAGTAATCATTTCTTGGAGTTTTGCATGCTAAATCATTCTAGGACCTTATCTGTATACCCAGCTTGTAATAAGCCTAACATCTTATTCTTGTTATCTTGCCAAAGCTTGATCCCTAGAATAAAGTTAGCCTCACCCAAGTTCTTCATATGAAATTGACTTGACAACCAAACCTTTAGTGATGACATTACCCCTACACCATTTCCAATGAGTAGAATATCATCATCATTAAGCACAAGGAATATTACTACTTTGTCTTGATGTCTTTTGTACACACATCATTCATTAAGATTTTGTTCAAAACCAAATGACTTAATTGCTTGATCAAATCTGATGTTCCATGACCTAGATGCTTGCTTAAGTCCATAAATGGACCTCTTCAATTTGCATACTATATGCTTTTGGTTCTTTGCTATGAAACCTTCTGGCTGCATCATATAGATTTCCTCATCAAGATTGCCATTGAGAAATGCAGTCTTGACATCCATTTGCCAAATCTCATAATTATAATGAGCAGCAATGGATAAGAGAATTCTGATAGATTTAAGCATTGCTACTGGTGAAAAGGTTTCTTCATAATCAATACCTTCTTTTTTAGTATACCCTCTCGCCACTAGCCTTGCTTTAAAGGTTTCAACCTTTCCATCTATTCCTCTCTTCCTTTTGTAAACCCATTTGCAACCAACAGGTTTAATGCCATTAGGCGCCTCTACAAGATCCCAAACTTGATTGGAATAGATGGAATCTAATTCAGATTTCTTAGCTTAAACCCAATGATGTGCATCTATATCATTCATTGCCTCTTCATAAGTGTAGGGATCCGATTCAGCCTCTTTAGAGATAGCTTGATAAGTTTCTCCCAAATCTATAAATCTTATAAGAGGCCGAACAATTCTCCCACTACGACGAGGCACCTGTGTACTAGACATCTCATGAGTAATATCTTGTGGTGTATCTAATACAGTCACATCATCCCTAGTTCCATTCATTGGTTTTTTAATTACAAGTTCATCTAATTCGGTCAATACAACTTTACCTCTAGGATTAATATTATTCACATAATCATCTTCCAAAAATTTGGCATGAATACTAACAAACATTTTTTTGTCCTTATGATTATAGAATAAATAACTCTTAGTTTCCTTTGAATATCCTAAAAACATGAATACTTCCGTTTTAGCTTCCAACTTATCAGACTTCCCTTTCAACACATGTGTTGGACATCCCCAAATGTGGAGATATTTCATACTAGGCTTGCGCCCTCTCCACAATTCCTTAGGTGTGTTGGGAACAGATTTTAACGAAACTAAATTCAAAATATGCATTGTAGTTTTTAGTGCATGTCCCCAAAAGAAAATTGGTAAAGTTGAATAACTCATCATGGACCTAACCATTTCCAAAAGAGTCCTATTCCTTCTTTCTACTACACTACTCTATTGGGGAGTTCCAGGTGCAGTCAATTGGGATACAATCCCATTTTGAGTTAAGTAATCCTTGAAATCCCCAAGAAGGTATTTGCCGCCTCGATTAGATCGAATGGCTTTTATGTGTTTACCCAATTGATTCTTAACTTCGGCCCTAAACAATTTGAACTTTTCAAAGGCTTCGGACTTCCATCTCATTAGGTACACATAACCATATCTTGAGTAATCATCGGTGAAAGTGATAAAATACTCGTAACCTCCTTTTGCTTGGGTTGACATAGGACCACATACATTCGTATGAACTAATTTAAGCAACTCTTGGGCTCCTCTACCTTTTGCATTTAAAGATTGTTTGGTCATTTTACCCTCCAAACACGATTCACAAACTAGAAATTCATCAAAGTCCAATGGTTCTAAGAGTCCATCTTTGATCCATCTTTTAATTCTGTTTGAATTAATATGACCCAAATGCAAGTGCCAAAAATATGCATCATTAGTAGAAGGAAACTTTCTCTTTAATAATTTTACATGAGAGTTATTATTTAATTCAGAATTATATAATTTATGTTTATCAGGAGTTAAAATATAAAGACCATCAACAATATTGCCAGAACAGATAAACACTTTACCCTTCTTTATTACAACTTTGTCTTTAAGAATAACACAATATCCATTTTTATCTACATAAGTTGCAGAAGTTAAATTCCTTCGAACACTAGGTACATACAAACAGTCTTCCACTATTAGAACTCTTGATTTAAAACATAAATTAAAAACTCCAGCAGCTACAACCGGAATCTTGCTCCCATCAGCCAAAGTAAGAAGCAATTCCCCTTCTTTAAGCTTTTTGGTTTCCTGGAACCCCTACAAAGAATTGCAGATTTGATTAGTACAACTTGAATCCACATACCAAGAATCCGTGGGATTTTGTACTAAACATATTTCAAGGAGGAATGAACTTTTCATACCCTTATTATTGGTAGCCCTGAACTTTGGACAATTTCTCTTCCAATGTTCTTTCTCAAGATTAAACTTCTTAATGATAGATGAAATGTGTTTTATGTTGAAAATGACCACGCTTACGTGGAGTTACTCGATGACTCACATAGAGTCTAGGAAAATTCACTAGACTAAGTGTAATGTGTAGGAAAATAACATGTTTGTATCGCATACGAAACATACGCAGTGTAGAAATTAACGGATCTACTTCATTCACAATAGATAACGTGTGCAATGTAAATTTCAGAATATAAAATCAAGAGAATGTACCTTGGTATGGTGAATTTCAAAACAAAGATTAGAAGTACTCGGAAACACTTTTAATCTTCACTCCAATTCCACTTGATGCCCAAGATGTGTGGTCTCTCAATCAGTTCTATGTGTTGTACTAGGGAGAATATGAAGGAGTTTCTTTCTTCCATATATGAACATACAAACCATTTCATTCTAATATAAAATTATGTATGTTTTTCTCCACAGAACTGATTATCTAATTGGGCTAGCCTTTTGGGCCTTCCCAATTAGGCTTTAGTGTGTGGCTTGGAGTGGGACCAAAAGGGAACAAATAAGACACAAACTCCAATGGGCCTTGGGCTATCTGTCAATTCTTGACAAGTCCAAAGTTACCATTAATTATATTTAATACCACTATATAAATATAATTTCCCTCTAGGCCTTATTAATAAATTATATCCCAAGACTTTATTATACATGCAACCCCTTCATAAAATATTCGTAGTAATACAAAGTCATGAATATAGACGGCTACTTTGTAAATTACTACATCATAATCCTTGAGTACCCGGTTTAATCCTTTTAAGTTATTCATCATATATTTATGAAATCTAATTTCATAAATATATACTTTAGTCTTGCTAAAGTGGTTAGGTCTAACTCTCTAAATAACTTAACCCATTAAACTTATTTCAAGAGAATATTTTGTATCTTCGTTAAGAGACTATGAATTCCATCTTGAGAATATATGTTCCATCAACACTAAATGTGGCTGCCCAACATACTGAGGTTTTGACCGTTACTTTAGATCTCACTCCTGATATATCAAAGAAACCTACATTTCATGATCAGGTCTATTATTCTCTCAGGATTAAGAGTTCATGTGAATAGAAGTTGTGAGATTTATTATTCAATTGACAGTCGTTATGAGAATAATAAATCTCACAGCGGTCCAGTTCAATATGGCTTAACTCTTAAAACTTATCAACATATCAACTAGAAGTCTCCACTTCCATGATTAAGACAAATCATCTTAGTTAATATGTTATACTTTTCGCAGATGAAATGCCCAATTTCATCACCGACCACGAACTATAATTTTGAGTTTACAAAGAACTTGTGATTTATATCTTCTGTGACTTTTCACATAAATCACATACTATGCATCTCATGGATTATATGATAATATCCGAATATTCATGCTACCATTATTTTAAAAAATAATAAAGCAACTTTATTAAACACAATATTAAGTCATACATTATTTCTCACATATTGTCATACATAATATTATACATATCATCATACAGTAGGATTTAAGGGTACTTATCCCAACATTATGTTGACCTCCCTTCGGAGCTTTGTCATTATTACTTAGAGGCTAAAGGAAGAGCAGTAAATTATTTTTGTTTGGTAAGAGTTACCATGATAGCATTAATAATGAGAATTTTTCTCATCTGATCATAATGATTGGTATGACCTTACTTCCGAGACATATTAATTGCGAGATTAGATTGTCGCTGCACCTAATATAGTATGGTTTTCGGGTTCTATATTTTATGGTTATGGATGCAAAATATAATGTCCCTGCAATTATGTTCATAGTGTCAAAATAAAGTTGTCATAAATTTTTTATTCTATAGCTACTATTTTAAATGTTCACATTAACTAAAAAATAATTTTGGACATGATGCTTAAAGGAGCTGAACTACATAATTATGTTTCGATTCAGTATTGTCATAATTTCCTATGCATAATGCATTGATGGAAGAGAGCTTATGATTTGATCATAGTCTCCATTGAAATGCTAAAATGTTACACTGTCTTCTATCTCAATTGTGCTACAGCATGAGATGCAAGAGTTAGTACAAGACTTGGACTTTATATTAAGTCTAAATGAGATGTTTGGTATGAATCATATTGAATGCTAAGAAAAGCTTAAGGAGATCCAATTCTATGTCATTTTATGAAAATATTTTATTTTTAAAATGAATTGGAATTCTTGGATGTAGAGATTAAATGTTAACCTCATATGGATATGATCCATAAGTCCTTGTTAGAATCATTTGATCAATTTAGATTGTTTTTTAAAATAAATTATTTTTATGTTATCTGAATTGATGAGTGACTTCCACGCAATGGAAGACATCCTAAAAGCTAAGGTTAGGATCAATATGATTTAATTCAAATTCTTAACCTGAACCATGAGGTAAGGGTGGTAAGAAAAAGAATTATAATACCAAACAGTTAGACAAGCAAGTTGCCCTAGTAGTTGCCAAAAGGAAATTGGACTTAAAAGCATGTCCAAAAGGAAAGTGTTCCTATTTTGGTAAAGCTAAGCATTATCTATGATTGTCTTCTAGATGGAAATTTACATGTTTTATTTTTAAAAGGGAAAGTTTCCATCCTTTGGTATTATATGTTTTGGAACTTATGTCTAGATCTTATTAATCTAAATGATATTCAAGATTGGTGAAAGATGAGCTTTTAGAACCATTATTTTGATATATTCCCAATCTATGAATTCTACTTAGAGGATAATAAGATCTAGGGCTCCTTTATTGTATAGGAATAAAGTTTCAATGACTTCTTTAAGTCAGTGCATACATAAAGGAGGTATAAGACTCTTTTAGAAATAGTAAAGCACATGATAAGTATTTTCATTTACTTATTTCTTTTGGAGATATACTCTAATAATTACTATGCATTTTCTGAAGTTGATTTCAAAAGTTTTTTCCTAAGACATTTGTCAAATCGTGGATTAGGTGAAAACCTAGTATATGATACTTTCACTTTTGGAGATGTCTAGCACTTGTGCTAGAAAGGAAGTCTGACAAATTAAAATCAAAAGGTAGAAAAATTTGTGTTTATGATGGGTATCCAAAAAGAATTGCAAAAGATTGTTTTGGTAGTCATAAAGAAGACAAGATGTTTGTAAAGTATATTTACAAAGTTCTTGATAATGACTATGTGAATAATCTTAAAACTAAATGTATAATTGTTTTAGAAGAAAGATGTCAAAATTTGTTGAAAGACAACTATAAAATACATTTAGAAATGAGAATGGTTGTGTTAGATACACCATAAGATATTATTCTGTAAATAACTATTACACCGGTACAATATCGTAGTGGGAAAATTATCAATTACCAAATAAATTCATACTTTTGAAATAAACTTTTGAAGTCATTCCATAAAGATATGAATTTGATCCTCAGTCCTACGTAAATGCATTAAATGATATGAATATAGATTACTGGATCAAGGTTATGTAAATAGAATTAGATTCTATTTAAAGTCTAGGACTTGTAGAGGCGCCTAATGGCATTAAGCCTATTTTTCTCAAATAGGTCTACAAGGAATTGAGATTGATAAATTAGAAAGTGTAAACCTTCAAAGTCAAGACTAGTGGTGAAAGGATTTATTCAGGAAGAAATGGTTTGATTATGAAAAGATTTTTTCACCAATAGTCAAGATTGACTCTGTCTAGATTCTCTTATCCATTATATTTCATTTGGATGAAATATAGCAATGGATATCAAGAAAGCTTCTTTTGGTAGTAATCTTGAGGAAGACATCTATATGATGTAACTAGACTTGTATATAGCAAAGAAACAGTAGTGTTTAGTATGCAAGTTGCTTAAATTTCATTTAAGAATTAAAGCAAGCATCTGAATCATAAAATATCATCTTTGATCAAGGAATCAAATTGTTTGATTTTGATCAAGTATCAAAAGGCTTGATGTGTGTAAAAGCTATATAGAATAATAAATTTCTTAATGTATGTTGATGACATTCTAATCATTTAGAATGATGTAGAGTTATTATCATCAATAGTGTTTTTGTTGTCTAATCCAGTTTGATATAAAGTATCTAGGAAAGACGAGTCACATCTTAAAAATTAAACCTTGTTAAAATTCAAAAATTAGGATGTTGGGTCTATCTCAAACTGCTTAAATAGATGAAATTGTAGCCAAGTATAGCATGTAATACTTCAAGAAATGATTCTTTCCTTTTAAGTTTGAAGTTCCTTTATATAGGACTATAGTCCTAAGACATATAAAAGGAAGAGCATATTAAGACGGTTCCTTATATCAAATCAAAAGGAAGTCTTTATGCTATGCTATATACTAGGCTAAATATCTATTTGCCATGGGCATGGTAAGCAAATATCAATTGAATCAAAGATCACTTAATTTAATGGGAGTAAAGCATATACTCAAATATCTTAGGAGAATGAGAGATTATATGCTTGTCCACAAAAGTGAGGTTTTGATGGTTACTGGATGTACAAATACTGACTTGTAGTTTGATTGTGATTCATGAAGTTAGACTTCAAGATATGTGTTCATCTTAGGTGGTGAAGATACACATTATACGTAAGTATTATCTCATTAGAGATATATGAGTACGTGAGAAGTAGTAGTAAAAAAGATAATTTATGCAATAAATCTGGCTGAAACTTGTTTCTAAACCTTGCCTTAGAGTGACTATGAATAACTCTAAAGGGAGATAAGTGTCAGATATATGGTAAATTGTTTTTGAGGGCAAGTGGGAGATTGTTGGGGTTTATGCACTAAAATCCAATTTATTGGCATGTCATAAATAATTAAATTGTTTAATTATATGAGACTATTTATAAATAAATTAATGGGACATTATCTTAGTCCATGAGATGCATCGTATGTGATTTATGTGAAAAGTCACAGAAGATATAAATTACAAGTTCTTTGTAAACTCAGAATTTTAGTTCGTAGTCGGTGATGAAATTGGGTATTTCATCTACAAAGACTATAACATATCAACTAAGATAATTTGTTTTGATCATGGAAGTGGAGACTTCTAGTTGATATATTGATATGTTTTAAGAGTTAAGACATATTGAACTAGACCACTGTGAGATTTATTATTCTCACAACGACTGTCAAAGGAATAATAAATCTCACGACTTCTATTTACATCAACTCTAAATTCTGAGAGAATAACGGACCTAATCATGAGATGTAGGTTGCTTTGATATATCAGGAGTGAGATCTATAAGTTACGATCAAAACCTCAGTCTGTTGGGTAGCCGCATTTAGTGTTGATGGAACATATATTCTCAAGATGGAATTCATAATCTCTTAACGGAGATATAAAATATTCCCTTAAGATAAATTTAATGGGATTAGTTATTCAAAGTGTTGGGCCCAACCACTTTAGTAAAGAGTTATCAAAGTATACATTTATGGAATTGGATTTCATAAATATATGATGAATAACGTAAAGGATTAAACCGGGTACTCAAGGATTAAGATGTAGTAATCTTCAAAGTGGCAGTCTATATTCATGACTTTGTATTACTACGGGTATTTTAATGAAGGGGTTGCATGTATAATAAAGTCTTGGGATATAATTTATTAATAAGGCCTAGAGTACAATTATATTCATATAATGGTATTGAATATAATTAATGGTAAATTTGGACTTATCAAGAGCTGACAGAAAAAGCCCAAGGCTCATTGAAGCTAGAGTCTTATTTGTTCCCTTTTGGTCCCACTCAAAGCCACATACTAGAGCCCAGTTGGAATGGCCTAAAAGGCTAGCCCAATTAGATAATCAGTTATATATAAAGAGAGAAACATACAGAATTTCTATGATAGTTTTTGAGTGGTTTTCATTATGATCACATGAGAACATGAAATGGTTTGTGTGTCAGTTAGACACTCTCTTATTCTCTCCTTGGATACTGATTGATAGACAACACTTCTGGGGCATAAAGTGGAATTGGAGTGAAGATTGAAAGTGTTCCCAAGTGCTTCTGATATTTGAGTTTTGAATTTCACTGCCGCAAGGTATGCCTTCTTGTTCTTAAATTCTGAAACTTACACAGTACATGTTATCAATTGTGAATGAAGTAAATTCGTTAATTTTCCGCTGCGTATATTTTGTATGTGATATAAACATGTATTTTTCCAACATTAGTCACGTACTGGGATCCATGCGAAAGGGTGGCGTTCATGTATTAAAGAGTTCAGAGGTTCTGAAGCGGTAAAATATTTCTATTGTAAGTTAATCTACGAGGATTGTAGAGTCTAGGGAAAAAGGTTTTGTACTAGATCTGAAACTTCTCTTTACTATAGTAAATTTCTTTTTGGGAAGGTTTCCCGCTAGATTTTTTACTGTGAAACTAGTTTGTTTCATTTGTTTTCCTAGGTCATCATATCTTGTCTTATTTACTATTCCATTGTGCATGATATTAATGTTTTTTTGTATTAACAAGGTTTATTCATAATAAATCTAATTAACAACTTGGGTGTAAATCTTTTTAATTCTATCAACTGGGATCTAAATTTCCCAACACAATGATGCACGAATCCCAGTACGTGACTAACTCCAGCAACTTAAAGAAGGTTGTTGGCTACAAAGTTCTTCACTTCATGCACAATGAAGATCAAAAGGCTCCTTGGTTACAAAACCTTTTAGCGTAAAAATGCAATAACTTCTTTCAGAGAGAATAAGGCACTAGCTCACTCAATGCATGTGTGACAGCTTTTAAAATAAGCCTTATATATGTCTAAGATTATGAGAAAAGAAAACTAACACATACACATCAGCTTTGGCCAAAAATCAGATCAAGAAATTTTGATTCCATAAGTCTCGACAAAAATAGCTTCTGTCGAGCTTCAACATTAAATATCGATAGAAAGGATTTTGTCGAGACTTCTATAAAGCTTAGTGAATAGCTCTTTCTTCACTTATTTCTTGGTCAGATCTTCATGGCTTTAACACTTGACTTAAACTCTTGTTTCGCGAAGTATTAAACTCATCCTAGATCTACCTAATTACAAGTAAAGTACATTTTGTCAAAGGAAGCCAATTACATAAAATATGTCCTTAACAGTCTTGATTAGTCTAGAGGATGAGTCGGGCATTCGGCTAGGTGCAGACCTACTAGGGAGGAGGTATGCTACTGAGATGATCTACTATACTGATCTTGAGGCGAACTTAATGCATCGTCCGCAAGGGATGGCTATTTGCCAACTTGTTAGGGGTGTAACTATTTGCCAATGGTGGGCAAATGGTGTCCTTGAGGTGGTTGGCCCTTTCCAGGATTTTGAGAGGGTTTGGATTGCCAATTGGGGGTCGGTATGCTTGGCCTACTCTACTCCTCCTTTGACACTCTCAGTCGGGGGAAACTGCGCTAGCCAGTGAGGCCTTAGAAGCTCTTTGAGGTTAGTTTCTTTCCATTTTCTCTTGTAGCTCATGCATTCTTATCCTTATGGTCATACATACACATGTGATGTAGGTTAGGACCGTGTACTATATTCTTGCTAACTGCATTTATACCCATATCTTGCGAAATGTTACCCTACCATATATGTGTCTTGCAAACTGTACCTTATTTGAGCCTCGCAAACTAATATCTTGAAAACTATCATCTTGCAAACTGTACCATAATCTTTTGCAAACTTTTATTTCTGAATCTTGCAATTTGTCATCTTGAAAACTACTATTTCTAAATCTTGTAAACTGCATATCTTTTTAGCATTGGGCCGTGGAGTATGGTCTCATTGCTCAGGGGGCTACGATGGACTTAAGGATGGTCACCTCGATTAGGGCCCACGTCGACAGGCTCTCTCTCGATGATGTAAGTTAGAAACATATTGCTTTCCATTATTTGCATACTTCTTAAGGTTCTCTTTCTAACCTCATGTGCTGTCACAAATCAAGTGGAGTCCTTCGGGTAAACTCGAACTTGGAGGCAGATGCTATAGTTGCTTCTAGTCTCTCTCAGCCCCTTGAGGGCAGTGGATTAAGGGTCGTCTACTTGACAAAGAGGGTGTTCTGCCAACTGGTGAGTGACGACACGCCTCAGGTCCCCATAGACCCTATAGTGTTCATGCTTACTCCTCGTTCCATGAAGAATGCAGAGTATGAAATGTGGGAGCTGGGCATCCCCTTTACAAATTGGGTCATAGATGAGCTAGACTATGATGAGTTCAGTGGGACTTGCCTTATGCCTTCCCTCACTGCTCCAGTATGTGTTCTCGCTTCTCTCATTTTTCCTTAATCAGCCATCATTTACATTTTTTGTACATTAATAACATTCAAATGAAACACTTGTGTCATGAGGGCCCTATTCCTGGTGCTCTTATTGATCCTCCCCATTTTCCCTAGTCAATTTATGCCTACAGCCCTGATGACTTTGCTTAGAAGCGTCCTATTGGGCGCAATACAAATGTTACGAGTTACCCTTTCCCTGATGGCACACAGGCGGTGAGTTCTCTTTCATTCTTTTATCTTTACTTTCTATTCTTGCATCCCAACACTTGTTCTAACAACCTTTCTTGCAAAATTCAGCCTACTGTTCAGGAGTATCAGGAGCTCATTTAGCTTGTAAGAAACCTTAAGGTGAAGTTGATCGATTACTCTCGACAATTGTACATCAATGGGGATGCTGATGATGATGACAGTGATGATGGCGGTGATGGTGTTGGAGGTTTGGAGTCAACTCCAAGCCATCAACCGAGGAAAAGGCGCTTTTTGTTGCTTTTATCATACTTTCTTTTTGTTGCTTTTACTATTTTTCTTTTTAGCACACATGCTTGCACTTAAGATTTGGTTTGAGACATTGGGTTGTATTTAAGAACATCTTTTACATTTATGCTTTTATTTGGGATATGTACTTAAATTACAAACTTGGGGAAACTTTACGCCATTCTGTTATTCTTGGAAACTCTGTGCTTTAAGTAGTCCCTCTAGTCTCTCTCTTGCATCTTCCATTTTTTACCTATGTCCTCAACCTAGCAAGATTCCTCTAACTTTTTCATGGATTGACTATCGGTTTTCAACCTTTCAAGGCTCCTTATATCGTCTTTGAACTCGTTTATTATTCATTCGTTTTCTCTTTTTCTCTTTCTCTTTCTTTTCCTTTCACCCACACCTTCTCTCCTTCAATTTTACCTCTCTAGAATATGGTCATACGTGATGCTCTAATCATTTCATCTAACTTTAGGATATAAGAAATGACTTAAGGTTATCATGAAGTCGGTTCACATAGTTGAGAAAGCTTACAAAAAGTCCAATCAAAAGAAAGAAAGACTAACTAACCACCTTGATATGCCCCAAATTTTACTTTTCTGCACTTTATGATTCTCATGTCTTTTCTTACGAATTTAATAAAGGATTGGAATGTTTCAGACCCGTTTATTATCTTTGCTAATTGTCATCATTTTTCTTTATCTTCTTTTTTTCTTTTCTTTTTTCCATGCCATGTAATTTTTGCCCATGACGTCCTTTGAGGAACTTTTGCCATGCCCATGATCTTTGCCCCTATCTTTTGCCTAGATTTCCCTTTCAAATTTTCAACCTAGCGAGATCGTTTTGCCTAGGCCGCCTTTTCAAGTTTTCAACCTAGCAGGATCTTTTCCTTTTCCTTTTTTTTTTTATATATTTTTTTTAAATGTGGTCTCTTTAGAGTCTATCCATGTTGATTGGGTGAAGCATCTCTTCCCTATCCAAATCAGTAATTCTCATAGCACCTCCTGACATGATCTTCTTGATGATATGCCAAGAATGTATTGACCCCTTGTGATAAATTAACAAATTAATTAGCCAAGTTAATTAATTAATTCAACTAGCATGCAATACTTGTGGTAGCATAAACAAATCACCAAATAACTAAATGTAGCAGAAATTATATTGACACGATGATTTGTTTACGAATGGAGAAAACTTGCACGGCAAAAACCCCACCAGGTGATTTTAAGGTCATCACTCCCGAGAATCCACTATTTTCAAAAAGCGGTTACAATTAAAGGAATCCCAGTACCTTGTACCAACCTACAGTTGAACCCTTACCACAATACCCAATTGGACTTGTTCTGTAGTGACAATCTCTCCTTTTAATGCACAGCTTCCAGTATGTGACTAACCAATCGATGTGCGGATCCCAATACACGGCTTACTTACCAACTTGAGAAAGATGTTGGCTGCAAAGTTCTTCAGTTCATCACATGATGAAGATTATGAAACTCCTTGGTTACAAAACCCTACGGTGTACAAACACATCTTTTTCAAGAGAAAGATAAATTAGGGCAAATTTTGTCTCAGGTCACAATTTGCATGAACAAAACTTTGCTTCACACTTGCACAACCTTTGACGGCCCTTAAAGAACCCTTGTATATGTTTAGGGTTGTGAGAAAAGAAAGCCTAAACATGTACCCACGGATTGGATGAAAATCAGAATTAAAAATTTGTTTTTCATAAATCTCGACAGATAGCTTATCTATCGAGAAGTTGTCGAGCATCAGGCTAGAACGGCTTTTTTAAACCACGATAGATACTAGCTGTCGAGCTTTAAAATCTAGCACTTTTTTTGCTTGTTTCTTGGACAGACTTGCATGGTTTTAATACTTGAACTTGAAACCTTGTTCCTTGAAGTATTAAACACATCTTAGATCTACCCAATTACAAGTAAAGTGCTTTTTATCAAAGGATTAGTCAATTACATAAAATATTGACATATGTTCCTAACATGATTCACTTATGTCCTAACACTTGATAATAAAAGGCCCAGAACATCTCAACTTCATCTTTCCTCACGAATCAAAAGTTTCATCTCTAAGCACTTTTAGAATCAAGTCCCCTTCTTTAAGGTTTCTAGGTCTCACCTTTTTGTTGAATGCTCTAGCAATCCTTTTTTAGTATCCTTGTGCATGGTATTATGCCCTAACTCTTTTCTCATCTATCAAAGCCAATTGCTCATATTTTGTTTTACCCAATCTTCCTCTAGGACTTTGGTTTCTATTAGTACTCTCAAAGATTGTATCTCCACCTCAATGGGAAGCACCACTTTGTTGGGATAAGTGCCCTTAAATCCTATTGTATGATGCTATGTATGATATTATGTGAGAAATGATGTATGACTTAATATTGTGTTTAATAAAGTTACTTTATTCTTATCTAAGATAATGGTAACATGAATATTCGGACATTATCAAATAGTCCATGAGATGCATAGTATGTGATTTATGTGATTTAGTCATAGAAGATATAGATCACAAGTTCTTTGTAAACTTAGAATTTTGGTTCGTAGTCGGTGATGAAATTGGGCATTTCATCTGCGAAGATTATAACATATTAACTACGATGATTTGTCTTGATCATGGAAGTGGTGACTTCTAGTTAATATGTTGATATGTTTTAAGAGTTAAGACATATTGAACTGGACTGCTGTGAGATTTATTATTCTCCTAACGACTGTCAATTGAATAATAATTTTCACGACTTGTATTCACATGAACTCTTAATCCTGAGAGAATAATGGACCTGATCATCAAATGTAGGTTGCTTTGATATATCAGGAGTGAGATCTAAAGTAACGGTCAAAACCTCAGTATGTTGGGTAGCTACATTTAGTGTTGATGGAACATATATTCTCAAGATGGAATTCATAGTCTCTGAACTGAGATATAAAATATTCCCTTGAGATAAGTTTAATGAGTTCAGTTATTCAGAGAGTTAGGCCTAACCACTTTAGTAAGACTAAAGTATATATTTATGAAATTGGATTTTATAAATATATGGTGAATAACGCAAAAGGATTAAACCGGGTACTCAAGGATTAAGATGTAGTAATTTACAAAGTGGCAGTCTATATTCATGACTTTGTATTACTACGAATATTTTATGAAGGGGTTGCATATATAATAAAGTCTTGGGATATAATTTATTAATGAGGCCTAGAGTGCAATTATATTTATATAGTGGTATTAAATATAATTAATGGTAACTTTGGACTTGTCAACAGTTGACAGAAAAGCTCAAGGCCCATTGGAGCTAGTGTCTTATTTGTTCCCTTTTGGTCCCACTCCAAGCCACACACTAAAGCCCAATTGGGAAGGCCTAAAAGGCTCGCCCAATTGTAGTACTATGAAGTAAACACCCTCCTTTGGGATCGCGAGGCATATACGCCAAAACGAGGTACTTACTCACACTACTTTGAACCGGTAATGGATGCTGTGAGATCCAACCCCTGAATCTCTCTCCCACTAGATATTTTAAATTAAAGGTTTTTAAATTATAAAACATGCATGCATAATCTAATTACACATAGCCTTGCACCATATTCATATAAAAAACACTTAGAAAATTCTGAATACTCAAGCTAGATCGATTCTCGACAGTTGCTCGATCGATTGAGATACAACCTTGCTTTCTCGACAGCTTCCTGATAGCTGGTCAATCGATCAAGAAACCTTCTGTAAGCTCGATAGATGGTCGATAGCTTCTCGATCGATTGAGCTTCACGAATTTTGAATTTCTAGAATTTTTCTAAGGTAGGTTTTAACGACCTTTCATGAACTAACAATGGACCTGATCATGAGATGTAGGTTGCTTTGATATATCAGGAGTGAGATCTATAAGTTACGGTCAAAACCTCAGTATGTTGGGCAGCCGCATTTAATGTTAATGGAACATATATTCTCAAGATGAAATTCATAATTTTTGTCAACTCTTGACAAGTCCAAAGTTATCATTAATTATATTTAATACCACTATATAAATATAATTGCACTCTAGGCCTCATTAATAAATTATATCCCAAGACTTTATTATACATGCAACCCCTTCATAAAATATTCGTAGTAACACAAAGTCATGAATATAGACTGCCACTTTGTAAATTACTACATCTTAATCCTTGAGTACCCGGTTTAATCCTTTTAAGTTATTCATCATATATTTATGAAATCCAGTTTCATAAATATATACTTTAGTCTTACTAAAGTGGTTAGGCCTAACTCTCTGAATAACTGTACCCATTAAACTTATCTCAAGGGAATATTTTATATCTCCGTTAAGAGACTATGAATTCCATCTTGAGAATATATGTTCCATCAACACCAAATGTGGCTGCCCAACATACTGAGGTTTTGACCATTACTTTAGATCTCACTCCTGATATATCAAAGCAACCTACATTTCATGATCAGGTCCATTATTCTCTCAGGATTAAGAGTTCATGTGAATACAAGTCGTGAAATTTATTATTCAATTGACAGTCGTTAGGAGAATAATAAATCTCACAGCGGTCCTATTCAATATGTCTTAACTCTTAAAACATACCAACATATTAACTAGAAGTCACCACTTCCATGATCAAGACAAATCATCGTAGTTAATATGTTATAGTCTTCGCAGATGAAATGCCCAATTTCATCACCGACTACGAACCAAAATTCTAAGTTTACAAAGAACTTGTGATTTATATCTTCTGTGACTTTTCACATAAATCACATACTATGCATCTCATGGACTATTTGATAATGTCCGAATATTCATGTTACCATTACTTTAGATAAGAATAAAACAGCTTTATTAAACGCAATATTAAGTCATACATCATTTCTCACATAATGTCATACATAATATCATACATAGGATCATACAATAGGATTTAAGGGCACATATCCTAACAAAACACACTTCATCTATCTTTAAGAAGTCTAACCTGTAATACCATGAATTAAACACCCTTCGAAGGGAGCAACGCATATACGCCAAGGCGAGGTGCTCAATCATATTACTATAAACCGACAATGGAGGCCGTGAGATGCAACCTTTGTATCTCTCTCCCACTAGATGTTTTAAAATAAAGGTTTTTAAATTATAAAACATGCATAATCTGATTACACATAGCCTTGCACTTTTACGTTTGAAAACACTAAGAAAAAATTTAAAAATTTCCTTCTTTCGATCGATCGAATGTGCCCCTCGATTGGTCGAAAAAATTAAAAAATTCGAACTTGACCATCTTCCTGGTTCGATTGATGCTCGATCACCTCTCAATCGAAAAGAAAAGAAAATTCAATCGATCAACTAGCAATCGAATATCAATCGATTCAAAAGGATTGGTCACTGTTTTACTCGATCGATCGAAAGTAAATTTCGATTGATCGAAACTCATAAAACTCGAATTTCTAGAAATTTTCTAAAGCAGTTTTCAACGGTTTTGCATGAATAAACAACCGTCATATGAACATGATAGATAGAGATTGATATCAAAAATGAATTCCATTGATGCTATAGCCTTATAGATCAATTTAACATACTTAAGTTGAATATTTAAATGACATCATAACATCAATATCAGTTTTTATCAAATCATAGTTTCAACAATCACACAGAAAATTAAATGCAAATATAATCTTCTATCATCATGAAACTATTATCTCTATTGTCAAAATTTACAAAACATGTTATACCGATTCGAAATGAAAACCTGGCTCTGATACCATTGTCGGATTAAATAACATGTTTGTATCACATACAGAACATACGCAGCGAAAAATTAACAGATTTACTTCATTCGCAATTGATAACATGTGCAACATAAATTTCAGAATATAAGAGCAAGAGAGTGTACTTTGGTATGGTGAATTTCAAAACAAAGATTAGAAGTACTCGGGAATACTTTTAATCTTCACTCCAATTCCACTTGATGCTCAAGATGTGTGGTCTCTCAATTAGTTCTATGTGTTTGTTCTAGAGAGAATACAAAGGAGCATCTTACACCAACATACAAACCATTTCATCTTAATAAAAATTCTGTATGTTTCTCTCCGCATAACTGATTATCTAATTGGGCTAGCCTTTTGAGCCTTCCCAATTGGGCTTTAGTGTGTGGCTTGGAGTGAGACCAAAAGGGAACAAATAAGACACTAGCTCCAATGGGCCTTGGGCTTTTCTGTCAAATCTTGACAAAATTCAAAGTTATCATTAATTATATTTAATACCACTATATAAATATAATTGCACTCTAGGCCTTATTAATAAATTATATCACAAGACTTTATTATACATGCAACCCCTTCATAAAATATTCGTAGTAATACAAAGTCATGAATATAGACTGTTACTTTGTAAATTACTACATCTTAATCCTTGAGTACCTGGTTTAAACCTTTTAAGTTATTCATCATATATATATGAAATCTAATTTCATAAATATATACTTAGTCTTACTAAAGTGGTTAGGCCTAACTCTCTGAATAACTAAACCCATTAAACTTATCTTAAGGGAATATTTTGTGTCTCCGTTAAGAAACTATGAATTCCATCTTGAGAATACATGTTCCATCAACACCAAATATGGCTGCCTAACATACTGAGGTTTTGACCTGTACTTTAGATTTCACTCCTAATATATCAAAGCAACCTACACTTCATGATCTGGTCTATTATTCTCTCAGGATTAAGAGTTTATGTGAATAGAAGTCGTGAGATTTATTATTCAATTGACAGTCGTTAGGAGAATAATAAATCTCACAACGGTCCAGTTCAACATGCCTTAACTCTTCAAACATATCAACATATCAACTAGAAGTCTCCACTTCCATGATCAAGATAAATCATCTTAGTTAATATGTTATAGTCTTCGCAGATGAAATGCCCAATTTCATCAACGACTACGAACCAAAATTCTAATTTTACAAAGAACTTGTGATCTATATCTTCTGTAACTAAATCACATAAATGACATACTATACATCTCATGGACTATATGATAATGTCTGAATATTCATATTACCATTATTTTAGATGATAATAAAACAAATTTATCAATCACAATATTAAGTCATACATGATGTCAAACATAATGTCATACTCAATATCATACATAGCATCATATAATAGGATTTAAAGGCACTAATCCTAACAGTTTTGCCTTTAGCCTCTAAGTAATAATGACATAACTCCTTTGGGAGGTTAACATTACACTTAGTCTAGTGTATGCCATTATCTAGAATTATGTGTAGCCATATTTCATCTCTCTTTATAGTGTTTAAACTTGTAGTATCATGGAACAAAAAAAAAAAAAAAAAACACTCTCCTTTGGGATCGCGAGGCATATGCGCCAAGATGAGGTGTTTGTCCACACTACTTTAAACGGGTGAGTTCAATCTTATAGTACTATGAAGTAAACACCCTCCTTTGGGATCGCATGGCATATACGCCAAGACGAGGTGTTTACCCACACTACTTTAAGCGGGTGAGTTCAATCTTGTAGTACTATGAAGTAAACACCCTTCTTTGGGATCGCGACGCATATACGTCAAGACGAGGTGTTTACCCACACTTCTATGAACCGATAATGGAGGCCGTGAAATCCAACCCTTGTATCTCTCTCCCACTAGATATTTTAAATTAAAGGTTTTTAAGATTAAGAACCATAATAATGCTAGACACCTTGAAAACATAATCCTAATCTCATTAGGAATAAATTTCATTAAACAAAAACTTTAATCCTAGGGTTAATATATAATATATTATATTATATATATATAATATATTATATTATATATATAATATAATTTATATTATAAATATATAATATAATATAAGGATTGAAGCCTTAATATATAAGCCTTTATATATATACGGATTGGAGCAATGCTTATATTGCCAAGCAATGCTTTTAAGAATCAAACCATGCAAGCCTTTAAAGCAATCTATATATATAAGCCTTTAAATGCACGTAGTGCATTGACATCCAAGCCATGCAATGAATGATCCAAGTGGTGCAAGTCTTGGTTCACGCACAAGGCAGTTAACATATGACTTGATATACGGATTCATAGTCTAGGCATTCAAGCCACAATATATGATTGATAACAATATATGATTGACTTGACATATATATTCAATATTGTTAGGTTCTAAGAATTAGGAACTAATGTATTAGAACTTCAATTTGTAATGTTGGCAAACCATGATCAAAACAATGTTTAGTCTTGTGTTAGACTTTGCTCAAAGTATGGGATTTTATGTAAAGTTGGAATCGAGTTTACTGCAGAAGTAACTGTTCACTTTCTACCAGACTCGATCGATCGAAAATTCGGCTCGATCGATCAAAAATCGGGCAGATCGTTTTTCTGCAGAAAATTCCAACTCAGCCCTAGTCCATTTAATGTATAGGGTTTTATGTTTTGCCCTAAGTATAAAAGGGAAAACCTTAGCCACGTTTTTAGAGTTCTGAATGCTGTGTTTGTGAATCTCATTGTGAGATCTAGAGGTGTTTACCTTCACATACACTTAGGGTTTACAAACTTGAGATTCATGTCAAGAGTTGTGTAAATCAATACAGTTGCAGAATCAAAAGAGCATAAAGATATACAAGCAGGTGCGCTTGTGATTTGCTGAAGAATTCAAGGAAAGAAGGAGTCCATGGATCTCGGAGCTATCATGGGGTCATGGTAGTAAGTTTCCTACACTTGGGTAGCAATAGGATGTTAGTGGTCTAAATCTTATTGTGTAAACTTCGATTCTTTCATAGTGGATTCAGTTTTACCTTGAGGATAGCTAGGTTAAATCCTCCCCAGGTTTTTTACCGGTTTGGTTTTCCTGGGTCATCAGATCTTTGTGTTCTTTAATTTTCGCTACTTTACTGTTTTTGCTTATTTGTGTTAATCTAGATTTAATTAAATTACCTAAGTTAATCACTTGGCTAATTCACTAGGTTAATCTGTTGGGTTTAAGGGGTCTAAACGAACTTACAAGTGGTATAAGAGCGGGTAGCTTTTGTGTTTGATCCTTTGATCTTTTAGCTGATCCTTGACCCCTGTTGTCATGGAACACGGACACTCTCTTGTTGTTCCACCTCACTTTGATGGAAACAACTATGCTTATTGGAAAGTAAGGATGAAAGCATTCCTGAAATCCATTGATGAGAGAGTTTGGAATTCCGTTGAGTACGGATGGGAGATGCCCACTACTCTTGTGAGTGAGTGGCAAACTTCTCAAAAGGAGGCAGCCGCTTTCAATAGCAAAGCTATGAATGCTATTTTTAATGCTGTCTCAATGGAGGAATTTAAGAGAATCTCTAATGTTGAGGTTGCTCATACTGCTTGGAAAATCCTCCAGACTGTGCATGAAGGCACGAAGGCAGTAAAGATTAATAAGTTGCAGCAATTAACCTCTAGATTTGAAAGCATTAGAATGAATGATGATGAATCTTTTGATGAATTCTATGATAAATTGAATGATATTGTTAATTCTGCTTATAATTTGGGTGAAATCTATGATCAACCTAAAATTGTTAGGAAGATTCTTAGATCTTTGACTGAGAATTTTAGACCCAAAGTGACTGACATCACTGAGAGCAAGGATGTGGACTCCATCCCTGTTGAAGAACTTGTAGGATCTCTTCAGTCCTATGAGTTAGACCTCCCTAAGACTAACAAATCCAAATCAATGGCTCTTAAGTCTATTGATGATGTTGAGGATGATGGATTTGATGATGAACTCTCTGCTACAGAGATTGCCTATCTTGCCAAGAACTTTAGAAATTTTCTTAGGAACAATAACAGAAGGGCAAGAGGCAAGAACACTGTTGAACCTAGAAATTTTAGGAGGAATGATCCCACTAAGGTCAATAATACTGAAAAGCCTAAAGAGAAAGTAGGTCAACCTTCTAATAATTCCTTGGGACAACAATGTTATGGATGTCAAGGGTATGGTCATTTGAAATCTGAATGTCCTACATACTTGAAGTCTAAGGGTAAAGCTATGGCTGTAACCCTTAGTTTGGAACTTGATTTATCTGTTGCTAGAGAACAAACTAATAGGTCTACAAGCTCCAAACTTGATCACATGCTGAGTATTCAAAAGTCTCCTTCTGATAAAACTGGTTTAGGTTTTGAAGAAAGTATTTCTGTGCTTGAATCTTCTTCCACTAAATTTGTCCTGTCTTCTGAATCTTCTAAGAGTGAGATTGTCAAACCCTTGGTGAGTGAACCTGTCAAACCTATAAATGTTACTCCACCTAGGAAGATTAGGGTTGATCTTCAAACTTCTCATTCTAGAGCTTCTACTTCTACTAAGGGCAAGTTGCATTATAAGCCTACATGGGTTTGTCATTTTTATGGAAAACCTGGACACATTCGTCCAAATTGTTTTAAATTGCAAGCTGCGAAGCGAGCAAATAAACCGAAAGTACCTGTGCCTCAAGTACATGATCCTATGGTACTTATTGGTGAATTGGTCAAGGCGCTAAACCTTTATTCCAGTCCTGGAGTTGCTCAGAATTCTAATGTGAATCATAACTCCAATGCAAGAGTTGCATCTAAAAAGTTTTGGATGCAAAAGGCTCAATCTAATTGAGTATGTTTGACATGGTCCTTGTGCTTCATTGCTCTATCTTTTGTGACCTTTGTTTCTAGGATTTACATTGCATTACATTCATGCATTTCATTCTAGGATGTTTGTTTTTTTTATATATAAAAAAAAAAAAAAAAATTTGCAAACTGTGTTTTTGCAATTTTTTCTTGAATTTGAAGACAAGGTTGGTCAATCAAATTTTGCATGACATGCTTATGTACCTTGTTTAGCTTTGATGCACTTATGTCTTTTTGCACTTTACTAGCTAAAGTTTTGTTGTGCATGTTGTGTGGGAAGATGCTATATTTGTTGATCACATGATCTTGATTTTGAAGTCGTAGGTCTTTGATTGTCGGACTTGAACTTATTGAGAAAGGCATAAATAACCATCTCACCACTGTTTATTAGCCAATCATGAACACCTTAGTGCATATCGTAAGATTTTGTACTCGAGAAAGTGTAGCATATGTACAAAAAGAACATAAGGTGTAGCCTCTAACTAAAATTGGTGTGTACATTATTGGGCTATAACAATCTCACAAATTCAAATAAAATTGGTGTGTACATTATCCCGGCTATATTATTAAGTTTCTAATCAATTAAATTGAATTATGAGGCAAATCAAGAAACTTATATGATTGCAAGCTTTTATTCTAGGAGATGTGGGAGTTATATGATGTAACTCTTTAAGGAATTGTCTCTTTCAAATTCATGTGATGGATTTTGTAGAAATTGTGATTGATTTCTATGTGCATATCCCCTCACATGTTTCTCAAACCTATGCTAGTTGCACACACTACACAAGTTATTCTTTGCTAAACTGTATACATGTTTGTGTGTGTTCTTTGGTCTGACCAACCAAGTTTGAGAATTTCTGAAAATTGATGCAGAACATGTTTGCTTGTTTGAATTTTTTTTTGGGGTATTGAAAGAAAATTTTGCTTTGAGAAATCTGGGTTGAATTCATGTGTTTTTGGAAAACATCTCATCTCATACTCATGCATTTTTCTCATAAAATCTGATGCTTTGAGAAGAGACTGCACTGAAATTGGTGTGTTTTTCAAAAAATTAATTTTTCCAGAATTTCGATCGATCGAAACTGATTTTCGACCGATTGAAAATGTTTCAAAATCAATGGAAAAGTTTCTGGTTGACTCGATCGATCCAAGTTGAATTTGGATCAATCGAAGCTATTTTCGATCAATCGAATGTAATTTTTGATCAATCGAAAATCGAGCTGTATGTTTTTAAAAAGAAGTTTTCCACGTGATCTCTTCACCTTTTCAAAAACTTTTTCAAATTTTTTGTCTCCCTACCAACCGGTCAAGCACTTTTCTTCGAGATTTTGTCGTTTTCTTCCAATTCTTTTGCTTAATCTCTCTCTCCCAAGGACGGTAAGACCTTTTTGCCCCTCCCTTTGCATTTATTTTCATGTCTCATGCATTATTTTCATGCATTTTTGGGTTATTTTTGAAATTTTTATTTTGGCAAATTTGGAATTGATTTTGAGTGTTTCTTTCTCAAATTTTTCATGGGTTTTTGTGGGGACACTACACACAAGCACTACAAGTGGTTTAATTTGATTATTTTTGTGGTTTGTGGAAAATTTGAAATTCTAGGGCTTGAAATTGAGAAAATTTGGGGTTTTGTTCAATTTGAGTTAAATTGATAAAATTGGCTTGTTAGATTGATTAATTTGATCCTTATATTGAGTTAATTGACTGTTGTGTTGATCAATTTATCAATTAGTTATGTTTTGAAAAATTGGGTTTTTCAAATTGGGTATTTTTGATACATATTACATGCTCAAGCCAATTTTGTTAATTTAGATCATAATTGAACTTGTTACTGCATTAGCTCATGCATCATTTGCATATCTTGCTCATGCATCATATAGAATTGATATTTCTATACTTTGTGTTGTGCTAACTTGCAGTCTGCCCTTGGTTTTCTTGGTTTTTGGTTTTGTTCCTCTCTTACTGTGTCTCTCTTTATTCCTTAGCACCATGCCTAGGAAAACTAGAGCCCGTAGGACTTCTAACCCTTCACCTTCTTTTGATAGTGATCGGTTTCCTAGTGCCCAGAACCAAGAGACCTATAAGACCTTTAATCTTAGGTGTCAAATTTGGGGTGAGCGTAGAGTCATTTTAGATGAGGTTGATCCTGAGGTGAGACGGAACTTTGAGCGTCGGGGTTGGTTACCTCTACTTGATTTTGAGCATCCTCCTCCTGCTTCTTTGATTAAAGAGTTCTATTCGAACCTCTCTATCCATGTCTACGATAACGACACCTTGGTAAAGGTGTGGCTACGTGGTGTGGAGTATCGCATTACCCCTCGGGTAGTGTCTGATGCTCTTGGGGTGCCCATTGTTGACCATCCCGTTTTTCCTTATGAGGAGTCTCCACCTCTTGATGACGTGCTGTCATACATCACTGGGTCTTCTATCCAGTGGGGTTCTGATCCTCGGATCACTTCTGCTGAGCTTTCCAAGCTTCACTATCTTTTTTTTAGGATAGCGTGTCATTCTTTGTGGCCTATTTCTCATGTCCATACCATCCCTCTTGAGCGATGTATCTTTTTGTATGCGCTAATTGCTGATGCTCCTATCAGTTTTCCTCATTTGTTCCTTCGTTCTTTGAACGAGGTTCATCGGTCTAGTTCTACGGCTCATGCTTTATTCTTTCCTATTTTCATTCATAGGATTCTCTTTTTTCTTGGTCTAGATGATTTTCCTGTTTCTGAGTCTGTTCATATTATTGCTCTTATTGGTGCTACCTTTTTGAGGCAAAGGGCTGCTCAACTTCGAGCTAGCTCTAAGCGTCCTAGGGTAGAACCTTCCGGTATCACTCCACCCCTCTCTTCTTCTACAGATATTCCTGCAGCTAAGCCATCTTCTGATCCTGCTGTTGCTGCTGCTGCTGATGTTCCTCCATCGTTTGATGAGGTTTCAGACCTTCATCGCACTTTGGATACTGTCATGACCGTTCAGGCGGCTCATGGTCAGCTTTTGGTGGACATCCTTGATGAGCTACGTGCCCTGCGAGTGGATTTGGCGAGTTCTCATCATTCTCCTCCACCTCCTTTTGATGATGAGTGAGTGCCCTTTGGCAATTCGTCACAAAAAGGGGGAGTGCATATTGGATATCTTGGAGTTTTTTTTTGAAGAGGAGATTTTTGTTTTAGGGGGAGTTTTGAGCTTTTGTAGCTTTGTGTGATACCTTGGAGCTTGTGGAGTTATTAGATTGTATCTAGGCGCTTCACCTTGTATTTACATTTTTGGCTCTTGATTAGGATATATATTTTGTGCTACATTGGTTACTGATATGTTTCTTGTTTCACTATACTTCATTGCCTATTGATTTATATTTATGATGTTATTCATAATATATATCTTTATTTTGTGTTATGTGAAATCAAGAAGTTTATTTTATATTCCTTGTTTTTTTTCTTCCACACATGCGTTTATGTGTTTGTTAAGTGTTACAGGAATATACAGGTTGTTTTCAGTCGAGCTGCTGTCTACCTTGCAACTGTTAGATAGTAGTTTAGGTTGAATTGTTTAAGTGGCTATTTATTTTGTAATGGGCTATTTCAATTTGTAAACTTTGAGCTTTTTGTTAAGTCTGTGTTTTGTCACGGATTGCCAAAGGGGGAGTTTGTTAGGTTCTAAGAATTAGGAACTAATGTATTAGAACTTCAATTTGTAATGTTGGCAAACCATGATCAAAACAATGTTTAGTCTTGTGTTAGACTTTGCTCAAAGTATGGGATTTTATGTGAAGTTGGAATCGAGTTTACTGCAGAAGTAACTGTTCACTTTCTGCCAGACTCGATCGATCGAAAATTCGGCTCGATCGATCGAAAATCGGGCAGATCGTTTTTCTGCAGAAAATTCCAACTCAGCCCTAGTCCATTTAATGTATAGGGTTTTATGTTTTGCCCTAAGTATAAAAGGAAAAACCCTAGCCACGTTTTTAGATTTCTGAATGCTGTGTTTGTGAATCTCATTGTGAGATCTAAAGGTGTTTACCTTCACATACACTTAGAGTTTACAAACTTGAGATTCATGTCAAGAGTTGTGTAAATCAATACAGTTGCAGAATCAAAAGAGCATAAAGATATACAAGCAGGTGCACTTGTGATTTGCTGAAGAATTCAAGGAAAGAAGGAGTCCGTGGATCTCGGAGCTATCATGGGTTCATGGTAGTAAGTTTCGTACACTTGGGTAGCAATAGGATGTTAGTGGTCTAAGTCTTATTGTGTAAACTTCGATTCTTTCATAGTGGATTCAGTTTTACCTTGAGGATAGCTAGGTTAAATCCTCCCCAGGTTTTTTACCGGTTTGGTTTTCCTAGGTCATCAGATCTTTGTGTTCTTTAATTTCCGCTGCTTTACTGTTTTTGCTTATTTGTGTTAACCTAGATTTAATTAAATTACCTAAGTTAATCACTTGGCTAATTCACTAGGTTAATCTGTTGGGTTTAAGGGGTCTAAACGAACTTACAAATATCACTTCATGAAGTCAATCCGAATCAATGCATTGGTCCGTTCAAATAAGTAGTTATTGTCCATTGACAATAACGACTCTTAACTGCCATTGATATTCAAAAAATTTATATACACGACCATAAATTGTTTTGAAGACGGAATTCCATATTAAACGGAATTCACTTCACATCAACGTAAACTCAATCACCAAAACTAAATTATGAACGTGATCATATAGAACTTGTTCAAAGACATAATAATGCAAAAAATTTTACTGCAGAACATTAAAACTCAAAGATAATGGTTTTCTTAAATTCTAAAAACAATCACATGCTATACAATCATGAAATTGAAAACCTGGCCCTGATACTAATTGTTGGGAAATCAGGTTTTGTATCTCATACAAAACATACCACGGAAGCAACAAAAATGGATCTATTTCACTCATGATTGATAACATGCACTATGTAAATTTCAGAATTTAAGAATGAAATAGCATACTTTGGTGCGGTGAAATTCAAAACAAAATATTAGAAGTACTTAGGAACACTTTTAATCTTCACTTCAATTCCACTTTACGCCTAAAAAGTGTGGTCTCTCAATCAGTTTCTAAGGGAGAATAATTGAATGGTTTCACTCGCACATACACACCACCTCACAATAATGTCTCTTTTTTTTTTTATGAAAAAATTCTGTATGTTTCTCCTTTTATAACTAACTGATTATCTAATTGGGCCAGCCTATTTCTAATTGGGCTTTTAGTATGTGGCTTTGAGTGGGACCAAAAGGGTCCAAAAAGACACTAGCTCCAATGGGCCTTGGGCTTTTCTATCAACTCTTGACAAGCCCGAAGTTACCATTAATTATATTGAATACTACTATATAAATATAATTGCACCCTAGTCCTTATTAATAAATTATATCTCAAGACTTTATTATACATGAAATCCCTTCATAAAAAATATTCGTAGTAATACAAAGTCATGAATGTAGACTGCCACTTTGTTAATTAATACATCTTAATCCTTGAGTACCCAGTTTTATCCTTTAAGTTCTTCATCATATATTTATGAAATCCAATTTCATAAATATATATTTTAGTATATCTTTACTAAAGTGGTTAGGTCTAACACTCTGAATAACCAAACACATTAAACTTATCTCAAGGAAATATGTTATATCTCTGTTAAGAGATTATGAATTCCACCTTGAGAATATATGTTCCACCAACATTAAATGTGGTTGCCCAACAAACTGAGGTTTTGATCGTTACTTTAGATCTTACTCCTGATATATTAAAGCAACCTATACTTCATGATTAGGTCCATTATTCTCTTAGGATTAAGAGTTCATGCAAATAGAAGTCGTGAGATTTATTATTCATGTGACAGTCGTTAGAAGAATAATAAATCTCACAGCGGTCCAGTTGAATATATCTTAACTCTTGAAACATATCAACATATCAACTAGAAGTTTCTACTTCCATGATCAAGACAAATCATCTTAGTTGATATATTATAGTCTTTGCAGATGAAATGCCCAATTTCATCACCGACTACGAACTATAATTCTGAGTTTACAAAGAACTTGTGATCTATATCTTCTGTGACTAAATCACATAAATCACATACTATGCATCTCATGGACTACATGATAATGTCCAAATATTCATGTTACCATTATTTTAGATAATAATAAAATAACTTTATTAATTATAACATTAAGTCATACATAATGTCATACATAGCATCATACAATAGGATTTAAGGGCACATATCCTAACACATCCTGCATTTGATGCTGTAGAACATTTGAAATAGATGCTAGGATATAGCACTTGGCCATCTCATTAGATTTCTACCAGTGATCATATCGCTGTTTTCCTCAAGAGGAGCATCTAATGATGGAAAGCTAGGACATGGTTGAGTAAGCACATATTTGTGCTCTTCAGCAATAAAAACAATGTCCAAATTTCTTTTCTAGTCAACATAGTTGGATCCAGTCAGTTTGTTTTGATTAAGAATAGCAACAAGTGGGCTAAATGATGCTATGTTTTAAATCTGACAATAATAAACATGAATATAATAAGTAAACTGGACATTATCAATTTAGCATATAAGCATATAATATGGAACCTTAATAAAACCATAAAATAATATATGCAACGACAACCTAATCCATGTCTATAATTTCTTGGTAGCAAGTTTATTATAAACACATCAATTAGTTGAGAACTATTCTCATTATCAATGCTATCATGATAACTCTGATCAAGCATTAATAATATGCCGTTTTTGTCTTTAGACTCTAAGTAATAAACTAATAATGACATAGTTTTTTTGGGAGATTAACATTACACTTAGTCTAGTGTACACCATTATCTAGAATCATGGGTAGCCACATTTCATCTCCCTTATAATGTTTAAACTTGTAGTACCATGGAATAAAACACCTTCCTTTGGGATCGCGAGGCATATACACCAAGACGAGGTGCTTATTCACACTACTTTAAACAGGTTAGTTCAATCTTGTATTACTATGAAGTTAACACCTTCCTTTGGGATCGCAAGGCATATACACCAAGACGAGGTGTTTACCCACACTACTATGAGCCAATAATGGAGGCCGTGAGATCCAACCCTTGTATCTCTCTCCTAGTAGATATTTTAAATTAAAGGTTTTTAAGATCAAGAACAATAATAACGCTAGACACCTTGAAAACATAATCATAATCTCATTAGGAATAAATTTCATTAAACAAATACTTTAATCCTAGCGTTAATATATATTAATATAAAAGCGAACCCATATATATATATATATATTATATATTTATATATAATATACCATACGGATGTGTTATATATTCGATAACACATGGCAGTTAACACATGTTAATTACCATATCCTAGACCATAATTGATTTGCAAGTAAACCATGTAAACCTATATTATATATATATATATATATATATATATATAACAACCATCACACCTTACATATATATATATATATATATATATATATACATAATATACCGTACGGATGATTACACCTTATATATATTATGTATAACAAAGAAAACATGCCAAGCGGTGCAAACCTTCGCACATGGCAGTTAACATATGACTGTTATATATTCGATCATATACCATACGGAAGTACATTTGAACTTTAACATATATTTTATATATATATATATATATATATATAAAATATACCATACGGATTGAAATGCATTTGATGTTAAAGTCCAGTGAAAACAACAAATCATCTAGAAGTTTATGGCCATGGAAAACTTCAAAACAAAGAATTTCATTTAATGATAGGCCACTTCGAACAAACCAAGAGAATATACATCCTTGGTGTGAACCCGATATCATCTAGAAACCATTTTTCTTTTATTTTAAAAATTCAATCACATGCTATACAATCATGAGATGAACAACCTGGCTCTGATACCAATTGTTGGAATATCTAGTTTTGTATCTCATACAAAACACACAGTGGAAGCAACAAAGATGGATCTATTTCATCCATGATTGATAACATGCACTATGTAAATTTCAGAATTTAAGAACGAGATAGCGTACCTTGGTAAGGTGAAATTCAAAACAAAATATTAGAAGTACTTGGAAATACTTTTAATCTTCACCCCACTTTCACTTTACGCCCAAGAAGTGTGGTCTCTCAATCAGTTTCTAAGAGAGAATAATTGAGTGGCTTCACTCGCACATACATACCACTTCACAATGATGTCTCTTTTTCTCTTATAAAAAATTCTGTACGTTTCTCCATTTATAACTAACTGATCATCTAATTGGGCTGCCCTATTGGGCCATTCCAATTGGGCTTTAGTGTGTGGTTTGGAGTGGGACCAAAAGGGATCAATAAGACACTAGCTCCAATGGGCCTTGAACTTTTCTATCAACTCTTGACAAGCCTAAAGTTACCATTAATTATATATAATACCACTATGTAAATATAATTGCACTATAGGCGTTATTAATAAATTATATCTCAAGACTTTATTATACATGCAACCCCTTCATAAAATATTCGTAGTAATACAAAGTCATGAATGTAGACTGTCACTTTGAAAATTACTATATCTTAATCCTTGTGTGCCCGGTTTAATCCTTTAAGTTATTCATCATATATATATGAAACCAATTTCATAAATATATACTTTAGTGTATCCTTACTAAAGTGGTTAGGCCTAACACTCTGAATAACCAAACACATTAAACTTATCTCAAGGGAATATTTTATATCTTCGTTAAGAGATTATGAATTTCATTTTGAGAATATATGTTCCATCAACACTAAATGTGGCTGCCTAACATACTGAGATTTTAATCGTGAATTTAGATCTCACTCCTGATATATAAAGCAACCTATATCTCATAATCAAGTCCATTATTTTCTCAGGATTAAGAGTTCATGCAAATAGAGGTCGTGAGATTTATAATTGATTTGACAGTCGTTAGAAGAATAATAAATCTCACAACGGTCTAGTTCAATATGTCTTAACTCTTAAAACATATCAACATATCAACTAGAAGTCTCCACTTCCATGATCAAGACAAATCATCTTAGTTGATATGTTATAGTCTTCGCAGATGAAATGTCCAATTTCATCACCGACTACGAACTATAATTTTGAGTTTACAAAGAACTTGTGATTTATATCTTCTGTGACTAAATCACATACTATGCATCTCATGGACTATATGATAATGTCCAAATATTCATGTTGCCATTATATTAGATAATAATAAAACAACTTTATTAATCATAACATTAAGTCATACATAATGTCATACATAGCATTATACTATAGAATTTAAGGGCACATATCCTGACATGAACATCCTAATATCTGAATTTTAATCAAAGTTTAATTCTTAGGATGTGACCAGTCTTTCCAAAGTACTTTATATCAAACTGAACTAGACAACCAAAACTTAATTGACGACAAAAACTCTACATCATTCTAAATGATTAGAATGTCATCGACATACATTAAGAAATTTATTATTCTATATAATTTTTACACACTTAAGGCTTTCAAATATTTTACCAAAATCAAACAATTTGATTGCTTGATCAAATATGATATTTTATGATTTAGATGCTTTCTTTGGTCCATAAATGGACTTTAAGCATCTTGGAATATAATAAAATAATGGTTATTAAAATCCCATATTTCACCAATCTTAAATATCATTTAGATTGATAAGATCTAGACATATGTGCCAAAACATAAAATTACAATGGTTGAAAACTTTCTCTTTAAAAAGTAAAATATGTAAATTTCCATTTAGAAGATAATCATAGACAATTTCCATTTAGAAGATAATCATAGATAATTATATAGGATGCAAGACACGAAGTCAAGACAAGGTATCTATTCATATTACAATAAACTTAACAAAAGGGTTATTTCAGCACTCCCATTCCTTATTTGGGTTTTTCTTAAATAATTGTTGATGATGTGTGACAAAATCAGTAGGCTGGATGCTTCGGATTTCGATGGCGAAAAGATAATCTGGAAAGAACCTGAAGAGATGAACAAACTATTAGAGGTGACCAGGGTGGACCGGCCAAAAACCCTCCGATGATGAAGTCAGTGTCTCTTTCAACTTTAAGAATTCCAAATTACTTGGAAGAGATTTTTCATACCTTTTCATCAGTAATAGTTGTTTGTATAGTGCATGTTATATGCAGTTACTTACTTGATAACTTATCCTATATTGGGTCGGAAGGTTCGGAGTTAACTTCCATAACTACTATGGAAGTTACATTATTTGGTCATACGTTCTGTAACTGTCATCGAAGATGGTTTCATGGAAATGTCTTTGATTTCGCATTTGCATTCTGGAATAAGTGTATTAACCTCGTCTTGGGATTGCATGTGGTAACCACGCCTAAAGTCCTTGTAGGCCGTCCAAGAGTCTTAATGGACGGACGACCCTGACATGGACGAGGTTCATGGGCTAAGTCATCTTTGTTTCTTCTTTGGACGACCTCTACGGACGAGCTTGGAGTTGGCTTATTTTCAGACTATCAGTTGCCCCCCTGTCCGTGGGTCGTCTAGGAGGTGTGACATGGTGTAGCTCTCTGGACGCGTGTATCTATGTCTGTGTAAACAAGTCACGTGTCACGATCTCACTAGTGAAAGTTCACGTCGACTCATTTTTCGAGGAGTGTGCCACGTGTCAGCTTATGATTAGTTGTGTCGTTTCAGGTACGAAAGTTTTCGCCTATAAATAGTGGAATTCCTGAGCTACCCCCCTCATTTCTGAAATTTTTCTTCCCTGACACTCCTCGTCCTAGCGCCTCATCTAGAAGTTTCTCGCGTCCATAGTCATCACGTAGGTCCAGGTATTTTCCTCACTCTTGTCCTTAGGTTTAAAATTCCCAAAAAATGACTGAGATTGTCCTTTCCTCGTCTAGTAATAGCCTCGAGAAAGCCATAGACGAGTTTCATGAACCAAGTAGCTTTAATGGGTCAAGTGATAGTAGTAGTAATGGTAGCAACAGTAGTAGTAGTGGGGAGAATACCTCAGATGAGTATACGTCAGGCGTCCCTAGAGTTCCTTTGGAGGTTCCTCAGATGAGTATACAGAACCAATCATGCTTCTGTATAATGTAACATCAACAGACTCACCTGAAGGATCATTAGTTAATTTTGCATTAGCAGCCATTGGTGTCCTAGCATGTGCAGCCTTGTCAAGACCAAATCTCTTGACCAAATTTTGCGCATACTTAGCTTGGTTGATGTAAATTCCAGCATCTGTTTGCTTTACCTGCAATCCCAAGAAATAAGTTAGTTCACCAACCATACTCATCTCAAACATGGCCTTCATTTCATCTGCAAAAGATTTAGCAAGAGAATCATTAGTAGCACCAAAAATAATATCATTAACATAAATTTGAGCAACTACAAAATGATTCTTATCCTTTCGTATGAAGAGAGTGGTGTCAACAAAACCTCTTTTAAAACCATGGTCTGTGAGATATGCAGTTAGTCTATCATACCAAGCTCGTGGAGCTTGTTTCAAACCATAGAGGGCTCTCTTCAACTTGTAGACATCATCTGGCCAATGAGGATCAACAAAACCTTTTGGCTGTTCAACATATACCTCTTCTTGCAACATGCCATTTAAGAAGCGCTCTTGACATCCATTTGATATAACTTGAAGTTCATATGACTTTCTATGGCCAAGAGAATCTGAATAGATTCCAATCTTGCTACAAGTGCAAAAGTCTCATCAAAATCAATCCCTTCTACCTGTGTGTACCCTTGAGCAACAAGCCTAGATTTATTTCTGACAACAGTTCCATGTTCATCTGACTTGTTCTTGAAAATCCACTTGGTTCCAATAATATTGACTCCCTTTGGTCTAGGAACTAGTTCCCACACATCATTCCGAACAAACTAATGAAGTTTTTCATGCATAGAATTTACCCAATCAGCATCTTGTAGAGCTTCATCCACTTTTTTCGATTCAAATTGGGATAAATAGCATGAGTGAGTAATCACATTTAAAGCTTTGGATCTCAGTCTCATGTTATCATTCAAACTCCCCAAGATATTAGTAGCCGGATGATTCAACTTAACTCTAGTGGATGGACCTTTGACTAATAATGTAGAAGTACCTTTCTGTTCTGATGAACCTTGAAACTCTCTCCGTTCTTGTTGAGTTTCATGAACTGGTGTAGATGGTTCTGAACTTGATGGCATAGAGGCTGTATCATTCAATAACATCAACTCTTCCTCAGTGTGCTTTCCCACATAATTTTCAGGTAGAGAGTCATCAACTTCCATAACCTGTTCTTGAACTGGAGATGCTTTTTTGGAATGACCATCTGAATTTAACTCATCATTGATCACAACATTTGAAGACTCCATGACTGTTTTAGTTCTCAGATTGTATACTCTGTATGCTCTACTGGTGGAAGAGTATCCCAGAAAATAACCCTTGTCACTCTTAGCATCAAATTTTTCCAGGTTCTCTCTATCATGCAAAATGTAACAGTCACTGCCAAATATTCTGAAGTATTTGACTACAAGCTTCTTTCCTCTCCAGAGTTCATAGGGATTTTACTTGGAGTTAGCTCTGAAATATACCCGATTAAGAGTGTGACATCCAGTATTAACAGCTTCTCCCTAGAATGATTTAGGCATCTTCTTATTATGGAGCATGACACGAGCCATTTCTTGTACAACCCTATTCTTCCTTTCCACTATTCCATTTTGTTGTGGTGTTTTGGGCGAAGAGAATTCCTAATGTGTGCCTTGATTATTGCAAAAAGTAGCCAGTTTTGTGTTTTCAAACTCTCTTCCATGGTCACTTCTAATTCTGGCTATCACAGTTCCTTTTTCTACTTGCAATTTTTTGCACAAATGGATCATCTTTTTAGGAGCCTCAGCTTTATCTTTCAAAAGTACAACCCATGTAAATCTGGTAAAATCATCCATAACAATGAGAATATACTTCTTTCCACCTAAACTCTGAACTCTGGCAGGACCCATGAGATCAATGTGCAGTAGCTCCAAAGGTCTTGTGGTTTGAACATCAGTTACAGTCGAATGTTTGGACTTCACTTGTTTACCCATCTGACATGGTCCACAGATGCATTTTTCAATCTTCTCAAACTTGGGCAACCCAATAACAACATCACATTTTGAAATCTTCTCTAATTGTTTAAGACTGGCATGTCCCAATCTCTGATGCCATAAGTCCACTTGATTGATCTTAGCACTAAAGCATTTGTTACTTATAGTTGGAGTGATACCATAACAGTTGTCAGCTGTCCTCACACCAACACACATACAGTCACCTTCTCCATCAAGTATTTCACATTCATGTTTAGTAAAGAACACATTCGGTCCATTGTCACAAATCTGACTTATGCAGAGTAAGCTAGCTTTCAACCCATCAACATACCAAACATCTTCAAAAACAGGTAATCCTAGAATATCCACAGTGCCAATGCCTCTAATCACAGATTTGCTTCCATCTCCAAATGTGACTGTTCCAATCTTCCCTTCAAAGAGTGTCTTGAACAAAGCTTTGTTTCCTGTTATATGCCTGGAACAACCACTATCCAAATACCAAAGACAAAAATCACGTGCCTTTAAGGCGGTTAAAGCAGTTTAGCACATGTAATTATTATCATATGTGATTATACCAAGACACTCAAGAAAAAGTTTAACACAAATGGTAAAAGACAAGCATATCAAGTAGACAATGTGGCAACCTAATGAGAAGATTTTCAGGAAAATCCATAACAACAGAGGTCAAGGATCAGCTCAAAGATCAAAGGATCAAAAACAAAAGCTACCTGCTCTGATACCAATTGAAAGTTTGTTTAGACCCCTTAAACCGAAACAAATTAACCTAGTTATTTAGTCAAGTGATTAACTTAGGTAAATTATTCAGATCTAGGTTAACGCAAATATATCAAATCATGTAAAAGTGCGGAATAATAAAGAACACATGATATGATGACCCAGGAAAACCAAACCGGTAAAAAACCTGGGGAGGATTTAACCTAGCTAGCCTCAAGGTAAAACGAATTCACTATGAAAGAATCGAAGTTTACACAATAGAGACTTAGACCGCTAACATCCTATTGCTATCTGCCTGTAGGAAACTTACTACTATGACCACGTGACAGCTCCGAGACCACGGACTCCTTCTTTCCTTGAATTCTTCAGCAAAGCACAAGCAACACCTGCTTGTATATCTTGAAGTTCTTTTGTTCTGCAACTGTATGATTTACCAATCTCTTGACATGAATCTTGAGTTTGGAAACTCTAAGTGTATGTGAAGGTAAACACCTCTAGATCTAACAATTAGATTCATAAACACAGCATTCAGAACTCTAAAAACGTGGCTAGGGTTTTCCTTTATATACTTAGGGCAAAACATAAAACCCTATACAATAAATGGGCTAGGGCTGAGTTGGAAAATTCTGCAAAAAACGTTCTGCACGACTTTCGATCGGTCGAGTCTAATTCTCGATCGATCGAGTCAGGCAGAAGTGCACAGTAAATTCTGAGTTAACTCGATTCCAACTTTACATAAAAAGCCATACTTTGAGCAAGTCTAACATAAGACTAAAGATTGTTTTGATCATGGTTTGCCAACATTACAAATTGAAGTTCTAATACATTTGTTCCTAATTCTTAGAACCTAACAATCTCGATCATGGAAATGGAGACTTCTAGTTGATATGTTGATATGTTTTAAGAGTTAAGACATATTGAATTGGACCGTCGTGAGCTTTATTATTCTTCTAACGATTGTCAAATGAATAATAAATCTCGCGACTCCTATTTGCATGAACTCTTAATCAAGAATAATGGACCTGATCATGAGGTGTAGGTTGCTTTGATATATGAGAAGTGAGATCTATAGTCACGATCGAAACCTCAGTATGTTGGGCAACAACATTTAGTGTTGATGGAACATATATTCTAAAGATGGAATTCATAGTCTCTTAACGGAGATATAAAATATTCTATTGAGATAAGTTTCATGGGTTTGGTTATTCAGAGTGTTAGGCCTAACCACTTTAGTAAGAATATACTAAAGTATATATTTATGGAATTGAATTTCATAAATATATGATGAATAATTTAATAGGATTAAACCGGGTACTCAAATATTAAGATGTAGTAATTAACAAAGTGGTAGTCTACATTTATGACTTTGTATTACTACGAATATTTTATGAAGGGGTTGCATGTATAGTAAAGTCTTGGGATATAATTTATTAATAAGGCCTAGAATACAATTATATTTATATATAATTAATGGTAACTTTGGGCTTGTCAAGAGTTGATAGAAAAGCCCAAAGCCCATTGGAGCTAGTCTCTTATTGGTCCCTTTTAGTCCCACTCCAAGCCAGACACTAAAACCCAATTGGCAAGGCCCAATAGGTCGGGCCAATTAGATAATCAGTTAGTAATAAAGGGAGAAACATACATAATTTTTCATAAGAGAAAAAGAGACATCATTGTGAAGTGGTGTGTATGTGCAAGTGAAGCCACTCAATTATTCTCCCTTAGAAACTGCTTAGGAGATCACACTTCTTGGGCGTAAAGTGGAATTAGAGTGAAGATTAAAAGTGTTCTCAAGTACTTCTAATCTTTTGTTTTAAATTTTACCATACCAAGGTACGCTATTTCGTTCTTAAATTCTGAAATTTACATAGTGCATGTTATCAATTACGAATGAAATAGATACATTTTTGTTGCTTCCGCTATGTGTTTTGTATGAGATACCAAACCAGATATTCCAACAGAAAGAACATTGGAAGAGGAATTGTCCAATTTTCAAAGCTGCCAAGAATGAAGGAATGAAAAGTACATTCCTTCTTGAAATATGTTTGGTATAGAATCCCATGGATTCCTGGTGTGTGAATTCAGGTTGTACTAATCATATCTGTAATACTTTGTAGGGGTTCCAAGAGACCATAAAGCTGAATGAAGGGAAATTGTTTCATACTTTGGCTGATAGGAGCTGAATACCAGTTGTAGCTATTGGAGTGTTTAATTTGTATTTTGAGTCTAGGGTTTTAATATTGGAAGACTGTTTGTATGTACCTAATGTTCGTAGGAATTTAATTTCTGCAACTTATTTATGTAAACATGCATATTATGTTATCCTAAAAGACAATGTTATAATAAAGAAGGATAAAGTGTTTATCTATTCTGAAAATAATGTGGATGGTCTTTATATTTTAACTCTTAATAAGTATGAATTATTCAATTCTGAATTAGATAGTAGCTCTCATGTAAAATCATTAAAGAGAACGTTTTCTTCTACTAGTGATGCATATCTATGGCACTTGCGTTTAGGTCATATTTATTCAAATACTAATCAAAGATGGACTTTTACAGCCCATGGACTTTGATGGATTTCCAGTTTGCGAATCTTGTTTGGAAAGTAAAATGACCAAACGACCTTTTAATGCAAAAGGTAGAAGAGCCCAAGAGTTACTTGAATTAGTTCATACAGATGTATGTGGTCCAATGTCAACCCAAGCAAAAAGAGGTTATTAGTACTTCATTACTTTTACGGATGATTATTCAAGATATGGTTCTGTGTACCTAATGAGACGGAAGTCCGAAGCCTTTGAAAAGTTCAAAGAGTTTAGGACTGAAGTTGAAAATCAATTGGGTAAACGCAGAAAGGCCATTTGATTTGATCGAGGTGGCAAATACCTTCTTGGGGATTTCAAGGATTACCTAATTCAAAATGGGATTGTCTCCCAATTGACTGCACCTGGAACTCCCTAACAAAATGGTGTAGCGGAAAGAAGGAATAGTACTCTTTTGGAAATGGTTAGGTCTATGATGAGTTATTCAACTTTATCAATTTCCTTTTGAGGATATGCACTAAAAATTGCTATGCATATTTTGAATTTAGTTCCATCAAAATCAGTTCCAAACACACCTAAGGATTTGTGGAATGGGCGCAAGCCTAGCATGAGGTATCTCCACATTTGGGGATGTCCAGCACATGTGTTGAAAGGGAAGTCTGATAAGTTGGAAGTTAAAACGGAAGCATGCATGTTTTTAGGGTATTCAAAGGAAACCAAGGGGTTATTTATTTTATAATCATGAGGATAACAAAGTGTTTGTTAGCACCCATGCCAAATTTTTAGAACACGATTATGTGAATAATTTTAATCCTAGAAATAAAGTTGTATTGGCTGAATAAGATGAACCTGTAATTGAACAGCCAATGGATGAAACTAGGAATGATGTGGCTGTATTGGATACATGTTAAGATTAGTGTCCTTAAATCCTATTGTATGATACTATGTATGATATTATGTTTGACATTAAGTGAGAAATGATGTATGACTTAATATTGTGATTAATAAAATTGTTTTATTATTATCTAAAATAATGGTAACATGAATATTCGGACATTATCATATAGTCCATGTGATACATAGTATGTGATTTTATGTAATTTAGTCACAGAAGATATAGATCGCAAGTTTTTTGTAAACTCAGAATTTTGGTACGTAGTCAGTGATGAAATTAGGCATTTCATTTGCGAAGATTATAACATATTTGTTAGGATATGTGCCCCTAAATCCTATTGTACGATATTATGTATGATATTATGTATAACATTATGTGAGAAATGATGTATGACTTAATATTGTGTTTAATAAAGTTACTTTATTCTTATCTAAAATAATGGTAACATGAATATTCGGACATTATCAAATAGTCCATGAGATGCATAGTATGTGATTTATGTGATTTAGTCACAGAAGATATAGATCACAAGTTCTTTGTAAACTCAGAATTTTGGTTTGTAGTCGGTGATGAAATTGGGCATTTCATCTGCGAAGACTATAACATATTAACTACGATGATTTGTCTTGATCATGGAAATGGTGACTTCTAGTTAATATGTTGATATGTTTTAAGAGTTAAGACATATTGAACTGGACCGCTGTGAGATTTATTATTCTCCTAACGACTGTCAATTGAATAATAAATCTCACGACTTGTATTCACATGAACTCTTAATCCTGAGAGAATAATGGACCTGATCATGAAATGTAGGTTGCTTTGATATATCAGGAGTGAGATCTAAAGTAACGGTCAAAACCTCAGTATGTTGGGCAGCCACATTTAGTGTTGATGGAATATATATTCTCAAGATGGAATTCATAGTCTCTTAACGGAGATATAAAATATTCTCTTGAGATAAGTTTAATGGGTTCAGTTATTCAGAGAGTTAGACCTAACCACTTTAGTAAGACTAAAGTATATATTTATGAAATTGGATTTCATAAATATATGATGAATAACTTAAAAGGATTAAACCGGGTACTCAAGGATTAAGATGTAGTAATTTACAAAGTGGCAGTCTACATTCATGACTTTGTATTACTACGAATATTTTATGAAGGGGTTGCATGTATAATAAAGTCTTGGGATATAATTTATTCATGAGGCCTAGAGTGCAATTATATTTATATAGTGGTATTAAATATAATTAATGGTAACTTTGGACTTGCCAAGAGTTGACAGAAAAGCCCAAGGCCCATTGAAAATAGTGTCTTATTTGTTCCCTTTTGGTCCCACTCCAAGCCACACACTAAAGCCCAATTGGGAAGGCCCAAAAGGCTAGCCCAATTAGATAATCAGTTATGTGGAGAGAAACATACAGAATTTTATATAGAATGAAATGGTTTGTATGTGATAAGATGTAATAAAAATAAGGAAGAGAGACACTCTTTCATATTCTCTCCAGAAAACATAGAACTGATTGAGAAACCACACATCTTGGGCATCAAGTGGAATTGGAGTGAAGATTGAAAATGTTCCCGAGTACTTCTTCATTCGGTTTTGAATTTCACCGCTTCAAGGCACACTCTCTCGTTCTTATATTCTGAAACCTACATAGTGTATGTTATCAATTGCGAATGAAGTAGATCTGTTTATTTTCCGCTGCGTATGTTTTGTATGTGATACAAACATGTATATTTCCCAACATTGGTATCAGAGCGGTTTTCATTTCGAATCTGTATAACATGTTTTGTGCATTTTTGGAATTAGAGATAATAGTTTCAAGTTGATAGAGGATTATACATTTAATTTTCTGCATGGTTGTTGAAACTATGATTTGATAAAAACTGATATTGATGTTATGATGTTGTTTAAATATGAATTTAAGAATGTTAAATTGATCTTTAAGGCTATAGCATCAATAGATTTCAGTTTTGATATCAATTTCTGTCTATCATTTTCGTATGATGGTTGTTTATTCATGCAAAACTGTTGAAAACTGCCTTAGAAGAATTTCTGGAAATTCGAGTTTTACGAGTTTCGATCGATCAAGTAAAACAGAGACCAATCTTTTGAATCGATTAATATTCAATTGCTATTCGATCGATCGAATTTTCTTTTCGATCGATCGAGAGGCGATCGAGTATCAATCGAACTAGGCAGAAGGTCAAGTTCCAATTGTTTAATTTTTTTGACCGATCGAGGGGCACATTCGATCGATCGAAAGAAAGAAAATCTGAATTTTTTCTAAGAGTTTTCAAACTTTAAAAGTGCAAGGCTGTGTATAAAGTGCAAGGCTGTGTATAATTAGTTTATGCATATTTACAAGATAAAAACCTTTAATTTTAAAACATCTAGTGGGAGAGAGATACAAGGGTTGGATCTCACGGCCTCCATTATCAGTTCATAGTAGTGTGAGCTAAGCACCTCGTCTTGGCGTATATGCCTCGCGATCCCAAAGGAGGGTGTTTACTTCATAGTACTACAGGATTGAACTTACCCGTTTAAAGTAGTGTAGACAAGCACCTCGTCTTGGCGTATATGCCTCGCAATCCCAAAGGAGGGTGTTTTGTTCTATGGTACTACAAGTTTAAACACCATAAAGGAAGATGAAATGTGGCTACACATGATTCTAGATAATGGTATACACTAGACTAAGTTTAATGTTAACCTCCCAAAGGAGCTATGTCATTATTACTTAGAGGCTAAAGATAATACGGTATATTATTAGTGTTTGATAAGAGTTATCATGATGGTACTAATAATGAGAATAGTTCTCAACTGATTGATGTGTTTATAATAAACATGCTACCAAGGAATTATAGACATGGATTGAGTTGTCGTTGCATATATTATTTTATGGTTTTATTAAGGTTCCATATTATATGCTTATATACTAAATTGATAATGTCCAGTTTACTTATTATATTCATGTTTATTATTTCAGATTTGAACATGGCATCATTTAGCCCACTTGTTAGCATTCTTAATCAAAACAAACTAACTGGAACCAATTATGTTGACTAGAAAAGAAATTTGGACATAGTTCTCATAGCTGAAGAGCACAAATATGTGCTTACTCAACCATGCCCTAGCTTTCCTTCATTAGATGCTCCTCCTGAGGAAAAACAACGATATGATCATTGGCAGAAATCTAATGAAATGACCAAGAGCTACATCCTAGCGTCCATCTCAAATGTTCTACAGCATCAAATGCAGGATGTTGAACTAGCTTCGGACATTATGCAAAGTCTGAAAGAGATGTTTGGTTAGCAAGGCCGTTCTGCAAGGCAAGAAACCATGAGACAAATTTATAATATCAAAATGGCTGAAGGTAGTTCAGTGAGAGAACATTGTCTTACAATGATCTCTAATCTGAATACTTTAGAAGTTTTGGGTGCCGACATTGATGGAGAATCCCAAGTGGATATGATACTCCAGTCATTACCGGAATCATTCAAGGAATTCAGACTTAATTATAACATGAACAAAAAGATTTATTCTTTGTCTGAATTAATGAATGAGTTGGTAGCGGCGGAAGGCATCCTTAGTACTTCTAATGCTGAAGCCAATGTGGGTGAAGTTTCTACTTCTCAACCTATGTCGAAAGGCAAGGGTAAGAAGAAGAAGAAGAAGAAGAAGAAGGACTTCACTAAGCAGGAGGGTAAACAAATTGTCTTAGGGGTTGCCGACAAAGGAAAGAAGCTGAAAGGAAAATGTTTCCATTGTGGTGAGAAAGGACATTGGAAGAGGAATTGTCCAAAGTTCAAGGCTGCCAATAAGGGTATGAAAATTTCATTCCTTCTTGAAATACGTTTGGTACAAAATCCCACGGATTCCTGGTGTGTGGATTCAGGTTGTACTAATGATATCTGCAATTCTTTGCAGGGGTTTCAGGAGACCAGAAGACTTAAAGAAGGAGAGTTGTTTCTGACCTTGGCTGATGGGAGTAGGATTCCAGTTGTAGCTATTGGAGTGTTTAATTTATGTTTTGAATCAAGAGTTTTAATATTAAATGACTGTCTATATGTACCTAATGTTCGTAGGAATTTAATTTCTGCAAATTATTTAGGTAAAAATGGATATTGTGTTATCCTTAAAGACAATGTTGTAATAAAGAAGGGTAAAACATTTATCTGTTCTGGCAATATTGTGGATGGTCTTTATATTTTAACTCTTGATAAGCATGAATTACATAATTCTAAATTAGATAATAACTCTCATGTAAAATCATTAAAGAGAAAGTTTCCTTCTACTAATGATGCATATCTTTGGCACTTGCGTTTGGGTCATATTAATCCAAACAGAATTTAAAGACTGATCAAAGATGGTCTCTTAGAGCCATTGGACTTTGATGAATTTCCAGTTTGTGGATCTTGTTTGGAAGGCAAAATGACCAAACGACCTTTTAATGCAAAAGGTAGAAGAGCCCAAGAGTTGCTAGAATTAGTTCATACGGATGTTTGTGGTCCTATGTCAACCCAAGCAAAAGGAGGTTATGAGTACTTCATCACTTTCACCGATGATTACTCTAGATTTGGTTATGTGTACCTAATGAGACGGAAGTCCGAAGCTTTTGAAAAATTCAAAGAGTTTAGGGCTGAAGTTGAGAATCAATTGGGTAAACACATAAAGGTCATTCGATCTGATCGTGGTGGCGAATACCTTCTTGGGGATTTCAAGGATTACTTAACTCAAAATGGGATTGTATCCCAATTGAATGCACCTGGAACTCCCCAACAAAATAGTGTAGCAGAAAGAAGGAATAGGACTCTTTTAGAAATGATTAGGTCCATGATGAGTTACTTAACTTTACCAGTTTCCTTTTGGGGATATGCACTAAAAACTGCAATGCATATTTTGAATTTAGTTCCATCAAAATCTGTTCCCAACACACCTATGGAATTGTGGAGTGGGTGCAAGCCTAGTATGAAATATCTCCACATTTGGGGATGTCCAGCACATGTGTTAAAAGGGAAGTCTGATAAGTTGGAAGCTAAAATGGAAGTATGCATGTTTTTAGGGTATTCAAAGGAAACCAAGGGTTATTTATTCTATAATCATAAGGATAACAAAGTGTTTGTTAGCACTCATGCCAAATTTTTGGAAGATGATTATGTGAATAATTTTAACCCTAGAAGTAGAGTTGTCTTGGCTGAAATGAATGAACCTGTAATTGAACAACCAATGGTTGAAACTAGGGATGATGTGGCTGTATTGGATACACCACAAGATACTACTCATGAGATGTCTGGTACAAAGTTGCCTCGTCATTGTGGGAGGAATGTTAGGCCACCTATAAGATTCATAGGTCTTGGAGAGACTTATGAGGCTATCTCAGAGGAGGCCGAAACTTATCCTTACACTTATGAAGAAGCAATGAATGATATAGATGCACATCATTGGGTCCAAGCTATGAAATCAGAATTAGATTCCATGTATTCCAATCAAGTTTGGGATCTTGTAAAGGCGCCTAACGGCATTAAACCTGTTGGTTGCAAATGGGTTTACAAGAGGAAGAGAGGCATAGATGGAAAGGTTGAAACCTTTAAGGTAAGACTAGTGGCAAAAGGGTATACTCAAAAAGAAGGTATTGATTATGAGGAAACCTTTTCACCAGTAGCAATGCTTAAATCTATCAGAATTCTCTTATCCATTGCTGCTCATTATGATTATGAGATTTGGCAAATGGATGTTAAGACTGCATTTCTTAATGGCAATCTTGAAGAGGAAATCTACATGAAGCAACCAGAAGGTTTCATAGCAAAGAACCAAGAGCATATGATATGCAAGTTAAATAGGTCTATTTATGGACTTAAGCAAGCATCTAGGTTATGGAACATCAGATTTGATCAAGCAATCAAATCATTTGGTTTTGAACAAAATCTTGATGAACCATGTGTGTACAAAAGACATCAAGACAAAGTAGTAATGTTCCTAGTGCTTTATGTTGATGATATTCTACTCATTGGAAATGATGTAGGTGTAATGTCATCGGTAAAAGTTTGGTTGTCAAGCCAATTTGATATGAAGGACTTGGGTGAGGCTAACTTTATTCTAGGGATCAAGCTTTGGTGAGATCATAAGAATAAGATGTTAGGCTTATTACAAGCTGGATATATAGATAAGGTTCTAGAACGGTTTAGCATGCAAAACTCCAAGAAATGATTACTTCCTTTCAGACATGGAGTTCCTCTGTCTGATGACCAAAGGCCTAAGACTCAAAAGGAAAAAGATATGATGAGACAAGTTCCTTATGCTTCTGCAGTAGGAAGTCTCATGTATGCCATGCTTTGTACTAGACCAGATATCTGTTTTTCAGTTGGCATGGTCAGCCGATATCAATCAAATTCAAGACCACAACATTGGCAAGCTGTAAAGCATATTCTCAAGTATCTACGGAGAACGAGAGATTATATGCTTGTTTACCGTTGTAAGGATTTGATTCCCATTGGCTATACAAATTCAGACTTTCAATCGGATCTAGATTTCAGAAAGTCCACATCAGGATGTGTATTCACCTTGGGAGGTGGAGCCATAAGTCGGAGGAGTGTTAAGCAATCTTGTATTGCGGACTCCACCATAGAAGCTGAATATGTTGCTGCTTGTGAGGCGGCAAAGGAAGCTGTTTGACTTAAAAAATTCCTTTCTGATCTTGGTGTAGTGAGAATGGAGCAAGTTCCTATTACATTGTTTTGTGACAATAGTGGAGCGGTTGCACAATCCAAAGATCCAAGGAATCACAAGAAAGGAAAGCACATTGAGAGAAAGTACCACGTCATTCGAGACATTGTTGCTCGTGGAGATGTGGTGGTAGCAAAAATTGAAAGTGCAAATAATCTAGCAGATCCCTTTACCGAAGCTTTGCCTCAAAGGACCTTCGAGTCACATTTAGAGGGAATGGGAGTTAGATTAGTGCACAATAGTCTTTAGGGCAAGTGGGAGATTGATGGATATGTGCCCCTAAATCCTATTGTATGATGCTATGTATGATATTATGTATAACATTATGTGAGAAATGATGTATGACTTAATATTGTGTTTAATAAAGTTACTTTATTCTTATCTAAAATAATGGTAACATGAATATTCGGACATTATCAAATAGTCCATGAGATGCATAGTATGTGATTTATGTTATTTAGTCACAGAAGATATAGATCACAAGTTCTTTGTAAACTCAGAATTTTGGTTTGTAGTCGGTGATGAAATTGGGCATTTCATCTGCGAAGACTATAACATATTAACTACGATGATTTGTCTTGATCATGGAAATGGTGACTTCTAGTTAATATGTTGATATGTTTTAAGAGTAAAGACATATTGAACTGGACCGCTGTGAGATTTATTATTCTCCCAACGACTGTCAATTGAATAATAAATCTCACGACTTGTATTCACATGAACTCTTAATCCTGAGAGAATAATGGACTTGATCTTGAAATGTAGGTTACTTTGATATATCAGGAGTGAGATCTAAAGTAACGGTCAAAACCTCAGTATGTTGGGCAGCCACATTTAGTGTTGATGGAACATATATACTCAAGATGGAATTTATAGTCTCTTAACGGAAATATAAAATATTCCCTTGAGATAAGTTTAATGGGTTCAGTTATTCAGAGAGTTAGGCCTAACCACTTTAGTAAGACTAAAGTATATATTTATGAAATTGGATTTCATAAATATATGATGAATAACTTAAAAGGATTAAACCGGGTACTCAAGGATTAAGATGTAGTAATTTACAAAGTGGCAGTCTACATTCATGACTTTGTATTACTACGAATATTTTATGAAGGGGTTGCATGTATAATAAAGTCTTGGGATATAATTTATTCATGAGGCCTAGAGTGCAATTATATTTATATAGTGGTATTAACTATAATTAATGGTAACTTTGGACTTGCCAAGAGTTGACAGAAAAGCCCAAGGCCCATTGGAGCTAGTGTTTTATTTGTTCCCTTTTGGTCCCACTCCAAGCCACACACTAAAGCCCAATTGGGAAGCCCCAAAAGGCTAGCCCAATTAGATAATCAGTTATGTGGAGAGAAACATACAGAATTTTATATAGAATGAAATGGTTTGTATGTGATAAGATGTAATAAAAATAAGGAAGAGAGACACTCTTTCATATTCTTTCTAGAAAACATAGAACTGATTGAGAGACCACACATCTTGGGCATCAAGTGGAATTGGAGTGAAGATTGAAAGTGTTCCCGAGTACTTCTTCATTCGATTTTGAATTTCACCGCTTCAAGGTACACTCTCTCGTTCTTATATTCTGAAACCTACATAGTGCATGTTATCAATTGCGAATGAAGTAGATCCGTTTATTTTCCGCTGCGTATGTTTTGTATGTGATACAAACATGTATATTTCCCAACAATATTAACTAAGATGATTTGTCTTGATCATGGAAGTGGAGACTTCTAGTTGATATGTTGATATGTTTTAAGAGTTAAGACATATTGAACTGGACCACTGTGAGATTTATTATTCTCTTAACGACTGTCAATTGAATAATAAATCTCACGACTTCTATTCACATGAACTTTTAATCCTGAGTGAATAATGGACTTGATCATGAAATGTAGGTTGCTTTGATATATCAGGAGTGAGATCTAAAGTAATGGTCAAAACCACAGTATGTTGGGCAGTCACATTTAGTGTTGATGGAACATATATTCTCAAGATGGAATTCATAGTCTCTTAACGGAGATATAAAATATTCTCTTGAGATAAGTTTAATGGGTTCAGTTATTCAGAGAGCTAGGCCTAACCACTTTAGTAAGACTAAAGTATATATTTATGAAATTAGAAGATCAAAAGTGGAATTGAAGTGAAGATCAAAAGTGTTTCCAAGTGCTTTTCTACATTCATTTTTGAAATTCACCATACCTAGGTACACTCTCTTATTCATATATTCTAAAATCTACACAGCACATGTTATCAATTGCGAATGAAGTAGATCCGTTAATTTTTCCGCTGCGTATGTTTTGTATGTGATACAAACATGTTATTTTCCTACAACTAGTGCCGGCCGGCCGTACGGTGGTGAGAAAATGATGGTGATAGCCGGCCGGCCGTACGAACTTTGTATCGTAAGCTTTTTTCTCTATTTTTTTTCCACTTCTCTGCTTCTTTCCCTGTTTCCTCATCACCTCTCTCTCTCTTTCATCGGCCCTCTATTTCTATTTTCGTGTGACCTTTAATTTTAACCTTTTTTTTTTTAGTGAGGATAAGCATGATAAAGGTAATCTATTCTAGGAGCACCCCCTATGGTTGTTATAGAAAATAAGTAGAATAATCATTACTCCACTAATAAGAAGTCTCAATCGAAGAAACCTCACTTCTGTCATCACTGTGGAGCATCAGGAAACACTCGTCCAAATTGCTATAAATGGCTTGCTACTCAACAAAGCAATAGCACGTCATCTTTTAAAAGCCAAAATCAATTTGAAAAATCTTTGGCTCCTCTTAGAGAACTTCTAAAGGTTATGCTTTTCTTGACAAACTTTAATGGGTTCAATTCTCCTTCTTATCTGCCTAAGCAAAAGTCTTAGAAAAGGAACACCACTTCTCTTACCAAATATTCTATTTGGAAGGAAAAAGAATCCCTCAAGTATTCGCTCACTTATGTTGCATCTCTTGTGTGTTTGTGCTGTTTTGAGTTAGTCTAGTTTTATTGCTTTTGATATGCTTGTGTGGTTTTTTTTTTTTTGTTTATTACTTTCATGGAAAAATCTGAAAAATACAAAAACAATGTGTATGTGTGTACTGTGTTGAAAATCTGGTTTTGTATCTCATACAAAACACACAGTGGAAGCAACAAAGATGGATCTATTTCATTCATGATTGACAATATGCACTATGTAAATTTCCGAATTTAAGAATGAGATAGCGTACCTTGGTGTGGTGAAATTCAAAACTGTAAGTTCGTTTAAACCCCTTAAACCCAAAAAAATTAACCTAGAGAATTAGCCAAGTGATTAACTTAGGTAATTTAAACAAATCTAGGTTAACACAAATATATCAAAAACAATAAAGCAGCGAAAAATAAAGAACACAAAGATCTGATGACCCAGGAAAACCAAACCGGTAGGAAACTTATTACCACGACCACGTGACAGCTCCGAGATCCACGGATTCCTTCTTTCTTTGAATTCTTCAGCAATCCACAAGCGCACCTGCTTGTATATCTTTAAGTTCTCTTGATTCTGCAACTGTATGATTTACCAATCTCTCGACATAAATCTTGAGTTTGGAAACTCTAAGTGTATGTGAATGTAAACACCTCTAGATCTAAAAAATAGATTCACAAATACAGCAAAACAGAACTCTAAAAACGTGGCTAGGGTTTACCCTTATATACTTAGGGCAAAACATAAAACCCTATACATTAAATGGGCTTAGGCTGAGTTGGGAATTTTCTGCAGAAAAACGTTCTGCACGATTTTTGATCGGTCGAGTCTAATTCTAGATCGATCGAGTCAGGCAGAAAGTGAACAGTGAATTCTGCAGTCAACTCGATTCCAACTTTACATAAAAAGCCATACTTTAAGCAAGTCTAACACAAGACTTAAAGAATGTTTTGATCATGGTTTGCCAACATTACAAATTGAAATTCTAATACATTAGTTCCTAATTCTTAGAACCTAACAAACTCCCCCTTTGGCAATCCGTGACAAAACACAGACTTAACAAAAAGCTCAAAGTTTACAAAATGAAACAGCCCATTACAAAATAAAAAGCCACTAAACAATTCAACCTAACTACTATCTAACAGTTGCAAAGTAGACAGTAGCACGACTGAATCAACCTGTGTATTCCTGTAACACTTAACAAACACATAAACGCATGTGTGGAAAATACAAGGAATATAAAAAATAACTTCTTGATTTCACTTGACACAAAATAAAGAGATATATCATGAATAACATCATAAATATAAATCAATAAGCAACGTAGCATAGTGAAACAAGAAACATATACACAAAATGTATCTCAAAAAAAAATCTCCTAACAAGAGCCAAAAAAATGTAAATACAAAGTGAAGCATCTAGATACAATCTAATAACTCCACAAGCTCAAACAGTGTCACAGCAAAGTACAAAACTTAAAACTCCCCCTAAAACAAAAATCTTCTCTACAAAACTGGAACTCTCCTCAATAGAATGCACTCTCCCTTTTTGTGACGAATTGCCAAACGGCACTCACTCATCATCAAAAGGAGGCGGCGGAGGAGAACGACGAATACTCGCCAAATCCACTCTCAAAGCTCGAAGCTTATCTAGAACATCCACCAAAAGCTGACCATGAGCCGCCTGAACGGTCACGACAGTGTCCAGAGTCCGACGAATATCAGCAACATCCGAAGGAAAAGGTGGAGGAGCATCATCAGCAGCAGCAGCAGGAACAGCAGATGTCTCAGCTGCATGAGCATCTGTAGAAGAAGAAGTGGGTGGAGTGACACCGGAAGGCTCTACCCTAGGACGCTTAGAGCTAGCTCGAAGTTGAGCAGCCCTTTGCCTCAAAAAGGTAGCACCTATAGGAGCAATGACATGTACAAGCTCAAAAGTAGGAAAATCACCTAAACCGAGAAAAATGAGAATCCTATGAATAAAGACGGGAAAGAATAAAGCATGAGCCGTAGAACTAGATCGATGTACCTCGTTCAAAGAACGAAGGAACAAATGAGGAAAACTGATAGGAGCATCAGTAACAAGGGCATACAAAAAGACACACCTCTCAAGAGGGATGGTGTGGAGATAAGAAGTAGGCCACAAGGAATGACAAGCTATCCTAAAGAAGAGATAATGAAGCTCGAAAAGCTCAGCAGAAGTGATCCGAGGATCAGAACCCCACTGGATAGAAGACCCAGTGATGTATGACATAACATCATCTAGAGGTGGAGACTCCTCATAAGGAAAAACGGGATGGTCAACAATCGGCATCCCAAAAGCATCAGACACCACCGAAAGGGTAATGCGATACTCTACACCTCGTAACCAAACCTTAACCAAGGTGTTAGTATCATAGATGTGGATAGAGAGGTTCGAATAAAACTCTTTAATCAAGGTGGCAGGAGGAGGAGGAGGATGCTCAAACTCTAGGAAAGATAACTAACCCCGACGCTCAAAGTTACGTCTCACCTTAGGATCTATCTCATCTAGTATGACCCTACGCTCAGCCCAAATATGACGCCTAAGATTAAGGGTTTCATAGGTCACTTGGTTCGACTTACTAGGGAACCGATCACTATCAAATGAAGGTGAAGGGTCAGAAGTCCTATGGGCTCTAGTTTTCCTAGGCATGGTGCTAAGGAAAGCAAAGAGAGACACAGACAGAGAAGAGCAAAAACAAAAACCAAGGGCAGACTACAAGTTAGCACAGCATAAAAAAAATATAGAAATATCAATTCTATATGATGCATGCACAAAATACGCACATGATGCATGAACTAATGCAGTAACATCGGTCAATTTTGATCTAAATTAACAAAATTTGGCTTGAGCATAGAATTAAAACAAAAATACCCAATTTGGAAAAAAAAACCAATTTTCAAAACACATCAAATTGAGAAATTGATCATCATACCAATTAATTAACACAATATAATGATCACATTAATCAATCTAACAAGCCAAATTTATCAATTTATATCAAATTGAGCAAAATCCCCAATTTCATCAAATTCAAGCCCTAGATTTTCAAATTTTCCACAAAACATCAAATTAACCAAATTAAACCACATGTAATACTTGGATAAGGTGTCCCCGCAAAAACCCATGATTAATTTGAGAGAAAAAGAGCCAAAATCAATTCCAAAAAGCCCAAATCTATAAATGCCGAAAATAACCCAAAAATGCATGAATTAATGCATGAAACTTGAAAATAAAAACAAAAGGAGGGGCAAAAATGTCTTACCGGCCTTGGGAGAGAGAGATTATGCAAAAAGAACGGAGGAAAACGCCAAAAACAGCAAGATTTGCTTTGACCGGTTGGTAGGGAGAAAAAAAGTATTTGAAAAGTTTTTGAGAAAGTGAAGAATCACGTGAGAAAAACCTTTTTAAAAACACTCAGCCTGATTTTCGATCGATTGAAAAATAGATTCGATCGGTCGAAAATCCTTCGATTGATCCAATACCAATCGAGAACATATCGAAACACACAGAGACTTTACTGAGATTTTAAAAACAATTTCGATCGATCGACAAACAGACTCGATCGATCGAAATTCTGGAAAAAATTGATTTTTCAAAAAACAAACAATTTCAGTGCTGAAAATTCTCAAAACATTAGATTTTATGAATAGAATGCATGAGCATGAGATGAAATGTTTTCCAAAAACCCAGATCCCTCAAAGTAAGATTTTCTCTTAATATCCCTCAACCAATTAAACAGGCAAACATGTTCAACATCAATTTCCAGAAATATTCAAACTTGGTTGGTCAGACCAAAAAACACACAAAGACATGTACTCAGTTTAGCAAAGAATAACTTGTGTAGTGTGTGCAACTAGCATAAGCTTGAGAAACATGTAAGGTGATATGCACATAGTAATCAATCACAATTTCTATAAAATGCATCACATGAATTTGAAAGAGACTATTCCTTAAAGAGTTACATCATATAACTCTCACATCTCCTAGAATAAAAGCTTGCAATCATGTAAGTTTCTTGATTTGACTCAAAATTAATATTCAAATTAATTGATTAGAAACTTAATAATATAGCCGGGATAATGTACACACCAATTTTATGAATTGTGAGATTATTATAGCCCAATAATGTACACACCAATTTTAGTTAGAGGCTACACCTTATGTTCTTTTTGTGCATGTGCTACACTTTCTCGAGCACAAAATCTTACGATATGCACTAAGGTGTTCATGATTGGCTAGTAAACAGTGGTGAGATGGTTATTTATGCCTTTCTCAATAAGACCAAGTTCGACAATCAAAGACATAAGACTTCAAGATCAAGATCATGTAATCAACAAATATAGCATCTTCCCACACAACATGCACAACAGAACTTCAGCTAGTAAAGTGCAATAGAAATAAGTGCATCAAAGCTAAACAAGGTACATTCACATGTTATTGCAAAATTTGATTGACCAACCTTGTCTTCAAATTCAAGGAAAAAATTGCAAAAACACAATTTGCAAAAAAAAAAAATAATAATAATTATATAAATAAAAGAAACAAACATCCTAGAATGAAATGCATGAATGTTATGCAATGCAAATCCTAGAAACAAAGGTCACAAAAGATAGAGCAATGAAGCACAAGGACCATGTCAGATAGACTCAATTAGGTCGAGCCTTTTGCATCCAAAACTTTTTAGATGCAACTCTTGCATTGGAGTTATGATTCACATTAGAATTATGAGCAACTCCAGGATTGGAATAAAGGTTTAAAACCTTTACCAATTCAACAATAAGTACCATAGGATCATGTGCTTGGGGCACAGGTACTTTCGGTTTATTTGCTCGCTTTGCAGCTTGCAACGTAAAACAATTTGGACGAATGTGTCCAGACTTTCCACAAAAATGACAAACCCATGCAGGCTTATCATGCAACTTACCCTTAGAAGAAGTAGAAGCTCTAGAATGAGAAGCTTGAAGATCAACCCTAATCTTCCTAGGTGGAGTAACATCTACAGATTTGACAGGTTCACTCACCAAGGGTTTGACAATCTCACTCTTAGGAGGTTCAGAAGAGGGAACAAATTTAGTGGAAGAAGGTTCAGGCACGGAGATGCTATCCACAAAGCCTAAGCCAGTTTTGTCAGAGGGAGACTTTTGAACACTTAACATGTGATCAAGTTTGGAGCTTGCAGACCTATTAGTTTGTGCTCTAGCAATAGATAATTCAAGTTCCAAACTTTTAACTTTATCAAGTAAAAGCATGTTCTCAGTTTTCACATTATTCAAAAACTCATTTGCATCAAACAGTTTCACAAGTAAATTTTTCTTTTCAAGTTCAAGAGATGCAATTTTCTTTAAGCCTAAATTAACATTCATGGCATCCTTTGCAGCAACTTTGCAAAGTTTGTTATAGGCTTCTTGTAAATTTGCATCTTCAGAGAGTTCCCCATCAGAAGGGTTCTCTTCAACAGACATGCTTTCATTAACTGCAGTAGTAGCAGTGAAAGCAATGAAGTTTCCTTCCTCATCACTAGCGGATTCATTGTTAGAAACCTCATCATCACTAAGAGTTACAGCCATAGCCTTACCCTTAGACTTCAGGTATGTAGGACATTTAGATTTCATATGACCATACCCTTGACATCCATAACATTGTTGTCCCAAAGAATTATTAGAAGGTTGACCTACTTTCTCTTTAGGTTTTTCAATGTTATTAACCTTAGTGGGATCATTCCTCCTAAAATTTCTAGGTTCAGCAGTGTTCTTGCCTCTTGCCCTTCTGTTGTTGTTCCTAAGAAAATTTCTAAAGTTCTTGGCAAGATAGGCAATCTCTGTAGCAGAGAGTTCATCATCAAATCCATCATCCTCAACATCATCAACAGACTTAAGAGCCATTGATTTGGATTTTTTTGTCTTGGGTAGGTCCAACTCATAAGATTGAAGAGATCCTACAAGTTCATCAACAGGGATGGAGTCCACATCCTTGCTTTCAGTGATGGCAGTCACTTTGGGTCTAAAGTCCTCAGTCAAAGAACTAAGAATCTTTCTAACAATTTTAATTTGATCATAGATTTCACCCAAATTATATGCAGAATTAACAATATCATTCAATTTAGCATAGAATTCATCAAAAGATTCATCATCATTCATTCTAATTCTTTCAAATCTAGTAGTTAATTGCTGCAATTTATTTATTTTAACTGTCGTTGTGCCTTCATGCACAGTCTGGAGGATTTTCTAAGCAGTATGAGCAACCTCAACATTAGGGATCCTTTTAAATTCCTCCATGGAGACAGCATTGAAAATAGCATTCGTAGTTTTGCTATTGAAAGCAGCTGCCTCCTTTTGAGAAGTTTGCCATTCACTCACAGGAGTAGTGGGCTTCTCCCATCCGTACTCAACGGAGTTCCAGACTCTCTCATCAATGGATTTCAGGAATGCTTTCATCCTTACTTTCTTATAAGCATAATTGTTTCCATTTAAAGTGAGGTAGAACAACAAGAGAATGTTCGTGTTCCATAACAACAGGGGTCAAGGATCAGCTCAAAGATCAAAGGATCAAAAACAAAAGCTACCTGCTCTGATACCACTTGTAAGTTCGTTTAAACCCCTTAAACCCAACAGATTAACCTAGAGAATTAGCCAAGTGATTAACTTAAGTAATTTAAACAAATTTAGGTTAACACAAATATATCAAAAACAATAAAGCAACGGAAAATAAAGAACACAAAGATCTGATGACCCAGGAAAACCAAACCGTTAAAAAACCTGGGGAGGATTTAACCTAGCTATCCTCAAGGTAAAACCGAATACACTATGAAAGAATCGAAGTTTACACAATAAGATTTAGACCACTAACATCCTATTGCTACCCAATGTAGGAAACTTACTACCACGACCACGTGACAGTTCCGAGATCCACGGACTCCTTCTTTCTTTGAATTCTTCAGCAATCCACAAGCGCACCTGCTTGTATATCTTTAAGTTCTCTTGATTCTGCAACTATATGATTTACCAATCTCTCGACATAAATCTTGAGTTTGGAAACCCTAAATGTATGTGAAGGTAAACACCTCTAGATCTAACAAATAGATTCACAAACACAGCAAAACAGAACTCTAAAAACGTGGCTAGTGTTTACCCTTATATACTTAGGGCAAAACATAAAACCCTATACAATAAATGGGCTTAGACTGAGTTGGGAATTTTCTGTAGAAAAACGTTCTACACGATTTTTGATCGGTCGAGTCTAATTCTCGATCGATCGAGTCAAGCAAAAAATGAACAGTGAATTCTGCAGTCAACTTGATTCCAACTTTACATAAAAAGCCATACTTTGAGCAAGTCTAACACAAGACTTAAAGAATGTTTTGATCATGGTTTGTCAACATTTCAAATTGAAGTTCTAATACATTAGTTCCTAATTCTTAGAACCTCACTTATGTTGCATCTCTTGTGTGTTTGTGTTGTTTTGAGTTAGTCTAGTTTTATTGCTTTTGATATGCTTGTGTGGTTTTTTTTTTTGTTTATTACTTTCATGGAAAAATCTGAAAAATACAAAAACAATGTGCATGTGTGTACTGTGTTAAAAATCTGGTTTTGTATTTCATACAAAACACACAGCGAAAGCAACAAAGATGGATTTATTTCATTCATGATTGATAACATGCACTATGTAAATTTCAGAATTTAAGAACGAGATAGCATACCTTGGTGTGGTGAAATTCAAAACAAAAGATTAGAAGTACTTGGGAACACTTTTAATCTTCACTCCAATTCCACTTTACGCCCAAGAAGTGTGGTCACTCAATCAGTTTCCAAGGGAGAATAATTGAGTGGCTTCACTCACACATACACACCACTTCAAAATGATGTGTCTTTTTTTTTTTTTTTTTTTGTATGTTTCTTCCTTTATAACTAACTAATTTTCTAATTGGGCTGGCCTATTGGGACTTTCCAATTAGGCTTTAGTGTATGGCTTGGAGTGGGACCAAAAGGGACCAATAAGACACTAGCTCCAATGGGCCTTGTTGTTTTCTATTAACTCTTAACAAGGCTAAAGTTACCATTAATTATATTTAATACCACTATATAAATATAATTGCACTCTGAGTCTTATTAATAAATTATATCCCAAGACTTTATTATACATGCAACCCCTTCATAAAATATTCGTAGTAATACAAAGTCATGAATATAGACTGCCACTTTAAAATTACTACATCTTAATCCTTAAGTGCCCAGTTGAATCCTTTAAGTTATTCATCATATATTTATAAAATACAATTTCATAAATATATACTTTAGTATATCCTTACTAAAGTGGTTAGGCCTAACACTCTGAATAACCGAACCCATTAAACTTATCTCAAGGGAATATTTTATATCTCCGTTAAGAGATTATGAATTCTATCTTGAGAATATATGTTCCATCAACACTATATGTTGCTGCCCAACATACTGAGATTTTGATTGTGACTTAAGATCTCACTCCTGATATATCAAAACAGCCTACACTTCATGATCAGGTCCAATATTCTCTCAGGATTAAAAGTTCATGCAAATAGGAATTGTGAGATTCATTATTCATTTGACAATTGTTAGGAGAATAATAAATCTCACAGCAGTCTAATTCAATATGTCTTAACTCTTAAAACATATCAACATATCAACTAGAAGTCTCTACTTCCATGATCAAGACAAATCATCTTAGTTGATATTGTTAGGAAATCATCATGTTTGTATCACATACAAAACATACGCAGCGGAAAATAAATGGATCTACTTCATTCGCAATTGATAACATGTACTATGTAGGTTTCATAATATAAGAACGAGATAGTGTACCTTGAAGCAGTGAAATTCAAAACCGAATGAAGAAGTACTCAGGAACACTTTCAATCTTCACTCCAATTCCACTTGATGCCCAAGATGTGTGGTCTCTCAATCAGTTCTATGTTTTCTAGAGAGAATATGAAAGAGTGTCTCTCTTCCTTATTTCATATTATTACACTTATTAAACATACAAACCATTTTATTTTATATAAAATTCTGTATGTTTCTCTCCACATAACTGATTATCTAATTGGGCTAGCCTCTTGGGCCTTCCCAATTGGGCTTTAGTGTGTGGCTTGGAGTGGGATCAAAAGGGAACAAATAAGACACTAGCTCCAATGGGCCTTGGGCTTTTCTGTCAACTCTTGACAAGACCAAAGTTACCATTAATTATATTTAATACCACTATATAAATATAATTGCACTCTAGGCCTCATTAATAAATTATATCCCAAGACTTTATTATACATGCAACCCCTTCATAAAATATTCGTAGTAATACAAAGTCATGAATATAGACTGCCACTTTGTTAATTACATAGTCTTCGCAGATGAAATGCCCAATTTCATCATCAACTACGAACTATAATTCTGAGTTTACAAAGAACTTGTGATTTATATCTTCCATGACTAAATTACATAAATCACATATTATACATCTCATGGACTATATGATAATTTCCAAATATTCATATTACCATTATTTTAGATAATAATAAAACAACTTTATTGATTATAACATTAAGTCATACATAATGTCATACATAGCATCATACAATAGGATTTAAGGGCACATATCCTAACATACTGGTACTTGTGTACTTTTGGATGGCCATTGAAACAAAGTTTCTTTACTTTGTATCTTTTGTAACTCAGATGAGCATCTTCATGCACAGCTAACTAATGTGAGATTTTGACTCGTTATGTGATTTGTATGATTTGGTTAATCTTTTATCATTCATAGTTTTATCACTCTTTTTTACAGGAAGGACAAAAAAATCCTAAGAGAAATGCAAAAATAACCATTTCACCACTAAAACTCGTTAATCATAAAATATCTATGTTCAACTCATAAAAACCATGCTCGGTAAGGTGTAACACCTACACAGCAAGAAGAAGATGTTTAGGCTAATATAAATGGGTATTTCTTTTCTCTCTTGTATGCCCATGCATGATATGCCTTTTTATATTTAAAAGAAAGATATGCAAAGAACACGAAAAGCAAAAAGAATCAAAATGGTTTTAAATATGGTTGCAAGCGTCTTTCTAGGAGATGTGGGAGTTATATGATGTACTTCAAAGGTGATAGCCCCTATCAAATGGTTATGATTTTGTGTGAATATTCTTGATTCTCCGATATCATTTTTCTTATATGATAGAAATATTATGCTCTCTTGTAAAAGTTTCACACACAACATGCAATTCTTTACTACTCTTGATACTATTGTACAAGTACAATGTAATTTGGCCATCGGAAAGAATGCATGTGGTAGTATATGCTTACTAAAGTATCCTAACTTGTTTTTGAAAATAAAATTGGTTAGACATGTTAAGTGTGTGTTTTGATCTAGAAATGCTTTGCAATTAGAGATGTTGCTATATTTGAGTTCTTAACATGCTTCTTTGATGTTTGGTTTGGTGTCTACCTTGTTAACATTCATCTCATGTGTTTCTCCTCATTGAAAAACTATATTTCTATTTGCTCGATAGAAGAAGCTCGATAAAAGCTCGTTAGCAACTCAGTACCTCTCAACACAAGCTTCTTCTATCGAAGTTTTTCTGGGTTTTCTTAATGCCTCTCAATACATAGCCCGATCCATCAAGCCAAATTTCTGAACTCTTTGGTTGCTTGATAGAAGTTCGACACCTTCTCAATCCATTGAAGAAATTTTCCCATCGATAACTCCTTTATACCACTCAATCTATCAAGATTTGGTTCTCTACACATCCTCGATACCTCTCGAACTATCAAGATACTGGATTTTATATATATTCAAGGTTCGACCTATTTCACTTCTCACTCAAATATTTCGATCTCTCTCTATTAGGTTCTAAGAATTAGGAACTAATGTATTAGAACTTCATTTTGTAATGTAGGCAAACCGTGATCAAAACGGGTTTTAGTCTTGTTTAGACTTGCTCAAAGTATGAGGTTTTTATGTAAAGTTGGAATTGAGCTACTGCAGAATTTACTATGCATTTCTGCTTGGCTCGATAGATCGAGAATTAGACTTGACTGATCGAAAGTCGTGCAGAATGTTTTTTCTGCAGAATTTCCAACTCAGCCATAGCCCTTTTAATGTGTAGGGTTTTATGTTTTGCCCTAAGTATAAAAGGGAAAACCCTAGCCACGTTTTTAGAGTTCTAAATATTGTGTTTGTGAATCATATTTGTGAGATCTAGAGGTGTTTACCTTCACATACACTTAGGGTTTCCAATCTCAAGATTGATGTCAAGAGCTTGGTAATCATTCAATTGCAAAATCAAGAGCTTCAAGATATACAAGCAGGCGTACTTGTGCTTTGCTGTGAATTCAAGGAAATTAGTAGTCCGTGGACTTGGAGCTGTCACGTGGTCGTGGTAGTAAGTTTCCTACTCGAGGTAGCAATACGATGTTAATGGTCTAAGTCGCTATTGTGTAAACTTCAATTCTTTCATAGTGAATTCCTTTTTACCTTGAGGATAGCTAGGTTAAATCCTCCCCAGGTTTTTACCAGTTTGGTTTCCTAGGTCATCATATCGTGTGTTATTTATTTTCCACATTGCTACATGATATGATATATTTGTGTTAACCTAGAACTGCTTAATTTACCTAAGTTATTCACTTGGCTAAATATCTAGGTTAATCTATTTGGGTTTAAGGGGTCTAAATTTCTAACACACACACACACACACACACACACACACACACACTCTCTCTCTCTCTCTCTCTCTCTCTCATCTCTTTCGATAAAAACACCTCCCTTTTGACCTTCTTCTCGTCATGGATTCGACCGTCTTCAAGCTTAAATCTTTTGGTAAGTGGTTTCAATCCTTCATCTTTCATGCATTTAGACCTAGGTTTTTGAATTTTTTTTGAAAATTTGAGGGTTTTTCAATTTTTGTGAAAATTTTTGGGTTAGGCTTAGCTGTAATGGTTATCACATGCTCATGCATTGCATTTTCAAGGATTATAATCATGTTTCATGTACTCTAGGACTATGTGACTGATTATATATTGTGAGTGCTATCGTTTGGATTGGGTTTTTACCTATGCAATTTTGTTTTGCATGTTACATGCGTATGCATTCCCATGCATTGCTCTTCACTTCCTTAATCCTATCCTAAGTTCTCTTCTTCTATGTACCTCTTCTTGTTCTCTCCCTTAGTTTTTCTAACTTGGCATTCAAGAAATTTGCACCTTCGAAGAACCCGATATCTCATCATGGTTCTTGATAGGCCAAACACGTATTGATCCCTTGTGATAAATTAACAAATTAATTAGCCAGTGAATTAATTAGGTTCACTTACATACAATGAGCGTAGTAGCACAAACAAATCACCAATTAACTAGAGTATGCAACGGAAAATAAATTGACACGGTGATTTGTTACGAATGGGGAAAACCTACACGGCAAAAACCCCACTGAGTGATTTTAAGGTCACCACTCCCGAAATTTTACTATTATCACAAAAAGCGGTTACAAGTAAAGGAATCTCAGTACCTTATACCAACCTACAGTTGAACCCTTACCCCAAAACACAATTGGACTTGTTCTGTAGTGACAATTTCTCCTTTTGATGCACGGCTCCCAAGTACGTGACTAACCAATTGCGCAGATCCCAACACGCAACTTCAATCACCAACTAGAGAAGTTTGTTGGTTGCAAAGTTCTTCAGTTCATCACACGATGAAGATCCAAAAGGTGCTTGGTCACAAAACCCTATGGTGCACATACACAACAATTCAAGAGATGAACTAGAGCAAAACTTTATCTCCGGTCACAATTTTCTTGAACAAACTTTCCTTAATGCTTGTGCAACTTGCGAACACTTTGATGGCCCATAAAATAATCCTTTTATATGTCTAGGGTTATGATAAAAGAAGGCCCAAAGACATATTCACGGATCTCAAGAAAACTGAACAGAAAATCTGTTTTTCTTAAACCTCGACAGATAGCATCTGTCGAGCAACTGTCGAGCCACGGGGCTAGAACAGCTTCTTGAGCTCGATAGATGCTAGCTATCGAGCTAGCTGTTGAGCTTTAATGACATGCACTTTCTTAACTTGAATCTTGGACAGACTTGCATGGCTTTAACACTTGATCTTGAAACAAGGCTTCTTGAAGTATCAAACACATCCTAAATCTACCCAATTACAAGTAAAGTGCATTTTGTCAAAGGATTAGCCAATTACATAAAGTAGTGACATATGTTCCTAACAAGTGAAACATATATATCCTAACAGTTCTTCACCTTCTTCTTCTCTTCCTTCTATTCCTATTAGAGACCAGTTCCATGATTTGAAGTCCTAAAAGGATTTTGAGAACTTTTGTGACCAAGTAATTCATTTGGAATGCCAAGACATTCTGTCTGATTTTCCAAACACTCCTCTACTTCTTGAGTTTAGCACTCAAGGTTGGAAATCTCTCTATGAGATACCCTCAAAGTGTCCTCTCGTGTTTATATAGGAGTTCTACTCCAACATACATGCTACTAATACCTTTATTCCTCAATTTACTATGGTATTCCAAGGAACACGTATCGTAGTTACCCCGAAGCTCATTTCCGAGGTACTACATGCCTTTAGGGTAGCTCATCCGGACTACCCTAGTCATTCTCATCTCTTTTTTATCTCTAGAAATGAGTTGGCCTCACATTTCTGTGAGACAGACATGCCGTGGAGTGATTTTCCAAATTTCTCCACACATGACATCGCTAAGGGTCCAAGGATCCTTAATATGGTGATGACCTTTGTTCTTACTCCACGATCTCACCATAACACTATCACCGAACCTCATGATTATTTTCTTTTCTCTCTCTAGGAAAGTCTCTCTATAGACTTTCCCTCATACACGATAGTATCTATGATAGATATCTATTAAGACACTACTACATGTGATAAGATAATATTTCCTTCAGCTATCACATGTATCCTCACACACATGCACATCCCTATTTCTTCTACCCCTCTCTTCTCTATCATGGGTGCTATTAGTCAAGGATCTATACAAAGTGATGCACAGCTGGCGGCTAATGCCAAGTGGCCTCGTGAAGAGTCCACTTCTACTCAACAGGAGGAGGCTGACATTCAAGTTGTTGAGGATGCTAACTATGGCTCTCATCCCTCTTCTTCATCTACTCCATCTTCTTCTTCTAGAGTAGAGTCATCTCTCATTGCCATCTTAGATCAACTTCAACAAATGCGTGTTGACTTTGGTAGTTGTCTCAACACTCTCTCTGATTAGATGTGCTAGACAAACACCAGAATTGGTTGTATTGCTCACCAACAATTACGTCTTGGTGATTTTACTCCTTCTCCCTCATCCGATCTTTTTAAGGAGTCTTCTGATGGTGGAGATGATAAAAGTGATGATGCTTCTAGCTCTACTCATGATGATGACATGATTGTTTCTTAGTGATTCACCCTTTGCACTCGTGATAAAAAAAGGGGGAGTAGTTTTAATTGAAAGTGGTCATGTTGTTAAGGGGAGAGCTAGTCTAGTGATAGGGGGAGAGTGTTTTTTAGATATGTAGCGAGGTTTTTGTTGTATAATTCTCATTATATGTACCTTGGTCTTGTAACTTTTTACATACATTGTACTTATTTGATATATATATATATATATATGATGATGTATGTTTTTCACCTTTATCTCACATGTGTTGTATCTTTTCTCTTTTTATATACATGTTTCTTAGTTTATATAACTTGTTTATATTCCACACTTAATGCCTAGATGGATCTTGTTTAAGTATTACAGCTAAGATAGGTTGCAAGTCTTTCATGCCATGATCTCTTTTCTTGCAAAGTTTTTCAAGAGTTCATTGTATTAGTTAGACTTATGTAATTTTTGTGTAATAGTTATGGAGATTGGTGTTTTATACTTCTCTCATAATTATACTTGTGGTTTTGTAACGGATTGCCAAAGCGGGAGATTATTAGGGTCATATTTTCTATGTAATTGGCTAATCCTTTGACAAAATGCACTTTATTTGTAATTGGGCAGATCTAAGTTGGGTTTATATATCATGAAGTATGTTGTTCAAACATATCAAGTGATGCCTTTTAAGACATGAAGATTGATACAAGAAACAATTGAAGAGAAGCTAATTCATTAAGTCTTGATAGAAGCTCGATAGATACTACTATCGAAGATTAATGGAGAAGCTTGACACAAGCTCGATCTATTGAGATGTACGATTTCAGAATTTCTAGATCTGAAATTCAACCCATGATGACTTATTTGATTAGGGTTTCTTCTTTCACAACCCTAATCATATATAAAGCTTGTTTTAAAAGTCATTAAGTACGGAAACAGAGACCTAGAACTCATATACTCTGTGTGAAGCTACTGCATTTGTATGCCTTAGAGTTTTGTAACCAAGTGCTTCCTAATTTTCATCATTTATGAAGTGAAGAACTTTACAACCAACAACAATCAATCAAGTCCTAGAGTAAGTCATGTACTAGGATTTGTGCAAAGAAGTTAGTTGCAGACTGGAGATTTGTGCAACAAAGGGAAAAAAGGCTGCTAGAAGATCAAGTCCAATTAGGTATTAGAATGAAGGTTCAACTGTAGATTGGTATTTTGGGAAAGGCCAGGGTAGTGGTAAGATTCCTCATACTTGTAACCGCTTGATTTTTTATTAGTAGTTTCTTGGGAGTGGTGACCTTAAATTCACCTGATGGGGTTTTTGCTTTGTAAGAGGTTTTCCCCATTTATCAACAAATCATCATGTTAATTAAATTTCCACAGCATTTAGTTTATTTGGTGATTTGTTGATGCCTCCACGATTTGCATATAATTGGACCTAATTAATCAACTTAGTTGATTGAATTCATTAACTAGGGTCAATTTATCTTAACCCAACAATCAAGAATGCCAGTAGACACTTAATTTTGCACCCATAATTTAACCTTGAGAGATGACTAGAATAATCATTCTAAGTACCCAAAAATCATAACTGCATTTCATGCATTAAATCCTTCATCCCATATCATAAAAATGGTCTAGAGATTTTAAAGATCACAACGATGCATTTGATTTCTAAATCAGACTGTCGGATCGAAAGATATCACAAGATTAAATTTTCATGGTCTGCATACATTTATTAAGTGAAACTAATCATGTGAGATTAATTGAAATTAATTTTGATTGGTCGATAATTAAAATTAATTAAATAAATTTAAGAGATTGTTTGGTAGTTTTGATTAAAAATAAGTTTGGTTGCATAGGAATAAAAGGAATAATCTGATAATGTTGAAATTGGATTTATGATTAATTTTTTAAGATGATTATCCCTGAGATAATTATTTTTAAAGATTTAATTATCAAGATCAAATGGATTTTATTAAGAATGCAAATTCAAAATACATCCAAGTATGATTGATCGCTCAAAATAACGCCCAAAAAAGAGTACAAAGCTTATAAGAAGAACAAACTGGGCCAAGCACTGAGGAGTGCCAATCAACACTCCAATAATGCCAATCGGCACATAGCAAGCTCCTAATGGCACTTGCATAGTGCTGATTGGCACAGATGTTAAATTGGGCCCAAATACAATTAGTTTAAGTCTAGACCCACCAGATTCGATTTTTAAGGGATAAAACCTGACCTAATTCGTATCTACTGATTTTCTAAACAACCCTGCTTATTTTTTTTATGCAGACACACCTCTATAAAGAGAGGACAAAATCTAAAATCCAGCACCCCTTAATGTAAAAGAAACATTGGAAGTCTGACTTTAAGATTTTCTTTCTTGTTAAGTGTTCTTTCCTTTTACACTTTTATTAATATGCATGTTTAAGTGTTCTTTCCTTTTACTAGTATGCGTATCTAGCTATTCTTTCCATGTCAATATGTGAACAGCAATTTCTAATATGATTTTGAATCTTTGTTCCATCATAAAAAAAAATGTCATTATCGTTTAATTCACATATTTTTGTGCATATAAATCCATGATTTTTTATGTCTTCCTTTCATATTGTTAGGTTCTAAGATTTTAGGAACTAAATGTATTAAAACATCAATTTGTAATGTGTTGGCAAACCATGATCAAAACTTAGAGTCTAGATTTAGGCTACTCAAAGTGTGTTTATTTGTAAAGTTAGAATCGAGTGATTGCAGGATTTATTTGTCTAAATCTGCAAGGCTCGATCGATCAAACCTCGTGCAGGTTAATTTTCTGTAGAATTTTCCAACTCAGCCTAAGCCCGGTTTGATGTGTAGTGTTTTATATTTTACTCCAAGTATAAAAGGAAAAACCCTAGCTACGTTTTAGAAGTCTTTGATGTGCTGTGTGTTGAATCTCTTGCGAGATCTAAAGGTGTTTACCTTCATACACACTTAGGGTTATCAAGATCAAGATTATGTCAAGAACTTGGTGATTGCTTTAGTTGCTGCATAAAGAATTTAAAGAAGATTTGAAACCTTTGAGTGAAGTCTCAAAGTCACAAGTGGGAGTACTTGTGGTTGCAGTGGATCAAGGAAAGAAGTAGTCCGTGGACTCAGAGCTGTCACGTGGTCATGGTAGTAAGTTTTCTACCCGAGGTAGTAATAGAATGTTAGTGGTCTAAATCTTATTGAACAAACTTCAATTCTTTTATAATGGTTCTATTTTACCTTGGAGATAGCTAAGTTAAATCCTTCTAGGTTTTTTACCGGTTTGATATTCCTAGCTTATTATATCGTGTGTTCTTTATATTTCCACATTATTTACATGATATGATTTGATTGTGTTAACCTAGATCTAAATAATTTATCTAAGTAATCACTTGGCAAAATAACTAGGTTAAACGTCTTGTGTTTTAAGGGGTTTAAAAATGTACAAGTGGTATCAGAGCCGGTTAGCTCTTGTATTTAGATCTTTTAATCTAAGAGTTGATCCTTGACCCCTGTTGTCATGGAACAGGGTCACTTATGATCCCACCTCGCTTTGATGGGAACAACTATGCCTACTAGAAAGTAAGGATGAAAACATTCCTAAAATCTATTGATGAGAGAGTTTGGAATTCCGTTGAATATGGATGGGAGAAACCGACTACTCTAGTAAGTGAATGGTCAACTTCTCAGAAAGAAGTAGCCACTTTTAATAGCAAAGCCATGAAGGCTATTTTTAATGCTGTTTCTATGGAGGAATTCAAGAGAATCTCAAATGTTGAGGTTTCTCATACTGCATGGAATTTTCTCCAAACTATGCATAAAGGCACAAAGGCAATTAAGATTAACAAATTGTAGCAGTTAATTACTAGATTTAAAAGTATTAGTATGTCAGATGATGAATGTTTTGATGAATTATATGCTAAACTGAATGGTATTGTTAACTCTGCTTATAATTTGGGTGAAATTTATAATTAACCTAAGATTGTTAGGAAGATACTTAGATCTTTAAATGAGGATTTTAGACCCAAAGTGACTGCCATTATTGAAAGTAAGGATGTGGACTACATCCCTGTTGATGGGCTTGTAGGGGATCTCTCCAGTCCTATGAGCTAGACCTATCTAAGACAAACAAATCCAAATCAATGACTCTTAAGTCAGTTGATGATGTTGATGGTAATAGATTTGATGATGAACTCTCTTCTATAGAGATTTCATATCTTGCCAAGAACTTTAGAAACTTTCTTAGGAACAACAAAAGAAGGGCAAGAGGTAAAAACAATGCTGAACTTAGGAATTTTATGAAGAATGAACCCACTAAAGTGTACAATACTGATAAATCTAAAGAGAAAGTTGGTCAAACCTCTAATAATTCTTTGGGTAAACAATGTTTTGGGTGTCAAGGATATGGTCATGTGAAATCAGAATGTCCTACATTCTTGAGATTAAAGGGTAAAGCTATGACTGTAACCCTTAGTGATGATGAAGTTTCTGATCATGAGTCTGGTTATGATAACAATGAAAACTTCATTGCTTTCATAGTTGCAGCTATTGTTGATGAAAATGTTGTGGTTGATAAGAACCCTTCTAATGGGGTACTTTCTAAGAATGTTGATTTGCAAGAAGCCTATAATAAGCTTTGCAAGGTTGCTGCAAAGGATGCTATGAATGTTAACATAGGTTTGAAGAAAATTGCTTCTCTTGAACTTGATAAGAAAAATTTGCTATTGAAATTTTTTGATGCAAATGAATTGATTACTAAGGTGAAGACTGAAAACATGTTGTTACTTGATAAAGTTAAGAACTTGGAACTAGATTTATTTGTTGCTAGAGAACAAACAAATAAGTCTGCTAGTTCTAAACTTGATCACATGTTGAGTATTCAGAAGTCTTTAAAACTGGTCTAGGCTTTGAAGATATCATCTCTATGTCTAAAACTCATTCCACAAATTTTGTTTCTTCTTCTGAGCCCCCCAAGAGTGAGATTGTCAAACCAGTAGAAATTACACCACCTCCTAGGAAGATTAGGGTTGATCTTAAAAAGTCTAAGCCTAAAAATCCTACTCTCCCTAAGGATAAGTTGCATGATAGACCTTTATAGGTTTGTCATTTTTGTGGAAAGACTGGGCATATTCGTCCAAACTATTTCAAGTTGCAAGTTACAAAGCGAGCAAATAAGCCAAAAGTACCTGTGCCTCAAGCACAAGATCCCATGGAGCTTATTGATGAGTTGGTAAAGGCGTTAAACCTTTATACCAATCCTAGAGTTGCTAATCATTCTAATATGAATGATAACTCTAATGCAAGAGTTGCATCTAAAAGGTTTTATATGTAAAAGGCTCAATCTAATTGAGTCTTTCTGACATGGTCCTTATGCTTCATCTCTATATTCTTTGTGACCATTCTTCTTTTGCTGTTTTGATTCTTTTTGTTTTTAGGATTTGCATGGCACAACATTCATGGTGTAAGTCTTATTGTACAAACTTCAATTCTTTCATAGTGGATCTGTTTTATCTTGGAGATAGCTAGGTTAAATCCTCTCCAGGTTTTTTATCAGTTTGGTTTTCCTGGTTTATCATATCGTGTGTTCTTTATATTTCTGCATTATTTACATGATATGATTTGATTGTGTTAACCTAGATCTGAATAATTTATCTAAGTAATCACTTGGAAAAATAATTAGGTTAAACAACTTGTCTTTTAAGGGGTCTAAAAACTTGTGTTTTAAGGGGTCTAAAAATGTATAAATATTTTATGACTAATATTTATATGTTCATATGATTAATGCATAATAGATCTAAGATAATTTATGAAGTCTCCATTATGAATCTATAACTTTTCCATCAAATCTCATGTTTTCTAAATAATAAACAACAGATCTAAATTTTTATCATCAAATCTTATGTTTTCTAAATAATAAAAACCAGATTTGAAATGCCTATCTCTTTTGATTAAGAGCACTAAAAAGGTTCCAATCTCTCACAATACCATTATGCATGCTAGATAATTGGTGATTGTTCATCCTTGCATAGAATATGTTTGAAAAATTCAAACTTCTCTACTATATTCCTTGTAAATTATGCCATATATTTAAATATCTAATAATGAACAGAGTCAACAAATATCACTTACACAACAAATCAGTACCATAATTGTTGGGTTAAGATAGATTGACCTTTGTTAATTAATTCAATTACCCAAGTTGATTAATTAGGTCAAATTACATGCAAATGGTGGAGGCACTAACAAATCACCAAATAAACCAAATGCAGTGGAAATTAAATTGACATGGTGATTTGTTAACAAATGGGGAAAACCTCTTGCAAGGCAAAAACTCCATCAGGTATATTTTATGTCACCACTCCTAAGAATCCACTAACCAATAACTAAGCAGTTACAAGTATGAGGAATCTTATCACTACCTTAGCCTATCCCAAAATACCAACCTACAATTAAACCTTCACTCCAATACCTAATTGGACTTGATCTTGGAGCAACCTTCTTTCTTTTGTTGCACAAATCTCCAATCTGTGACCAGCTCCTTTGCACAAATCCATGTATGTGACTAACTCCAGCAACTTGATTGATTGTTGTTGGCTGCAAAGTTCTTCACTTCATAAACGATGAAGATCAGGAAGCACTTGGTTACAAAACCCTAAGGCACACAAACGCAATAGCTTCTCACAAAGTGTTTGAGTTATAGGTCTCTGTTTCCCTATATCATGACATTTAAAATAAGTCTTATATATGATTCAAGTCATCATAGGCCAAATTTCAGATCTGAAATTTCTAAAATCATAGATCTCTATAGATTGAGCTTGTGTCGAGCTTCTCCATTAATCTTCTATAGCAGTATTTGTTGAGCTTGTGTTGGGATTTAATGAAACAACTTTTCTTCACTTGTTTCTTGGATTAACCTTTATGTCTTTATTGCTATCACCTACTTTGTTTGAACAACATACTCCTTGATACATTAAACCCTACATAAGTTTACCCAATTACAAATAAAAGCGTGTTATGTCAAAGGATTAACCAATTACATAGAAAAATATGATGTAATACTTCGAGGGAAAAAAAAGGATTAAAAGGAAGGGTATTAAAGTAAATCTTTTGTGGGGTCAATTTTATAATTTATAATTATAAGGGCTTTTTAGAAAATAAGGTTGAAACCCTAGCTATATATATAAGCATATTAAGTCAACATATATGGAGAGATATTTTGAGAGAGGAGACTACTCAAAGGATTGAAGCAGAGAAGGATTGACTATATTCTTGAGGTAAAAGCCTAAGAATCTCTTTCTTATCAAATCTAAGCTTTATTTAGAATTAAAGTTTTTTTTTTTTTTTTATGTGATGACTTCGGCCAACAATGAGACTTTCTTTATGTTGGGCCAGAAATTCTTCTAAGGCAATTTTCAACCGTTTTGCATGAACAAACAACCATCATACGAAAATGATAGATAGAAATTGATATCAAAACTGAAATCTATTGATGCTATAGCCTTAAAGATCAATTTAACATTCTTAAATTCATATTTAAACAACATCATAACATCAATATCAGTTTTTATCAAATCATAGTTTCAACAACCATGCAGAAATCTATCAAGTTGAAACTATAATCTCTAATTCCAAAACGAACAAAACATGTTATACAGATTCGAAATGAAGACCGCTCTGATACCAATGTTGGGTAATATACATGTTTGCATCGAATACAAAACATACGCAGCGAAAAAATAAACGGATCTACTTCATTCGCAATTGATAACATGCACTATGTAGGTTTTAGAATATAAGAACAAGAGAGTGTACCTTGATGCGGTGAAATTCAAAACCGAATGAAGAAGAACTCGGGAATACTTTCAATCTTCACTCCAATTCCACTTGATGCCCAAGATGTGTGGTCTCTCAATCAGTTCTATGTTTTCTAGAGAGAATATGAAAGAGTGTCTCTTTTCCTTATTTCATATATATTATTACACATATTTAACATACAAACCATTTTATTCTATATAAAATTCTGTATGTTTCTCTCCACATAACTGATTATCTAATTGGGCTAGCCTTTTGGGCCTTCCCAATTGGGCTTTAGTGTGTGGCTTGGAGTGGGACCAAAAGGGAACAAATAAGACACTAGCTCTAATGGGCCTTGGGCTTTTCTGTCAACTCTTGACAAGTCCAAAGTTACCATTAATTATATTTAATACCACTATATAAATATAATTGCACTCTAGGCCTCATTAATAAATTATATCCCAAGACTTTATTATACATGCAACCCCTTCATAAAATATTCATAGTAATACAAAGTCAGGAATATAGACTGCCACTTTGTAAATTACTACATCTTAATCCTTGAGTACCCGGTTTAATCCTTATGAGTTATTCACAATATATTTATGAAATCCAATTTCATAAATATATACTTTAGTCTTACTAAAGTGGTTAGGCCTAACTCTCTGAATAACTGTACCTATTAAACTTATCTTAAGGGAATATTTTATATCTCCGTTAAGAGACTATGAATTCCATCTTGAGAATATATGTTCCATCAACACTAAATGTGGCTGCCCAACATACTGAGGATTTGACCGTTACTTTAGATCCCACTCCTGATATATCAAAGCAACCTACATTTCATGATCAGGTCCATTATTCTCTCAGGATTAAGAGTTCATGTGAATACAAGTCGTGAGATTTATTATTCAATTGACAGTCGTTAGGAGAATAATAAATCTCACAGCGGTCCAGTTCAATATGTCTTAACTCTTAAAACATATCAACATATTAACTAGAAATTACCATTTCCATGATCAAGACAAATCATCGTAGTTAATATGTTATAGTCTTCGCAGATGAAATGCCCAATTTCATCACCGATTACGAACCAAAATTCTGAGTTTACAAAGAACTTGTGATCTATATCTTCTGTAACTTTTCACATAAATCACATACTATGCATCTCATGGACTATTTGATAATGTCCGAATATTCATGTTATCATTATTTTAGATAAGAATAAAACAACTTTATTAAACACAATATTAAGTCATACATCATTTCTCACATAATGTCATACATAATATCATACATAGCATCATACAATAGGATTTAAGGGCACATGTCCTAACACTTTAGACATGGCCGTATGGGTCTGTTCTGCATAATTTTTCTTAAAGGAGTAGTACCGGATTGATGGAGTTAAAAAGAAAAAGAAAAACGCTTGAAAAAAAGAAGGAAGACCAACTTCTTTATGAGTTATTATTTTTTTGTTTATTGATTTGATAGAGGAAGAATAGTATTTCCATAAAAGCTTGTGTCAGTGCTTTATTGTGTGATTTGTCCTCATGCCAAAAGAAAGCTAGTAGTGGTAGTGGCAAATATATATATATATATATATATATATATCCATAGAATAATCCCCTGGTCAAAGCAACACGCCAACGCTAGCTTCCTTCTAATATTTTTGTTATTATTATATTATTATTATTAATATTATTATTATAATTATTATTAGTCCATTGGTCTGGTAACTGAGGCATATGGGAAATCAGCAAGTGATCATGGAACATAGTCTTGGCAATGCTTTTGACCCTATACGACAATATGTATCCTAGGTTTTATTAGAGGCAGTAGAGTATATATACAAGGATTTTTACTTTGAGATAATGAAGAGAAATTATTGGATATATTAGTAGTCACTTTGTTGGCCGGATACTATTATAAGTCATTCTTAAATTATTTGATTATTGAGTAAATGGTACATGCAAAATTGTTTTAGGTGATATCTAAGGATTTTAGAAGAAGTGTTAGGGTGAAGTTTCTTTTGGTATGGCTTTTGGAGGTAAGTAACCTTATCCTAATTGGTTTTATTTTGCGTATTTTAATTACTGAAATTGTTTACAATTATTGCAATTTTATTTCTATTGTATTACTGATTTCAAGTAAAGAATTATTTCAAATATATCTGATTACTGAATATATGATGTAATTTATGTAATTGCTTTTAGCTATACTGATTCAAAGTAAAGGGTAAAGAATTTTCACGAATACATGTGAGCATTGAATATAAAGTTTATTTTATTTAATTTTTTTTATAGCTATAATGATTTAAAGTAAATAATATAGAAATATCACAAATAGATTTGAATATTGAATATATAATTATATAAATGTGTTTGAATAAGATATTTTTTGTTAGAAACTATAATTTCATATATATAATTATAAACAATTTGACTATGAATTTATTCTGATACCCAGCCAATGGGGGTTATTCATTGGTACTCTGATACCCGGCTAATGGGGGTTATTCATTGGTATTCTGATACCCAAGCTAATGGGGGTTATTCATTGGTACACTGATACCCAAACCAATGGGGGTTATTCATTGGTACTCTGATACCCAGCCAATAAGGATTATTTATTGGTACTTTGATACCCAAACCAATGGGGGTTATTCATTGGTATATTGATACCTAGCCAATGTGGGTTATTCATTGGTACTCTGATGCCCAGTCACGGGGATATAGCGTGACCATAGTCATAAGATTGTTAAGAATATGAATTACGTTTGAATATTTGAACTATTTTGAGTCCTTAAAACTACATATGTGATTTGGAACCTATTGTAAAGTTATAGCTTTGATATATGGAAAACGGACTACTTTCTAAACCGTCTATGATATATTTGTCAGATTAAAGTATGTGATCTATTTGCAACTTATTATTTTAAGACTACAAAACTGCTTCAGTTATTTTGAAAACACATAGTATATTATAACTTGAAAACACATATTACTTCTTTTCCTTTACAGATCTATTGCTTGATAGAACTTATTAGAATTTTGGTTACTTATTGAGTTGTCAACGCACCCCCCTTTTTCCCTCTCTAGTTTCAGATTGTGAAGAATATCAAGTTTTGGGAGTTTTGATGTTGTGTTGTGAGCAGAAAAAGAAGCTTTGTGATACTGGGATTGGATGGTCTTCTAATAGTGTCAATTCGTTTAGACCCCTGTAAACTAGATTGTTTAACCTAATTAATTAACCAAGTGAATACTTAGGTTTATTATTCAGATCTAGGTTAAAACAATAACAATCATATCAAGTAAAGCAGCGGAAAAATAAAGAACACAAAGATATGATGACCCAGGAAAACCAAGCCGGTAAAAAACCTGGGGAGGATTTAACCTAGCTATCCTCAAGGTAAAATAGCAAATCCACTAGAAAGAATTGAAGTTTACACAATAAGACTTAGACCACTAACATCCTATTGCTACCCAAGTGTAGGAAACTTACTACCACGACCCCATGATAGCTCCGAGATCCACGGACTCCTTCTTTCTTGAATTCTTCAGCAAATCCACAAGCGCACCTGCTTATATATCTTTATGCTCTTTTGATTCTGCAACTGTATTGATTTACACAACTCTTGACATGAATCTCAAGTTTGTAAACCCTAAGTGTATGTGAAGGTAAACACCTCTAGATCTCACAATGAGATTCACAAACGCAGCATTCAGAACTCTAAAAACGTGGCTAGAGTTTTCCCTTATATACTTAGGGCAAAACATAAAACCCTATACATTAAATGGACTAGGGCTGAGTTGGAAAATTCTGCAAAAAAACGATCTGCCCGATTTTTGATCGATCGAGCCTAATTTTCGATCGATCGAGTCTGGCAGAAAGTGAACAGTTACTTCTGCAGTAAACTCGATTCCAACTTTACATAAAATCCCATACTTTGAGCAAGTCTAACACAAGACTAAACATTGTTTTGATCATGGTTTGCCAACATACAAATTGAAGTTCTAATACATTAGTTCCTAATTCTTAGAACCTAACAAACTCCCCCTTTGGCAATCCGTGACAAAACACAGACTTAACTAAAGCTCAAAGTTTACACATTGAAATAGCCCATTACAACATAAATAGCCACTTATACAATTCAACCTAAACTACTATCTAACAGTTGCAAAGTAAACAGTAGCTCGACTGAAAACAACCTGTATATTCCTGTAACACTTAACAAACACATAAACGCATGTGTGGAAGAAAAAAAACAAGGAATATAAAATAAACTTCTTGATTTCACAAAACACAAAATAAAGACATATATCATGAATAACATCATAAATATAAATCAATAAGTAATGAAGTATAGTGAAACAAGAAACATATCAGTAACCAATGTATCACAAAACATATATCTCCTAATCAAGAGTTAAAAAAGTAAATACAAAGTGAAGCGCCTAGATACAATCTAATAACTCCACAAGCTCCAAGGTATCACAAAAACTACAAAAGCTCAAAACTCCCCCTAAAACAAAAATCTCCTCTACAAAAATCTCCAAGATATACAATATGCACTCCCCCTTTTTGTGACGAATTGCCAAAGGGCACTCACTCATCATCAAAAGGAGGTGGAGGAGAACGATGAGAGCTCGCCAGATCAGCTCGCAAGGCACGTAGCTCATCAAGGATGTCCACCAATAACTGACCATGAGCCGCCTGAACGGTCACGACAGTATCCAGAGTCCGACGAAGGTCAGAAACCTCATCAAACGATGGAGGAACATCAGCAACAGGATCAGCAGATGGCTCAGCTGCAGGAACATCTGTAGAAGAAGAAGGGGGTGGAGTGACACCGGAAGGCTCTACCCTAGGACGCGTAGAGCTAGCTCGAAGTTAAGCAGCCCTTTGCCTCAAAAAGGTAGCACCAATAGGAGCAATAATATGAACAGGCTCAGAAACAGGAAAATCATCTAGACCAAGATGAAGGAGAATCCTATGAATGAAAATAGGAAAGAATAGCGCATGAGCCGTAGAGCTAGACCGATGAACCTTGTTCAAAGAACGAAGGAACAAATGAGTAAAACTGATAGGAGCATCAGTGACTAGCGCATACAAAAACACACATCGCTCAAGAGGGATGGTGTGGACATGAGAAATAGGCCACAAAGAATGACACGCTATCCTAAAGAAGAGATAGTGAAGCTCGGAAAGCTCAGCCGAAGTGATCCGAGGATCAGAACCCCACTGGATAGAAGACCCAGTGATGTATGACAAGACAACATCTAGAGGAGGAGACTCCTCATAGGGAAAAACAGGATGATCAACAATGGGCACACAAAGAGCATCAGACATTACCCGAGGGGTAATGCGATACTCCACACCACGTAACCACACCTTTACCAAGGTATCGTTATCGTAGACATGGATAGAGAGGTTTGAATAGAACTCTCTAATCAAAGAAGTAGGAGGAGGACGCTCAAAATCAAGTAGAGGTAACCAACCCCGACGCTCAAAGTTCCGTCTCACCTCAGGATCAACCTCATCTAAGATAACCCTACGCTTACCCCAAATTTGACGCCTAAGATTAAGGGTCTCATAGGTCTCTTGGTTCTGAGCACTAGGAAACCGATCACTATCGAAAGAAGGTGAAGGGTCAGAAGTCCTACGGGCTCTAGTTTTTCTAAGCATGGTGCTAAGGAATAAGGAGAGACACAGAAAAAGAAGAGCAAAAACCAAAAACCAAGGGAACATAAAACAGATTAGCTCTATAGAAAAAAGAGATAACTCCCCCTATAAAGAGCAATAACTCCCCCTATGAACAACAAAGGTTAAAAAAACTCTTCTCCCCTTATAAAAATAGGAAAAACAAAACAAGTTTTGGGAAAAACAGTTTTGGGGAAAATTTAGGAGGTGGGGATAAATAAAAACACACAAACCTAAAAAAAATTAAGTTAAGGATACACATGAAGAATAATATTCTCTCTTTCAATAAATGCAAACTTGACACTATGTGACCCATAAACAGTTGCATGAGTAGAGAAAATATTTGCACATTGATTATCCATCATATCTCTTAAAAAAAATATTTTCTGCAGTTCACACATCAAGAAAAATAGCATATACGAAATTGTACAAAGAACTCAAAAATTAATCAATCAATTTCTAATTCAAGTTGAGTACCCAATTTAGCAAAGTGTATGCATGTTATGTGTGAAAACAATGAGAGATATGACTGCAAAATTGCAAGATGGATATAGAAAAATAATGCAATTCACGTGAATCCTAAACATAAATGATGCATGAAAAAAAATTTGGTTAAAAACTCTAAAAACTGAAAATTTTTCAGTTTCGATCGATCGAGCATCGATCGAATACCAATCGAGTCAGACAGAATCAAACCAAAAATTTTTATCGCAATTTCGATTGGTCGAAAAACACCCTCGATCGGTCGAAATTCTGGAAAACTCAAATTTTTGAAAAACAAAGCAATTTTATTGCAGAAACTCCTCAAAGCACAATATTTTATGAATGAAATGCATGAGTATGAGACTAAAAGTTTTTCAAAAACACATGAATACAGCCCAGATCTTCCAAAATTAAGATTTTCAATCAATTTGTCCTTAAAACCAAATTTTACATCAAAATCAAGGAACATATAATCTTGGATGGCCACAATAAAATCACACACAATAACATGTACAAAGTTTAGCAAAGAGTAACTTTGTGTAGTGTGTGCAACTAGCAAAAGCTTGAGAAACATGTGAGGTGATATGTGAATAGTAATCAATCACCAAGTCTACAAAATTCATCACATAAATTTGAAAGAGACTATCACCTAAAGAATTACATCATATAACTCTCACATCTCCTAGAATAAAAGATTGCAATCATGTAAGTTTCTTGATTTGCCTCATAATATACACACCAATTTTAATTGATTAGAAACTTATTAAAGTAGCCGGGATAATGTACACACCAGTTTTAGAATTTAAACCGAGGCTACACCTTATATTCTTTTTGTGCATGTGCTACACTTTCTCGAGCACAAAATCTTATGATATGCACTAAGGTGTTCATGATTGGCTAGTAAACAGTGGTGAGATGGTTATTTATGCCTTTCTCAAAAATTTCAAGTCCGACAATCAAAGGCATGTGACTTCAAGATCAAGACAAAGTGATCAAAAACTATAAACATCTTCCCACACAACATGCACTACAAAGCTCAAACTAGTAAAGTGCAAAAAGTAAGCTCATCTAAGCTAAACAAAATACATAAACATGTTATGTAAAGATAATATGGCCAACCTTGATTACAAATCCATGATATGTAATACAAAACACAAAAATCTTTTTGGTTAAAAAAATTTTATGACCAAAAACAAAAAGCACACATTATGCTAAATGAACAGTGCAAAACTATGCATGATAGTGCTTAACTAAGCTATAGAGGGTACACAAACAAGAAATATCAATTTCTTAATTAACCCTTGAGTACATGTACAAACTAGTACATACTCATACAAAATCATAAATAGCTTAGCACTTACAGAACACATGCTATTCAAGTTTCTCCACAATGTCAAGCATGTTCTAAATCAAGAGAGATATCATAATTCATGTAATCCTCAAGAAAAAATAAAACAAGACACAAAATAAAATATTTTTGTCTTTTTGAAATTTTTCAATGTTTTTGGATTTAAAAAAAAAAACAACCTAAAAAGAAAAAACAACCAAAAACAGAAACAAAATATGTCCACAAATAATTGAAAGAATTAAAACAGGGACAAGTCAGCAACACTCACCTTAAAGAATCTTTTCTCACCCATATAGCACGAGTCTTCGGCTTTGTAGGTGAAAATCCATGTGAAGTAGAGTGTGTTTGAGGGATTACACCAATCTTCTAAGAAAGACTAAAATCCTGCAATTTCCTTTCACAAGCCAATAAGCTTAAATTTTTCAAAAGCATATGAAACAATTTATTTGAACTTATGGCAGGAAAAATATCATCACATATCCTAAATTGAAATACAAAATGTTTAAATTTCAATTTATGATAATTAGGACGAATGTGACCGGAGACACCACAAAAGTGACAAACAGGAACAAATTTAGGAACATCAGTATTCCTAACAGTAAATCTAGTCTCAAAAATTTTTTTTTTGCCTCAACAAAGAACAGTTTGGTCTAATATGACCAATAACACCACAAAGGTGACAGGTAGGCACAAAAACAGATTTATTATGCTCTCTAACAATAGGTTTAGACTTAGGTGTAGAAACTTCAGCGTCAACATCAGAACTTTTACCTTTGTCTAACCTAGAAAAATAAGCATTTTCTTTATTATTCCTCTTGAAATGAGGGATATAAACTTTTTCAACTTTAGGCTTAAGAGAAACAGAAACACTTCTGTTAACAACAGCAGGCTTGGTATTAGTCAAATTTTCAATTTTAGCTTTAGATTCAGCTAACTCTTGTTCCAAGCTTTTCATCTTCTCATCTTGAGAGGAAATTTGATTTCTCAAAAATTCGTTCTTTTTATTAGATTCATCTAATCTAACAATCAATTCCTCTTTTTCAAGATTAGCCAATTTTAACTCTTCCTTGAATTTCTTAGCAATTCTCATAGTTTTCAATAATTCCTTACGAAGAGTTTTACAGGCATCAAAAAGATCAACAGAAACAACAGTGTCCTTTTTATTCAAATCATCACAATCAAAAATAGTAAGACACTTAAAATTATCCATGATAACAAGGATCAAGGATCAACTCTTAGATCAAAAGATCTAACACAAAAGAGTTACCCGCCTCTGATACCACTTCTCAGTTCGTTTAGACCCCTGTAAACTAGATTGTTTAACCTAATTAATTAACCAAGTGAATACCTAGGTTTATTATTCAGATCTAGGTTAAAACAATAACAATCATATCAAGTAAAGCAGCAAAAAAATAAAGAACACAAAGATATGATGACCCAGGAAAACTAAACCGGTAAAAAACCTGGGGAGGATTTAACCTAACTATCCTCAAGGTAAAATAGCAAATCCACTAGAAAGAATTGAAGTTTACACAATAAGACTTAGACCACTAACATCCTATTGCTACCCAAGTGTAGGAAACTTACTACCACGACCCTATGATAGCTCCGAGATCCACGGACTCCTTCTTTCTTGAATTCTTCAGCAAATCCACAAGCGCACCTGCTTGTATATCTTTATGCTCTTTTGATTCTGCAACTGTATTGATTTACACAACTCTTGACATGAATCTCAAGTTTGTAAACCTTAAGTGTATGTGAAGGTAAACACCTCTAGATCTCATAATGAGATTCACAAACACAGCATTCAGAACTCTAAAAACGTGGCTAGGGTTTCCCTTATATACTTAGGGCAAAACATAAAACCCTATACATTAAATGGACTAGGGCTGAGTTGGAAAATTCTGCAGAAAAACGATCTGCCCGATTTTCGATCAATCGAGCCTAATTTTTGATCGATCGAGTCTGGCAGAAAGTGAACAGTTACTTCTGCAGTAAACTCGATTCCAACTTTACATAAAATCCCATACGTTGAGCAAGTCTAACACAAGACTAAACATTGTTTTGATCATGGTTTGCCAACATACAAATTGAAATTCTAATACATTAGTTCCTAATTCTTAGAACCTAACAAATAGTTTTATATTTATTAGCCAATTGGCATTATGTACATGAGGTTTGGAATTTATTCCTATTAAATTATTGGGGAGCTATTCATAAAAAATTTGTTGAGGTATTTTAGATTTATTTGATTTAATTTTTGAGGATAAATTTTAGTTGCTAAGAAGGCCTTACACACTTGTAGGTGCTTGTTTTATAAGTGTGCAGCAGTTGTCACGTGCCAATCTTTATACTTGGGTTCGGGGCGTGACATATGACCTTAACAATAATAACTACGGGGATGCTGGAAAATAACATACATCATCTTGCAGATCTTTAAGACAGTCTGAGGTGCCCAATGCAAAAGCACATGCATATTGTTGGATAAATAACATGTTTGTATCGCATACAAAACATACGCAGCGGAAAAATTAATGAATCAATTTCATTCGCATTTGACAACATGTGCTGTGAAAATTTCAGAATATATTGACAAGAGAGTGTACCTCGGTATGATGAATTTCAAAACAAAGATTAGAAGTACTCAGGAACACTTTTAATCTTCACTCCAATTCCACTTGATGCCTAAGATGTGTGGTGTCTCAATTAGTTCTATGTGTTTGTTCTTGAGAGAATAAAAAAAAAATCTTTCTCTTACATTCATCAACATACAAAACCATTTCATTCTGATATAAAATTATGTATGTTTCTCTCCACATAACTAATTATCAAATTGAGCTAGCCTTTTGGGCCTTTCCAATTGGGTTTTAGTGTGTGGCTTGGTGTGGGATCAAAAGGGAACAAATAAGACACTAGCTCCAATGGGCCTTGGGCTTTTCTGTTAACTCTTGACAAGTCCAAAGTTACAATTAATTATATTTAATACCACTATATAAATATAATTGTACTTTAGATCTTATTAATAAATTATATCTCAGGACTTTATTATACATGCAACCCCTTCATAAAATATTCGTAGTAATACAAAGTCATTAATATAGATTGTCACTTTGTAAATTACTACATCTTAATCCTTGAGTACCCGGTTTATTCCTTTTAAGTTAATCATCATATATTTATGAAATGTAATTTCATAAATATATACTTTAGTCATACTAAAGTGGTTAGGCCTAACTCTCTGAATAACTGAACCCATTAAACTTATCTCAATGGACTATTTTACATCTCCATTAAGAGACTATGAATTTCATCTTGAGAAAATATGGTTCATAAACACTAAATGTGGCTGCCCAATATACTGAGATTTTGACCGTTACTTTAGATGTCACTCCTGATATATCAAAGAAACCTACATTTTATGATCAGGTCTATTATTCTCTCAGGATTAAGAGTTCATGTTGAAGGAAAATTATATGTTTGTATCGCATACAAAACATACGCAACGGAAAATTAACGGATCTACTTCATTCGCAATTGATAACATGCATTATGTAAATTTCAGAATATAAGAATAAGAGAGTGTACCTTGGTACGGTGAAATTCAAAACCAAAGAGAAGAAGTTCTTGAAAACACTTTCAATCTTCACTCCAATTCCACTTGATGCCCAAGATGTGCGGTCTCTCAATCAGTTCTATGTGTTTGTTCTAGAGAGAATATGAAGAAGTTTCTTTCTTTCACTTATATGAACATACAAACTATTTCATTCTAATATAAAATTTTGTATGTTTCTCTCCACATAACTGATTATCTAATTGGACAAGCCTTTTGGGCCTTTCCAATTGGGCTTTAGTGTGTGGCTTGGAGTGGGATCAAAAGGGAACAAATAAGATACTAGCTCCAATGGGCCTAGGGCTTTTCTGTTAACTCTTGACAAATCCAAAGTTACCATTAATTATATTTAATATAATTATATAAATATAATTTCACTTTAGGCCTTATTAATAAATTATATCTCAAGACTTTATTATACATGCAACACCTTCATAAAATATTCGTAGTGATACAAAGTCATGAATATAGACTGCCACTTTGTAAATTACTACATCTTAATCCTTGAGTACCCGGTTTATTCCTTTTAAGTTAATCATCATATATTTATGAAATGTAATTTCATAAATATATACTTTAGTCATACTAAAGTGGTTAGGCCTAACTCTCTGAATAACTGAACCCATTAAACTTGTCTCAAGGGACTATTTTACATCTCCATTAAGAGACTATGAATTTCATCTTAAGAAAATATGGTTCATAAACACTAAATGTGGCTGCCCAATATACTGAGATTTTGACCGTTACTTTAGATGTCACTCCTGATATATCAAAGCAACCTACATTTTATGATCAGATCCATTATTCTCTCAAGATTAAGAGTTCCTGTTGAAGAAAAATTATATGTTTGTATCGCATACAAAACATACACAGCGAAAAATTAACGGATCTACTTCATTCACAATTGATAACATGCATTATGTAAATTTCAGAATATGAGAATAAGAGAGTGTACCTTGGTGCGGTGAAATTCAAAACCAAAGAGAAGAAGTTCTTGAAAACACTTTCAATCTTCACTCCAATTCCACTTGATGCCCAAGATGTGCGGTCTCTCAATCAGTTCTATGTCTTTGTTCTAGAGAGAATATGAAGAAGTTTCTTTCTTTCACTTATATGAACATACAAACTATTTCATTCTAATATAAAATTTTGTATGTTTCTCTCCACATAACTGATTATCTAATTGGGCAAGCCTTTTGAGCCTTCCCAATTGGGTTTTAGTGTGTGGCTTGGAGGGGGATCAAAAGGGAACAAATAAGACACTAGCTCCAATGGGCCTAGGGTTTTTCTGTTAAATCTTGACAAATCCAAAGTTACCATTAATTTTATTTAATACCATTATATAATTATAATTTCACTTTATGCCTTATTAATAAATTATAACTCAAGACTTTATTATACATGCAACCCTTTCATAAAATATTCGTAGTAATATAAAGTCATGAATATAAACTGCCACTATGTAAATTACTACATTTTAATCCTTCAGTATCTGGTTAAATCCTTTTAAATTATTCATCATATATTTATGAAATCTAATTTCATAAATATATACTTTAGTCTTACTAAAGTGGTTAGGCCTAACTCTCTGAATAACTGAACCCATTAAACTTATCTCAAGTGAATATTTTATATCTTAGTTAAAAGACTATGAATTCCATCTTGGGAAAATATGGTCCATCAACACTAAATGTGGCTGCCCAACATACTGAGGTTTTGACCGTTACTTTAGATCTCACTCTTGATATATCAAAGAAACCTACATTTTATGATCAGGTCCATTATTCTATCAGGATTAATAGTTCATGTTGGAGGAAAATTACATGTTTAAATCGCATACAAAACATACGCAGCGAAAAATTAACAGATCCACTTCATTCGCAATTGATAACATGCACTATGTAAATTTCAGAATATAAGAATAAGAGATTGTACCTTGGTGCGATGAAATTCAAAACTAAAGAGAAGAAGTTCTTGAGAACACTTTCAATCTTCACTCCAATTTCACTTGATGCCCAAAATGTGTTATCTCTCAATCAATTCTATGTGTTTATTCTAGGGAGAATATGAAGAAGTTTCTTTCTTTCACTTATATGAACATAGAAACTATTTCATTCTAATATAAAATTTTGTATGATTCTCTTTACATAAATGATTATCTAATTGGGCGAGCCTTTTATGTCTTCCCAATTGGGTTTTAGTGTGTGGCTTGGAATAGGATCAAAAGGGAACAAATAAGACACTAGCTCCAATGAGCCTTGGGCTTTTCTGTTAACTTTTGACAAGTCCAAAGTTACCATTAATTATATTTAATACCACTATATAAATATAATTGCACTTTAGGCCTTATTAATAAATTATATCTCAAGACTTTATTATACATGTAACCCCTTCATAAAATATTCGTAGTAATACAAAGTCATGAATATAGACTGCCACTTTGTAAATTACTACATCTTAATCCTTGAGTACTCGGTTTAATCCTTTTTAGTTATTTATCATATATTTATGAAATCTAATTTCATAAATATATACTTTAGTCTTACTAAAGTGGTTAGACCTAACTCTCTGAATAACTGAACTCATTAAACTTATCTCAAGGGAATATTTTATATCTTCATTAAGAGAGTATGAATTCCATCTTGAGAAAATATGGTCCGTCAACACAAAATGTGGCTGCCCAATATACTGAGGTTTTAACCGTTACTTTAGATCTCACTCTCGATATATCAAAGTAACCTACATTTTGGGATCAAGTCCATTATTCTCTCAGGATTAAGAGTTCATGTTGAAGGAAAATTACATGTTTGTATCACATACAAAACATACGCAGCAGAAAATTAACGGATCTACTTCATTCGCAATTGATAACATGCACTATGTAAATTTCAGAAATTAAGAATAAGAGAGTGTACCTTGGTGCGGTGAAATTCAAAACCGAAGAGAAGAAGTTCTTGAGAACACTTTCAATCTTCACTCCAATTCCACTTGATGGCCAAGATGTGTGGCCTCTCAATTAGTTCTATGTGTTTGTTCTAAAGAGAATATGAAGAAGTTTCTTTCTTTCACTTATATGAACATGCAAACCATGTCATTCTAATATAAAATTCTGTATGTTTCTCTCCACATAACTGATTATCTAATTAGACTAGCCTTTCGGGCCTTCCCAATTAGGCTTTAGTGTGTGGCTTGGAGTGGGACCAAAAGGGAACAAATAAGACACTAGATCTAATGGGCCTTGGGCTATTCTGTCAACTCTTAAAAAGTTCAAAGTTACCATTAATTATATTTCATACCACTATATAAATATAATTACACTCTAGGCCTTATTAATAAATTATATCCCAAGACTTTATTATACATGCAACTCCTTCGTAAAATATTCGTAGTAATACAAAGTCATGAATATAGACTGCCACTATGTAAATTACTACATCTTAATTCCTCAGTACCCGGCTTAATCCTTTTAAGTTATTCATCATATATTTGTGAAATCTAATTTCATAAATATATACTTTAGTCTTACTAAAGTGGTTAGGCCTAACTCTCTGAATAACTGAACCGATTAAACTTATCTCAAGAGAATATTTTATATTTCCGTTAAGAGACTGTGAATTCCATCTTGAGAAACTATGGTCCATCAACACTAAATGTGGCTGCCTAACATACTGAGGTTTTGACCGTTACTTTAGATCCCACTCCTGATATATCAAAGCGACCTACATTTTATGATCAGGTCCATTATTCTATCAGGATTAATAGTTCATGTTGAAGGAAAATTACATGTTTGAATCGCATACAAAACATACGCAGCAGAAAATTAACGGATCTACTTCATTCGCAATTGATAACATGTACTATGTAAATTTCAGAATATAAGAATAAGAGAAGGTACCTTGGTGCGGTGAAATTCAAAACCAAAGAGAAGAAGTTCTTGAGAACACTTTCAATCTTCACTCCAATTCCACTTGATGCCCAAGATGTGCGGTCTCTCAATCAGTTCTATGTCTTTGTTCTAGAGAGAATATGAAGAAGTTTCTTTCTTTCACTTATATGAACATACAAACTATTTCATTCTAATATAAAATTCTGTATGTTTCTCTTCACATAACTGATTATCTAATTAGGCTAGCATTTTAGGCCTTCCCAATTGGTCTTTAGTGTGTGGCTTGGAGTGGGATCAAAAGAGAACAAATAAGAGACTAGCTCTAATGGGCCTCAGGTTTTTCTGTTAACTTTTGACAAGTCCAAAGTTACCATTAATTATATTTAATATCACTATATAAATATAATTGCACTTTAGGCCTTATTAATAAATTATATCTCAAGACCTTATTATACATGCAACCCCTTCATAAAATATTCGTAGTAATACAAAATCATGAATATAGACTGCCACTTTGTAAATTACTACATCTTAATCCTTGAGTACCCGGTTTAATCCTTTCAAGTTATTTATCATATATTTATGAAATCTAATTTCATAAATATATACTTTAGTCTTACTAAAGTGGTTAGGCCTAACTCTCTGAATAACTGAACCCATTAAACTTATCTTAAGGGAATATTTTATAGCTTTGTTAAGAGACTATAAATTCCATCTTGAGAAAATATGGTCCATCAACACTAAATGTGGCTGCCCAACATACTGAGGTTTTGACCGTTACTTTAGATCTCACTCTCAATATATCAAAGCAACCTACATTTTATGATCAGGTCCATTATTCTCTCAGGATTAAGAGTTCATGTTGAAGGAAAATTACATGTTTGTATCGCATACGAAACATACGCATAAGAAAATTAACGGATCTACTTCATTCGCAATTGATAACATACACTATATAAATTTCAGAATATAAGAATAAGAGAGTGTACCTTGGTGCTGTGAAATTTAAAACCAAAGAGAAGAAGTTCTTGAGAACACTTTCAATCTTCACTCCAATTCCACTTGATGCCCAAGATGTGTGGTCTCTCAATCAGTTCTATGTGTTTGTTCTAAAGAGAATATGAAGAAGTTTCTTTCTTTCACTTATAGGAACATACAAATCATGTCATTCTAATATAAAATTATGTATGTTTCTCTCTGTTAGGTTCTAAGAATTAGGAACTAATGTATTAGAACTTCAATTTGTATTTTGGCAAACCATTATCAAAACAATGTATAGTCTTGTGTTAGACTTTGCTCAAAGTATGGGATTTTATGTAAAGTTGGAATCGAGTTTACTGCAGAAGTAACTGTTCACTTTCTGCCAGACTCGATCGATCGAAAATCGGGCAGATCATTTTTCTGCAGAAAATTCCAACTCAGCCCTAGCCCATTTAATGTATAGGGTTTTATGTTTTGCCCTAAGTATATAAGGGAAAACTGTAACACCCCAAACCCATACCAAGGATTTGGATGCAAAACCTGTCTTAGAAATAATCAACAATAATATAATGGAACAGAGCATAATAATTATCCTCAAATAAACATCTATCCATCATCATATTTCCTTATAAATTCGTAAAACACAAAATCCTCCACAATATAGTCTATAAATACAATCTCAAAATAGTTCCACAATGTTAAACTCATTGTCCTGAAGAAATTTTATCAAAACAATTCACCAACTAATAAAGCTCCAAACGAAGTCATCAATCTAAGGCTCCACTGATCTACCACCAAAAGACACTCCATATCTCTAATCTGAAAGGGTGAAAGAAAAAGGGGTGAGCTAGTGGCTCAATAAGAGACTACATAACATGAGGATGTCTTCCAAAACAAAACATTAGTATCATTGACAAAATATAGTCTTCACGATACATTTACAGATAGTTTAAATGGTAATATAATATATTCTATAAAACTATTAAAACAAAATATTTCACTATAACGCTGTAATCATTAATAAAATAATAACCACGTTAATATGCCAATATGCACCAAATAGGTGGAAACAATTTATTATGAAGAGTAAACAATTTTCCACTTACACAGATCAGTAGCAATAAAACAGTGGTTCAATATGGAAAATATTAGTCAAACACAGACGAAAGCTGCTAAACACTCGGTGGGTGATTCCCATGGGAACAATAACACTAACCTCAAAGAGGCAAAACTAGCTCCAAAGAGCAACAATAACACTGCACCACACCACACTAACACTACTTCGGCCGAAGACCAACACTTAACCCTGTGTTGGCAAAGGTTGCAGACTGTCTAGTTGACCGTTTGAAACATTCTTGACATATATAGATTCATAATAATATACAATAAATAATAAAATTTGAGTATGTATAAAGCACTAACAATGGTATAAGTTTTTGAACTTCACTTTTGCAAATATGTATATATATGTATAAATATATTTTTACCACAAATGTATATATATGTATATATATATATATATATATACGTCTTGAGAGACGTCATGTGCTGTAGTCTACTTACCTCTAGTTGCTAACCCAAGCTTCACTTTAATCGCACGAAACGACGTCAACTAGATCCTAAATAAAAATTAAATAACTCAATGAGGGCAGATTTTGAATAATCACAAAGTCCTTTGATAAAACAATTCCTCAGCCACTAAGAAGATTGGCAAAATTAAAATTTAACATCTCCTTCTAATAAACCCCCACCTATTCTAGATTATAAATGCAAAGTATACCCTAAACTAACACCTAATATACCTATATATATAAATAACCACACGTAGACCATCTGATATACCTATATCTTTCTATTGCATGAGATGCTACTCCACGAATATCAATGAAGTTCAAATTCAAGATATAACATAATGCTTCCATGATAACTTTATTCCTATGCAACGGTTAATATAATAACTCTAAAAATTGAACCATCAAGAACACCTAATATATCCAAGTAGTGCAAGCCTTATATACATTAGCCTTCACATATCCAATCCGCATAAGCAATTAACATTAAAATGTCATAGTTTCATAAAGACAATTTATGCATGAGGAATAACTTGGTGTGCACCTGACGGTTATTGTTAATAACCGTGTATCTATCTAACATAATTCTCCTTTTCGGCCAACAACGTGAATGTGAAAGTCAAGCAGAAACCCAATTCGGCATCAATTCAATTGATATTCTACTCCTATGCACTAATATTTCAATTCTAAAAAAAAAACTCTGGACCAGCAAGAATACGAAAGTTCCCTTAAACAACAAAAGTGACCGGTGAAAAACAATGGCTTGCAAAGATTAATGTTTTACCTCAAGTGCAAAATAGAGTTGCTGGCTGCCTCAGGTAGTGCACAGCCTCCAATCCTTTCAAATGAGAAACCCTAACTCTAGTCTTAATATTTATACGCTAATTACTTCTTCTTTTTATTTATTTATTTTTCTTCACTCTTGCCTATCACATAGGAAACCCTAACTTTCAGCTTTACACGTTAAAATTGTTCCCTACATTGGCTGAAATTTTAAATTAGAATGCACCACAAAATAACCACTTACGTTACCCCTTATTATTATTATTAATATTATTATTATTATTATTATTATTATTAAAGAATTCATAATATAAAATAATTATCTCCTCCAAAATAAATTAAGCAATTTATCAAATCCACTCTCTAGAAGCAATTAAATTAAATTTTAAGTGAGACGGGTGTTACAAAAACCCTAGCCATGTTTTTAGAGTTCTGAATGCTGTGTTTGTGAATCTCATTGTGAGATCTAGAGGTGTTTACCTTCACATACACTTAGGGTTTACAAACTTGAGATTCATGTCAAGAGTTGTGTAAATCAATACAGTTGCAAAATCAAAAGAGCACAAAGATATACAAGCAGGTGCGCTTGTGATTTGCTGAAGAATTCAAGGAAAGAAGGAGTCCGTGGATCTCGGAGCTATGATGGGGTCATGGTAGTAAGTTTCCTACACTTGGGTAGCAATAGGATGTTAGTGGTCTAAGTCTTATTGTGTAAACTTCGATTCTTTCATAGTGGATTCAGTTTACCTTGAGGATAGCTAGGTTAAATCCTCTCCAGGTTTTTTACCGGTTTGGTTTTCCTGGGTCATCAGATTTTTGTGTTATTTAATTTCCGCTGCTTTACTGTTTTTATTTATTTGTGTTAACCTAGATTTAATTAAATTACCTAAGTTAATCACTTGGCTAATTCTCTAGGTTAATCTGTTGGGTTTAAGGGGTCTAAACGAACTGACAAGTGGTATCAGAGCGGGTAACTCTTTTGTTTTAGATCTTTTGATCTAAGAGTTGATCCTTGATCCCTGTTATCATGGATAATTTTAAGTGTCTTACTATTTTTGATTGTGATGATTTGAATAAGAAGGACACTGTTGTTTCTGTTGATCTTTTTGATGCCTGTGAAACTCTTCGTAAGGAATTATTGAAAACTATGAGAATTGCTAAAAAATTCAAGGAAGAGTTAAAATTGGCTAATCTTGAAAAAGAGGAATTGATTGTTAGATTAGATGAATCTAATAAAAAGAATGAATTTTTGAGAAATCAAATTTCCTCTAAAGATAAGAAAATGAAAAGCTTGGAACAAGAGTTAGTTGAATCTAAAGCTAAAATTGAAAATTTGACTAGTACCAAGCCTGCTGTTGTTAACAGAAGTGTTTCTGTTTCTCTTAAGCCTAAAGCTGAAAAAGTTTATATCCCTCCTTTCAAGAGGAATAATAAAGACAAGGCTTATTTTGCTAGGTTAGACAAAGGTAAAAGTTCTGATGTAGACGCTAAAGTTTCTACACCTAAGTCTAAACCTACTGTTAGAGAGCATAATAAATCTGTTTTTGTGCCTACTTGTCACCTTTGTGGTGTTGTTGGTCATATTAGACCAAATTGTTCTTTGTTGAGGCAAAAACCAAAATCTGAGACTAGATTTGCTGTTAGGAATACTGATGTTCATAAATTTGTTCTTGTTTGTCACTTTTGTGGTGTCTCTGGTCACATTCGTCCTAATTGTCATAAATTGAAATTTAAGCATTCTGTATTTCAATCTAGGACATGTGATGATATTTCTCCTGCCATAAGTCCAAATAAATTGTTTCATATTCTTTTGAAAAATTTGAGCTTGTTGGCTTGTGAAAAGAATTTGCAGGATTTTAATCTTTCTCAGAAGATTGGTGTATTCCCTCAAACACACTCTACTTCACATGGATTTTCACCTACAAAGCCGAAGACTCGTGCTATATGGGTGAGAAAAGATTCTCTAAGGTGAGTGTTGCTGACTTGTCCCTAATTTAATTCTTTCAATTATTTGTGGACATGATTTTATTTCTGTTTTTGGTTGTTTTTCTTTTTAGGTTGTTTTTTTATTTAAAAAAAAATCCAAAAACATTGAAAATTTTCAAAAAGACAAAAATATTTTATTTTGTGTCTAGTTTTATTTTTCTTGAGGATTACATGAATTATAATATCTCTCTCTTGATTTTGAACATGCTTGATATTGTGGAGAAACTTAAAAAGTATGTGTTCTATAAGTGCTAAGCTATTTTTTTGATTTTGTTTGAGTATGTACTAGTTTGTATATGTACTCAAGGGTTAATTAAGAAATTGATATTTCTTGTTTGTGTACCCTCTATAGCTTAGTTAAGCACTGTCATGCATTGCATTTGCATTTTTAATCATTTAGCATAAAGTGTGCTTTTTAGTTTTGGTCATAAATTTTTTTAACCAAAAAGATTTTTGTGTTTTGTATTACATATCATGGATTTGTAATCAAGGTTGGTCATATTATCTTTACATAACATGTTTATGTACTTTGTTTAGCTTGGATGAGCTTATTTTATTGCACTTTACTAGTTTAAGTTTTGTAGTGCATGTTGTGTGGGAAGATGCTATATTTGTTGATCACATGATCTTGATTTTGAAGTCGTATGTCTTTAATTGTCGGATTTGAACTTATTGAAAAAGGCATAAATGACCATCTCACCACTGTTTACTAGCCAATCATGAACACCTTAGTGCATATCGTAAGATTTTGTGCTCGAGAAAGTGTAGCACATACACAAAAAGAACATAAGGTGTAGCCTTTAACTAAAATTGGTGTGTACATTATTGGGCTATAATAATTTCACATAATTCATAAAAATGGTGTGTACATTATCCCGGCTTTTATTAAGTTTCTAATCAATTAAATTGAATAATGAGGAAAATTAAGAAACTTACATGATTGCAAGCTTTTATTCTAGGAGATGTGAGAGTTATATGATGTAACTCTTTAGGTGATAGTCTCTTTCAAATTCATGTGATGAATTTTGTAGACTTTGTGATTGATTATTATTCACATATCACCTCACATGTTTCTCAAGCTTTTGCTAGCTGCACACACTACACAAGTTACTCTTTGCTAAACTTTGTACATGTTATTGTGTGTGATTTTGTTGTGGCCATCCAAGATTATGTGTTTCTTGATTTTGATGCAAAATTTGAGTTTTTGAGGGCAAAATGATTGAAAAACTTGTTTTTGAAAGATCTAGGTCGAATTCAAGTGTTTTTGAAAAACTTTTAGTCTCATACTCATGCATTTCATTCATGAAATACTATGCTTTAAGGAGTTTCTGCATAAAATTGCTCTGTTTTTTCAAAATTTGAGTTTTCCAGAATTTCGACCGATCGAATCTGTCTCTCGACCGATCGAAATTGCGATTAAAATTTTTGGTTTAATTCTGTTTGACTCGATTGGTATTCGATCGATACTCGATCGATCGAAACTGAAAAATTTTCAGTTTTTAGAGTTTTTGACCAAATTTTTTCATGCATCATTTATGTTTAGGATTCACATGAATTGCATTATTTTTGTATCCATCTTGCAGTTTTGCAGTCATATCTCTCATTGTTTTCACACATAACATGCATACACTTTACTAAATTAGGTACTCAACTTGAATTAAAAATTGATTGATTAATTTTTGAGTCCTTTGTACATTTTAGTATATGCTATTTTTCTTGATGTGTGAACTACAGAAAATATTTTTCTTAAGAGATATGATGGATAATAATGTGCAAATATTTTTTCTACTCATGCAACTGTTTATGGGTCACATAGTGTCAAGTTTGCATTTATTGAAAGAGAGAATATTTTTCTTTATGTGTATCCTCAACTCAATTTTTTTTTAGGTTTGTGTGTTTTTATTTACCCCCACCTCCTAAATTTTCCCCAAAACTGTTTTTCCCAAACTTGTTTTGTTTTTCCTATTTTTATAGGGGGAGAAAGTTTGTTTTTAACTTTTGTTGTTCATAGGGGGAGTTGTCTCTATTTTCTATTTCCTATAGAGTTGAACTGTTTTATGTTCCCTTGATTCTCTTTTTTCTCTCATGTTTACTATCACTTTACTCTTTGTTTGAGTTATCTTTGTCAATACGTGACAAAAAGGGGGAGTTGAATGTGGAATATGTGTGGAAGATACAAGATTGTTCTGTTTAGGGGGAGTTGATCTGTTTAAGGGGAGTTGAAATTATTTTTGATGTATCTAACTTAGGGGGAGAGTTAGTTTACATATTTTTTGTTTTACTGTTTTTCCTTTCCACACATGCGTTTATGTGTTTGTTAAGTGTTACAGGAATATACAGGTTGTTTTCAGTCGTGCTGCTGTCTACTTTGCAACTGTTAGATAGTAGTTAGGTTAAATTGGTTAAGTGGCTTTTTATTTTGTAATGGGCTGTTTTATTTTGTAAACTTTGAGCTTTTTGTTAAGTCTGTGTTTTATCACAGATTGCCAAAGGGGGAATTTGTTAGGTTCTAAGAATTAGGAACTAATGTATTAGAACTTCAATTTGTATGTTGGCAAACCATGATCAAAACAATGTTTAGTCTTGTGTTAGACTTTGCTCAAAGTATGGGATTTTATGTAAAGTTGGAATCGAGTTTACTGCAGAAGTAACTGTTCACTTTCTGCCAGACTCGATCGATCGAAAATTAGGCTCGATCGATCGAAAATCAGGCAGATCGTTTTTCTGCAGAAAATTCCAACTCAGCCCTAGCCCATTTAATGCATAGGGTTTTATGTTTTGCTCTAAGTATATAAGGGAAAACCCTAGCCACGTTTTTAGAGTTCTGAATGCTGTGTTTGTGAATCTCATTGTGAGATCTAGAGGTGTTTACCTTCACACACACTTAGGGTTTACAAACTTGAGATTCATGTCAAGAGTTGTGTAAATCAATACAGTTGCAGAATCAAAAGAGCACAAAGATATACAAGCAGGTGCGCTTGTGATTTGCTGAAGAATTCAAGGAAAGAAGGAGTCCGTGGATCTCGGAGCTATCATGGGGTCATAGTAGTAAGTTTCCTACACTTGGGTAGCAATAGGATGTTAGTGGTCTAAGTCTTATTGTGTAAACTTCGATTCTTTCATAGTGGATTTAGTTTACCTTGAGGATAGCTAGGTTAAATCCTCCCCAGGTTTTTTACCGGTTTGGTTTTCCTGGGTCATAGATCTTTGTGTTATTTAATTTCCGCTGCTTTACTGTTTTTGTTTATTTGTGTTAACCTAGATTTAATTAAATTACCTAAGTTAATCACTTGGCTAATTCTCTAGGTTAATCTGTTGCGTTTTAGTGTGTGGTTTGGATTAGGACCTTAATGGAACAAATAAGACACTAGCTCTAATAGGCCTTGGGCTATTCTGTCAACTGTTGACAAGTCCAAAGTTACCATTAATTATATTTCATACCACTATATAAATATAATTGCACTCTAGGCCTTATTAATAAATTATATCCCAAGACTTTATTATACATGCAACCCCTTCATAAAATATTCTTAGCAATACAAAGTCATGAATATAGACTGCCACTTTGTAAATTCCTACATCTTAATCCTTGAGTACCCGGTTTAATCCTTTTAAGTTTTTCATCATATATTTATGAAATCTAATTTCATAAATATATACTTTAGTCTTACTAAAGTGGTTAGGCTTAACTCTATTAATAACTGAACCCATTAAACTTATCTCAAGGGAATATCTTATATCTCTAGGGAATATCTTAAATCTCCATTAAGAGACTATTAATTTCATCTTTAGAATATATGTTCCATCAACACTTAATATGGCTGCCCAACATACTAAGGTTTTGACCGTTACTTTAGATCTCACTCATGATATATCAAAACAACCTACATTTTATGATCAAGTCCATTATTCTCTCAGGATTGAGAGTTCATGTGAATAGAAGTCGTGAGATTTATTATTTAATTGACAGTCATTAGGAGAATAATAAATCTCACAGTGGTCTAGTTCAATATGTCTTAACTCTTAAGACATATCAACATATCAACTAGAAGTCTCCATTTCCATGATCAAGACAAATCATCTTAGTTAATATGTTATAGTCTTCGCAAATGAAATTCTCAATTTCATCACCGACTACAAATTATAATTCTGAGTTTACATAGAACTTTTGATTTATATCTTCTGTGACTTTTCACATAAATCACATACTATGCATCTCATGGACTATATGATAATGTTTGAATATTCATGTTACCATTATTTTAGATAAGAATAAAGCAACTTTATTAATCATAATATTAAGTCATACATCATTTAATACATAATATCATACATAGCATCATACAATATGATTTAAGGGCACTTATCCCAACAATCTCCCACTTGCCCTAAAAATTATTGTGCACTAATCTAACTCCCATTCCCTCCAAATATGACTCGAAAGTCCTTCGAGGCAAGGCTTTGGTAAAGGGATTCGCTAGATTATTTGCACTTTCAATCTTTGCTACCACCACATCTCCATGAGTAACAATGTCTCGAATGATGTGGTACGTTCTCTCAATGTGCTTTCCTTTCTTGTGATTCCTTGAATCTTTAGATTGTGCAACCGCTCCACTATTGTCGCAAAACAATGTGATAGGAACTTGCTCCATTCTCACTACACCAAGATCAGAAAGGAATTTCTTGAGCCATACAGCTTCTTTTGCTACTTCACAAGCAGCAACATATTCTGCTTCCATAGTGGAGTCGGCAATACAAGATTGCTTAACACTCCTCCAACTTATGCCTCCACCCCCCAAGGTGAATACACATCCTGACGTGAACTTTCTGAAATCTAGATTTGATTGAAAGTCTAAATCTGTATAGCCAATGGGAATCAAATCCTCACAACGGTAAACAAGCATATAATCTTTCGTTCTCCATAGATACTTGAGAATATGCTTTATAGCTTGCCAATGTTATGGTCCTAGATTTGATTGATACCAGCTGACCATGCCAACTGAAAAATAAATATCTGGTCTAGTACAAAGCATGTCATACATAAGACTTCCTACTGCAGAAACATAAGGAACTTGTCTCATCATATTTATTCCTCTTGAGTCTTAGGCCTTTGGTCATCAGACAGAGGAACTCCATGTTTGAAAGGAAGTAAACCTTTCTTGGAGTCTTGCATGCTAAACCGTTCTAGAACCTTATCTATATATCCAGCTTGTGGTAAGCCTAACATCTTATTCTTGCGATCTCGCCAAAGCTTGATTCCTAGAATAAAGTTAGCCTCACCGAAGTCCTTCATATCAAATTGGCTTGACAACCAAAACTTTACTGTTGACATGACCCCTACATCATTTCCAATGAGTAGAATATCATCAACATAAAGCACTAGGAACATTACTACTTTGTCTTGATGTCTTTTGTACACACATGGTTCATCAAGATTTTGTTCAAAACCAAATGACTTGATTGCTTGATCAAATCTGATGTTCCATGACCTAGATGCTTGCTTAAGTCCGTAAATAGACCTTTTCAACTTGCATACCATATGCTCTTGGTTTTTAGCCATAAAACTTTCTGGTTGCTTCATATAGATTTCTTCTTCGAGATTGCCATTGAGAAATGCAGTCTTGACATCCATTTGCCAAATCTCATAATCATAATAAGCAGCAATGGATAAGAAAATTCTGATAGATTTAAACATTGCTACTGGTGAAAAGGTTTCTTCATAATCAATACCTTCTTTATGAGTGTACCCTTTCGCCACTAGCCTTGCTTTAAAGGTTTCAACCTTTTCATCTATCCCTCTCTTCCGCTTGTAAACCCTTTGCAAACAACAGGTTTAATGCCGTTAGGCACCTTTACAAGATCCCAAACTTGATTGAAATACATGGAATTTAATTCAGATTTCATAGCTTGAACCCAATGATGTGCATCTATATCATTCATTGCTTCTTCATAAGTGTAAGGATCAATTTCGGCCTCCTCTGAGATAGCTTCATAAGTCTCTCCAAGACCTATGAATCTTATAGATGGCCTAACATTCCTCCCACTACGACGAGGCACCTGTGTACTAGACATCTCAAGAGTAGTATCTTGTGGTGTATCCAATACAGCCACACCATCCCTAGTTTCAACCATTGGTTGTTCAATAACAAGTTCATTCATTTCAGCCAATATAACTCTACTTCTAGGAGTAAAATTTTTCATATAGTCATTTTCCAAGAATTTGGCATTTATACTAACAAATGCTTTGTTATCTCTATTACTATAGAATAAACCTCCAACAGTTCCTTTTGGATACCCTACAAAGAAAACCATTTCTGTTTTAGACTGTAACTTGTCAGTCTTTCCTTTCAACACATGTGCTGGACAACCCCAAATATGGAGATGTCTCATACTAGGCTTACGCAGATTCCATAACTGTACAGGTGTTTTAGGAACAGACTTCGAAGGTACTAAACTCAGAAGATACATTGCAATGTTCTAGGTATATCACTAAAAGGAAGTTGGTAGAGTCAAATAACTCATCATGGACCTAACCATATCTAAAAGAGTCCTATTCCTTCTTTCTGCTACACCATTTTGTTGTGAAGTTTCAGGTGCAGTCAATTGAGATATAATCCCATTTTCAGTTAAGTAATCCTTGAAATCCCCAAGAAGGTATTCACCACCACGATCAGATCGAATGGCCTTTATGTGTTTACCCAATCGATTCTCAACTTCAGCCCTAAACTCTTTGAACTTTTCAAAGGCTTCGGACTTCCGTTTCATTAGTAACACATAACCAAATCTACAGTAATCATCACTGAAAGTAATGAAATACTCATAATCACCTCTTGCTTGGATTGACATAGGACCACATACATCTGAATGTACTAGTTCTAGCAACTCTTGGGCTCTTGTACCTTTTGCTTTAAAAGGTCGTTTAGTCATTTTTCCTTTCAAACAAGATTCACAAACTAGTAATTCATCAAAATCCAATGGCTCTATGAGTCCATCTTTGATCAGTCTTTGAATCCTATTTGAGTTAATATGACCCAAACGCAAGTGCCAAAAATATGCATCACTAGTAGAAGGAAACTTTCTCTTTAATGATTTTACATGTGAGCCATTATCTAATTCAGAATTATATAATACATGCTTATCAGGAGTTAAAATATAAATACCATCCACAATATTTCCAGAACAGATAAACACTTTACCCTTCTTTATTATAACATTGTCTTTAAGGATAACACAATATCCATTTTTACCCAAATAAGTTGTAGAAATTAAATTCCTACAAACATTAGGTACATACCGACAGTCATCTAATATTAAAACTCTTGACTCAAAACATAAATTAAACACTTCAATAGCTACAACCGGAATCCTACTCCCATCAGCCAAGGTTAGAAACAATTCCTCTTCTTTAAGCTTTCTGGTCTCCTGGAACCCCTACAAAGAATTGTAGATTGATGAGAATGCAAATTGGCATATATTTCTCTCTTAATGCTTAGTCTTTTACACTTACTTGGTGCCTAAATATACTCATTATTCTTATAGTTTGATTTAGGGTGCAAATGGAGGCATTAAGTGCAAAACGTAGCTGATTGGGCGATTCTGGACAGCTTTGACATCTCTTTGTAATCTCGGCATAACTCTCTCATCTGAGCTCCGATTGAGATGATTCAAGATGCTATAGAACACTAAGACAAATATCTACAACTTTCATGTTTTGAGTTTTGAGAGATACGGGCCGCATCAAGGTCGAAATTGGGCTTGAAGTTGCTGCACCTGCACTGTTGACGTTCTGGAATGTTCCTTGGCCTACAATTCTAATTTGTAATCTGATGCGATTTATTTATGGAAGCTTCCAGATCTAATGCACGAAAATTCCAACTGAAAAACACCACTTTCCTAGTTATATTAGGGCTTTGTTTTATTTTTAATATTTTTCCTTACTTAGTCAGATTTGAATATTATTATTTAGAATATTTTTAGGAGATTTTGTAGGCTTGGGAAAGGGGGAATTAACGTGAAAAAGAGGGAGGAGAAATCAGAATTACACACACACCTCTCTCTCTCCCCTCTTCTCTAATTTTCTCTTTCGAGTTTTCTGTCATGGCCCTGCGTGGCTAAACTTTTATACTTGGTTGAAGGAAACTGAAGCCCCAGAATCAATAAAACTGTGAGATCTAATTTGTTTTTATTGTTCAATCTATGCTTTGAATATTGGATGTTCTTCTATGCCTATTTTCATGATTGTCTTGTTTAATTACTAGGAGGCCTACTAGTTTATTATTCGTTGCAATCTATTGCTAGGTTAGATATCAAATCCGTAATTGTTTGATCTCTCTAATTTGTGAAGCAACCAAGATTTAATGATTTGCTGCGTCGGAAAGAACGCCCGACTAAATTAAATACAACCGCTTGTGCTTGTGTTGTTTAGTTTCACCGATCTCTCTAATTCTTAAGGCTGCTACTATATTAAACCTTTAGCGCTTGTCTTGGGTTGTTTAGTAGTTAGGGTTAATTGGATCGCTTGTTTTCTAATTAACTGCGACTAAGGAGAGATAGGAAAATAATTCCAACGGTGAATATTTAAAGTGTGAATTGATATATATTTGCATCGATGATCAGTTGTGAAATTCCGGTGGTGGATGTTGACTTAGACCAAGGTTTGTTCTTTTGATTGATTTCGATATTTTAATTTGAATTATTCCTTAGTTTTTTTTTCTTAAAATTATTTTCATTATACTCAAACACCCCCCCCCCCTCCTTGTTCACATGGCATAAAACTAGGCTAGATACTCTCCGTGGGAACGATCCTTACTCACACTACTACATTTATTTTTAGGAGTATAGGTTTTATTTTTAGTTGCCTGCGACAGCACACCATAGATCTGATTAGTACAACCTGAATTCACACACCAGGAATCCATGGGATTTTGTACCAAACATATTTCAAGGAGAAATGAGCTATTCATACTATTATTATTGGCAGCCTTGAATTTTGGACAATTTCTCTTCCAATGTCCTTTCTCGCCACAATGGAAACATTTTCCTTTGAGCTTCTTTCCTTTGTCAGCAACCCCTAAAACAATTTGTTTACCCCCTTTCTTAGTGAAGTCCTTCTTCTTCTTCTTCTTACCATTGCCTTTCGACTTATGTTGAGAAGTAGAAGCTTTACCCACATTGGCTTCAACACTAGAAGTACCAAGGATGCCTTCCGCTACTACCAACTCATTCATTAATTCAGACAAAGAATAAATCTTTTTGTTCATGTTATAATTAAGTCTGAATTTCTTGAATGATTCCAGTAGTGACTGGAGTATCATATCCACTTGGGATTCTCCATCAATATCGACACCTAAAACCTCTAATGTATTTAGATTAGAGATCATTGTAAGACAATGCTCTCTCACTGAACTACCTTTAGCCATTTTGGTATTATAAATTTGCCTCATGGTTTCTTGTCCTGCAGAACGGCCTTGCTCACCAAACATCTCCTTCAGACTCAGCATAATGTCCAAAGCTAGTTCTACATCCTGCATTTGATGCTGTAGAACATTTGAGATGGATGCTAGGATGTAGCACCTGGCCATTTCATTAGATTTCTGCCAACGATCATATCGTTGTTTTTCCTCAAGAGGAGCATCTAATGAAGGAAAGCTAGGACATGGTTGAGTAAGCACATATTTGTGCTCTTCAGCTGTGAGAACTATGTCCAAGTTTCTTTTCCAGTCAACATAATTGGATCCAGTCAGTTTGTTTTAATTAAGAATGGTAACAAGTGGGCTAAATGATGCCATGTTCAAATCTGAAATAATAAACACGAATATAATAAGTAAACTGGACATTATCAATTTAGCATATAAACATATAGTATGGAACCTTAATAAAACCATAATATAATATATGCAACAACAACCCAATCCCATACTCAATATCCCTCAGCATAGAGTGAACATTAAATACTATGATTGATTGAGAACTATTCTCATTATTAGTGCTATCATGATAGTTCTTATCAAACACTTAATAATATGCCATTATATATTTGGCCTCTAAATAATTATAGCAATAACTCAGCATAGAGGATACTATAATATTTAGTCTAGTATATACCATTGTCTAGAATCGTGTGTAGCCACATTTCATTCCCTTAATAGGCTTATCATGTAGTACCATGATACAAAACACCCTCCGCATGGAATGCAAAGCTCGAAACTAAGACAAGGTGTTTGATCAAACCACTATAAACCAAGAAATTCAATCTTGTAGGACCATAAAATACATACTCTCTGCATAGAATGCAAAGCTTGAAGCTAAGACAAAGTATATATTTCATACTACAATAAACCAACAATGGAGGCCGTGAGATCCAACCCTTATATCTTTCTCCCACTAGATGTTTTAAATCAAAGGTTTTTATCTTTCAAACATGCATAAACTAATTATACATAGCCTTGCACTTTATACTAAGCACTTTTCCTTACGAAAAAGGCATAAGAAAAAATAGTGAAAATACAAAATTTAGACAGAAACTTTCGCGACTATCTCACGGGTATCCCGCGACTAAGCGCTTCCAGCAAAAACAAATTAAGGAAAAAATTGAAAACACAAAAATCAGACAGAAACTTTCGTTACTGTCTCGCGACTGTTTCGCTAGTAAAGCTTACCCGTGAAAAACTCGTGTTTTTAGTTTTTCCAGAACAGTTGCAAACAGTTTTCTACGACTTTTCATGAACAAACAATTACCATATGAACATGATATGCAGAATTTGATATCAAAACTGAAATCTATTGATGCTATAGACTTAAAGATTAATTTAACATACTTAAATTAAAATTTAAACAATATCATAACATCAATATCAGTTTTTATCAAATCATAGTTTCAACAACCATGCAGAAAATTAAATGCATATAAAATCTTCTAACATGATGAAACTATTATCTCTAATTCCAAAACTCACAAAACAAGTTATACAGATTCGAAATAAATACCGCTCTGATATCAATGAAGGAAAATTACATGTTTGTATCACAAACAAAACATACGCAGCGAAAATTTAAAGGATCTACTTCATTCGCAATTGATAACATGCACTATATAAATTTCATAATATAAGAATAAGAAAGTGTACCTTGGTGCGGTGAAATTCAAAACCAATGAGAAGAAGTTCTTGAGAACACTTTTAATCTTAACTCTAATTCCACTTGATGCCCAAGAAGTGTGGTTTCTCAATCAGTTTTATGTGTTTGTTCTAGAGAGAATATGAAGAAGTTTCTTTCTTTCACTTATATGAGCATGCAAATCATTTCATTCTAATATAAAATTTTGTATGTTTCTCTCCACATAACTAATTATCTAATTGGGCTAGCTTTTTGGGCCTTCCAAATTGGACTTTAGTGTATGGCTTGGAGTAGGACCAAAAGGGAACAAATAAGACACTAACTCCAATGGGCCTTGGGCTTTTCTATCAACTCTTGACAAGTCCAAAGTTACCATTAATTATATTTAATACCACTATATAAATATAATTGCACTCTAGGCCTTATTAATAAATTATATCCTAAGACTTTATTATATATGCAACCCCTACATAAAATATTCGTAGTAATACAAAGTCATGAATATAGACTGCCACTTTGTAAATTACTACATCTTAATCCTTGAGTACCCGGTTTAATCCTTGAGTACCCGGTTTAATTCTTTTAAATTATTCATCATATATTTATGAAATCTAATTTCATAAATATATACTTTAGTCTTATTAAAGTGGTTAGCCTAACTCTCTGAATAACTGAACACATTAAACTTATCTCAAGGGAATATTTTATATCTCCGTTAAGAGACTATGAATTCCATCTTGAGAATATATGTTCCATCAACACTAAATGTAGCTGCCCAACATACTGAGGTTTTGACCGTTACTTTAGATCTCACTCCTGATATATCAAAGTAACCTACATTTCATGATCAGGACCATTATTCTCTCAAGATTAAGAGTTCATGTGAATAGAAGTTGTGCGATTTATTATTCAATTGACAGTCGTTAGGAGAATAATAAATCTCACAACGGTCCAATTCAATATGTCTTAACTCTAAAAACATATCAACTAGAAGTCTCCACTTCCATGATCAAGACAAATCATCTGAGTTAATATGTTATAGTCTTCGCAGATGAAATGCCCAATTTCATCACCGACTATGCTTGCTCACTCCCAAGTGCAGGAGATCGTAGCAATATAATGTTGGGTAATAGACATGTTTGCATCGAATACAAAACATACGCAGCGGAAAATAAACGGATCTACTTCATTTGCAATTGATAACATACACTATGTAGGTTTCAGAATATAAGAACAAGAGAGTGTACCTTGATGCGGTGAAATTCAAAACCGAATGAAATCTGAAGTTCTTGGGAAGACTTTCAATCTTCACTCCAATTCCACTTGTTGCCCAAGATGTGTGGTCTCTCAATCAGTTTCCAAGGAGAGAACATGGGAGTTTATCAAATTTTAGTTTCAACAGCCATGCAGAAAATTAAATGTATAATCCTCTATCAACTTGAAACTATTATCTCTAATTCCAAAACGAACAAAACATGTTATACAGATTCGAAATGAAAACCGCTCTGATACCAATGTTAGGTAATAGACATGTTTGCATCGAATACAAAACATACGCAGCGGAAAATAAACGGATCTACTTCATTCACAATTGATAACATACACTATGTAGGTTTCAGAATATAAGAACAAGAGAGTGTACCTTGATGCGGTGAAATTCAAAACCGAATGAAATCTGAAGTTCTTGGGAAGACTTTTAATCTTCACTCCAATTCCACTTGTTGCCCAAGATGTGTTCTCTCTCAATCAATTTCCAAGGAGAGAACATGGGAGTGTCCAACACTCACATACAAACCATTTCATATTTTTTTGAGATCTCTTGATGCAAAAACACTTATCAAAGAGACTTATTAAATTCTGTATGTTTCTCTCCTTATATATAACTGATTATCTAATTGGGCTAGCCTTTTGGGCCATTCCAATTGGGCTCTAGTGTGTGGCTTGGAGTGGGACCAAAAGGGAACAAATAAGACTCTAGCTCCAATGGGCCTTGGGCTTTTCTGTCAACTTTTGACAAGTCCAAAGTTACCATTAATTATATTCAATACCACTATAAGAATATAATTGCACTCTAGGCCTTATTAATAAATTATATCCCAAGACTTTATTGTACATGCAACCCCTTCATTAAAATATTCGTAGTAATACAAAGTCATGAATATAGACTGCCACTTTGAAGATTACTACATCTTAATCCTTGAGTACCCGGTTTAATCCTTAGTGTTATTCATCATATATTTATGAAATCCAATTCCATAAATATATATACTTTAGTAACTCTTTACTAAAGTGGTTGGGCCCAACACTCTGAATAACCAATCCCATTAAACTTATCTCAAGGGAATATTTTATATCTCCGTTAAGAGATTATGAATTCCATCTTGAGAATATATGTTCCATCAACACTAAATGCGGCTGCCCAACATACTGAGGTTTTGACCGTAACTTATAGATCTCACTCCTGATATATCAAAGCAACCTACATCTCATGATCAGGTCCATTATTCTCTTAGGATTTAGAGTTGATGTAAATAGAAGTCGTGAGATTTATTATTCAATTGACAGTCGTTAGGAGAATAATAAATCTCACAGCGGTCCAGTTCAATATGTCTTAACTCTTAAAACATATCAACATACCAACTAGAAATCTCCATTTCCATGATCAAGACAAATCATCGTAGTTGATATGTTATAGTCTTCGCAGATGAAACGCCCAATTTCATCACCGACTATGAACTAAACTTCTGAGTTTACAAAGAACTTGCAATTTATATCTTTGGTGACTAAATCACATAAATCGCATACTATGCATCTCATGGACTAAGATAATGTCCCATTAGTTCATTTAGTCTCATATAATTAAACAATTTAATTATTTATGACATGCCAATAAATTGGATTTTAGAGCATAAACTCCAACATATAATTCTCGGAGTACCGAGGTCGAACCACAAGGAGCAGGGTAAATTCAAAGACAATATAATTAAATAATAATTTAGGTGAAGAAGAAAAATATTTTTGCTTGGTAATTGTTAACAAGAATAATAATAAAAACTGATTTAAATCAATAATGTAAATACCAGGGCATCGGATGTTTCCCTATATCGATATGAGATTCTTTGTGATCTAAGAAAATATATATTTCATAATTGATTGTTCTTATACAATTAAAAACTTATGATTCGGTTGAACTAAGATAATTCAAGAACGCATTATAACCTCGATTAATAATGCGGTTAGAAAAGTTTTCAGAAAAACCCATTCACTTTAAAACCTGATTTCTATTTGAAACTACCAGAAATTCATCTAAACAATAAGAAAAACATGATTGAACTTATTGAAAGCATAGAAGAACTAATACATCAAAAAGAAATCTAATTTAATAATTAAATATGTTATTGTCTAAAATCCTAGAGAGAATCACATTGAATATTCATACTGTATAGAAGAAACATAGCCCCTAGCCCTAGCAAAGAGTTTAGGCTGCCATTAGAGAAAGGAAAATACAAGGTTTTCTCTACCCAAAGTTGTTCTCACAGCCTCCCCTCCAAACCCTAATGTCCAAGTATCTAAAGAAAATAAAACTTTTCTATTTTAATTTCCGTCCAGGTTTACAGCGGTAACTTGTGAGTTAATTTCGGCCTTCAAATATTGAGAATTTCGAAAAACTCAAAATTGGAAAGTTGTAGATATTTAAGTCACGGTTCCAACCCTTTTGGCCTTGTGTCAATTGCATTTTTGAGGAGAGAGAAACGCCAAAAATACTGATTAGTGCTTAAATCAGATTTTTCCTTTTCAAATTCTACCTCTTTGATTTCTTTCCTTATTTGAAACTTCCAATCTTGGTAGACAATCCAAGCACTCCAGCTGCACCTCCTTAGACATTTAAACATGGTCCTTTATCTCCACTTTAATTCTAGTTTGGCCTCCATTCTCTCACAAATTCTTGTAAATTCATCTTTCTCACATAATTTCCTGAAAATAGAAAATTACACACAGTAAATGACATCTTATTCAAGAAATTATGTAAAGATAAATAATAGGGACTAATGCAAATCATGACTTAATTATACAAATTAAGCATAGTAATAAGGAGATAACGCCCACATAAATATATAACAAGTATATATTTTAAGGCGTTATCACACCCTCCAACTTAAATCTTGCTAGTCCCTAGCAATCCACAAAGCACCTATGTCTACTAAAAGTGAAAAATTAAAGCTAAAATACAAGCCACTTTCGTAGGCTACACGACTGCACTTCCCATGTGCAGCAAGTCTTTGAACCCCTAGGTTACCCTAGTGGACGAGTTTACTCTCGTGAGGGTTTGCAATGACTCTATCCACAAAAGTTAAAAGTTTCCTGAAAACTCCTGCAGCAAATGTTAGTCTGCTTTATCATTATCTATATATATATATATATATATAAAACCGAAGCTTTTGAAGCTCTCACAATTTTCCACATCAGCACAATATAAAAAAATTAAAAATAAAATTAAAAACTCTTTTCGCTTAAAAAAAAAAAAACTGGATACTTATCTTTGAAAAAAAAAAAAAAAAAAACCAAAACAAAAACAAAACAAAACCTAGCTTAGCCCGACTCCTCTCTTTCAAACCTTACCATTCAAATTTCAGATGCTCTCTCTTCCCTTCCGATTCTGCTTTTCCTTCTCCTTCGACAAGTTCAGCCGTTCTTTCTTTCTTTCTTAAAACCAAAAACCGTTCAGTTCTTTTTCCGTCAATGGCAGAGAGAGAGAGATCTGAGGGCTGCCACCATGTCAAACCATCACCCCACCTTCAGCCTAGCCTCCACCCATATACCGCCGGAACCGCTACAGTGTAGGTATTTTTAGACAAGAAAAATTGGTGTTAAATATGATTCAAGTTTTGTTATTTTGAGTTTAGTGTCTTATTGGGTTGATGGTCTTTAATTTAGGCATTTGGTTATTGGTTTTAATTACAAATGAAAAGAAAGTGAGAATGGGTTTTTTTTAGTATTGGTTTCTTTTGAATTGTATGTACCAATTGATTTTTGTGATTGATTTTGTTGAATTTTGGTCTGTGTATGTGATTCAAATTTGAGAAAATTTTTAGTTAAAATTTCAAATACAGTAGGTTTGGATAGATTAGTGGTTGATTAGAGTTTAAATTTCATGTTTTTGATGACGAAGTTTATGAATACCCAGATTGTTTTTTTTTTTTTATGGATGACCAAGTTTGTGATTTTTTAGGGATATTTCTGGGTTTTGCATGTCGGTTTGTATTACTTGATGGATGCAATCATGCTGAGACAGACAGGTTTTGCTGTTGACAGCTTAGGTGACATAGGGGAGGCATTGCTTACTTGAGTGGCAGTGCTTCTGCTCTGTCTCTGTGTAGATACTACTTCATGTGATGGGGATCAATAATGATTATTCTAATGAAGCCACAAATGTCATTGCAGAAAATTTTATTAATTTTGAATAATACAGCTTTTCAAGTAGTCATGGGTTATGCACTTGGCTTCATTTTGATCCAAGGGTTCCGATTCAAGAGTACATGTGTTTGTAATTTGTTAAGTTAATAATTCTTTGGTAGAAAATTTTATCTTGAGTTATAACATGTGAAGAAGAAAAACCACTGTACTTCACTGTATTCAAAACTGAATCAATATATTTTAGAAAACTTGCAGATACAAAGGCATCATGTCTGCATCCGAGTCAATTGGAAACAACACTTAGAATAAGCTTATAAAAATAGATATCAGTTCAGACACTGTCTGTCCATGGTGCTTTGTGGGCAAAAAAAATCTTGACAAAGCTATAGCTGCATCTAAGGATCACTATGACTTTGAGGTTTGCTCTGTGTGTGTGTGTGTGTGTGTGTGTGTGTGTGTGTGTGTGTGTGTATTTGTGCGTGCGTGTGCACTCATGTTTGTGTTCCCACTCTTATCTTTTATCAACTACATTTGCAGATTAGATGGCATCCATTTCAACTTAATCCTTCCACCCCAAAAGAAGGCATCAATAGGAAAGAGTATTACAGGAACAAGTTTGGATCTCAAACTGAGAGGATAGAAGCTCAGATGTCAGAAGTTTTCCAAAAATTCTCTGAATCACTTATATACATATCATTGATTTTTTTGCATTAAGTTTGATTTGGTTGGTCATTGTATGCAATATATAATTATGACTGCTTTGCAAATTTTCAAGTTTTTAGGGGCCATGGATTGGAATATAACCTTTCAGGACTCATGTAAGCATAAAAACAGTTTTAAATATATGGATAACTTTATATAGGTGAGGAAGCTATGAAGAAACCTTAATCTATTGGAGATTCCACTTACATTGTCTTAAATGCACACAGGGGAAATACTCTAGACAGCCACAAGCTTATGCATTTCGCTAGGCAACAGGGTCTTGATAAGCAACATAATCTTATGGAGGTGCTCTCTCTTGGCTACTTCACTCAGGAAAAATTTATTGGTGACAAGTAAGTTGGGCTGTAACGTTTGATCTTTATATTTTCTAAATGTTTAGGCTGTTTGCATAAATTTTATTTTCCTGTAAACAATTCTTAAAATTATTTTTCTTATAGATTGATGTTTTGTTTAACATGAATACCATGTAGAATGCACCCCTCCTCCAAAAAATAAAAATAAATTCTTTCAAAGATCATGAGTTATTAGAGACTAAACAACTGGACAGGTCTTCATTTTGACTTTAGCTCCACATGTTCAACTCACTTATCAAAATAAAATTGTAGGAAACTATAAGTTTGACATGGCACTGGCAGTTAACTAAAACTGCTGGTCCCCAGTAGTTCGTGCAAAAGAGTCACTTCTTTGCATAAAATATAGATTAAAGCTTCTTAGATTGTGGAAGAATCTATTGCAGAGAGATAATTAGAGTCAAAGCAATTATGTTGCTGCTGCAATTCTTATAATTATTTTGAATTAGAGTATGAAATTGAAACTTTGAAGGTTTTTTGCCTGTTTGTTGTTGGTGCTTCTAACTATCGGAAAATTTCATTTATTGTTGTTTTGGTTATCATTAGTTGTCTCATGAAAGAAAAGCTTTAATTAATTTGAATATTTTTAGTGGAAATTGAGCTATGGGTTTGAATTTTTTATGATTCATATGTTAGAAATTGAGATTGGTATTGATGTTGAGATAGGTTTATATAGTAGAAAGGAGATTAATTGAATCATAATGGTCTCAAAGGTTATCAATTTGAAAGGTTTAGGGATATTGATAAGTAGGTTTGATTTTTTTAATGATTAGAGCTTTGAACATAATGGTTTCTTCTATTAATGTTTCTTGAATGATGGCTGAAAATTGGATTCCTATGGCTAGATTGCTGAATAAATATATTGCTTGAAATTTATACAGATTGTCAGATTGATCGCTGCTCATTCTCTCTCAATTGCGCGCTATAGTCTGCCCCCTCAATCTTTGCCTTTTATCAATGCCACCACCAAGGTTTGCTACTTTCCTCTAATTTTTTAAAATTTTTCTAGCCTACTTATGTATAAAATATATAATAGTTGGCCATCACGAAACCTTCTTGAAGGTTGTCCAAAAAGGGTTTCACTATTGGGTCTATGAATCTCTGTCAAAACTATTGAAAAAAGATGAACTTTTCAATCAAATATTATTGGCCTTCTCTTTAAATATTGTTGCAGCAAAGGACTGAGCACACATGCTGCTGATACAGTCAATTTCCAAGGAATGATTTATAATTTATTGGTGAATCTATCAAATATCTGCGAAATTTTCACAATCACTAAATCAGTTTTGCTTCCGACCATTATGTATAACATTTTATCCTTCAAAATAGTTAGCATTCATCATTAAGTTTACTTCTAATTAACAAAAAAGTTCATACATACCTCATTATGAGACATCCATAGGAAACATGGATTAGTAGAACTCCCGTTTTTTGCTATGAACAATTTTTTTTCAGTAGAACATCTTTGTCCAAGTTTTACTTGAGTGTACAATTTGAAAATTATTACTTTAGTCAGGTGCCCGAAGAAGTCGTCCTTCCTGTGCAAATAGAAAATCTGAATGGAATAGAATTTGTTTTCCAAATACAACTAAATGACTATAATCTTAAGTATGGATGGGAATTCTACACTATCAATAAAGTTTTTAAATCTTTTCAAAATACTGACAACGTAATTTAGCTTGATAAAATGTCAGAAGTACGTATTTTTTAATATAGCAAAATTATTAATTAGATATTTAATTTGTTTATGCTGTAATACATTTATCAACATGTTTTATTGTCAGGATTACATTAGTGATACTTCAAATAAATGTAGTAGCAACTTATCAAGTGAACAAGGTGGTGATTCTACACAGTTTCAAAAAGTTGATGTTCAATGCAATGTGCAACTCACAACAACATCTGTACTCAAGGAAAACAAAAGGACATATTCGATGACTATTACAAAGCAACAAAGGAAGAAGATACAAAAAAACACTTTTTAAAATTTTTTTTTCAATTTATTTGAAATATTGATTAAGTAGTTTTTTAAATTTGTGTTTTATACATTTTATGGATAATTGAGGATGTTAAACATTTAATTCTTCATTTTATTTTAAACTTAAGTTTAATTTCTATTTTTCATTACGTAATTTAATGTTTCATATCAAAGATAGGAAACTATAAGAGTGGAATTCTAATGTACAATCAAAGAGGAAGAGAAAAAGAACAGTTTATATCTTTATACACAATAGCTTTCCCGTGCATTGCACGGGTTAGCGACTAGTATCATACAAATGAACTTTCAATTTGAGTTGGGATACTATTAATCATATTAAAGATTTTTCACTAGCTTCACTTTTGGAGTGCGTGTGTGTGTGTGTGTGCATAGCCTATCCAATCAAACCGGCTTTTCCAAACATGCATAGACCAAGAATAATCTAGATTAGAGCCTCTACTCCAAAACCTCTCTTAAGTCATCAGCACTCTGAAAGAACAAACATAGAAGTAATGGTTTCTCTCTTCAAATCACATGTGAACAAAAAGGAAAGAAGAAGTTTTAAGAATATCACATGTGTATACAAAAGCAGCCGCTAAAACAACGGAAAAAGATCTCTTGGAAAGGATGTTGAATTCTTGGAAACATGAGATTAATACCATTCTCATCCTTAGTTTTTATCCAAAACACATACCAGCCATGCACCTTTAGGATCAAGTAGGACTTTAAGCTCAGTGGTAGTATAATCTTATGGCTAGGTAAAGGCAAACTGCTCTCTTTGAAATATGAGGTATATGAATCAAATGCAGAAAATTCAAGTCAAACCCAACTCATAGCGACAACAATCAACTTGAATCAAAATAACCCTTACTCAACCATATAACCCTTCTGAAATACATGAAAGATGTGCAAGACACCAATGATTTATTGATTGATTATGTATGTCTCCTCTTTCTTTTTCTTTTTCTCTCTCTCTTCTTTTTTTTCTTTTCTTTTTTTTTTTTTTTTTTGGATCTTTCTTTTCTCTTTTTTTTTTTTTTTTTTTTCTTTCTTCTTCTTTTTGATTTTTTTTTTTTTTAAAGAAAAGAGTGACAATGGTGGTATCTAAACACATCAATTGCTCAAAACTTGAACCCCCAAGAGAATACCATAAATAAAAATATTTTGTGGTATTGTAGAAGTATTTCTCATGGCTCAAATGATGGTGACAATGGTTAATGTCAAGGTAGGCTGAATATTTGTTTAGCTAGTGACAAAAGATTGATGGCCTTAGGCTCTCATCTCCTAAAATTTCACATAAACCAGCATGCCTAAGGACAAAAATAAGTAGAATTATGGTATATCTCCCCATAATATTTCCAATAGTCAACCAAAAAATATAGATATCTTTTACAAAAATTGAAGCATATGAGAGAAATTTAAGAGTTCAAACAAAGATATACTCTCACAAAGAAAAGTAAGGCTCAAGAACTCTCTATATGGGTTAAGTTTCAGCTTATATCTAACTTGTTCATGATCCATGCATATCCAACATCCAACCGTCCACTAACCTGGCTATTGTGCTCAAAAGTTTCCAATTGTGCTCTTCATGAAAGAATCTTAATATAGCAAATAGTATAACCAACTCAGCATTATTCATTTCATCACATGATATAAAAATAAAGCTTATAACTCTTCTGCATTCAAATTCAAGGGATTTTTTTTTTTTTTTTAGAATTGAAAAGTTGCAACCAAAAAGAAAGGAAAAAAAAAAATCATGCAAGGTGCAGCAAAATGTGTAGATCTCTCCCCCCAACTAAAATATTACATTGTCCTCAATGTATCAAAGCCAAAATAAATTCAAGTATAAAGGGAAGAAGTTACCTTAAGCATTTAATTTTCTTTTTTTTTTTCTTTTTTTTTCTTTTTGAAATTTCTTTTGCACCTGCAGATGTTAGCTCACAAAAAAAAAATAATAACAAAACAAAAAACAAAGACAAAAAGAAAAAGAAAACAAAGAAAAAAATATATATGGTACAATTTCATAAGGCTCTTTTAGATTTCACGTAGCATCCCAATAGGCAGGGATCTCAAGTGACATAGTCTCCTCCTCTGGTATAACTCCCCCTAAGTATGGTTTTAACCTTTATTCATTTACTTTCAAAATCCTACCATCCCTAGGGTTCTCAACTACTACAACTCCATGTTTAAACACTTCCTTTACAGTGAAAGGGCCATCCCACCTAGGTTTTGACTTACTTGAGCCCAAATATGCATATTTGAGATTACCGGGCAGCGGCTTAAGCTCCAACTGTGGTGCCTCTTCACTTGAATGCACAAGCTTTTTTTCATTTTCTAGTAGCTCCTTAAAGCAAGGCTTCCATCCTTCATTAATTGCCATCATCTGTTGTTCTTCCAAAACCTGTGAAGGATCCAACAAAGAAAAATTTTCAGATACATGAATATCACATTCTAAATCATAAGAACCAACAGAATTATTAAGAAGAGTTTCAAGAGGATCAGAAAAACAATTCTTATTAAATTCTTCCATCGCCCCAATGAGGTTCACATAAGCACAATCATCATCCTCATGTGATTATTTAGCCACATGAAATATGTTTAGCTCCAAAGTCATGGAACCAAAAGTGAGTTGCATCCTTCCATTCCTGCAATTAATTAAAGCATTAGCTATGCAAGAAAAGGTCTACCTAAAATAATAGGGGTATGAACATTAGGATGTAAAACAGGTTGGTTATCAAGAACAATAAAATCAACAGGATAATAAAATTGTTCAATTTTCACCAACACATCCTCAACAATCCCTTTCGGCTCCCTTACAGAGCCATCAGCCAACTGTAAAGTTACTGAAATAGGTTTTAACTCACCAAGTCCAAGTTTTTGATATACACTGAAAGGGATCAAATTAACACTTGCCCCAAGATCTAGCAATGCTTGCTCCATGATGTAATCACCAATAGTACAAGAGATCGTAGGACAACCTAGATCCTTATACTTTGGTGGGGTCTTATGTTGGATAATTGCACTTACTTGTTCTGTTAGGAATGCGGTCTTCTTCACATGATGCTTTCTCGTGATAGTGCATAGGTCCTTAATTACCTTGGCATATGCAGGCACTTGCTTGATAACATGCAATACTGACAAATTTATCTTGACTTGATGCAAATGCTCTAATATCTCAGATGTAGTGTCCAATTTCTTAGGTAATTTTAAGGCTTGTGGAAATGGTGGAGGGATTGGGCATTGTTCAATGTCATCAAGTCTAAGTGACTTAGTTTCATCCTTCTCTTTTTCAATAGGAGTCTCCTTAGATTTCTTAATTTCTTTACCACTCCTCAAAATGGTCACAGCTTTTACTTCCTCATGTTTATCCTTAGAGCCAATTTTTAGATTTTGATTGATGGGATTAGGTTGAGTTTAGGAAGGAAGCTTCCCTCTCTCTATCCCACTCAATGAATTTGTAAGCCTAGTTATATGACTCTTGGTTTCTCTTACCTCTTCATCTAGCCTAGTAAGCATGGATTCAAACTTTTGATTCTGCTCACTTTGCCTTTGAATGAAAGTACTAAGTGCATCCTCCAAGGAAAGTCTAGATGATGATGATGATGACGATGATGCATGTGGTGAATTAAAATTCCTTGGAGCAGGAGGATTCAACACATTGTCACTCATAACTCAAATACGAATGGTTTCACATATTTGGATTATAATTGTTAGAATGTGAAGAATTATTTGGCCAATATGAATTAAATGCATGCACTTGTTCTTCTGGCACATTTAAGAATGATGAAAGTGATGCACATTCATTTGTTGCATGGTTTATCTCATGACAGATTTTACACACCTCCATTGGGTCCTCTCTAAAGGTAGCACTAACACTCCTACTTCCTTTCATTTTAAGTGCCTCAATTTCTTTAGTTAACATGCTAATTTTTGCACTCATGTTATCATCTTCCCTTAACTTGAAAACACTTCCACTAGAAGTGGTATTGTTAGTTCTAGTCCTATCAGTGGAGTCTATAGGGTTAGGTCCAGTCCATGTGTTAAAGTTTTCAGCTATCTCATCAAGATAATCCATTGCATCTTCGGGTTCTTTTTGTAAAAAGTCCCCTCCACATGAGAGTTGAACAAACTGTCGGTCCCTAGGTGTAAGTCCTTCATAAAAATAGCTAACCAACCTCCAATCTTCATACCCATGACTTGGGCAGAAATTGAAAAGATCTTTGTACCTTTCCCAAGCTTGGTATAAGGTCTCATTTTCTCTTTGGACAAAACTAGCTATCCTTCTTTTTACTTGTTGGACTTTGTGGGGAGGAAAATGTTTCTTAAAAAACTCTTGGGCCATCTCCCCCCAACTACCTACAGACCTAGGTTTCAAGGTGTAAAGCCAACTTCTTGCCTTATCCTTAAGTGAAAAAGGAAAGAAACGTAACTTAGCAGTTTCAATAACATTTTGTGCATAGAAACTACTAATTACCTCTTCAAAAGCTCTAACATGGACATAAGGATTTTCATTTTCTTGTCCCCTAAAGTCAGGAAGTATTGCTAATAAACCTTGTTTCAGTTCTACATGTGGTGCATTAGGTGGAAACATGATGCATGATGCATGAAGGAACAGAATTTTGTGTGGGATGCAACAATTCATACATAGTTCTTCTATTCTCCTCATAGTTATTACGTGTTTCATCACCCATGATTGATGAAGAAGGTGAAGGCAAAGGTGTGTCAAAAAGATTACCAAAGTAAGTTTCAAAATTTTCTAATCTGCCTCTCTTGTTTCTAACCCAAATGCTCATGCAACAATGAATACACAATCAAATAAAATAAAATAAAAACAAACTAAAAAAAAAACAAAAAAAAGGAAAAAAAAAATGGAACGAAGTTACCAATAGAAAAATTTCCACCGGTTGTGCTTTGCTCCCAAAAATTGTCTCTGAACACGCAGCAGCTCCCCAACAACGGCGCCAAAATTGCTTGCTCACTCCCAAGTGTAGGAGATCATAGCAATATAATTCTCGGAGTACCGAGGTCGAACCACAAGGAGCAGGGTAAATTTAAAGACAATATAATTAAATAATAATTTTGGTGAAGAAGAAAAATATTTTTGCTTGGTGATTATTAACAAGAATAATAATAAAAACTGATTTAAATCAATAATGTAAATACTAGGGCATCGGGGTGTTTCCTTATATCGATATGAGATTCTTTGTGATCTAAGAAAATATATATTTCATAATTGATTGTTCTTATACAATTAAAAACTTATGATTTGGCTGAACTGAGACAATTCAAGAATGCATTATAACCTCGATTAATAATGCGGTTAGAAAAGTTTTCAGAAAAACTCATTCACTTTAAAACCTGATTTTTATTTGAAACTATTAGAAATTCATCTAAACAATAAGAAAAACATGATTGAACTTATTGAAAGCATAGAAGAACTAAAACATCAAAAAGAAATCTAATTGAATAATCAAATATGTTATTGTCTAAAATCCTAGAGAGAATCACATTGAATATTCATACCGTATAGAAGAAACATAACCCCTAGCCCTAGCAAAGAGTTTAGGTTGCCATTAGAGAAAGGAAAATACAAGGTTTTCTCTGCCCAAAAGTTGTTCTCGCAACCTCCCCTCCAAACCCTAATGTCCAAGTATCTAAAGAAAATAAAACTTTTCTATTTTAATTTCCGTCCAAGTTTACAGCGGTAATTTGTGAATTAATTTCGGCCTTCAAAAATTGAGAATTTCGAAAAACTCAAAACTGGAAAATTGTAGATATTTAAGTCACGGTTCCAACCCATTTGGCCTTGTGTCAATTGGATTTTTGAGGAGAGAGAGACGCCCAAAATACTAATTAGTGCTCAAATCAGATTTTTCCTTTTCAGATTCTACCTCTTTGATTTCTTTCCTTATTTGAAGCTTCCAATCTTGGTAGACAATCCAAGCACTCCAGCTGCACCTCCTTAGACATTTAAACATGGTCCTTTATCTCCACTTTAATTCTAGTTTGGCCTCCATTCTCTCACAAATTCTTGTAAATTCATCTTTCTCACATAATTTCTTAAAAGTAGAAAATTACACACAATGAATGACATCTTATTCAAGAAATTATGTAAAGATAAATAATAGGGACTAATGCGAATCATGACTTAATTATACAAATTAAGCATAGTAATAAGGGGATAACGCCTACATAAATATATAACAAGTATACATTTTAAGGCGTTATCAACTACGAACTATAATTCCGAGTTTACAAAGAACTTGTGATTTATATCTTTTGTGACTTTTCACATAAATCACATACTATGAATCTCATGGACTATATGATAACGTCCGAATATTTATGTTACCATTATTTTAGATAAGAATAAAAACAACTTATTAATCACAACTTTAAGTCATACATCATTTAATACATAATGTCATACATAATATTATACATAGCATCATACAATAGGATTTAAGGGCACTTATCCCAACACATGTGAATAGAAGTCGTGAGATTTATTATTCAATTGACAGTCATTAGGAGAATAATAAACCTCACAGCTATCCAGTTCAATATGTCTTAACTCTTAAAACATATCAACTAAAAGTCTCCACTTCCATGATCAAGACAAATCATCTTAGTTAATATGTTATAGTCTTCGCAGATGAAATGCCCAATTTCATCACTTACTACGAACTATAATTCTAAGTTTACAAAGAACTTGTGATTTATATCTTCTATAACTAAATCACATAAATCACATACTATGCATCTCATGAACTATATGATAATGTCCGAATATTCATGTTACCATTATTTTAGATAAAAATAAAGTAACTTTATTAAATACTATATTAAGTCATACATCATGTCATACATAATGTCATACATAATATCATACATAGTATCATAGAATAGGATTTAAGGGCACTTATCCCAACAATCTCTCACTTGCCTAAAAGACTATTGTGCACTAATCTAACTCCCATTCCCTCCAAATGTGACTCGAAGGTCCTTTGAGGCAAGACTTTGGTAAAGGGATCTACCAGATTATTTTCACTTTCAATCTTTGCTACCACCACATCTCCACAAGCAACAATGTCTCGAATGATGTGGTACTTTCTCTCAATGTGTTTTCTTTTCTTGTGATTCCTTGGATCTTTGGATTGTACAACTGCTCCACTATTGTCACAAAACAATGTGACGGGAACTTGCTCCATTCTTACAACACCAAGATCAAAAAGGAATTTCTTGAGCCATACGGCTTCTTTTGCTACTTCACAAGCAGCAACATATTCTACTTCCATGGTGGAGTCCGTAATACAAGATTACTTAACACTCCTCCAACTTATGGCTCAACCTCTCAAGGTGAATACACATCCTGACATGGACTTTCTGAAATCTAGATCCAATTGAAAGTCTGAATCTGTATAGCCAATGGGAATCAAATCCTCACAACGGTAAACAAGCATATAATCTCTCGTTCTCCGTAGATACTTGAGAATATGCTTTGCAGCTTGCCAATGTTGTGGTCCTGGATTTGATCGATATTGGCTGACCATGCCAACTGAATAACAGATATCTGGTCTAGTATATAGCATGGCATACATTAGACTTCCTACTACAGAAGCATAAGGAATTTGTCTCATCATATGTTCTTCCTCTAGAGTCTTAGGTCTTTGGTTATCAGATAGAGGAACTCAATTTCTAAAAGGAAGTAATCCTTTTTTTGGAGTTTTGCATGCTAAACCGTTTTAGATCCCTATTTATATACCCAGTTTGTGATAAACCTAACATCTTATTTTTGCGATCTCACCAAAACTTGATCCCTAGAATAAAGTTAGCCTCACCCAAGTCCATATCAAATTGGCTTAACAACAAAAACTTCACTGATGACATTACCCCTACGTCATTTCCAATTAGTAGAATATTATCAACTTAAAACACTAGGAACATTACTACTTTATCTTGGTGTCTTTTGTACACACATGGTTCATCAAGATTTTGTTCAAAACGAAATGACTTGATTGCTTGATCAAATCTGATGTTCTATGACCTAGATGCTTGCTTAAGTCCATAAATGAACATTTTTAACTTGCATACCATATGTTCTTGGTTCTTAACTATGAAACCTTCTGGTTGCATCATATAGATTTCTTCTTCAAGATTGCCATTGAGAAATGCAGTCTTGACATCCATTTGCCAAATCTGATAATCATAATGAGCAACAATGGATAAGAGAATTCTAATAGATTTACGTATTGCTGCTGGTGAAAAGATTTCTTCATAATCAACACCTTCTTTTTTAGCATAACCTTTCGCCACTAGCCTTGCTTTAAAGGTTTCAACCTTTCTATCTATCCCTCTCTTCCTCTTGTAAACCCATTTGCAACCAACCGGTTTAATGCTGTTAGGCGCCTTTACAAGATCTCAAATTTGATTGGAATACATGGAATCTAATTCAGATTTCATAGCTTGGATCCATGTGCATCTATATCATTCATAGCTTCTTCATAAGTGTAAGGATCAGTTTCGGCCTTCTCTAAGATAGCTTCATAAGTCTCTCCAAGACCTATAAATCTTATAGGTGGCCTAACATTCCTCCCACTACGACGAAGCATTTGTGTACTGGACATCTCATGAGTAGTATCTTGTGGTGTATCCAATACAGCCACATCATCTCTAGTTTCATCCATTAGTTGTTCAATTATAGGTTCATTCATTTCAGTCAAGACAACTCTACTTCTAGGAGTAAAATTATTCATATAGTCATTTTCCAAGAATTTAGCATTTGTACTAACAAAAACTTTGTTATCTTTATGACTATAGAATAAAAAACCCCTAGTTTCTTTTGGGTAACCCACAAGTAAACGCACTTCTGATTTTGGTTCCAACTTATCAAGCTTCCCTTTTAACACATGTGCTGGATAACCCCAAATGTGGAGATATTTCAAACTAGGCTTACGCCCACTCCACAATTCCATGGATTTTTTGGGAACAGATTTTGATTGAACTAAATTCAAAAGATGTATTATTGTATCTAAGGCATACCCCCAAAAAGAAATAGGTAAAGCTGAGTAACTCATCATGGACCTAACCATTTCTAAAAAAGTCTTATTCCTTCTTTCTGCTACACCATTTTGTTGGGGAGTTCCAGGTGTAGTCAATTGGGATACAATCCCATTTTCAGTTAAGTAGTCCTTGAAATCCCCAAGAAGGTATTCGCCATCACGATCAGATAGAATGACTTTTATTCGTTTACCCAATTGATTCTCAACTTCAGCCCTAAACTCTTTGAACTTTTCAAAGGTTTCAGACTTTCGTCTCATTAGGTACACATAACCATATCTTGAGTAATCATCGATCAAAGTGATGAAGTACTCATAACCTCCTTTTGCTTGGGTTGACATAGGACCACAAACATCCGTATGAACTAATTCAAGCAACTTTTGGGCTCTTCTACCTTTTGCATTGAAAGGTCGCTTGGTCATTTTGCCTTCCAAACAAGATTCACAAAATGAAAATTCATCAAAGTCCAATGGCTCTAAGAAACCATCTTTGATCAGTCTTTGAATTCTATTTGGATTAATATGACCCACACGCAAGTGCCAAACATATGCATTATTAGTAGAAGGAAACTTTCTCCTTAATGATTTTACATGTGAGCCATTATCTAATTCAGAATTATATAATTCATGCTTATCAGGAGTTAAAATATAAAGACCATCCACAATATTGCCAAAACAGATAAGTACTTTACCCTTCTTTATTACAACATTGCCTTTAAGAATTGATGGAAAAATTACATGTTTGTATCGTATACAAAACATACGCAGCGGAAAATAAATGGATCTACTTCATTCGCAATTGATAACATGCACTATGTAAATTTCAGAGTATAAGAACAAGAGAGTGTACCTTGGTATGGTGAATTTCAAAACTGAATGAAGAAAAGCACTCGAGAACACTTTTAATCTTCACTCCAATTCCACTTGATGCCCAAGATGTGTGGTCTCTCAATCAGTTCTATGTTTCTAGAGAGAATATGAAAGGGTGTCTCTCTTCCTTATATCATTTCTATGAACATACAAACCATTTCATTCTATATAAAATTATGTATGTTTCTCTCCTCATAACCGATTATCTAATTGGGTTAGCCTTTTGGGCCTTCCCAATTGGGCTTTAGTGTGTGGCTTGGAGTGGGACCAAAAAGGAACAAATAAGACACTAGCACCAATGGGCCTTGGGCTTTTTTGTCAACTCTTGACAAGTCCAAAGTTACCATTAATTATATTTAATACTATTATATAAATACAATTGCACTCTAGGCCTCATTAATAAATTATATCTCAAGACTTTATTATACATACAACCCCTTCATAAAATATTCGTAGTAATACAAAGTTATGAATATAGACTGTCACTTTGTAAATTACTACATCTTAATCTTTGAGTACCCGGTTTAATCCTTTTAAGTTATTCACCATATATTTATAAAATCCAATTTCATAAATATATACTTTAGTCTTACTAAAGTGGTTAGGCCTAACTCTCTGAATAACTGAACCCATTAAACTTATCTCAGGGGAATATTTTATATCTCCGATAAGAGACTATGAATTCCATCTTGAGAATATATGTTCCATCAACACTAAATGTGGCTGCCCAACATACTGAGGTTTTGACCGTTACTTTAGATCTCATTCCTGATATATCAAAGCAACTGACATTTCATGATCAGGTCCATTATTCTCTCAGGATTAAGAGTTCATGCGAATACAAGTCATGAGATTTATTATTCAATTGATAGTCGTTAGGAGAATTACAAATCTCACAGCAGTCCAGTTCAATATGTCTTAACTCTTAAAACATATCAACATATCAACTAGAAGTCTCCACTTCCATGATCAAGACAAATCATCTTAGTTAATATGTTATAGTCTTCGCAGATGAAATGCCCAATTTCATCACCAACTACGAACTATAATTCTAAGTTTACAAAGAACTTGTGATTTATATCTTCTGTGACTTTTCATATAAATCACATACTATGCATCTCATAGACTATATGATAATATCCGAATATTCATGTTACCATTATTTTAGATAATAATAAAGCAACTTTATTAAGCACAATATTAAGTCATACATCATTTCTCACATAATGTCATACATAATATCATATATAGCATCATACAATAGGATTTAAGGGCACTTATCCCAATAATCTCCCACTTGCCCTAAAGACTATTGTGCACTAATCTAACTCACATTCCCTCGAAATATTACTCGAAGGTCTTTTAAGGCAAGGCTTTGGTAAAGGGATCTGCTAGATTATTTGCATTTTTAATCTTTGCTACCACCACATCTCCACAAGCAACAATGACTCGAATGATGTGGTACTTTCTCTCAATGTGCTTTCCTTTCTTGTGATTCCTTGGATCTTTGGATTGTGCAACCGCTTCACTATTGTCGCAAAACAATGTGATAGGAACTTGCTTTAATCCTTAAATGGAATTTAAGCAACTTGCATACTAAACACTACTGTTTCTTTGCTATGTACAAGTCTAGTTACATCATATAGATGTCTTCCTCAAGATTGCTACCAAAAGAAGCTTTCTTGATATCCATTGCTATATTATAATGGATAAAAGAAACTAGATAGAGTCAATCTTGACTATTGGTGAAAAAATCTTTTCATAATCAAACCATTTCTTTCTGAATAAATCTTTTCACCACTAGTCTTGACTTTGAAGGTTTACACCTTCTAATCTATCAATCTCAATTCCTTGTAGACCTATTTGAGAATAATAGGCTTAATGCCATTAGGCACCTCTACAAGTTCTAGACTTTAAATAGAATATAATTCTATTTACATTACCTTGATCCAGTAATCCATATTCATATCATTTAATGCCTTAATGTAGGACCGAGGATCAAATTCATATCTTTATGGAATGACTTCAAAAGTTTATTCCAAAAGTATGAATTTATTTGGTAATTGATAATCCTCCCACTACGATATTGTACCGATGTAATAGTTATTTACAGAATAATGTCTTATGGTGTATCTAGTATAACTATTCTCATTTCTAAATGTATTTTATAGTTTTCTTTCAACAAATTCTGACATCTTTCTTCTAGAACAACTATTCATTTAGCTTTAAGATTATTCACATAGTCATCGTCATGAACTTTTAAATGTACTTTACAAACATCTTGTCTTCTTTATGACTACCAAAACAATCTTTTGCAATTCTTTTTGGATACCCATCATAAACACACATTTTGTTTTTTTTACCTTTTCATTTCAATTTGTTAGACTTCCATTCTAGCACAAGTGTTGGACATCTCAAAAAGTGGAAGTATCATATACTAGGTTTTCACCCAATCCACAATTTGACAAATGTCTTAGGAACAAACTTTTGAAATCGACATTAGAAAATGTATAGTAATTATTAAAGTATATCTCTAAAGAAATAAGCAAATGGAAATACTTATCATGTGCTTTACTATTTCTAAAAGAGTCTTATTCCTCCTTCATGTATGCATTGACTTAAAGAAGTCATTGAAACTTTATTTCTTTACAATAAAGGAGCCCTAGATCTTATTATCCTCTAAATAGAATTCATAAATTGGAAATATATCAAAATAATGGCTCTAAAAGCCCATCTTTCACCAATCTTGAATATCATTTAGATTAATAAGATCTAGACATAAGTTCCAAAACATACAATACCAAAGGATGGAAACATTCTCTTTAAAAAGTAAAACATGTAAATTTCCATTTAGAAGACAATCATGGACAATGCTTAGCTTTACCAAAACAGGAACACTTTCCTTTTGGTCATGCTTTTGAGTCCAATTTCCTTTTTGGCAACTACTAGGGCAACTTGCTTGTCCAACTGTTTGGTATTATAATTCGTTTTCTTATCACCCTTACCTTATGGTTCAAGTTAAGAATTTGAATTAAATCATATTAATCCTAGCCTTAGCTTTTAGGATGTCTTCCGTTGCATGGAAGTCACTCATTAATTCAGATAACATAAAAATAATTTATTTTCAAAAACAATCTAAATTGATCAAAAGATTCTAACAAGGACTTATGGATCATATCCATATCAGATTAACATTTAATCTCTACATCCAAGAATTCCAATTCATTTTAAAAATAAAATATTTTCATAAAATGACATAGAATTGGATTTCCTTAAGCTTTTCTTAGCATTCAATATGATTCATACCAAACATCTCATTGATACTTAATATAAAGTCTAAGTCTTGTACTAACTCTTTCATATCATGCTGTAGCACAATTGAGATAGAAGTTAGTGTAACATTTTAGCATTTCAATGGAGACTATGATCAAATCATAAGCTATCTTCCATCAATGCATCATGCATAGGAAATTATGACAATGATGAATCGAAACATAATTATGTAGTTCAGCTCCTTTAAGCATCATGTCCAAAATTATATCTTAGTTAATGTGATTCATTTAAAATAGTAGCTAGAGAACAAAAAATTTATGACAACTTTATTTTGAGACTATGAACATAATTGCAGGGAAATTATATTTTGCATCCATAATCATATAATATGGAACCCGAAAACCATACTATATTAGGTGCAGCAACAACCTAATTCCGCAATTAATATTCCTTGGAAGCGAGGTCATACCAATCACTATGATCAGGCAAGAAATATTCTCATTATTAATGCTATCATGGTAACTCTTACCAAACAGAAATAATTTTCCGCTCTTCCTTTAGCCTCTAAGTAATAATGACATAGCTCCGAAGGGAGGTTAACATTATACTTAGTCTAGTGTATACCATTGTCTAGACTCTATGTCAGTCACCAAGTAACTCCATGGAAGCATGGTCATTCTCAATGTAAAAAAATATTCCATCTATCATTAAGAAGTTTAATCTTATAGTACTATGAATTAAACACCCTCCGAAGGGAGCAAGGCATATACGCCAAGGCGAGGTGCCTAATCACACTACTATAAACCGGCAATAGAGGCCGTGAGAATCAACCCTTGAATCTTTCTCCCACTAGAAATTTTAAAACAAGTGGATTGTCATGAAACCATTGTGATCTAATCACAATTTTAACCCTACACATTAAATGTGTTTAATTGTTTAAATTCAATGTAATGTTACTAAGTCACGTCACTATAGCGAAACGAACATTCACGTAATCACAAAGAAGTTTAACCTTGTAATTCGTGAAGTAAATACCCTCTGCATGGAATGCAAGACTCGAAGTCAAGACAAGGTATCTATTCATATTACAGTAAACTTAACAAAAGAAAAGGTTATTTCAGCGCTCTCACTCATTATTTGGGTTTTTCTTTAAATAATTGTGATCCCTTCACAACTAATAACCTTGCACTTGATAAAGACTCTAATCTTATTAGAATCACTAACTAAAATGGAAGTCCCAAACTATTTAGGATTCCTTAAACACTAATGAATCCAAAATTAGTTATATAGAACTCTATCCTTAACTTATTTAATTAAGAATTCTAATCTCATTAGAAACTATATACCTTTTAATTAAGCTTTAATCTCATTAAAACTTCTAATTAAAATAAATTAAGGACTTTCAATCATATAACAATTCCAATCTCATTAAAATATTTCTTAATAGACAAGTTTCAAACTATTTAGGACTAAGAGTTCTATTTAACTAATATCTTTGATCACATTAAGTCTTTTAGTTAGAATCATGTGTAATCTCATCACACAGCCTTGCTTTTTATGCATGTGAAAACATTTTGAAAAACTCTGAATACCCAATTTTCGCGAGTATCTTGCGACTAATCGCTTCCTGCGAAAACTAGTTAAGCAAAAAATTGAAAACACAGAAATTCATACAGAAACTTTGGCTACTGTCTCGCGGGTATCTCGCGACTTTCGCTACTGTCTCACGGGTGTCTCGTGAGTATCTCGTGACTAAACACTTCCCGTGAAAATTTTTGTGCTTCAGTGGCATTTCTCGCGTGTAGCTTCGCGAGGAAGCTTACCCGTGAAAAACTCTTGTTTTCAGTTTTTCAAATTCAGATATTAACAGCTTTCAATGGTTTTCATAAACAAACAACCACCATATGAACATAACATATGGAAATTGATATCAAAACTGAATTCTATTAATGCTATAGCCTTAAAGATCAATTTAACATACTTAAATTCAATATTTAAGCAACATCATAACATCAATATCAGTTTTTATCAAATCATAGTTTCAACAACCATGCAGAAAATTAAATGCAAATATAATCTTCTAACATCATGAAACTATTATCTCTAATTCCAAAACTCACAAAACATGTTATACAGATTCGAAATGAAGACTGCTCTGATACCAATTGTTGGAAAAATACATGTTTGTATCACATACAAAATATACGCAGCAAAAAATTAATGGATCTACTTCATTCGCAATTGATAATATGTACTATGTAAGTTTCGTAATTTAAGAACAAGAAAGCGTACCTTGTTGCGGTGGAATTCAAAACTCAAAGATCAGAAGTACTTGGGAAAACTTTTAATCTTTACTCCAATTCCACTAAATTCCTATGAAGTGTGGTCTCTCAATCAGTTTCCAAGGACAGAATAAGAGAGTGTCCAACACTCACACACAAACTATTTCATGTTCTCATGTGATCATAATGAAAACCACTTAAAAACTATCGTCAAATTTTTTTTTGTTTCTCTCCTTATATATAACTAATTATCTAATTGGGCTAGCCTTTTGCGCCATTTCAATTGGGCTCTAGTATATGACTTGGAGTGGGACCAAAAGGGGAACAAATAAAACTCTAGCTCCAATGGGCCTTGGGCTTTTTCTGTCAACTCTTGACAAGTCTAAAGTTACCATTAATTATATTCAATACTACTATATGAATATAATTGCACTCTAGGCCTTAGTAATAAATTATATCCTAAGACTTTATTATACATGCAACCCCTTCATTAAAATATTTGTAGTAATACAAAGTCATGAATATAGACTGCCACTTTGAAGATTACTACATCTTAATCCTTGAGTACCCGGTTTAATCCTTTACGTTATTCATCATATATTTATGAAATCTAATTCAATAAATATATAATTTAGTAACTCCTTTCTAAAGTAGTTGGGCCCAACACTCTGAATAACCAATCTCATTAAACTTATCTCAAGGGAATATTTTATATCTCCGTTAAGAGATTATGAATTCCATCTTAAGAATATATGTTCTATCAACACTAAATACAGCTGCCCAACATACTGAGGTTTTGATCGTGACTTATAGAGCTCACTCCTGATATATCAAAGCAACCTACGTCTCATGATCAGATCCATTATTCTCTCAGGATTTAGAGTTGATGTAAATAGAAGTCGTGAGATTTATTTTTCACTTGACAGTCGTTAGGAGAATAATAAATCTCACAGCGGTCTAGTTCAATATGTCTTAACTCTTAAAACATATCAACATATCAACTAGAAGTCTCCACTTACATGATCAAGACAAATCATCTTAGTTGATATGTTACAATCTTCACAGATGAAATACCCAATTTCATCACCAACTACGAATTAAAATTCTGAGTTTACAAAGAACTTGTGATTTATATCTTCTGTGACTTTTCACATAAATCACATACGATGCATCTCATGGACTAAGATAATGTCCCATTAGTTCATTTATAAATAGTCTCATATAATTAAACAATTTAATTATTTATGACATGCCAATAAATTGGATTTTAGGGCATAAACCCCAACAATATTTGACCTAACGGGTATATTGATTCCGACGGTATATTTGTCCTGTTGGGTGTATTAATTCCAAAGGGTATATTTTCCCTGATAGGTGTAATGATCCCGAAGGGTATATTTGTCATAACGGGTATATTGATCCCAAAGGGTGTATTTGGCCTAAAGGGTATATTAATCTCAACAGGTATATATGTCCCGAGGGGTGTATTGATCCCTAAGGGTATATTTGTCCCGAAGGGTATACTGATCCCAAAAGGTATATTTGGCCCCAAGGGTGATTCAAGCCTGAAGGGTTTAAGGAACCTGAAGGGCATTGCTAATCCAATGGGCAAAACAAGTTAGAAAATTTTCCCAGTCGAAATATCCTTATCACTTCCAAAAGCCCTTCCAAGGGAAAGTAGAAAGGGTTACATTTCAAATCTTATGATAGAAAAACCGAATGTCAAACTTCCTACTTCCATTGAGGTGCCAACAAAGTTTATCACTACCCCAACCCCTAGGAATCCGAGTTTGGATGAAGTGAAGAAGGGAGTAGGAAGCCGCTAACTCCCAATCATTGAATTCCCTATAAAATCTTAAAATCCATACTATGTCATTATCACCAATTGGAGGACTTAACACTACAGAAATACAAGCTTCCTTACTGGCTAAACACATAAATAACTGAGGATAAAGAGTTTTAAGAGAATTATCTCCAATCCACTTATTATGCCAAACAATAATATGAAAACCATCCTTCATCACAAAAGACAAATGCTTAGAAAAATAGCAAAAAGGGAGCCTATCAACCTTTGACAAATAAAGTTGCTTCCAACCCAAAAGCTTCTTCTCTATCCTCTGTAGAATCAGATTCTAGATAAAGACTTTCTTATACAAAATACCCAATGGAATTCCCTAATAAATCATAGGCAAACTATCCACCTTGCATTGAAGAATATTAGTCAAAGTTTGAATGTTGCTCACTTCCTCAATAGGGACAATTTCACTTTTCCCCACATTCACCTTCAAATCAGTAAAAGCTTGAAAACAAATCAAAGCCAGCCTAATGGAAAGCAACTGCTCCCTAGAAATTTATTAATTAAAACTAAATCAAAAAAATCAAAACAGAAATAAAAATCAAAATTCACATGAATTAAGATCTAAAACTATCTTGAACAAGAATACCAAGAACACCAACTCAGATCTAAAAACATCAACCCAGAAATTATTAAAAAAAAAAAAAAACTTAGATCTAAAATGCGAAGACACCAAATCCATGGATAAGAATAATGGGAAACCCTTCTCCTTGCACCACATAATGTAAACCCCACAAAGTTTTCACAACCAAAAGATAACAGAAACATGAACAGGATCGAAAAAATAAAGAGCGAATAAGATCTTCGTATTTATAGGCAGATTTTGGTACCGAAACGGCAATGGGAGATTATGAATTTGAAGACCTTCGAAGATCCAATGTATTCACCGGCGAGATTTTTGGCCCAGAAACCACAACACAATCTCATAAATCAAAACCCAAAAACCAAAAACGAATAAAAAGCACATAGAAAAGTGAAGTACTGACCCAGAGAGTGCGGACCTCGTCGGCGCTGGTGAGCTGGGCTTGGGCTTGAGTCTGGTGGTGGAGGTGGTGCTGTGCTGGTGCTTGAGGGGCCCACATCTGAGGTGGGGCTTGAACCGCCGCATAGGGCTGGGCTTGTGGTGGCATCATCATGTAAGGTTGTTGTGGGTGTGGGCGTGGGCGTGGGTGTGGGTATTGTGGCTGTTGGGCCGTGTGGGTGAGATGTAGCCATGGGTATGGTGGATTTCGGAGTGTTTATGGTGTGGGTTGTTGCTAGGTTGTGGGTTGGTCTGGTGATGGTAGCGTGGTGGTGGGATTGTTGGGGTTTATGCCCTAAAATCCAATTTATTGGTATGTCATAAATAATTAAATTGTTTAATTATATAAGACTATTTATAAATGAACAAATGAGACATTATCTTAGTCCATGAGATGCATAGTATGCAATTTATGTGAAAAGTCACAGAAGATATATATTGCAAGTTCTTTGTAAACTCAGAATATTGTTCGTAGTCGGTGATGAAATTAGGCGTTTCAACTGCGAAGACTATAACATATCAACTAAGATGATTTGTCTTGATCATGGAAATGGAGATTTCTAGTTGGTATGTTGATATGTTTTAAGAGTTAAGACATATTGAACTAGACCGCTGTGAGATTTATTATTCTCCTAACGACTGTCAAATGAATAATAAATCTCACGACTTCTATTTACATCAACTCTAAATCCTGAGAGAATAATGGACCTGATCATGAGATGTAGGTTACTTTGATATATCAGGAGTGAGATCTATAAGTTACGGTCAAAACCTCAGTATGTTGGGCAGCCGCATTTAGTGTTGATGGAACATATATTCTCAAAATGGAATTCATAATCTATTAACGGAGATATAAAATATTCCCTTGAGATAAGTTTAATGGGTTTGGTTATTCAGAGAGTTGGGCCCAACCACTTTAGTAAGGAGTTACTAAAGTATATACTTATGGATTTAGATTTCATAAATATATGATGAATAACATTAAGGATTAAACAGGATACTCAAGGATTATAATGTAGTAATCTCCAAAGTGGCAGTCTATATTCATGACTTTGTATTACTACGAATGTTTTAATGAAGGGGTTGCATGTATAATAAAGTCTTGGGATATAATTTATTAATAAGGCCTAGAGTGCAATTATATTCATATAGTGGTATTAAATATAATTAATGGTAACTTTGTACTTGTCAAGAGTTGACAGAAAAGCTCAAGGCCTATTAGAGCTAGAGTCTTATTTGTTTCCTTTTGGTCCCACTTCAAGCCACACATTAGAGCCCAATTGGAATGGCCCAAAAGGCTAGCCCAATTAGATAATCAATTGTATATAAGGAGAGAAACATACAGAATTTCATAAGTCCTTTCATGAGTCTTTTCATAAGTGTTTTTCATCAAGATTACATAAGGAATGAAATGGTTTGTATGTGAGTGCTGGACACTCCCTTGTTCTCTCTTTGGAAACTGATTGAGAGACCACACATCTTGGGCATCAAGTGGAATTAGAGTGAAGATTAAAAGTCTTCCCAAGAACTTCTGATTTTTGTTTTGAATTTCACCTCATCAAGGTACGCTTTCTTGTTCTTAAATTCTGAAACTTTCATAGTGCATGTTATCAATTGCGAATGAAGTAGATCTGTTAATTTTCCGCTGCGTATGTTTTGTATGTGATACGAACATGTTTTTTCCCAACAGGGTTCGCCTCTCTTTCCTCTCTCTAGCTCTTTTAACTCTCACCGTGTCTCACCCTCTCTTTTGCTTTGATTTTTGAATCTCAGCTCTATTGATCTTGTTCTTATTTAACTCCTTGTTTATTTTGATTTGGATCTTATCTTTAATTGTGTAATCTTTTTTTTTATCTTTTTTTTTTTAATTTCTAGGTTTTTGTTCTTAGATCTGAGTTGGTGTTCTTGTTCAAGATAGTTTTAGATCTTAATTCATGTGAATTTTGATTTTTATTTCTGTTTTGATTTTTTTTTATTTAGTTAAAATTAATAAATTAATTTTTTAAATTTAGATGCTGACGTGGCATTTAAAAATGTCAAATAATATTTTTTTTAATAATACTTTAATTGTCACATTAATGCCATGTCAGCTAATAGGGCATTCCATCTGTCACCTAGGACTTTGTCATTAGGGCATTGACGGTAGGGACAAAAATCAGATCGTTTTTTTTATTTTAGGGACTAAAAGCGGTGAAAATAAAAGATAAAGACCAAAGTGAGAATCGTGTGAAAATATAGGGACGAAAATGGGTTTTTCTCCTTTAAAAAATAAATAAAATCAAACCTCTAGTATAAGCACAATAAGAATCACACAATATATAAACATTTGAATGCTTTTTTGTTTATTTATTTTTAACTCATCAATTTATAAGATTAATGTAGAAGAATTTACACTATCTCAACCTCACTCATTTTAAAAAAAATATATATCAAACTCGTCTAATATCAGCGAAATTTTTTATTGCAATCTTTTACATAATTAATTATGAAAATGAATTGTTGTAATTGGTGCCTTTAGTCATAGCTTACAACAACAATTGTTAAAAAATAAAAATAAAATTATGCCTAATGTTACTTTTTACTCTTATATCAATTCTCATGTCTCTCAAGAAAATATATAAACAGATGATATTAAAATAGCCGCAAAAACTAAAATTTTGAGTAAAACAAACTTTTGGTAAAGTTAAGATCAAAATAGTATTTTACCCTAAAATTTTTAGTTTCCAAAAGTGTCTCATTCATAAATCTTGCCAACTAGATAAAAATGCCCATCACAACAAGAGACAAAAAAATGCCCATGACAAATATCATTGTGACAACTCCCATAAGTTAAAATTCAACAATGCCCCAAACAACAATTCAAAAAAAATTTCCGTACTTTTGTTATTGTTAGTTTATTACAATTTATTTAGGGCCAAATACATAGTGTAAAATTGAAATAAAATTGAAAGATATCCCTAACACCCTAGGTATGTATTTAGACCTAAATTCCAAATTTTACCACTTAATCACTTTTAAATATAAACTAACTTGAATGTCAAATGTAAGTGATTAACCAATTTCATATTGCTTGGACATTCATAAAACCACTAAAGCAAATAAAATAACATAAATAGTGAAAAAGAAATGCAAACCTCACAATAACAATAACGTGTTATCAAAGAGAAAAACCTAATAATCAGGTTGAAAAACTTCTTTGCAATAGTGATATTAAAACTTCCACTAGTGAGTAGTTGTAGTACAAGATACATAACAAGCCTCCAAGCCTAGAGCTTTCTAGTACTCAAGCCCTTTAGGCTCTTATTAACAATCGACTTCAATAAGTCCTTTCTTTAACTAGTCTCTAAAAAATGGGCGTTGAGCCGCCAACCACTAGCCACCTAGTCTCCTAGGATTTGCGGTATTGCTCCAAATGATTCCAAGCTCCGATCAACTCTCAAACACTCAAGAATGATATTGATAGTAATAAATACAAGATTTTGATAGTAATAGATACACTCTCCTCTCATTGATATGTCAATAGTGAAAAGGAAGGAGAAGAGAGAAAATGGTAAGTATATAGATCTCTCAATGGAAAATGCTACACGAGATTTGGATTGAAATTGAGCAGGCCAAAGGATAAGAATAAAATAAATGTTGTGACATCAACAAACTCGTAGGAGTGAAACATCTCATGAGTTGCCCATAAGTCAGTCATCACAGAGGCTGATTCTTTTTTGTCATGCAGACATCACAGGAACTTGCATGTCGCATGATCAAAATGCTCTGCTTTGCACCAGTGAGTCTCAAGCACATCTATCCAATCACAATGTAATCCCAAAAATATAGGAATGGTAACGGGTTGGGTTCGGGCCGGGTTTTTTGATACCCGGACCCGACCCACGGGTCTTCTCATGTTACCCAGACCCAATCCGTTTAATAAACGGGTCTTTTTTTTTTAGCCCCAAACCCGGCCCGTCGAGTCTCCACGGGCCCCGTTCAGCCACTTTTGGGCCTAATCTGTGACCCAATCCAACCCAATCATATTAAAAATAAAATAAAATAAAAAACCCAAACACGAACAATCAACATTGTTATCAGTCTTGTTGAAATTAAATCCTCAAACTTGAAACTCCATTTATCATTTATGGAAGAAACAAAACTTTGATTTTTACACATTAAATCCTCATACAAATACCCAAAAACAAAAACTACTGAGAGAGGAACAAAACATCATTTATCATTTATAGACAGATTTTTACATTAACACAACATTCACTCCGATTTTTACATATTGAATCTTCAAAAAAATACCCAAAAATAAAAATTACTGAGAGAGGAAATGAATCCAAAAAAAAAAAAAAAAGAACCAAAAAAAAACAAAAAAAAAAATGAAGAACTCAGACTTTCTTAAAAAAAAAAAAAAAAAAAAAGCTCAGCCTCACATTCAATCCACTCACGAACACAAAAATAGAAAAGGTAGTCCTACCGTCCTACGTTATTTCACTTGCCACTTCTCACACATGATTCTTGTTCTCTCTTTCTCTAGAGCCCACTTTTGCAGTCAATGGACCCAGAAAAGGAAGAGTTTCTCAAGGAATTTGGCGACAATTATAGGTACCAAGTGACTTCCGCCATCAATCCCGTGCTCCTCTGTGACAAAAATGGCAACCACCATGAGAATGAGAGCGAGGGTCGGTGAGTGAATGAGAGTGAGACTGAGGGTAAGGATGAGATGTGAGTTTCTGAGTGAGAGTGAGAGTCAATGAGGGAGATGAGGGAGGCGGCTGAGTTGAGAGAGAGGAGAGAAATGAGTTTTAGGTTAGGGTTGTGATATATATATATATATATATATATATATAGGTAGGTTTTTTTGTAATTTTCTACTTAGTTAACCAGGTCGGGTCGAGTCCGGGTTCAAGCTAGGTTTTTGCCAAAACCTGGACCCGACCCGGACCTGCTTCGGGTTTTTTTTTTTTAAACCCAAACCCGACCCTATTCTTTATCAGATCGGGTAAAACCCGACCCATTAGGGTCAGGCCAGACCAGGTACTCGCGGGTTGGGCATAAATTGCCATCCTTACAAAAATACATAGAAATGAGTAGAATTAGAAGTAAATTTGGCACTAGATTAAGTCACCAAATACAATAACTTAACAAATACAAATTTGAAACAAGCTTTCAAGTTATTTTTAACTTGTATAAAATGGATAAAGTTTTTCTCAAAATCATTCCAAAGGAATTTATGTAATATCCGGTCTAATATGTGACTAGTTATTCACTAATCAGATATACGTATTTTTAATTACACGATATTTTAATTATTTATAAACAATGAACATGGTTATTAATATTAAAACTAACATTTTTTTTTTCAGAGAAAAGATAATAACTACCTTATAATATTCTTCTTTCTCAAAAAAAAAAAAAAACATATAAAATTGTTTCTCAAAAAAAAAAACTTTTAATATCTGTATATATTATATACACACGGATCCAAATAAGAATAAAGAAGCAGTGCCCTTTGCAAATTGCAACAGCTTTTTTTATTATTATTTTTTTTTTTTTATACAAGCAAATTGCAACAGCTAATTCCAATATTAATGTTGGAACACGTGTCAAATTCAGGAGTTATGTTGGCTATTATGGGTTTTGCTATGGGATGTGGGCCTGAAAAAAGCCCAAATTCATTAAAGTCCCGCGGCAAAAAGCAATAGGCTCCTTATATATCAGGTAAATAAGAATAATCACAATTAAAGTCTCTCTCTCTCTCTCTCTCTCTCTCTCTCTCTCTCTCTCTCTCTCTCTCTCTCTCTATATATATATATATATATATATAAGCACAGTAATATAGTGAAAGATAAATAAAGTAAATGTAAGCAATATATTAAAGCAAAGTAAAACCGTCCAAGATGGCGGTAGAGCAATATGTAATCAAAGTAATTTAAAGCAATAATAAGGCGGTAGAACCGGCCAAGCAGTATAACAATATAATTATAAGCAATATAACAAAATAGTTATGAGGCGGTAGAACCGGCCAAGCAATATATTAAAACAATATATTAAAGCAATTAGGAGGCGATAGAACTAGCCAAACAAAGTATTAAACAGAAAGTATAATAAACACAGAGCTGAAAGTAGTTATTATTAAAACTAGATCACAATACTTACAGCAGTAGTAGTCACTGGATTACAATAGTTTAACAGTACAAGGTTTGGAGACTAGTTCTAGTTACAAGCATTGTAAACAAGGTAGTAGTAAGGAAATAGGAATCCTAGAGAGAAATTCTAAAGGAGAAGAGAGTCCTAAAGAGTGTTTCAGCTCTAAGGAAGTTGAGTTTCAACTTAAGGGACAACCCCCCTTAAATAGGCAAATTTTTCAAAGTAAACAATAACCATAAATAGTAACAGTGAATAGTGAACAGTAACGGTGAATAGTAACAGTGAACAATAACTTTTTCACTTTTTGTTACAATTTGAAGTAGAGTCTGAAACTTCCTTTTTTAACATTTTATGCTAAGAGTAGTGACCAAATCATGAGGAATCTACTTTATAAAAAGTAGCATCAATTGTGGGAAACAGGCAGCAGAATCACTGAGGGTATCAGCTTTAGCACTTTGGCCGTTGTGCAGGCCAGACAAATAGGGGAATCAAATTCAATCTTCTGCTAAATTAGGATTGTCATCTTCATCATGACCAAACTCTTCCTGATTGTAAGGGTAATATGAGTTTTTTGAAACAGATGCTTCACAGGACCGTTCATCTTCTGATCCATCATCAGCTACCTTCTCTTTTGAAATCAACTTGAGGAGGGCATATAGAGCATCAGGGTCTTTGCAAATTTCATCCAAAGGGGAACCCTTCTTTTTAGGCTTAATAGAGGATTTAACAGTTGTAACAGATGTAGAAGCATGTACATTAGCTAGTTCATCCTTCTGCACTAGGGTATTGATCTTAACACCAGGTAAAGCATTTGGGAATGACAAATCCCTAGTAACATTGCTGATAACAAATTGTGTGTGTGGAAACTTATCCCACCATTTGACAAACCATCGGCGTGTGAGAACATCTCCTTCCTTCTCATATTGCCACTTCAGGATCCAAGGAACTTTATATCTCTTAACGAAATGAAGTAAAGGAGAGAATTTAGCACCATAGGAATCAACCTTGAAAGTTTTTGAGAAATATTCAAAAGAATCCTTTAATGGATCTGGAAATACATCAGGAACAGAGCCAAACTGGGTCCACCATCGGCCGAACCAAAGAGGCAAATTGGAACTAAAGTCCTTATCAAAGTTAACAAACCATGAATGAGTCATGTTTTCATTCTGATGAAGCATAAATCTGAATCAAGCAGTGATGTAATCATGGTAGCAATATGGAACGTTGGATTTAGGTAACATCCTTGTGGAGGCAAGGTTGGGACCCCACATTTCTTCAGAAATAATATGATTTAGAAAAACACTGTGATAAATAACTTTTCTAGTGTTGATCTTATCTTTGATGGCTTTAATAGTGATGGAATTTTCATGGCTCAGGATATCAGCATAGTAATTCACAGTTTTGTCATCATGTTCAAGAATCCAGTGAAACCTTGGGGGAAATAGCTAGTAGCAAGTCTAAAGGGGTCAGTAATGGAGGCCCTATTTGACTCAATGGAAAACAGGTTTTGGAAATATTGTTTTTAAACATACTGGGAAGTATAGGAAGCTTTGGGAAAAATAGTTTTAACAGGTTGATTAACAGAGATTAAAACATAAGGGTCATAGGATGAGACCAAAACAGAAGAGTAATTAGGCTTAGGAATGGTACCTAAGGGAGTAAAACGGTTAAAAATCTCCAATGGAGAAACAGGTTCCTTTTTTACAATTGTTTTATCAGTGGCAGGGGCTCTTGTCTTTCGACCGCCTACTTGCTATTGTGACACTACAGAAATTCACGGGTAAGAAAATCAGGGATTGCATTTTGAGATCCTTTTATATATTCAATATCAAAATAAAAAACACTTAAAATAGCTTGCCATCAGGAAAAAATATGTTTTGAAGCAATATTTTCAACATCTTTTTCAATGACATATTTAGCACTTTTGCAATCAATTCGTAACAAAAACTTTTGGTTTAACAAATCACTTTGAAACTTTGAAATACATAGTACTATAGATAAAATTTCCTTTTTAATAGTACTATAATTTAACTGTGCAGCATTCCAGACTCCGGAATAGAAACGAACAATTTGTTCAGATAAGTCTAGGGAAACTTTCTGTTTCAGAATACCTCCATAACCAATGTCAGATGCATCAGTTTCAACAATTTTGAAAACATTAGAAGTGGAAATACCAAGACAAGGCAGTGCCTTAACATGGGACTTGATTTGTTTAACAAAGGAAGTATGAACATCAGACCAGGGTGGAGGATTATTCTGTAACTGATCAAAAAGGGGTTTACATTGTTTCCTCATATCCTTGTAGAAATCAGCAACATAATTCAGAGAACCAAGAAACCTCTGGAGTTGGGTTTTATCAGTGATAACATCAGGGAATTTATCAGCAAACTGAATGGCCCTATCAATAGGACAAATTTGTCCTTCAGAGAGGTCATAGCCAAGGAATCGGATTTTTGTCTAAAACAGTTTGATTTTCTTAGCAGAGACAGCAAGACCATTTCTTTTAATAGTCTCCTGAAATGAATATAGATGTTTCCAATGCTCATCAATAGAATTGGAGTAAACAAGAACATCATCACTGTAAACAATGGTGAAATTGCTAAAGGGATTGAAAATATCATTCATAATGTTTTGGAATTCACTAGGAGCATTCTTAAGACCAAAAGGCATAACATTCCACTCGTAGTAACCAAAAGGAATGGTGAAAGCAGTTTTATACCTATCATTCTCACTAATCTGAACCTGCCAGAATCCAAATTTCATGTCAAACTTGGAAAACACTACGGCATCACTCAATCTAAAGTCATTCTTGTTTGGAATAGGGTACCTAATCCATTCTAAGACTTTGTTCAAAGGTTTGTAATTGATCACTAGACGAGGAGTTCCTCTCTCTATTTCAGCATTTTTTTGCACATAGAAAGTAGCACAAGACCAAGGGGATTTGCTATTTCTGATCAGTTTTTTATCAAGCAAATCTTGGATTTCCTTTTTACAAAATCTACCATTTCAGCATTCATCTAAATGGGGTGAGCTTTAATAGGAATATTTTTTTCATTAAAATCTTTAATATATGGCAAATTAACAATGTGTTTCTTCCTATGCCAAAATGCATTGGGAATATCAAAGCAAACATCATCAATCAACATTTTCTAAAAATTATTAATTTTTTATTGTAATAATTTATCAGAAAGCCGTTCAACAATTTTCTTGAATCTAACTTCTTGCTTAAGGAAATTGAGATGATTAGTCTTAGCATGAATCAGAGTCAAAGCATTATCAGTATCAATTTCAAATTTTGAAGCAAATTTGAATTTTACTTTCTGTCCAAAAGGATCAGTAGTAATTCCTTCATGTTCAACAAGAAAGGGATACAAAGCATTAATGAAAGGGAGACCAAGTGTCAGTTCGTTTAGACCCCTTAAACCCAACAGATTAACTTAGAGAATTAGCCAAGTGATTAACTTAGGTAATTTAAACAAGTCTAGGTTAACACAAATAATCAAAAACAATAAAGCAGCGAAAAATAAAGAACACAAAGATCTGATGACCCAGGAAAACCAAACCGGTAAAAAACCTGGGGAGGATTTAACCTAACTATCCTCAAGGTAAAACTGAATTCACTATGAAAGAATTGAAGTTTACACAATAAGACTTAGACTACTAACATCCTATTGCTACCCAGTGTAGGAAACTTACTACCACGACCCCATGATAGCTCCGAGATCCACGGACTCCTTCTTTCTTGAATTCTTCAGCAATCCACAAGCGCACCTGCTTGTATTTCTTTAAGATCTTTGATTCTGCAACTGTATGATTTACCAAGCTCTTGACATGAGTCTTGAGTTTGGAAACCCTAAGTATATGTGAAGGTAAACACCTCTAGATCTCACAATGAGATTCACAAACACAGCAAAACAGAACACTAAAAACGTGGCTAGGGTTTTCCCTTATATACTTAGGGCAAAACATAAAACCCTATACATTAAATGGGCTAGGGTTGAGTTGGAAAATTCTGCAGAATAACAATCTGCACGACTTTCGATCGATCGAGTCAGGCAGAAAGTGCACAGTGAATTCTGCATAAAACTAGATTCCAACTTTACATTAAGAGCCATACTTTGAGCAAGTCTAACACACAACTTAAAAAATGTTTTGATCATGGTTTGCCAACATTACAAATTGAAGTTCTAATACATTAGTTCCTAATTCTTAGAACCTAACAAACTCCCCCTTTGGCAATCCGTGACAAAACACAGACTTAACAAAAAGCTCAAAGTTTACAAAATGAAACAGCCCATTACAAAATAAAAAGCCACTTAAACAATTCAACCTAACTACTATCTAACAGTTGCAAAGTAGACAGCAGCACGACTGAATCAACCTGTATATTCCTGCAACACTTAACAAACACATAAACGCATGTGTGGAAAAAAAACAGGAAATATATAAAAATAACTTCTTGATTTCACATGACACAAAATAAAGACATATATCATGAATAACATCATAAATATAAATCAATAAGCAGAGTAGCAAGGTGAATCAAGAAACATATACATCAAAATGTATCTCAAAAATATCTCCTAATCACGAGCTAAAAAAGTAAATACACAGTGAAGCACCTAGATACAATCTAATAACTCCACAAGCTCCGCAGTATCACTACTAAGTACAAAAACTCCCCCTAAAATGAAAATCTCCATAAAAATCTCCTAGATACATATAAACTACACAATAGAATAGAATGCACTCCCCCTTTCTGTGACGAATTGCCAAAGGGCACTCACTCATCATCAAAAGGAGGTGGAGGAGAATGACGAGAACTCGCCAAATCAGCTCGCAACGCACGTAGCTCATCAAGGATGTCCACCAGAAGCTGACCATGAGCCGCCTGAACGGTCACGACAATATCAAGAGTCCGACAAAGATTAGAAACATCATCAAACGGTGGAGGAACATCAGCAGCAACAGCAACATCAGGATCAGAAGACGTCCCAGCTGTAGGAGTATCTGTAGAAGAAGAAGGGGGTGGAGTGACACCAGAAGGCTCTACCCGAGGACGCTTAGAGCTAGCTCGAAGTTGAGCAACCCTTTGCCTCAAAAAGGTAGCACCTATAGGAGCAATAACATGAACAAGCTCAGACGCAGGAAAATCACCTAAACCAAGAAAAAGGAGAATCCTATGAATAAAAACGGGAAAGAATAACGCATGAGCCGTAGAACTAGACCGATGAACCTCGTTCAAAGAACGAAGGAATAGATAAGGAAAACTGATAGGAGCATCAGTAACAAGCGCGTACAAAAACACACATCGCTCAAGAGGGATGGTGTGGACATGAGAAATAGGCCACAAAGAATGACACGCTATCCTAAAGAAAAGGTAATGAAGCTCGGAAAGCTCAGCTGAAGTGATCCGAGGATCAGAACCCCACTGGATAGAAGATCCAGTGATGTATGACAATACGTCATCAAGAGGTGGAGACTCCTCATAAGGAAAAACGGGTGGAGACTCCTCAAAGTTACGTCTCACCTCAGGATCTACCTCATCTAGTATGACCCTACGCTCAGCCCAGATATAACGCCTAAGGTTCAGGGTCTCATAGGTCACTTGGTTTGACTCACTAGGAAACCGATCACTATCAAAAGAAGGTGAAGGGTCAGAAGTCCTATGGGCTCTAGTTTTCCTAGGCATGGTGCTAAGGAAAGAAAGGAGAGACACAGAAAGAAAAGAACAAAAACAAATACCAGGGGCAGACTGCAAGTTAGCACAGCACAAAAAAATATAGAAAAAATCAAATCTATATGATGCATGAACAAAATATGCAAATGATGCATGAACTAATGCAGTGACAAGTTCAAATATAATCCTAATTAACAAAATTGGCTTGAGCAAGCAATTTTTATCAAAAAATACCCAATTTGAAAAACCTAAGTTTTCAAAACACAACAAATTGATAAATTGATCATCACAACAGTTAATTAACACAATATAATGATCAAATTAATCAATCCAACAAGCTAATTTCATCAATTTCAATCAAATTGAACAAAAACCCCAATTTTATCAATTTCAAGCCCTAGGTTTTCAAATTTCTCACAAAGCACCAAACTAATCAAATTAAACCACATGTAGTGCTTAGATAAGGTGTCCCCACAAAAACCCATTATTAAAATTAGAAAGAAACTCCCAAAATCAATTCCAAAATAAACAAAACCAAAATGCCGAAAATAGCCCAAAAATGCATGAAAAAATGCATGAAACTAGAAAATAAAATCAAAAGAGAGGGCAAAAATGTCTTACTGGCCTTGGAAGAGAGAGATGATGCAAAAAGATCGGAGGAAAACGACAAAAATCTCCAAAGATAGCTTGACCGGTTGGTAGGAAGAAAAGGTATTTGAAAAGATTTTGAAAAAGTGAAATCACGTGAAAAAGACCTCTTTAAAAATACTCAGCCCGATTTTCGATCGATCGAAAAACAGATTCGATCGGTCGAAAATCTGATCCAGTATCAATCGAGAACCGATCGAAACACACAGAGAGTTTTCTGAGATTTTAAAAACATTTTCAATCGATCGAAAAACATACTCGATCGATCGAAAGTCTGGAAAAATGAATTTTTTGAAAATTGAAACAAATTAGCTCAAAATCTCCTCAAAGCATTAGATTTTAAGACAAAATGCATGAGTATGAGATGAAATGTTTTTCCAAAAACCCATGTTTTCAACCCAGATCTCTCAATATAAGATTATCTCTCAATATCCCTCAACCATTTAGACAGGCAAACATGTTTTGCATCAATTTCCAGAAATATTCAAACTCGGTTGGTCAGGCCAAAAACACACACAATAACATGTAAACAGTTTAGCAAAGAATAACTTGTGTAGTGTGTGCAACTAGCATAAGCTTGAGAAACATGTGAGGTGATATGCACATATTGATTAATCACAATTTCTACAAAATCCATCACATGAAATTGAAAGAGACTGTTACTTAAAGAGTTACATCATATAACTCTCACATCTCCTAGAATAAAAGCTTGCAATCATGTAAGCTTCTTGATTTGCCTCATTATTCAATTTAATTGATTAGAAACTTAATAATATAGCCGGGATAATGTACACACCAATTTTATTTGAATTTGTGAGATTATTATAGCCCAATAATGTACACACCAATTTTAATAGAGGCTACACCTTATGTTCTTTTTGTGCATGTGCTACACTTTCTCGAGCACAAAATCTTACGATATGCACTAAGGTGTTCATGATTGGCTAATAAACAGTGGTGAGATAGTTATTTATGCCTTTCTCAATAAGAACAAGTCCGACAATCAAAGACATGAGACTTCAAGATCAAGATCATGTGATTAACAAATATAGCATCTTCCCACACAACATGCACAACAAAACTTTAGCTAGTAAAGTGCAATCGCCATAAGTGCATCAAAGCTAAACAAGGTACATAAACATGTTATGCAAAATTCGATTGACCAACCTTGTCTTCAGATTCAAAGAAAAATAGCAAAAACACAATTTGCAAAAAAAAATTTTTTTTTTTAATAAAGAAACACACATCCTAGAATGAAATGCATGAATGTTATGCAATGCAAATCCTAGAAACAAAGGTCACAAAAGGTAAAGCAATGAAGCACAAGGACCATGTCAGACAAACTCAATTAGGTTGAGCCTTTTGCATTCAAAACTTTTTAGATGCAATTCTTGCATTGGAGTTATGATTCACATTAGAATTCTGAGCAACTCCAGGATTGGAATAAAATTTTAACACCTTTACCAATTCACCAATAAGTACCATTGGATCATGTGCTTGGGGCACAGGTGCTTTAGGTTTACTTGCTCGCTTTGCAGCTTGCAGCTTAAAACAATTTGAACGAATGTGTCCATACTTTCCACAAAAATGACAAACCCATGCAGGCTTATCATGCAACTTGCCCTTATTAGAAGTAGAAGCTCTAGAATGAGAAGCTTGAAGATCAACCCTAATCTTCCTAGGTGGAGCAACATCTACAGATTTGACAGGTTCACTCACCAAGGGTTTGACAATCTCACTCTTAAGAGGTTCAGAAGAGGGAACAAATTTAGTGGAAGAAGATTCAAGCACAGAAATACTTTCCTCAAAACCTAAGCCGGTTTTGTCAGAGGGAGACTTTTGAACACTCAGTATGTGATCAAGTTTGGAGCTTGCAGACCTATTAGTTTGTTCTCTAGCAACAGATAATTCAAGTTCCAAACATTTGACTTTATCAAGTAAAAGCATGTTCTCAGTTTTCACATTATTCAAAAGCTTATTTGCATCAAACAATTTCACAAGTAAATTTTTTTTTCAAGTTCCAAAGAAGCAATTTTCTTCAAGCCTAAATCAACATTCATGGCATCCTTTGCAGCAACTTTGCAAAGTTTATTATAGGCTTCCTGTAAATCTGCATCCTCAGAGAGTTCCCCATCAGAAGGGTTCTCTTCAACAAACATGCTTTCATTAACTACAGTAGTAGCAGTGAAAGCAATGAAGTTTCCATCCTCATCACTAGCGGATTCATTGTCAGAAACTTCATCATCACTAAGGGTTACAGCCATAGCCTTACCCTTGGACTTCAAGTATATAGGACATTCAGATTTCAAATGACCATACCCTTGACAACCATAACATTGTTGTCCCAAAGAATTATTAGAAGGTTGACCTATTTTCTCTTTAGGTTTTTCAGTGTTATTAACCTTAGTGGGATCATTCCTCCTAACATTTCTAGGTTTAGCAGTGTTCTTGCCTCTTGCCCTTCTGTTATTATTCCTAAGAAAATTTCTAAAGTTTTTAGCAAGATAGGCAATCTTTGTAGCAGAGAGTTCATCATCAAATCCACCATCCTCAACATCATCAACAGACTTAAGCGCCATTGATTTGGATTTGTTTGTCTTGGGTAGGTCCAACTCATAGGACTGAAGAGATCCTACAAGTTCATCAACAGGGATGAAGTCCACATCCTTGCTCTCAATGATGGCAGTCACTTTGGGTCTAAAATCCTCAGTTAAAAATCTAAGAATCTTTCTAACAATTTTAGGTTGATCATAGATTTCACCCAAATTATATGCAGAATTAACAATGTCATTCAGTTTAGCATAGAACTCATCAAAAGATTCATCATCATTCATTCTAATGCTTTCAAATCTAGTAGTTAATTGCTGCAACTTGTTAATCTTAACTGCCTTTGTGCCTTCATGCACAGTCTGGAGGATTTTCCAAGCAGTATGAGCAACCTCAACATTAGAGATTCTCTTAAATTCCTCCATGGAAACAGCATTAAAAATAGCATTCATAGCTTTGCTATTGAAAACGGCTGCCTCCTTTTGAGAAGTTTGCCACTCACTCACAGGAGTAGTGGGCTTCTCCCATCCGTACTCAACGGAATTCCAAACTCTCTCATCAATGGATTTCAGGAATGCTTTCATCCTTACTTTCCAATAAGCATAATTGTTTCCATCAAAGTGAGGTGGAACAACAAGAGAGTGTCCGTGTTCCATGACAACAGGGGTCAAGGATCAGTAAAAAGATTAAAAGATCAAACACAAAAGCAACCCGCTCTGATACCACTTGTCAGTTCGTTTAGACCCCTTAAACCCAACAGATTAACCTAGAGAATCAGCCAAGTGATTAACTTAGGTAATTTAAACAAGTCTAGGTTAACACAAATAATCAAAAACAATAAAGCAGCGAAAAATAAAGAACACAAAGATCTGATGACCCAGGAAAACCAAATCGGTAAAAAACCTGGGGAGGATTTAACCTAGCTATCCTCAAGGTAAAACTGAATTCACTATGAAAGAATTGAAGTTTACACAATAAGACTTAGACCACTAACATCCTATTGCTACCCAGTGTAGGAAACTTACTACCACGACCCCATGATAGCTCCGAGATCCACGGACTCCTTCTTTCTTGAATTCTTCAGCAATCCACAAGCGCACCTGCTTGTATTTCTTTAAGATCTTTGATTCTGCAACTGTATGATTTACCAAGCTCTTGACATGAGTCTTGAGTTTGGAAACCCTAAGTGTATGTGAAGGTAAACACCTCTAGATCTCACAATGAGATTCACAAACACAGCAAAACAGAACACTAAAAACGTGGCTAGGGTTTTCCCTTATATACTTAGGGCAAAACATAAAACCCTATACATTAAATGGGCTAGGGTTGAGTTGGAAAATTCTGCAGAAAAACAATCTGCACGACTTTCGATCGATCGAGTCAGGCAGAAAGTGCACAGTGAATTCTACATAAAACTCGATTCTAACTTTACATTAAGAGCCATACTTTGAGCAAGTCTAACACACAACTTAAAAAATGTTTTGATCATGGTTTTCCAACATTACAAATTGAAGTTCTAATACATTAGTTCCTAATTCTTAGAACCTAACACCAAGTATCACTTTATCAGTCATGTTTTTAACAAGAACAGAAGAAATTTTGAAACAAACATTATCATGGCAAACATGAACATTATTCAATTCATATTTGATCTTCATTTGAGTACCATTAGCACAAACCAATCTTTCAGTCGACTTTTCAAAATATTTTGAAGGAATTAATCGTTCTTGGATACAGTTCATATTCGCATCAGAATCAATTATAGTAATGACATTGAAATGATAATTATGAGAAACAACAATTTTAACTTTTGTAAACCATTTTGGAGGAAGCAATTTATTAACAAAATTAAACTGAGAATCAGTGAGAACATCAGCAATACCTTTATCAGAAAGAAGAGCCTGTTGACTGGATTCATCTTCATCTTTGAGCTCATCTTGTTCATTATCAGATTGGTGTTTATCAAGATTTTTATCAATTCTTAACAAAAGCAATTCTTGTTTAAGGTTAATGTTATCACTTTTGATGCTTTTAAATTCATTTTTTAATTCAGTTATTTCTTGTTTAACAACATTGATCTCATGTTGGAGCTCATTAACAGTTAATTCTTTGGACTTCTTTTTGTTAAATCTTTCCAAACTTTTTTCAAAACTTATTGTCATTTTCACTTTATCATTTTCATCTTTTTTCAAATTTTTCTTAAACTTATCAAGGTGCTCTTTTTGCAATTCAGGATTTTCAATCTGACTTATCAATTTGATTAACAAGCTTTCATTTTCTTCACTTTTGATGAGATCATTAACAGTTTTAATAACATTGCAACAAAAATCTCTACAACCAAGTTTAACAGTAGGTGAACCAGAGGAATCATCATTAGATTGGTAACAAGAATCAGATGAAGAAGAAAAATCGTTTTCCAAGGAATCAGACGAGACGTTTGATTCAAGGATTTGGAATAGTTCTTCTTGATCATTATCATTAATGTTTAACATATTAAGCTTATTTTTCAGCTTACCAGGTTTTTGCTTACAGTCTTTACTGAAATGACTAGATTTTCCACAGTTGAAACATTTACCTTTACCAGATTTTTGTTTATCATATTTTTTAGAAACATATTTCTTTTTAGTATAAAAATCATTGGGTTTAACAAAGTTTGTTCTGTATCTTTTATGTTTTTTATGTTTATAATTTTTGTGACCTTTATCATGTTTTTTCCTTTTTTTCCTAGAAGGAGCAATAGGGGCAAACCATATTGTTCATAGAAATTACCCATTTCATATTTAGCTTTTCTTTTATTTTTTTAATTGGTGTTTTAACAATTTTTCATCATTACACATGTTAATACCAAGTCTTTTAATAGTGCTTAAAATATCACCATAAGTTAAATTATCATAATTAACTAAATCATTTTTACCAATTAATTCTTGTTTTACCTTATAAACAAAGATAGGAGGCAGACCGTCAATAAACTTTTCTTTCCAATAAGGGTTGTAGCAATCTTTCCGGAGCATGACTCTGGAAAGGAAAACACCTTGATACCATCTGTAATCAAATATAGTACGACATCTCAAATTGTTTAGATAATCAGAAATTCGAGATGAAACATTGGATGGAGTACCAACAAAATGTTTGAGAATAATATAGATCAAAGTATTAACACGATCAGGAATACCTCGACCTTGATTTTCATCAAAAATAGGGAAACCGTCATCATTCTTTTTAACAGCAGATTTAATAGAATCGCTGGATTCTTCTGTGAGATACGAATCCCACCATCCACGAAGAGTACCAGTAAAACCAGTAACAAGAAGTTCAACAATTTCAGAGTGACGATAACTACTGTTATTAAAGTAAGCAGTTCCAACCACAGACATATGAGCCATTTTATTAATTATTTCTTGTTCAGATAAACCATCAATATTTCATTCATAAAGTCCATCAGTAGAAACAGAAAATTCAGTTTGAAAAGGTCTTTCTTCAAACTGCATATCAGGAGAAATAGGTTTTGAATACCAGTTTTTTGTAAAAGACACAGTAATGGGCTTTCCAACAAATCTTTTAATTTCTGGTATATCATCATCAAAAATCTTTTTAGCTAAAATAGAAGACAATGAATCAGAATCCGTATTTTCTTCAAAAACATTTTCATTTTCATTTTCATTTTCATTTCTTGAAATAGTTCGAGCAACACCTGTGGAAGTACCTTCAATTTTGACCTTTAAATCAGAAAACATTTTTTCAACAATTTCAAGAATTTTTTTCCTGAGAAGTTTTAAAATTCAATTTTTCTCTTTGACTGGGTAAATCAATCAAAGGTTTCTCAGGTTTTAGAGTAACAGATTTTTCACAACTTCTGGTTTTGGAAGAACAGTTTTTTCAATTTCAAAGCTTTCGTTCAAAGCATTCAAAACTCTTAATTGACTTTGGAAAATAGGGTTTTCAACAGTTTGAAAATCAGAACCAGATGGAGACACATATCTGGTGTCTTCTTCTTCTTCTTCTTCATTAGCAGTTCTGCTATATGGAGAGGAAGAGTCTGGTTTGGTAGAATAAAAAGCAGTGCTAACTTGGGAGTTACCACTTGAAACTCCTTTTAGCTTTAAATTAGGTTTTTCAAAATTCTTTTTCAAATATTCATTGAGATCAAGATCTCTTCTTGAAGCACTTCTTGAAATACTTTCAGATCCAGCAAAGGAATGCCTTCCTTCATTGATCCTCAAGGGTCTGTCATCATGAAAACTTATTTTAACAGTTCCATCAAGGTATTCTTGAATATGAGCAAGATTTAATTCATCAAAAACAGGTTTAGGAGGAGGAGATTCACGTTCCAACAACCATTCTTTGGGAAGATTAATATCTTGCCATTGAACAATTTTTGGGACTTGAATCTTAGCATCATAAGTTGAACATTGAATTAACATAGTTTTACCAGCAGGATCTCTTATGTGAGCAGAACGAGGATTCAATTGAGAACCCAAAAGTCTGTAATAAATTTGGTAACTAAGAGCAAAAGGCTTACTACCTTCTTCCATGTCATAACCAGATGTCAAAACAATTAATGTCAAGGCCTTAACAATATTAACATCATCCAAAGCAAGAGTGATATCAGGATAACAGTCAAAATAAACGGGACCATCATACAAAGAAGCAGTGATCATACTAAGAATGCTATCATTAAATCTTTTAAATCTAGCATCTCTTAAACACATCAGAATAGAAGCATTAATACCTTTTCTTGTGAGTGGTTTAACAGCAACTTGAACAAGACCAATATGCAAATAACTGAGTTTTTTAGTTAGAAATTCATTAACATTTCTTTTAGAAAACAAGCAACATTTTTCATGAGTTCTAGAGATAGAAAATGTTTGTTCAACAGTTCTAACTCTATATTCAGAGAAAGTAGTATTTTCAGTCCAACTAAGCTTATAGATGGACTTAGTGGAAACCTTTGGAATATTCCAATTTCGAAAATCTGGGATCTCATTTTCTTCAACAATGTGATCTTCTTCATTTACAATATCAGGAGGACAACTAGTCATCCTAGAGCTGACAGAGGAGTTGGATCTCCACAACTTATCCATACTATCCTAGGTTTAACACTCAATTATCATATTTTTCTTAACACCGTTGCATTTCGTAACACATACCCTGAACAACCCTATACCCCTCATGCCCTACACGCTCTTCTGGCTTAAACGGGCCTTACTGTTCAGTTCTGGGAATTCCTTTAAGTCTAGGGTGGCGCCAACAACGGTAAGAATAGAACACAATAAAGGAGTATCAAAGTTTCGGGTAGACATAGATAAGGCACAAAGTCACAACAACACTATCACAGGCCAGAAAAGAACGGATGGCTCTGATACCAAAAGGGAGGAGGGAGCACAACTGCTGAAGAGGGAAGTACAGTATGGAAGCACAGTACTTTTTCAGAGCCATCCGTTCTTTTCTGGCCAGTGATAGTGTTGTTGCTCATATTCAAGAATACCTTGATGGAACTATTAAAATAAGTTTTCATGATGACAGACCCTTGAGGATCAACGAAGGAAGACATTCCTTTGCTGGATCTGAAAGCATTTCAAGAATTGTTTTAAGAAGAGATCTTGATCTCAATGAATATTTGAAAAAGAATTTTGAAAAACATGATTTAAAGCTAAAAGGAGTTTCAAGTGGTAACTCCCAAGTTAGCACTGCTTTTTATTCTACCAAACCAGACTCTTCCTCTCTATATAGCAGAACTGCTAATGAAGAAGAAGAAGAAGAAGAAGAAGAAGAAGAAGAAGAAGAAGAAGACACCGGATCTGTGTCTCCATCTGGTTTTGAATGCTTTGAACGAAAGCTTTGAAATTGATATGGTTTCCTTGTTTAATGAATTTATTTCTACTAAAAACAGAAATAAAAGAAAATATAACCAAAGTACTTTTTCTCAGTCTGAAAAAAATCGTGTCAAAAGGAAATGGAAAGAAAAAATGAATCAATTGAAAAAACATATTTTGTTCTTTGATTTCCTTAAAAACTATTATGTTTCAAAAGATGAAGTCTCCCAAAATCATTTGAACGTAATAAAGAAATCAAATTTTGTTAAAGAAGATAAAACTGTTGTTGAAGAAAAAATTGCTGAAAAAACTGTTCTTCCAAAACTGGAAGTTGTTGAAAAATCTGTTGTTCCAAAACCTGAGAAACCTTTGATTGATTTACCTAGTCAAAGATAAAAATTGAATTTTAAAACTTCTCAAGAAAAAACTCTTGAAATTGTTGAAAAAATGCTTTCTAATTTAAAGGTTAAAACTGAAGGTACTTCCACAGGTGTTGCTCGAACTATTTCAAGAAATGAAAAGGAAAATGTTTTTGATGAAAACACGGATTCTGATTCGTTGTCTTCTATTTCAGCTAAAAAGATTTTTGATGATGATATACCAGAAATTAAAAGATTTGTTGGAAAGCCCATTCCTGTGTCTTTTACAAAAAACTGGTATTCAAAACCTACTCCTCCTGATATACAGTTTGAACAAAGACCTTTTCAAACTCAGTTTTCTGTTTCTGCTTATAAACTTTATAAATGGAATATTGATGGTTTATCTGAACAAGAAATAATTAATAAAATGGCTTATATGTCTATGGTTGGAACTGCTTACTTGAATAACAATAGTTATGGTCACTCTGAAATTGTTGAACTTCTTTATACTGGTTTTATTGGTACTCTTCACGGATGGTGGGATTTGTATCTCACAAAAGAATCCAGAGATTCTATTAAATCTGCTGTTAAAATGAATGATGAAAGTTTCCCTATTTTTTATGAAAATCAAGGTAGAGGTATTCCTGATGGTGTTAATACTTTGATTTGTATTATTCTCAAACATTTTGTTGGTACTCCATCCAATGTTTCATCTCGAATTTCTGATTATCTAAACAATTTGAGATGTCCTACTATGTTTGATTACAGATGGTATCAATGTGTTTTCCTTTCCAAAGTCATGCTCCGGAAAGATTGCTACAAGTCTTATTGGAAAGAAAATTTTATTAGCGGTCTGCCTCCTATCTTTGCTCATAAGGTAAAACAAGAGTTAATTGGTAAAAATGATTCCATTGATTATGATAATTTAACTTATGGTGATATTTTAAGCACTATTAAAAGACTTGGTATTAACATGTGTAATGATGAAAAATTGTTAAAACACCAATTACAAATAAGAGAAAAGCTAAATATGAAATGGGTAATTTCTATGAACAATATCGTTTGCCCCCTATTGCTCCTTCCAGGCAAAAAGGGAAAAAGCATGATAAAGGTCACAAAAATTATAACCATAAAAAACATAAAAGATACAAAACCAACTTTGTTAAACCCAATGATTTTTATGTTAAAAAGAAAAATGTTTCTAAAAAATATGATAAACAAAAATCTGGTAAAGGTAAATATTTCAACTGTGGAAAACCTGGTCATTTTAGTAAAGACTGTAAGCAAAAACCTGGTAAGCTGAAAAATAAGCTTAACATGTTAAACATCAATAATAATAATCAAGAAGAACTATTCTGAATCCTTGAATCAAACGTCTCATCTGATTCCTTGGAAGATGATTTTTCTTCTTCATTTGATTCTTGTTACCAATCAAATGATGATTCCTCTGATTCACCTACTGTTAAACTTAGTTGTAGAGATTCCTGTTATAATGTTATTAAAACTGTTAATGTTCTCACCAAAAGTGAAGAAAATGAAAGCTTGTTAATCAAATTGATAAGTTAGATTGAAAATCCTGAATTGCAACAAGAATATCTTGATAAGTTTAAGAAAAAATTGACAAGAAATGAAAATGATAAAAAACTGAAAGCAAAAATAAGCTTTGAAGAAACTTTAGAAAGAATCAACAAAAAGAAATCCAAAGAGTTAACTGTTAATGAACTCCAACACGAGATCAATATTGTTAAACAAGAGATAATTGAATTAAAAAATGAATTTAAAAGTATTAAAAGTGATATCAATGATCTTAAACAAGAATTGCTTCTGCTAAGAATTGATAAAAATCTTGATAAACATCAGTCTGATAATGAACAAGATGAGCTCAAAGATGGAGATGAATCTAGTCAATAGGCTCTTCTTTCTGATAAAGGTATTGCTGATGTTCTCACTGATTCTCAGCTTAATCTTGTTAATAAATTGTTGGGTAATATACATGTTTGCATCGAATACAAAACATACGTAGCGGAAAATAAACGGATCTACTTTATTCGCAATTGAAAACATGCACTATGTAGGTTTCAGAATATAAGAACAAGAGAGTGTACCTTAATGCGGTGAAATTCAAAACCGAATGAAGAAGAACTCGAGAATACTTTCAATCTTCACTCCAATTCCACTTGATGCTCAAGATGTGTGGTCTCTCAATCAGTTCTATGTTTTCTAAAGAGAATATGAAAGAGTGTCTCTCTTCCTTATTTCATATATTTTCATACATATTAAACATACAAACCATTTTATTCTATATAAAATTCTGTATGTTTCTCTCCTCATAACTGATTATCTAATTGGGCTAGCCTTTTGGACCTTCCCAATTGGGCTTTAATGTGTGGCTTGGAGTGAGACCAAAAGGGAACAAATAAGACACTAGCTCCAATGGGCCTTAGGCTTTTCTGTCAACTCTTGACAAGTCCAAAGTTACCATTAATTATATTTAATACCACTATATAAATATAATTGCACTCTAGGCCTCATTAATAAATTATATCCCAAGACTTTATTATACATGCAACCCCTTCATAAAATATTCGTAGTAATACAAAGTCATGAATATAGACTGCCACTTTGTAAATTACTACATCTTAATCCTTGAGTACCCGGTTTAATCCTTATGAGTTATTCACCATATATTTATGAAATCCAATTTCATAAATATATACTTTAGTCTTACTAAAGTGGTTAGGCCTAACTCTCTGAATAACTGTACCCATTAAACTTATCTCAAGGGAACATTTTATATCTCCGTTAAGAGACTATGAATTCCATCTTGAGAATATATGTTCCATCAACACTAAGTGTGGCTGCCCAACATACTGAGGTTTTGACCGTTACTTTAGATCTCACTCCTGATATATCAAAGCAACCTACATTTCATGATCAGGTCCATTATTCTCTCAAGATTAAGAGTTCATGTGAATACAAGTCGTGAGATTTATTATTCAATTGACAGTCGTTAGGAGAATAATAAATCTCACAGCGGTTCAGTTCAATATGTCTTAACTCTTAAAACATATCAACATATTAACTAGAAATCACCATTTCCATGATCAAGACAAATCATCGTAGTTAATATGTTATAGTCTTCGCAGATGAAATGCCCAATTTCATCACCGACTACGAACCAAAATTCTGAGTTTACAAAGAACTTGTGATTTATATCTTCTGTGACTTTTCACATAAATCACATACTATGCATCTCATGGACTTTTTGATAATGTCCAAATATTCATGTTACCATTATTTTAGATAAGAATAAAACAACTTTATTAAACACAATATTGAGTCATACATCATTTCTCACATAATGTCATACATAATATCATACATAGCATCATACAATAGGATTTAAGGGCACATATCCTAACATAAATTGCTTCCTCCAAAATGGTTTACAAAAGTTAAAATTGTTGTTTCTCATGATTATCATTTCAATGTTATTGCTATGATTGATTCTGGTGCAAATATGAACTGTATCCAAGAAGGATTAATTCCTTCAAAATATTTTGAAAAGTCAACTGAAAGATTGATTTCTGCTAATGGTACTCAAATGAAAATTAAATATGAATTGAATAATGCTCATGTTTGCCATGATAATGTCTGTTTCAAGATTCCTTCTGTTCTTGTTAAAAACATGACTGATAAAGTGATACTTGGTCTCTCTTTCATCAATGCTTTGTATCGCTTTCTTGTTGAACATGATGGAATTACTACTGATCCTTTTGGACAGAAAGTAAAATTCAAATTTGCTTCAAGATTTGAAATTGATACTGATAATGCTTTGACTTTGACTCATACTAAAACTAATCATCTCAACTTCCTTGAGCAAGAAGTTAGATGCAAGACAATTGTTGAACAACTTTCTAGTAAGTCGATGCATTCAAAAATTGACAATTTTCAGAATATCCTGATTACTGACAATTGCTCTGGGTTTCCCAATGCGTTAGGCTACATGAAGAAACGATTGCTCTTTCTTGCCAAATATTTTCCTTTCAAGAAATGCTAATAAATTTTACCAAACCTTTCACAAATGTTCTTGCATTCGACGTCATAATTTGTTCAATTTTTACAATTGATGTTACTATTGTTCTAATATTCTCGGTCTTTCTTGGCAGGAAAAAACCGTTGATGAAAAACAAACTGCTAATATAAAAATCACTAATAAGTGGATTAAAGATACCTGTACCACTAATCAGTGGTATCTCATACCTTCTTTGGCAGAAAGGAAGAACAAGGGGAAAGCACCTGCACCGGGCTATCCTTAAGACAAAAGGCTCCCAGCGGGACAACCTTTTGTAATGCATGAAGGCGTATCTTCTGGGGTAAAACCTAGCAAATCAACATCCCTTCAGGAATTTGTCCCGGCAGAGGTGACATATTCCAATGATGATATGGTTGTTACTTTACAAGAAGTTTTGTCTAGAACTTTGCAGTTCCACAATGGAGTTTACAGTGAACTACTAAACTCTGTTAAATTTATTCTTGACAACCTTCGAGCTGCTTTTATTCAAAAACAGAAAAACCTCTTCAAGAAAACCCTCCAGGCACTTGAAATCCATCTTGTTAACCTTATTGCACAAAATGAGGTTTATGCTGACCATTATGCCAACCTTGTTTCAGAAAATGAGGCTCTTAAAAGCCACCTTCTTGATTACCCAAATGTTACAAATGAACCTTACACTAGTCAACTCTTTGGCAAAGAGGAAATCCATTCCATGGATAAAAAGACTATAATGGGCACTGATTATGCTAGATTAAGTCTTAAGACTCAATCTTTGTTAAAAAGTGTTGTTGCCAACTTGCCAACTGAAATACAATTTAGTATTTTGGAAAGCAAGGCTATGTTTGGGTCTTTTGACCTATGGTACAAATATTTCAAAAAACTTGTTACAGCTACTATTCCTAAGCCTGATGATCTAGATGATGGTGATAATGTCTTTATCTAGCTAGACTGGGAAGAGCACTTTGGGAGTAGCCTCAGAGTGTATGGAAAGAAGCATCCTTTTCTAGGTCTCCTGATCGATTATGAAAATGGAGAAGATGAAGATGATAGGGACTCTGATTGGTTGTCCCAGATGTTTGAATATGGCTTTATTAGGTTCCTCAAGCTAACAAGCCATGACCAGATTAACCAATTCCTGCAAATTATCCAAAACATTGTTTCACAAATCAATAGTCCTAATGTTTCTATCAGATGTTGGAGCACCTTGCCAAAATGGGAAAGAGATAATTGGATGAATGTTCAACCTTCTAAACATCTTGTACTTATTAATGGGTACACCCATCAAGGGCAATAGTTTGAAGGAGATTTCCGCCTATCCTTCAGGGATCCTTATGCTCTTGCTGAATGTTGGAGAAGTTATTTCAATAATCAAATCCTGGAAGTCACTCAAGACCTATGGAAAGACTACCATTTCATAGGAAGCACAGACAGGATTTCTGTTTTTGGTCGACGGCCTTATGATATTGCTATCCATAATTTAAGAAGAATTGGACATACAAATCCCAGAGAATTTCTTACAGGTGAAAACCCAAAGTATGAACCAATTCTATATTGTGGACTCTGCAATTAGTATGCTACTTACCATGAGCATGGATGCAATGATGACTCCTCATGGGATCCTTATAATGGTTACCCATCAGATGCTCTTGATACCGATTAATGATTCTTGGTTACTATTATTACTGTTTAAGCCCTTGTTCTCTCTTAAAAGAAGTTGCCGATGGGTCGGAAAATGAAAGGTCCTCCAAAAGCAACTATAGTTTGATTCCTTGAAAGATTGGTTCTGATTCAAATTCCCCTATTTGTCTGGCCTGCACAATGGCCAAAATGTTATGATGTTTTCCTGACAATTGCGCTGCCTGTTTCCCACGTGATATTCTCCTGATAATTGAGCTACATGTTTCCCACATGATTCCCCTATTTTTCTGGCCTACACAATGGCCAAAATGCTACAATAATTTCCCGAAAATTCCGCTGCTTGTTTTTGTTAGGATATGTGCCCTTAAATCCTATTGTATGATGTTATGTATGATATTATGTATGACATTATGTGAGAAATGATGTATGACTTAATATTGTGTTTAATAAAGTTATTCTCTTCTTATCTAAAGTAATGGTAACATGAATATTCGGACATTATCAAATAGTCTATGAGATGCATAGTATGTGATTTATGTGAAAAGTCACAGAAGATATAAATCACAAGTTCTTTGTAAACTCAGAATTTTGGTTCGTAGTCAGTGATGAAATTGGGCATTTCATCTGCGAAGACTATAACATATTAACTACGATAATTTGTCTTGATCATGGAAATGGTGATTTTTAGTTAATATGTTGATATGTTTTAAGAGTTAAGACATATTGAACTGAACCGCTGTGAGATTTATTATTCTCCTAACGACTGTCAATTGAATAATAAATCTCACGACTTGTATTCACATGAACTCTTAATCTTGAGAGAATAATGGACCTGATCATGAAATGTAGGTTGCTTTGATATATCAGGAGTGAGATCTAAAGTAACGGTCAAAACCTCAGTATGTTGGGCAGCCACACTTAGTGTTGATGGAACATATATTCTCAAGATGGAATTCATAGTCTCTTAACGGAGATATAAAATGTTCCCTTGAGATAAGTTTAATGGGTACAGTTATTCAGAGAGTTAGGCCTAACCACTTTAGTAAGACTAAAGTATATATTTATGAAATTGGATTTCATAAATATATGGTGAATAACTCATAAGGATTAAACCGGGTACTCAAGGATTAAGATGTAGTAATTTACAAAGTGGCAGTCTATATTCATGACTTTGTATTACTACGAATATTTTATAAAGGGGTTGCATGTATAATAAAGTCTTGGGATATAATTTATTAATGAGGCCTAGAGTGCAATTATATTTATATAGTGGTATTAAATATAATTAATGGTAACTTTGGACTTGTCAAGAGTTGACAGAAAAGCCCAAGGCCCATTGGAGCTAGTGTCTTATTTGTTTCCTTTTGGTCCCACTCCAAGCCACACACTAAAGCCCAATTGGGAAGGCCCAAAAGGCTAGCCCAATTAGATAATCAGTTATGTGGAGAGAAACATACAGAATTTTATATAGAATAAAAATGGTTTGTATGTTTAATAAGTGTAAGAAAATATTCTCTCTAGAAAACATAGAACTGATTGAGAGACCACACATCTTGGGCATCAAGTGGAATTGGAGTGAAGATTGAAAGTCGTCCCGAGTACTTCTTCATTCGGTTTTGAATTTCACTGCATCAAGGTACACTCTCTTGTTCTTATATTCTGAAACCTACATAGTACATGTTATCAATTGCGAATGAAGTAGATCCGTTTATTTTCTGCTGCGTATGTTTTGTATGTGATACAAACATGATGATTTCCCAACAGTTTCCCACCAGAGATGTTATCTGTTTCCCACAATTAATGCTGCTTTTTATAAAGAGGATTCCTCATGATTTGGTCACTTTTCTCAGCACAAACTGATAAAACATGAAGATTCAAACTCTGCTACGAAAGGTGACAAAAAGTAAAAAAGTTATTGTTCACTGTTACTGTTCACCGTTACTGTTCACTGTTCACTATTCACTGTTACTGTTCATGGTTACTGTTCACTCCGAAAAATTTGCCTATTTAAGGGGGTGCTGTCCCTTAAGTTGAAACCCAAAACTCCTTAGAGATAGAACTTCCTTAGAGCTGAAACACTCTTTAGGACTCTCTTCTCCTTTAGAATTTCTCTCTAAGATTCCTATTTCCTTACTACTACCTTGTTTACAAAGCTTGTAACTAGAACTAGTCTCCAAGCCTTGTACTGTTAAACTATTGTAATCCAGTGACTACTATTACTATAAGTGTTATGATCTAGTTTCAATAATAACTACTTTCAGCTCTATGTTTATTATACTTTCTGTTTAATACTTTGTTTGGCTAGTTTTACCGCCTCCTAACTGCTTTAATATATTGTTTTCATATATTACTTGGCTGATTCTACCACCTCATAACTATTTTGTTATATTGCTTATAATTATTTTGTTATACTGCTTGGCCAGTTCTACCGCTTTATTATTGCTTTAAATTACTTTGATTACATATTGCTCTACCGCCATCTTGGACGGTTCTACTTTGCTTTAATATATTGCTTACATTTACTTTATTTATCTTTCACTATATTACTGTGCTTCCATACTGTACTTCCCTCTTCAGCAACTGTGCTCCCCCCTCCATATATATATAAGCGGCAAGAACTAGTTTTAACTTTTAATATGCCATTTATCAGGAGTAGTGAGAATCAATGTAGCTTTAAAACATAATTCATTCACAATAGATTTAGAAATTTTGGCAATTTGTGTAAACAGAGTTAATCCTATATATATAAAAAATAAATTTGAATTAAGTATTTTTATATTTTCTAAGTTTAAATGCACAAATTTTCTTATAAATAAATATAATTTTCTCAAAATTAGATTATAACTGAAAATTTGGAAGGACACTTTGCATGAATCTAATTACAAAATAGCTGAAGACACAATTAATTGACTGCATAGTCATTGACATGAAATATTGAGACCCTCGTGAGCACAATAGGACTTGTCTTGATCACCTCGAAGACACAAACATCTCCTAAATGATTTTCTGTTGAAAATGCGACCCATCCTTTCCCCATTCTTATGGCTGAAGATGTACCAAAATGGCGATAGCACCGGACACGCCATTGTTTTTCTCCACAAGTCTGAAGATCCACAAATTGATTCCAAGCAATATGCTTGTCAGCAAATCCCTTAGGCACATACTACACAACAAAGAACAACTGCAATAGTTAAGTGTTGGGAAATATACATGTTTGTATCGCATACAAAACATACGCAGCGGAAAATAAACGGATCTACTTCATTCGCAATCGATAACATGCACTATGTAAGTTTCAGAATATAAGAACAAGAGAGCGTACTTTGATGCGGTGAAATTCAAAACCGAATGAAGAACACTCGGGAAGACTTTCAATCTTCACTCCAATTCCACTTGATGCCCAAGATGTGTGGTCTCTCAATCAGTTCTTTGCTTCTAGAGTATGAAAGAGTGTCTCTCTTCCTTATTTCATATATTTTTACTCTTATTAAACATACAAACCATTTTATTCTATATAAAATTCTGTATATTTCTCTCCACATAACTGATTATCTAATTGGGCTAGCCTTTTGGGCCTTCCCAATTGGGCTTTAGTGTGTGGCTTGGAGTGGGACCAAAAGGGAACAAATAAGACACTAGCTCCAATGGACCTTGGGCTTTTCTGTCAACTCTTGACAAGTCCAAAGTTACCATTAATTATATTTAATACCACTATATAAATATAATTGCACTCTAGGCCTCATTAATAAATTATATCCCAAGACTTTATTATACATGCAACCCCTTCATAAAATATTCGTAGTAATACAAAGTCATGAAAATAGACTGCCACTTTGTAAATTACTACATCTTAATCCTTGAGTACCCGGTTTAATCCTTTTGAGTTATTCACCATATATTTATGAAATCTAATTTCATAAATATATACTTTAGTCTTACTAAAGTGGTTAGGCCTAACTCTCTGAATAACTGTACCCATTAAACTTATCTCAAAGGAACATTTTATATCTCTGTTAAGAGACTATGAATTCCATCTTGAAAATATATGTTCCATCAACACTAAGTGTGGCTGCCCAACATACTGAGGTTTTGACCGTTACTTTAGATCTCACTCCTGATATATCAAAGCAACCTACATTTCATGATCAGATCCATTATTCTCTCAGGATTAAGAGTTCATGTGAATACAAGTCGTGAGATTTATTATTCAATTGACAGTCGTTAGGAGAATAATAAATCTCACAGCGGTCCAGTTCAATATGTCTTAACTCTTAAAACATATCAACATATTAACTAGAAGTCACCACTTCCATGATCAAGACAAATCATCGTAGTTAATATGTTATAGTCTTCGCAGATGAAATGCTCAATTTCATCACCGACTACGAACCAAAATTCTGAGTTTACAAAGAACTTGTGATCTATATCTTCTGTGACTAAATCACATAAATCACATACTATGCATCTCATGGACTATTTGATAATGTCCGAATATTCATGTTACCATTATTTTAGATAAGAATAAAACAACTTTATTAAACACAATATTATGTCATACATCATTTCTCACATAATGTCATACATAATATCCTACATAGCATCATACAATAAGATTTAAGGGCACATATCCTAACATTAAGCACATATATTTTCCAAGGCCATATTTAAAGAACTTCATAATGAAAATCATGTGTATATATACAAGACTTACAACATAGTTAAGCTTTATATTATACGGTTGCATGACAGCCATGAAAGAACGAACTATGGGCATGGACACTTTGGCTGCTTGGATTGCTCTCTTTCTTCCTTTTGATGAAGAAGTGTCCGTAGGCTGTTTGTCATGCCTTGAGATGTTTATATCATCTAATTCGGTTATGTCCACAACATCTTCCAAATTAATAATATTCTTGTTGGATGGATATTAAATCTTAGTGGCAGTCTTATCAAATATAATAACATGGAAATTTGAATTTCTTTCATATCTGAAGACCAGAAGGTGCCCAGCGGAAATAGAATAGAACTCAACAAAATCCTCCCAACCATCACAAAACCAAATGCTCCCTCAGCTTTCAACAATCCCACTTTCCAAGTACCACCGCTGGGAACAATGAGTGTAGTTGAAATGGAAAGCCCATCCCCAAAATCTAGCACAAACTTTGGAGGGATTCTCTGCAACCATCAAATTAAGTATTACTTCTTATTACATTAAGTGAAACCAAGGAGACATGTGCTTCCATGAGGTAGATAAAAGGGATTCAAATCATTAAAGTTGAAAAATGAATGCAGTTCACGCAATATGGAGTTATAAGCTCCAAAAAATCTTGTCCTGTAGTAAAATAAATCTTGAAAAGATAGAATTGGAGTAGTGTCTAGATTTCAAGAGCAATTTCTCATGACAGCTTGGAGGATATATATGGTGTGACGGAAATCAAAGGGGTGTTTGAAAAATGGAACAGGCCACAAAGTGATGTAGCTCGAGAAGCAAGTGACTATTTTGATGAGTTTATTAAGACCAATTTTGACAGTGCAACTTTTAAGGATTAGGACTGTTCTTGCTAATGTGATTGAAAAGACAAAGGCAAGACTGCACAGTTTTTGCTACTAGGAACTTGGCTACGGAAATAAGGAGGGAGGCCAACAAATCAGCTCATAAATTTGCTAGATATATATTCACAGTGCAACGAAAAGTTTGTATGTAGAGGAGGCCCCAGGCTATGTTAATGGACCAACTAAATGAAGATGTAAAAGCACTTGAGTTTGAGGCAATAAAATATAAATCTATCTTTTTTAAAAAAATAATATTAAAAAAATGAAAAAGAAAATAATTTTTTTTAGAAACAAAGAAAAATCATTGTAAAGAGCAACATTAGCTGCGTACGATAAATTAAATTAAACTTTGTTGACAATAATTTATTTAGGAAATTTAACAGGCTGAATTCCAATAATTGTAAAAAAAAGAATTTATTTGATGCTTTTCTTAATTATGTGAATTTGAAGGTTTTTTCAAGGATAGGTTAAATTATTATTAGGGTTTTTTGCGTTGAAATAACTTTGTCAAAAAAGCCTTACATTTTTTTTTTTTGGTTGATAATTCAGCAATTTCTTCCAAACCTCTAGAAGAAAGTAAAGCCCTTTGTCTCGAAAATAAAAAATAAAAATAAAAAAGGTCTCGATCTTATATATTAAGCAAAAAATAAAAAATACAAAGCTTTGACTAAGCCTCGGCAATATGTAGAGACACAACATGATCAACCACTTGAAAAAATAAAATCTACAACCCAATAAAATCTCAACAGGCCCAACCTGTAACACAACAAAGATGGATCTGTTGAAAAAAGCCTACAAATTTGAGGAACCCATTAAAAAAAAAGGGCAAAAGCAATACTTACAAATATAACTATGGCACAACAAAGATGGATCTGATGACAAAAGCCAACAATTCGACGAACCCATCATAAAAAAAAAATGCAACCGCATGCAAAACACACAAATATAATAACAAGAACACATTTCAAAGTGAAATTTAATATTTTACAAAATCACAAAGTAAATAATATGAATTCAACACCCTTTTATACAGCTAGTGGAGGCTATATACATTACCGGCCAGTTTCTTGTTTTCAATGGTGGAGGGGAGGATGATCTTGAAGAAGTGTGAGGGTGATTGGCTAGTTCTCGGGCGAGATGTACTTGCTTTAGGCTCCATGAGAAAACAAAGAGTCTAGCTAGCTCCTTGCTTATTTTTGTGTTTGTTGTGGTGGTCAAAATGGGCGACTCTAAATTCTAAAGCTTTATGTGATCAGATTTGGTAAATGAGCTAGTGGAGTTTTTTTTTTTTTTTTTGAGAAGAATGAGCTAGTGGAGTTCTATACAATACATATAGAGCTCAATCAGTAGACGAGTGAGTGGAATAGTAATTCTATATATCTATTGCTTAGTAAAAATGAGTGTGTGTGTGTGTGTGTGTGTGTGTGTGTGTGTGAGCTCTAGTAACGGTTCTATAGCTCTAGATGAGTGATGCTGTAAAAAAGAGAAAATATGTGAATTAATTTGGTGTCAAATGTCAGTGGCAGAACTCGTAGAAAAAAAGGACAAAGATATGAGCTGAATCGTGTTAATTCTACATGAAAAATGCTAGAATCACCGTTTATTATACAATTTTTGTGACAATTTGTCACGTTGTGATTTATAAGTGGTAAATGAAAAATAGTGAATTTACACTTTTAAGGATTAGAACTGTTCTTGCTAGTATGATTGAAAAAACAAAGGCAAGACTGCACAGTTTTTTCTACTAGGAAGTTGGCTACGGAAATAAGGAGGGAGGCCAACAAATCAGCTCATAAATTTGCTAGGTACATATTCACAGTGCAATGAAAAGTTTGTATGTAGAGGAGGCCCCAGGCTATCTCAATGGACCAACTAAATGAAGATGTAAAAGCACTTGAGTTTGAGGCAATAAAATATTAATCTATCTTTTTAAAAAAATAATATTAAAAAAATGAAAAAATAAAAATAATTTTTTCTAGAAACAAAGAAAAACCATTGTAAAGAGCAACATTAGCTACGTACAATAAATTAAATTAAACTTTGTTGATAATAATTTATTTAGGAAATTTAACAGGCTGAATTCCAATAATTGTAAAAAAAAAAAAATTTATTTGATGCTTTCCTTAATTATGCGAATTTGAAGGTTTTTTCAAGGATAGGTTAAAATTATTATTAGGGTTTTTTGCGTTGAAATAACTTTATCAAAAAAGCTTTACATTTTTTTTTTTTTTTTTTTTGATAATTCAGCAATTTCTTCCAAACCTCTAGAAGAAAGTAAAGCCCTTTGTCTCAAAAATAAAAATAAAATAAAAAAGGTCTCGATCTTATATATTAAGCAAAAAACTAAAATACAAAGCTTTGACTAAGCCTCTGCAATATGTAGAGACACAACATGATCAACCACTTGGAAAAATAAAATCTACAACCCAATAAAATCTCAACAGGCCCAACATGTAACACAACAAAGATGGATCTGTTGAAAAAAGCCTACAAATTGGAGGAACCCACTAAAAAAAAGGGCATAAGGAAAACATACAAATATAACTATAGTACAACAAAGATGGATCTGATGACAAAAGCCAACAATTCGACGAACCTATCATAAAAAAAAAGTGCAACCGCATGCAAAACATACAAATATAGCAACAAGAACATGTTTTACAGTGAAATTTAATGTTTTACAAAATTACAAAGAAAATAATATGAATTCAACACCCTTTTATACAGCTAGTGGAGGCTAGGTACATTACCAATTTCATGTTTTCAATGGTGGAGGGGAGGATGATCTTGAAGAAGTGTGAGGGTGATTGGCTAGTATTCGGGCTAGATGTACTTGCTTTAGGATCCATGAGAAAACAATGAGTCTAGCTAGCTCCTTGCTTATTTTTGTGTTTGTTGTGGTGGTCAAAATGGGTGACTCTAATAGCATGTTTGGGAGTTAAAAAAATGAGGGGGAGTAGAGTAGAGAGAGGAAGAGTAATTCAATTACCTTGTTTGGAAGTTTTTTAAGGAAGGAGGGAGAGGGATTTGGAGGGGTTTGGAGGGGTTTCAACTACCTCTAACCCCTCATTTTTAATTCCTCCAAATTGGAGAGATTTGGAGGGAGAGTAGAGTAGATAAGTTATTGGCCAAATGAATTCCCTAATTTACCCTTTCTAAATTAACAAAATTACCCTTTCTAAAGGGCTAATTACCTCCTTCCCCCTCCTTAATTTTAAAAACATCCAAACAATGTAGAGAGGATTCATTCCCCTCTACTCTTCTCCCCACTACTCTCCTTCCCTCTACTCCCCTCTACTCTCCTCTCTCTCTAAACTTCCAAACAAGCCATAAATTCTAAAGCTCTATGTGATCAGATTTGAGTAAATGAGCTAGTGGAGTTCTATACAATACATATAGAGCTCAATCAGTAAACGAGTGAGTGGAATAGTAATTCTATATATCTATTGCTCAATAAAAATGAGTGTGTGTGAGCTCTAATAATGGTTCTATAGCTCTAGATGAGTAATGATGAAAAAAAGAGAAAAATATGTGAATTAATTTGGTGTCACATGTCAGTGGCAGAACTCATAGGAAAAAAGGACAAAGATGTGAGCTAAATCGTGTTAATTCTACATGGAAAATGCTAGAATCACTGTTTATTATACAATTTTTGTGACAATTTGTCACGTTGTGAGTTATGAGTGGTAGATGAAAAATAATGAATTTACACTTCTACCACTCATAACTCATCACGTAGCAAATTGTGACATTATTTTTCATCTACCACTCATAACTCACAACGTGACAAATTGTGACAAAAATTATACAATAAGTGCTAGTCATATCATTGCTTATTGCACATAAGTACATAGGAATAGAAATAGGAATTAATACTCCTTTGTACAATTTCCCTAGTTTGTTCTATTCAGTCCCCATCTATGTCTCAATCTCTGCAATCTCAACCAAGGAAGTCAATACCGTACTGAAGGCTGTACCGGTTTGGCCAGCGGTACGATATATTTTGAGTACCGGTCAATACTGATGTACCGTTTCGGGTTTATTGCTATTATATATATATGTGTGTGTGTGTGTGTGTGTGTGTGTTATAATAAATATAAAAGTTTACCATAAAACATTATCTTAATTCAGAACAAATTATTCATAACTTTAGACTTTAGCATCAATTAAAAGAAAAAAAAAAAAAACACAATATAAAAAATAGAAAGTTTAGTTGTTTATTGCATACTAAAAAAACAAATAATACTAATAAGTTAATTCTAATAAGTTAATACAAATAAGTTATCATTCTACCCTTACAAAAATTCAAAAATTACAAAACTAAGAAAAAAAAAAAAAAAAAAAGCTTTTTTCTGTACCGGCTGATACACCTGGTACCTGCTGGTATTGCCCGAAATCGACCGGTATGACCAATACATGGCCGATACGGCCGGTATTTAAACCGGTACAAAACATTGACATTTCAATACCGGTATATGTACTAATACGATATTGACTACTGTAGAGAGGGAAAATTTTCGACCTATCACAAGCTGACACGTCATACTATCAAGTCCACAAAATACAGCTAATTATAAAGCATCGCGAATGGCAACTAGGTTTTGTTATCAATACTCAGAAACCAATAAAAATTTGCCAAGTATCATTGAAGTCATTAAAGTAAACCAATCACACATCAGCACATGTAAGCAATGACACAAGCAGTCCAGCATGTGTAAGCGACGACACAAGCGAACCAATCAGGCTGTGACATGTGACACCAATCAGACTCCGCCACATGTCGCTCACCTACCTCTAAACTCCTATATATAGAAGCCTTCCTAAGGCATTCAGGGGGAGCCATCAAAAAGCATAAGCAGCATCAGAGAAGATTCAGAAGCACTCAGAAGTACAGAAGCTCTGCAGGAATCAAGCCTCAACTCCTTCAAGAACTTCAAGAACTTCAAACTCAAATGCAAGGAACATTCAAAGCAAAATCATCTAAATTACCTGCCTAGATCTTCAAGTTCACTGGAATCAAGCTCAAAAGCCTCCAGAAACCTCACAAACCATAAATCAGTGAAGTTCTACGGATTCAAGCCTCTAAAGCACCGAAGAACTTCCACCACAAACCTTCGAAGAACGAAGAACGCATCAAGAACACGAAGAACACGAAGAACGTGAAGAACAAAGGATTTCTAACAAGCTCATAGCCAAAGATTCCTTGTAATTCTGTTTCAAAGATCTTCGATCCATTCTTCAGCCAAATTGAAGTATATCCGGTGTTCGAATCAAAATCACATCACCACAATTCCAATCAACAAATCCTTCAAGGAGATCGAATCAGAGGATCACTCTTTTGTAATCACAGAGAATTGTACCACACATTCATCAATACAAATTCGCATTTGTGAAACTAATTTACTTGTTTGATTTATTTCGGACTAGAAATTTAGTCGTCTACAACTACATTGATCTCTACATTCTATATTTCACTACTAGTTAAACTCTCCCTTGCCTTTTGGGACATGGCATGAAAGTAAAGCCGTAAAGAGATTAATATGTCTCTACCTAAAAATATTAAATTAAAACAGGAAAATATATATTTTGTCTTTTTTTATAAAGTAATTATGTTATAAATACATAAATTTCACTATTCCTTTTTAAAGAAAAAAAAAATCTTGTGGAGGTAATAAATTGTGACCAATGGAACATGACTTTCACTAGAATAATTGTGGACATCATTTTAAAGTGGAGTATACTATATCTTTTTTCTTTTTCTTTTTTCTTTTTTTTTTTTTGGTTTAATGAGTATACTATATCTTAATCTTAGATAAAAGAACGTTTGTATAAGTTATTCTGAAATTAATAAATATTTGTATAAGTTATTCTGAAATTAATAAATATTATATCATATATATTTGATACTTAAAAAATATCCTAAAAACTAGTATAAAGTTACTTAACATAATAAATGGTTCGATGGAGTTGGTGAAGAAAAAAACAACAAGAATAATGACTATTCTTACTGTTACGGGTTTCTGACAAAGAGAGAAAGAGAGGGTGGCAGAGAGATTAAGGAAAAAAATAAATAGGAAAAGAATGAAGAGAGATATTGTATATAGGAAAGACTAAAATGGCCGAGAGATGATGGTGATGTGTCAAGGAAAAGGAGTTCTAATATAAGGATCGAGATTCTAAAAATAAAAAATGCAAAATGAGTAAGCCTTTGGGGTAGTTCTATATAGGCAACCGATAACTTCAATTTGATTTAGTTTTTGGTTTCTCCCCATATGCGAATTTTCAACAGTTTACATTCCCAAAAGCTTTATGTGATGGAAAAAAAGATAAGAGGAAAAAAAAAAGAATTAAAAAAAAAGAAGCAAAAAGTAAAAGTTAAAACTGTACACAAACACACCTTGAAGCAACTGAAGATTTAAAAAAAAAAAAAAAAAAGAATAATGTTAACACAACAAAACATTCACTTTTATTTATATTCCCAAATTTACGTATCAAAACATTTTAAATTGAAGATTGTAGTGAGCCCATTGTTGTTGTACTCGTACAATAATATCTTGAAGCTCATGCTGTAAAATTGGATATGTCGAAAGGTAGTTCTCCCATGCAAATCACTCACACATATCACTACACTCCTAAACAAAAAATCTATAAAATGACATCACCCTCACCTCACAAGTCATTTGATTTATCTTATTTAGTATTTTTTGGTTTCTAGAAAAGACGTGAAGAATTCAAGTTCTAAATTATTGGAATTAGTCAATATTGTTTTTTAAGAGAAAATATTTGGACATGTCATAACTTTAATGTGACTTGTGGTAAGTGGTGGAGAAAAAAATATTTTCAAGTTTTTGAAATTAACCCAAGTGATCATTGTTTTAAATTATATATAGATTAGCAGAAACATTTTATTTAATTTTACTGATCAACTGTTAATGACTGTTTAATTTATAAATTAAATTATTTTGTTAAGTACACACCCTATTGAAAATTTCATCTATTTAGGAGTAGTTTATCAAGTCTAATTTGTTTTGTCCTTATCAAAATAAGTTATACTAAACATACACTTGTCTAAGGTGTTTGGTAAATCAGTATACATATACTTATCATTTAAGCTGCCTAACACCACTTAAGCATGCTTTTGACAGAATCCATCAATATAGACAATTAGCTTCTTTGATAAAGAAAATAACAAAATTGGAAGAAAATATGGACGGCATTTTTTATGCCAGAAGCATGCCTAGCAGGCTGTAAAATTATATGGTAACAAAATTGAAGGTACAGTGCCAGTTCTCCAAGACTAAAAGCAAGCAAGCCATATGCAATTAATATTTAGGAAGATTAGTATTTGTGTTCCTTTGGTTATTAGAAAAAACTAATTGCAAGTCATAAGAATAAAACTTAAGTACAGTACCTTAGGTGCTGTTCCTTAGGTTCTTCTCTTGAGACTCATCCATGTGACAACTTAACTAAAAAATACACTTTCATCCTATAAAAAAAAATCCACATGACAGAATTTTAAAAAGGGAATCTCAGGAACAGCACTTAAGTACTGTACCTAAGTCTTGCTCTAGAAAATATGTCAGTTCATATAAAATTTAATTGTGTTCAATGTAGTTAATTGTGTAGTTACAAACAGTGCACATAACTTAAATATAAATTCTTCAATTAATTTCATTTATGGCTGACTTAATCACCTATGCTATGTATATATACTACCGGAGCCACTGTCACAACCATAACCTTGAGTTCATTCATACTTAAAAAGAAAAAAAGAAAAAAGGATAAAAAAAAGAAAAAGAAAAAAAGAAAGAAAGAAGAAGATGGCAGCCTCTAATGGAAGCAATAAATATATGTTTATTAGCCATTTTTTAATACTTCTTATTTTGGCACTTTTCTTTGTTCCCTCAGATGGCAAAAAGGTGAGCATGGAGGTTCTAAGTGCAGGGTGGGGACTCGTAAAGAGTACATTCGAATTTGTAAAAAATCTCGTTTCTCCAGATAAAGATGGAGAGAAATGAGTACTTTGTACGATGGAATGGCAAGGGGGATCAAATAAGAAGAGAGCATGTAGACACTCTCAATTTGATTAATTAGGTGTTCATAAGGATAAATTATCTTTATGACATTTTTTTTTATCATACTTATTTCTTCTTCTTTTTTCCCACAATAAACTTCATTAATAACTCTATTTTCTCTTTACCAATCTTGTTATATTTAGTATGAATAAAATTACTGAAATTGTCCCTTTTTTTTTTCATGCATGGTTTTTTTTTTTTTAAAGGTGTTCAGGCATGAGTCCTTAATTTCTAAATAAGAATTTTTCTATCTCTACCATATATATATATATATATATATATATATATATGTGTGGATTTTATTTTCAATTATTTTTTTTTTTTTAAGAGAGGAGGCACATCAAATCTACAACATGTGTCATAAGAGCTAGAGGGGTAAGTGCCATTAGGCTACAAGGCCATTGACAATCATTCTTTTAATTTTTACGGATTGTGGAGGAATAATGTTTTTCATCATGTATATGAGATAATTATCCATCTTTTAAGCCTCCTCTTCTTTTAGACCATTCATGCCAATCGAACATGAGGTTATATTTATTATTAAATATATGATTTTATTATTTAATACTCTTGCTTAGTCAGTTAATGTTAAAAAAATCAATTAAAAAAACCCTAATATTTAATTTATAAGACCATAATATCCACTTTAAAATTAATGAGAAAAATAGTACATAATTTTGTTGAAAAAAAAAAAAAAAAACCTTTGGATCAAATGTAAAAATTACTGGGTTGAGATGGAGACATGCTACAATAATTGCCCTGTCCCATCTCAACCCAATGGGTTTCTTAGGGAGAGTTTTGTCCACATCACATTAACATTTCAATCAATGGAATTGGCACATTAACATGGTCGTTCTTATTCCTTCCCTATGCCTATAGCAGCTAGTTTCTGCAAAAAGCCAAAAACAGATGTGGAAGCGAGGCATGCCAAATGCTTAGGTAAAAAAAGAAAAAATAGAGACAAGACTATAGACTTGTGAGCGAGTTGCTTCTTGTGTTACCAACTCACATTTACTTCTTGAGTTTGTATAAGGTGTTTTGTCATGGAATTGCAAAGGGTAAAAAAATAAAAATAAAAAATAAAAAACTTCAAATTAAAGAGCTGTTCCTACTTCCTATTAAAGGTGTAGAAAGCTGTTCAACGTAGGAGAATCAGTATTAATAAGGTGTGTGTTTGGCTTTAAATTAATTTAGTTTATTTTACGATTCAGTTTTATTTTTACTACTATTTATGAGCCTTACTGCACTTTTAGTACTATTTATGGGCCTCATTGTATTATTTTAACTAATTTTTTTACCTTTATTTACAGTATTTTCAACAAAAAGTTTTTAGTTTCAGCAAAATAAACAAATCTCAAAACAGACTCTAAATTGTGGAAAATAAGGTCAGCTAATTTTGAAAAGGGATCAAATTTTTTACCAAGAAAGCGTTAGCTACACATTAAATTTTATTTAACATAAATGAATGTTGTGAACTTGTGAGACAGCAAACTTCCTACTCCTAGTGACAGCAAAAGATTACTTCTTCTTCTTCTTCTTCTTTTTTTTTTTATCTTTTCTCCATTTTGTTAATTATTATTTTTGTAATTTTTGGCAGCCAAAATTTATAAATAAATATTATCCTCACTTTTTGTCCAAGTCTTTTACCATTATGGTCTTCAACGAGGTTACGAGGTGGGATCCGAGATGACCAGTATTATTTTCACACACAAAAAAAAATCTTTATCATACATTCTAACCTTTTGTCTTTTATATACTACTTCTTTCGATATAAATAAAAGAACAAAAAAAAAAAAAAAATACAAAAATTCTTAAGTTTATAGTTCGGTAATCAATTCTAATAGTTTACAAGTCTAATAATTCTATAAAAGAGTAAAATAAAACGCATTTACATGTTATACATAAAACATTAAATGAAGTTAAAATTGTTTATAAATTAAAAGTGATTTTGAATTAAATTTTTTGTTAAAAGTTGGCAAAATTATAGTTATACTAAAGATTTTTTTATCCTTAGGTAATAAATAAGTTAAAATTTTTTTTTTTATAAAAAAACTAAGGTAAATTACCCTTTTGGTCCCCACATTTGCCGTGTTTAATTTCAAAATGTTCCCTAACGTTTTGAAAGTATCAATTTAATTCTCAATATTTTGGTATTGTGTCAAAAATCAAAATAGTCTAATTAAATGGAGGATGAAAAAAGATGATGTGACTAACAGTGATAGTAAAATATTTTTTTTTTTACCACCTAAATTGCCACTAGGCTACCACACGTCATTAATTTAAAAATATAATAACATAAAATATTTGAAATTAGTTTATTTTACAGATTTTCTTTTTTGTTCCTTTGCCTTCTCGGCAACCAGACGGGGTTTAAAAAACAAGAATCCAAAATACAATAATATGGCTGTTTTCTCTTCAATTCGACTTCTTTAATTTTAGTGTTGAAAGAAGAATTTAATTTTTGTTAAAGAATTAATTTAAATTCTTTGTCATCCAAATACTAAAATAGAAATTAAAGCTTTGTATATAGGCAGGACTAATAAGGTTTGGTAATTTCAGCCTAAGTGGAAGTATTGACTTATAAGGTTTGGTAAATTTCATCCGAAGTGGAGGAACTGTCCTAATGTAGTCCGTTAACATCAGGAATAATGTGATAGTTCATTTAACTTTTAAGGCTAAATTATGCAACTTTGGAGTATATATATGTGTTTGGGATTTGTGGAAATGTGATAGTTTGTGAGTTAGGCTTATGTTGATGGAATGTGTTTGTGTGGACTGATGAATATGTATCGTTTTCCTTAAAAAAAAGAAAAAAAAGAAAAAGAAAAAAGAGAGAGAGTATGTATTGTAAGTTGTAACGATTTTGAGATTTTGTCAATATCATTTGTAATTTTTGTGAATATAATTTGTATTATTAATAATGTATAGATCTTGATTGATATAGATATAGATATGGAGTACATGTGGGTTTCAATTAATTTAACTAGTAATATTTCTTATTATCGAATAAGCAACTAAATTTGAATAATATTTTAGTTTAATGATAAAAAGTAATTATTATATAATAATAAACTCTATAAATTTAATGAATATTATTTTGTTTAATGCACACAGTTAAGCCCAAATTTCAATGAATTAACCTGGCCCAACCCGGTAAGAGTTAAAACTAGGGTTGTTCAAACACCGGGTAAATTTGACTAACCTGGCCCAACCCTCAGTCCAATGTTATAATGATCCATGAAACTTTAAAATAATGTTTTGGAAGAAATATGTAAAGTAACCTGGCCCAACCCGGTAAACTTGACTAACCTGGCTCTTGATGCAATATATAAAGTCTTTATAGGAGGATAGAGAGCAATAAAAGAATGTTTTAAATGAGTTATAATACTATTTTCACATCATATCTTAGGTAGTAAAGTGTACTAGTTGTAATATTGGTCCACTACTGGTATTTCCATTAATAATAGTATGCCACCAAGAATTTATTGTAAGCCTAACATTTCTTTTTCTTTTTCTTTTTTCATTTGGTGTTGCGCCTATAGTATAGATCACCTTGGCTTAAATCCATTGAACCCTTCTATATCTGCTTACAGAAATGTCAAAATTCTGCAAAAATATATCTCACATGAAAATGCTTCTTGTGGATGAAATTATTCTCTAGAAAATATTATATTTTGAGGAAATATATTCTGAGTTCAGTTTGTATTTTTTTTTTTTTTTTTTTTTTTTTTTGGTTGTTGAGGAAAGTAATGTAGTTAATATATCTGATTTCATGCATACACTAACAGCTAGCTAACCTTTCCAGTCCAGATAAACTGTTTAAAGATTTTCATAAAAAGAAAAAAAAAAAAAAAAAAAAAAGGTAAAATGCAAAACTGACCCTCTAAGTTTCTTCAAAATTCATTCAAGTCCTCTAACTTTGCTTTTATTTATTTTAGTCTTTTAAATTTCAAGTTTATTTAATTAAGGCTTTTCTATCAACTTTTGTTATATGTTGTGGTTAATTTTTCAATTTTATAAATTTTTCTTCAAAATTTTTAAATTTAAAAATTCAATTAATGATTGAAAAATATTTTCCAGATTTTTTTTTTCAAAAAATTTTAACAAAACTTAATGGAAATGCTTTAATTGAATAAATTTGAAACTTAGAGGACTGAATGAACAAAAACAAAGTTAAAAAACTAAAATAAAATCTAAAGAAAGCAAAATGGTCAATTTTATATTTTAACCTAAAAGAAATATTGGTTTCTATACAGTATACCACTTTCGAAAGCAAAGTTAAAGAGAATGTTGCTAGTACCTAGCTAGTAAATAGTACTGCACAAGCAAGTTGTAGCAACCATATATACCAAACTAGTAAGTATACCGAAAGATACGTGGAATAGAATGCACATCACAAGGGTGGATGTTTGGAAGGAAAGGACATATATAATAGTAGTCACATAATGGACTGACTCATCAGGAGGTGCATGATGTTATCTTCCTTCTCTCTCAAACAACAATTAATAAAAATAATGACCTTAATTATTCAGTCACGTCCTGTCACCACCAAGAGCTTTTCTTGTCATGCGTAAGGCTATCCTATGACTTTGCAGGACTCTCTCTCTCTCTCAGTTAGAAGAAAGGAAAGATTAATGCTAAGGATACAATATTTTTTTCATAATTAGTGTAATTGGAGTAATATGACTAATATCACTTTTATCTGGGTTTATTATTGACAATTTGACACTAATTTTGCTTTTATTATGATGTTATTATAACATATAAGTTATATATGTGGACATCTTTTAGAAATATTGTACCTCTAACATAACCCGGGAAGGAAATGCAGGTCCACATTAAGTCATAAAGTAGCAACAAGGACCTTGTTCACTAGCCTTTTTTTCCTAGGATTCCATACGTTAATCAAGTCTCTCTCGAACATGGCTAATGAGTACGTTGTCTAGAACATTCATTGCTTAAAAGGGACTTTCAATAAGCTTGACTTCACCACAAGTAAACGACCTATCCATTTAATAAATGTTCTAACATTTCTAATCCCTATGAATCACTGGAAAGCTCTCGTTTCTATATTGCCACAAGTACTAGCTAGGTCCAAGATTGTTTTCTAAACCATCCCAACGAATCCGTGAAATATATTAGTTCGACACACATTGCCGTTTATCCTTTGTGCCCTTACATTTGCATTTCTTTCCTGCAATGGCTCAAACTACTTGGCATGCATGCAGGTACTTGTTTCAATACTGGAAGTAAAATAGTTCAGCTTTTCTTTTGCTTCTAACTAGCAATAGCAGTGAAGTTTGGGACTTGGAAGTCTTCAAGTTCTATAAGGATGCTATGTTTTTAAGGTCATCAATTTGTTTCAATTTTTGACTCGTTATCTTCGTGATGACAATAAGAAAAGAATGGTACACAGTTTGTTGAATTCTATTTTTATTCTTTATTTTCAGTTTTCTCTCCTTTGTTTTCTGTGTATGGTACTTCATCAGCAAAAAGAGCTTATTTCTTTATATTAGCTCCTAGAAGTTCCATTTCTTTTTGGTCTAATGCATCTTTTTCTTTTTTGTTTTTGCAACTATGTAAATACTGACAAAAGTAGGAGGATTAAAATGAATTTTTGAACGAATGGATTTCCTTGACTTAAATAATAATAATAATAATAATAATAATAATAACAACAAAAGGCATATTGCCTTTGAAATCTCTAATATTATAGGGATAACACGAATAAAAATTTCCGATTCTAAGTATCTTTTATTCTTTGTTTCACCAATTATAGTTTATTACATATTTTTTCATTTAAAAATACCAAAAATAAGATAAAATCAAACACATAATTCATTGTAATTTGTAAAGTATAAAGTGAAATGCTTTTACTGAGATAAATAACTTTTGTTTAGACAATGCACTTTTTTCAATATGTGGTTTTAATTGTTTTCTAGCCAAGAATATTCTTTTTGTCATGGCCATTTTTACGGGTTCTCTGTCTCGTGGCAGTCAAATATCCTCCACATAATTCAGCTCTTGATAATGATTACATGAATAACATGCCCGGCATCAAGGTAATTAGAGTACATATTAATTAGAGGCTTAGAGCTGTTCTTGCTAGATATTACAATTTACATGTTACAAGCTTTCATCGTGGCAGGAAAGAAAGCAACAAAAAGCTATCTTCTTTTATTGCCAAACTTTATTAGCATATTCTAGATGACCACTTGCTTGCCTTCTACACCTATAAAGAATAGAATGCACATGTGAGTTTGCAAAACTTTGCAGCAAAGCATTGCGTTATCATTATTATTATTTTCTTGTCATGATACATATGGCTAGTAGAGGTGCATGTTTAACTTTTTACTTTTTTTTTTTTTTTTTAGTTGTAAAATATTCACATTTGAGTAGTATGATTAGTTGAATAGTAACGTTTTGTATAGAATATAATGACAAGAGTGAATAGTTAATATAAAATATAAAGTTGGGTCAAAACTCATAAGTTTAAACTTTTAGCTTAAGTTGTATCCCTATATATATTATATTAACATCTCAATTGAAGTCTCTTTAAACGTTTTCTCCTCAACAAGTGGTATTAGAGTAACCAATCAATTAGCCAAGCTTTTAATTTTAGAGTAACTGGTAATTAATTCACACAGGATACAAACAAAAAAAAGGAAACTTTGGAGTCCTTAGTTTTTAATTTGGAGTTGTAAATAATTCAAATTTCAAAGGATTTTGAGATGGGGCATAGGATATTGAGCATCACATGCTTTGGTTCCTTAGGCTTACTTTTGCTATCAAATGGAACACTAAAGAAAATCAAGAAAAGAAAGAAAGATGGAAATAAGGAAACAATCTATTGAAGCATAATCATAGGAACTCAATAAACTACAAAATGCTATATCTTATTTATTCTAAAACTAATTCATGAAGTTGAACATACAAACACAACTGTGATTGACCACCTGGCTGACTCCATAAACAGCACATGTACGCTGTAAGTCCTTAAGCTACACAATAAAGCCCTTAATTTGTACTTATAAAAAGAAATAACAAAGCTCACTACACACAAACCATGCTCCATCTATTACACTCAGCTAGCTTCAAAGTACCCTCCAAGGATATATCTTCATCATACAAAGAAATACAATTTTTTTTCACTAACTATTTGGTAGTATTAACTTAATACTAGCTAGTAGGAGAGCCAGAAGCTCACCAACTGTTAAAGTTACACTGTCTTAGTTCATTATGTACAGAAATTTGAAACATTACTTCCTTTTTTTTTTTCTTTTCAAACTCAATATTCTATGATCAGCATAGTAGACGTCACTTCCACAACTCAATTTGACCACTGGAGCTTGACATAGACACACTTTCCGGCACCATTTCTTGCTTATCCATACGTCTGACAAATACATTGGTGCTGTTTGATGTGTGATAGATGTTGTTGGTACCAGTTGAGTAGCCATTTTGCCTGGATGCATCCTCATGGCTTAGTTGAGAAGCAACAAATTTGTCAAGCACTCTCCAATCTGTGACTTGATCCACTGCTTGTCCATTGCAATTATTGTTAGCATAAGCCACATAAAAGTTTTGTTCATGGGGTTGATGTTGAATTTGTTCCTCTTGTGAGAGTGATGAGGATTGCAAAGTGGTGGCATGGTTGATGTCTATAACATATGGGGCTAAGGAATTGGAGCTTATAGTGGGAGCTGATTGGAGCAACTTTGGGCTCTCTAAGAGTGGGAGCTGAAGGAAGTGGTCATGTGGAGCATGGTATGGTACCAAATCTAGCTCTTTCTTGCAATAAGGGAGCTGGTACACCAAATTAGACTGGGAATTATGCTTAGGTGAGTCTAAATCAGGCATGAATGAGACTTGATCTTCGTACCAACAGGGTGATCCCTGCTCGTTTACTTTACGCACTGTTGCTATCCTTTTCTTGAATACCCTGCAGACCACCCAACCTTCCTCCTGCTGATCAGTTGCACAAAAAGATTTCATGAGTAATTTTGCTGCAATATATACTCTTCTTTCAGATGATGAACACCATTACAAAGGTTAAACCAAAAGAAAGTGGTACTCATTTCATTACCCAAAAGGCAAACCGAAAATGAACAAGATGGTTTGCTGTTCTCCTCTCAAAATCTGTAAGGACATTAGGATTCCAAATAACAACCTAATTTTTTCTTTAAAAGGGTGAAGAGAGAGATTCAAACCCTGATTCTTGTCATAGTAAGAACTGTATGATACCGTGCACTTAATTACAATACTCTTAGATAGTATCTAATATCCCTATAAATATGCAATGCTGCATATTATATTAAAACATATATATAGTAAGGTGTTAAAATACATTGACGAGATGAAAAAAATTCAATTTCTGGGGGTTGCTCAATTCGTAGAAAGATTGGTTCATAATATGAACAAGATGGTTTGCTGTTCTCCTCTCAAAATCTGTAAGGACATTAGGATTCCAAATAACAACCTAATTTTTTCTTTAAAAGGGTGAAGAGAGAGATTCAAACCCTGATTCTTGTCATAGTAAGAACTGTATGATACCATGCACTTAATTACAATACTCTTAGATAGTATCTAATATCCCTATAAATATGCAATGCTGCATATTATATTAAAACATATATATAGTAAGGTGTTAAAATACATTGAAGAGATGAAAAAAATTCAATTTCTGGGGGTTGCTCAATTCGTAGAAAGATTGGTTCATAATATGTTCAAGATTTTCCTTTCTAGTTCTTGTGGGGAAGATCATTGAAAGTTAGTAGAGAGAACACTTATACTGCATTTGAGCTCCTGCTTATATATATGCACCAATATTCCTAACAACTGAACATGAAATAATGTTTCTGAGATAATTAAGTAGTGTAAAGTACTAAAAGGTCTGTAGTCTATAATTCATTGAAATATGGCTGAAACATATAAGTAATGCAAAAATTAAAGCAGTCGTGATAATAAAAAAGTATTGTCTCTACCACTTGGTATCCATGCAACAAGATATGGCCTATATTTTTCTAAAATAACCCAAAAACTTCAAGAAAATGTGAAAAGGTTTGCTATATTCAAAAGGAAAGGTATGGTGATAAGAGTGATGTCAATGTTTTTACAACTGTTATGATGGTAAGTTATGATTGGAGCAACATCGCTTTTTATATGGCTCATTATTGACATTACTTTTATTAATACTAGTTTCAAGTCTCAATATGTCACTTCAATAATTATTAAAAAAGTTGTGAAAATTTGTTAATTCCTGAACTTTATTGCGGTGATAAATAACTCAATATACTTCAGATGGATATAGACAGCCTAATGAATTTTTAAGTTATATTGCAATTCTTACAACAAGTTTCTGAAACTAAGAAGTTGGCTGACATTCATAACAGGGACCATAAATTAAAAGACCAAAACTATGCATGAGGACAGGTGGTTTATGTTGAATTTTCTACGTAATACAAAGGAAAACATATTTTTAAAAGGTACATGAGCATTTGAAGTTAATGAAAGTTAGGAAATTTAATTAAACTCCTAGGGTTTTGTAGTACTTGCCTGTGGAGTCCCATTTTCTTCAGTTTCAAGCCGGTATTCATGCATAATCCAGTCTGATTTTTGTCCATTTGGAGCTCGACCTTTGTAAAAGACTAAGGTCTTCCTCATACCAATTAAGTCATGCTTAGAGTATATAGCTTTGTCTCTTCCTGTTGCTTTCCAAAACCCTGCTGTTGTGGCTCTATTTGTGCGAGTTCCTGTTGGATACTTCTTATCTTTATGGCTAAAAAAGTACCATTCATTCTGCTCTTCTGTTCCTATCCTGCATAGCTCTTTCCAAATTTTGCAAGAATGTACAAAAAAAAACAAGATTTATTTAATTTTCTAATCTCCTAAAAAATAATTTGGAAATTGAAAATTTTATGAAATCAGTACTATATACCTTGAAGATCCCATGGCTCAATTTTGTAGAGGTCAACATCTTTAATGACATCTAGGTCAATCCTTCGTGAAGAAATTTTTTTCCTAAGGTAATAATCAACTAGTTCTTCATCTGTTGGATGAAACCGAAAACCGGGTGGAACATGAGAAAAAGTGTTCATATTCTCCCCACTTACGTCTTGAGTCCTGCACTGCATAAATTAAGCATACTCATAAGCATGTTCCTTTCATTCCAAATTTATCAATTATAGAAGGTTGAATATTAATTGGATGCAATCAAGTTCATTTGATTTCAGGCATCTCCTTTACCCAAAGATACATTACACATTACTTTTGACAATGACTTTTAGGTTAAATTACTTCTTCTTTTTTGTGTGGGTGTTTTTAATGGAGATATTCAATATTGATACCCTTCACTCCCACCAAATGAGTACAAAAAAATGATACATTACTTTTGAGTATAACAATAAGGAGTATCTTCCTCTATCTCATTAGCAACACAAAGCAAAGTATTCAATGACCACAAAAAAGGTAATATCACATTGAAAGGATGTGAATTCAAGAAAGATTATGCATAGGCTACTGTTGTAAGAGTTATTGAAGTGATTGCTCAATCTTTTCATTCTTCAGTAGGTACTGGTAACGATGGACTTAGCTATTACAAGATGCATTATTGGCTCTCATTGTAGAGCTTATTTGCCAGGAAAGGAAAAACGAAATTAAAGAGATAGTAAAAATGAAAAAAAAAAAAAAAAAAATCCTAAGTAATGCATGAGATGTACTAACATTGTAGCCCTTTCACATGGTGGTAAAATCAGTATAGTACAATGTGTATCATTACCCCAACAAAAGTCTTCTTCCTTGAACAAAGTGTGTAACACATGATTTTTTTCTAAAGGAATTGACTAAATTTCACAAATTGGAATCTTGTTTATTATCTTGTCACCATCAGTAGTTAATATTCAAACTTACATTTCAAGATAATTTCCTGTAAAGCCTTGAAGGAATACTACATGTTTTTATCATCATAAGAATGTCGTATCAAATGCATAAGTTTCTTATAAAGATTTAGACAGAAATTCTACATTGACTAATTCTTGTCTCCAATGTCAATTATTATAATTCTTCTGAAAGGAGCTAAAGAAATTTGATTATCAGCCAATTTGCAGTGGCATAAAAATATGCCACAACTAATTTCAGCTAATAGATTTTCAATTTTTGGTGATAACTTATATCAGATACAAGATGCATGAGAGTCCATTTATTGAATAATAAAAAGCAAAACCAATCTAAAAAGGACTGTCATGAATATGTTGAGCACATTGAGTACTTATTAAGGGGATTACTATATAAGCAAAGTGCATAGATTATTGTATGGGCACCATGACAATAAAATCGAAACAGATATGACAAAATTGTTGAATTAAATTTGCTAATCATCCATATTATCAGAATTGCCACTAAGGGTTATGGAAAAAAATTTAATTAGTTTCATAGTTGCCTCCAAGGGATAGATCTAATAAAAAAAAGGCAGAAAAATACAGAAGGACAATTCCTAGATTATCCAAATTGCTCATATTCACTTCTTCAAATGAATGGGGGAACGAGGTATAAAATGTTATGTTTCACCCAATATTCAAATCAAGGGAATAAATTAAATGAAAATATCTCATACACAATGGTTGGAATTCTGAATTTAGCATGACATCAAAATGGTAGCTCATAAAGGTTCATTATCAAAAGAGAACTAATTAAACCTAAAAATATAACAAGACATATTCAAGTAAAGTATTAGCAAGCATTGTAAACTTGTGTTCTCTTTTACTTTTCCAGGTTATTTATAAGACAGGTATATTTAATATTCTGCTTTTACAATTGACATAAAGTATACATATCCATGAGGCATCTGATGCAGTGCAAGTCAATCACAATCGAAGGCAGATACACAAAATAATTTTTTATTGCATCTTATAATGTTTTGTAACATCATATGCAAAAAAAAAAAAAAAAGTTTAATGAAGCTATGATTATAAAATCCAACTTATTCTCTTTTTTGCATAATCATATAATTTGATTGATTGTATATGAGCCTTTGTCACCAAGTTGGAATCCTCGCATTTAAAGCTAGACTCAATCCATTAAAAGTCCTTTTATCATTAATTTATCAATAGATATTGACAATATGAGCAATAATATTTCCTATATATACATATAATGAAGTAAGACTTCCAAACAAAATAAAATTATACTGATATAGGCTGGAACTTGGGGTTCATATTTTGTCCATAATCTCTAAAAGTCATTTTCAGCATGAGGAAAAATAGGGGAATAAGAAAGATCTCTAAAAGACATTTGACTAAATGAAGGAAGAAGGGAATATTATTTCCCATGTAATAATGAAAAAGTGGCATGTAATTATTAACTACCAACTATTGCTGAATGATCTTTAAAAAAAAAAAAAAAAAAACTCTTTTGACCTTCCTTTGTCATAAATCATCCATAGCTTCCAATCTTCTCTTTTCTACTACGTTAATAAAAAGATAATTTCTTGATGGAAAGCATAATACATAGATCAACATGAAATTTCATATTGTGTGTGTGTGTGAAACATTTATCTGATTAATTGACTAAGCATGTGATATGTTGGGAAACTCATCATACATGTTTCTAAGACAATAGGCATTTCTAGCATTAGAATGAAAATACAAAGTGACATCCAATTATGAGGGTCACTCATTGTTGTTCCCACCACAATGGCTGGAGTGCAACGAAGAAAAAAGAAAATACAGACCAAAGAGAAGGAAAAAATGAATAGGAGATAAGAAGTCTATATGATGAAAGAAGAGAATGCTTTTGATATTATTTCTTTGTTTAACAAATCAATAGCTATATATGTGGTAGTAGAAGAGAATTCTCCTTGACATTTTAGATCTGCAAGTCAAGATTCCTGATCCAAATACGTGCTGTCCAACCTCATACACATTCAAGTCTCACACACAAAGATCCATTGTATCAAATTATACCCCATAAAATGTAAAACATCAAAAAAGAATAAGAAGAAGAAAAGAGAGCTCACAGATCAAGCAAGAATAATGGTCTCTAGCTCTTGTTGTAACCCACAGATCGATCTGAGGTGACTAAGTGGATGAGTCAACCTTTCACCAACAACCAAGAAAGCCCTTTTTCTCCAAAAGTAGATTGAGATTTATGATCTGGGTATTCTCTCTCAACTTCACTAGAGGAAGCTCCTAGCTAGAGAGCTAGAGCTAGATCAGACAAGAAACAAAGACAACAAAAATACAAAAGAGTTGTATTTTTTTTTAAGTACTTCCTCGGGAATTGAACTCCCCACTGTTTTTGTACCAAAAAACTGTCTCCAAGGCTGTCGTGTTGTCTATGACCGAATCCCGAGGCACATCAAAATAAGGAAAGGCTGAGGAATGGAAGAATATTTAGAAAGCAAGTAGGGTTAAATAAGAAGCACGAAAAGACAAAAACAGAAACAAAAAAACCCTAATGACAAAAAAATTGGAAAAAAATAAGGATTATCTTACAGCTATAGCTTGTTTAATTTCTATATCATTGTCTCTCATTATCGAGATAAGCTGAATTGGTGGGAAAGCTTTTTGGGCGGGAAAAAAGGTGGCGCAAAAATTGGCTGAAGGGAGAGAGAGCTAAGGAATGAAGGAATGCTCTCTCTGCTGCCACCTCTACCCGCAACTGATAGAGACCCAACCAAGAGTTACAAGAGAAATATCGATATGTTTCCCTTTCAAGGCTCTCTCTCTTGTGCTGTGCGAAACATATATGTGAAAGAGAAAAATTCTTTCGTGTCTGTGCTTAGTGTCATATATTTTGTTCAAGAAGAAAACAAACGGAGAAGTAAGAAGGAACTAATCCGCACAGACCAATCAGCAATATTAAAAGGACTCCAGAAAGACCCCAAAAGGAGAGAATAAAATAGAAGGATATTGGTGGTGACGTAATGAAGCAGCCACCAGCCAAAAAGTCACCTACAATACAAACCCATTTCTCTCTCTCTCTCTCTCTCTCTCAAAATGGGGCATGGTGGGCCTCACTAGCTAGAACTCCATTCCTAGTCCCTACCATTTCCACCATCTCTTTGAAGTCTTAACTGTGATAAAATTGGGATCATGATGTTGAAGATGATGGAGGGGTGGTCATGACCATTTATTGGTCTCATCGATGTCTCGTGCAATCTTGGTCCAACATCAACATTTGGAGTTTGGACATTGATGACATTGTCTATACCTATATAGTTGTTGTTCTTTTGTCCTTTCCAGATTAATATAGGTAAACAAGGTTGCTCATTAGTGCTATTATAGTATTATATCACTCTAATAATTACCGTAAATTTGGGATAGGATATCCCATCATCAAACTTTGTGTTTGAAACTTTTAAATTTGTTTTGGTTTTTATGGCCTATTGAAGTCTGATCAATTTTAGTGATTGATTAGCACCAATCAAAATTCTATATCCCCATGTATATGTTCCATTAACTAAAATTTGTTACATGATCTATTATTTTTCTTCTAGAATCACCAAAATTAACACACACACACACACACACACACACACACAAAACCATATACAAACCATATTTTAATTTTTGGTTCATAAAGTAGAACATTATTAATGGGATAAAACAATTTTGTTCGATTATCACAAATAGTCGTATAGTGTGCTAAAATATGGTTGGGAAAAAGAAATTTATATTATCCTTATTTCTTGGGGTGTTTTTTTTCTCATAAATAAATAATTATCTCAAGGGATAGAGATTGACATAATTGAATTAACCACCTCCACTTCAAAAAACATATATGATCCATGATCGAATGAGTGTGTTACTAATTACAATTATTTCTTATTTCCTTTAATCTTACCTCTATCTTTTTCATGTAACTAAAGATAGCTCATTCTACTAACAATCTATACCAAAAATGGATTGACTTACTTCTTGTTCTTCACTTTTTATGATATGTAGAACAAATATTATCTCAAGCAAAAATCATGCAACATCTTGTAAGTCACAATTTTGACAGAATTGAAGTATTGACTGCAGATTCATTGTTAGGTAAAACCAAGTGCATCACAATCTAATGAGTCCTTCTCAAAAGGTGGTAGTCTAAATGGTCCCTAGGAGAAACATATATGCCAAAGTCATTTTGAACACAATATTTAGGTAGTGATAAAAGAAAACCAACCTCAACACTTGTCAGTTGGTAACCTTGATTTAGAAAAACATCCAAACGATTGCTGGTGAATACAAATAAGCACTCTCCTATCAAGTATCAACGAAGAAGTAATTAATTTCACTACCAATGTTACCCCCTACCCTATAACTATAAACCTATCTCTATATTATATAACATATACTTTTATTCAACGTACCAAATTTTGCTCTTGAGCAATACGTTTCCACTGTCATAATTATACATTACATTATACTATTACTATCCCTCTCACTGAGTCGACTATTTCGGAGCCCCAAGCCCCGTTCCAACAGCCCACCGTTTTGTCCAATTATCCTGTCCTGCCCTAGTTTTCAAATGACTTGAGAATGTTGATGGTACAATTTTTTTATCACAATTCTGATATAATCAATTTAAGTAATTGAAAAAATATAATAAATTGATATGGAAGTAACAAATAATTACTCTTACTCGAGCATCAAAGTTGTGACACGAAAATTGTAACAGGTAAAAATTATGGATTTTATAACAGGGATTTTTGTGAAAATGAATTTCTGATACCGCCAGTAGCTAAATACGTGGCTCATTTTGATTGGCCTTTCGTTTGTTTAATGTTATCCTAGGAAGTTACTGGGTTTTCACGGGTGGTTTTTCATGGGATAGGTCCCACAACAAAACCGACTTTTATATATAGGACATCACGAATGAGACATTGCTCCAAATTATAAAGCTGGCTAATTAGCTATTTAAGTGGAGCCTGACAAGCCGAGTCGAGCCAATATTTTTAGGTCTAGTACAGTACAGTGTGGTGGAATGTGGGTCCCACAGTAGGGAATGATGGCCCTGTGAGTCTGAGACTCTGTACTTGGCGGCTTATGGTCCGGCGTGGGCTAGCCACTATCATTGAGCTCGCAACTTGGATGGTTTTGGTTTGGCTGAGACCCTAGTTTAAGCTTGTTTGGTGGGATCCATCTGTGGTCCCACACACGTGGTCCCTAGTCGGTCCCAAAGAGTGTGGTCCCAACAAGTTGGGTCATACCATTACCAGGTTCATTGTCTTTCAAGCCTAACACGTGCACTTTAGCCCATATAAAATAACAATAGGAGTGGTGATGGAAATAACTTTGTAAGATTTTCACTCGCACTGTAATTATTGTGTGAGTGCCTGAAAAAACAGCCTTTTACTTTGCTAGCTTGTAGAACTCTTTTGAGTTTTGAGTATTGAGGAGCATTTGATTTGATTTTGGTACAGCCTAGAGGCATGCACCGCCTTGACCCAAGTTGCATATCAGATGGGTCCCTTCCTGTGATTTAGGTCATTTTAGTCGTTGATTGTTGTGAAAGAATCAATTTGTGCAAGATTAAAACAAAAAAGAGAAATTAACTTGGATAATTTACGCGATTCGGCTATATGTTTACGTCAACAATCATCTTTATTCGTTTTATTTTGCTTGTTACGCTTTGCTCTACTTTACTTGGCTACACTTATAAAACTCTTAAATCAATAACTTATAATCAAATATGAGCCAATTCCAAAGTATTAATTGAGATTTTTTATTTTATTTTCTTGATTATGTTTAATATGGTTTTTAAAAAATCAATTGTTTCTCACTTGGTGTGTTTTTATTTATTTTCTATCAATTGAATTATAAGAGAGCATAAAGAAAAACATTAAGCGTGAAATTAAACAAAGTAATTTTAATTCATTTTAAGAGGGGTGAAGTGAAGCAAAAGTCTCATTTGTGATCAAAACAGTAATTTTACATCACTATGTTCTCCCACTCTTACATCATCCATAAAACAAAATTAAAGCTTAATTTACCTAAGTATATCTTCACCATAATTGAACAAGAGCCTATAAGTACATTTTTACGAGTAGTTCTATGTGAAAACGTATTTACCTACATCTTATACAATTCCATAATGAACAAGCAGATGTATTTTAAATTAGCAATTTTGTATGGAAACCGCAATTATGAAAAATTATTTATTCCTTAAATCACTAAATCATATATACTTTTTTTTTTTAGAATTTCCAAATCATATATAATTATTTTTATGTTTGTTTGATATAACTTATTTTCATTTGTTTATTTCACTTTAAAAATAAGTTGAACCGTCAAGAACCTTGCAACTCAATTAATTATAATTTTTTAGTATTTTCAATAGAAAAATACATGAATCAAATCTTTTCTCCCTCAACTATTAAATATTTTTAAAAAATGACAGAACGATAACTTACATCTTAAAAAGTTGATGCTTTTAAAAGTTGTTCATTTTCATTTTAAGTTGAATTTTTTTTTTTTTTTTTTACCAAACATGCATATATATTATATAATTCAATAAGAATCACATGTAACATATGATGTAATAATATTCACATATATTCTCTTGGAAAATAAGAGTCTATATATTAAAAAAATTGTATGATCATAATTGGTAACAAGTACATATAAGGAAAGGACAGATAATTGCTTAAACACAAAGTTTTCTTGTTGATGCATGCATCCATGCAATAATTAAGGTGAATTTGGATTAGATTTTTGACTATATATAATTAATTTATTTATATTACATACTTTTAAAGTTTTACACACTTTCAACAAATCAACAGAGAAATTCATCCAAACACACTGAATCTCTTGACACAAGCAGCTAAATTAGTAGGGTGACAATTTTAAGCTCGTGAATGATAATTCAAAAGGAATGTGATTCTTATCAAAATAGAACTGTAAAAAACAATAATCATCAACAATAGCCAAATTAATTGGAACATGTCACATGGAAAACCCACTATGGAAAAGGAAAACACGCTACTGTCTCCATGTGCATAAATTTTTTTTTAGAGGAATACAAAATTATGAACAAAAATACAAGATGGACTTTTGCCAGAAAAATGTAGGGTCGAGATTCAATCGTGTGGGTCCCACATTTTTAATCATGACGGTTGTGTGAACATCATTGTTTTCGGCCGCGAAACGTTTCGGTGATGAGAAAAGGGTAACTCCGTTTCAAATCTGACTGTGTCACCGTTTAGGTGTGACTCAACTTGACCGCCACCAATAGTGTGTGATGCGGCTTTTCTAATGTACCTTGGGCCCCACTTGTAGTGTCACTGTTTCCTTTTCATTATCATTAGTTATACCCCTAAATACGCGGAGAAATCTTTCATTGCCTTATTTCTCATTGGTCCATCAAAGTCCATGTGGACAATACCTATTGACACATTAATGTGCGAAAAGACAAATTTATCCTCTCTTGATTAGGATTGCAATCGAGTCTAATCGAGTTAAGTACTAAAAATTCAAATTTGTTATTTAATTTTATTTTGAACACCTATTGAGCTCGAACTCATCTCTAAACAAAATTTCATGTTTAAGTTTGGTTTGTTTTGTTGGCAAACAAGGAAATAAACTTACTTTCTTATTAATGCTTGTTCATAAACTATTTGATTAATTTAATATTTTTCAATATATATAAACTACAAATAATGATTTGATATTATGTGAATCTATTTAAAAATTTATATAATCTATTATTAAGTATTAGTATATTTTTAAACAAGTATATATATATATATATAAATGATATTATATATAGTTAATCTCATGTTCACAAGGTTTTTTTACAAATACGTTGTTATTTTTGAGTTTAGCTAGTTTAATAGTTGAGTCTAAACTTGGGCTTGTGCTTGGAAAAACAAACAACATAAACAAGTCTTTTTTCGAGCCAAATTTGAGTTGTTCATACAAATCTTGGTTCATTTTTACAGTCCTAATTTACTAGTTGAATAATATTAGGGACATAACATTTTTCACAATTGTTGATATGGTCTATAACAGTTTGACCAACATCACTTTTGCATGACTCTATAACAAACACCACATTTATTATGCATTAAATTGCTTTTTTAGCATAAACATTATAATATTTTACTAATATTTATTTCATGTATCCAATATAAACAACCTCCTCATGATACGTAGGTTAGATATATCGTGAGAGATGTTGTATATACATGTATGAGACATAAAATATAATCTCATTAGTGTAAAAAAAAAAAAAAAACTCTTATTTGTGTGTATCACTTTTTCTTTGTACAATGAATATAAGATCTACCTTCACTGGATTACTCGCATAGTGTGCTTATTATTTTGGGGCTTGACGTAAATTGAAAGTCTTAGATTCAATCCACACTATCAATCATAAAACTTTCGAAGTATCTTTTTGATTAAAAAAAAATGTAATAATCTGTCCAAAAATATGTCACATCACTTATTTATATATATTTTTTGGTAAACTCACTTATATATATATATATATATATATATATATATATGTAGGAGCATTGAGTCAAGAATTCCTTATCCACGTACACGTTGGGTCTAAAACCTAAGCCGAGGACTAAGATTTGTCTGAAGATAGGTAAACTCTGCTAAGGGAGTCTGTGGTGATAGATAAATAAGTTAGTTTTGAAAGTAGTGACCTAGGAAGTAGTGCCGAGGACGAATGTCACCTCGGATAACCAAAGTCGAGGTCTGTTTTGGTGGTCTGCCATTCAGGAGAACATTCCAGAGAGTTCAATTGAAACTAATAAGTATTGCAAAAACGTATAGCAAGTGAGGATCCTGAGATATCAAAGGGGAAAGCTGCTGTCACCGCATTGAATGCTCTGCAGCTAATCTTCTGACCACGTTAATTTGGAGGTGATATTTGAATAGTGATTTTCAGTCTTACAGCTATTATGTGAAGACTTCCGAAAGGGACTAATGGGATAAGTATCAACATCAACCATTAAACCTACACGTGGAGAGCAATAGGAGGAGAAAAAGAGAGTATAAAAGGAAGAAAAGACTCAGAGAGAGGGGGAGAGAAAAAAACTGTAAAAGGAGAAAATCAAGTCTGTAACCATCTTGCACATCAATATACTAAAACAATTCTCCTCGAATTGAACCGAGGACATTTTTCTTAAAATAAACCTGTTCAATCTTTTATTCATTTATGGGCTTGAATCAATTATACTTATTTTCAACACATTATAACCCAGTTTTCCCAACCTACTCTCTAAAAATTTATTATTTTGGTCTTTTTGTACATAAGTCTATCCTCTTGGTGGACTGGGAATCGGAATTGCGACCTTACAATATATATATATAACTTGAACCTTAATTTCTCTACTAGCTTTCTTAGACATGTGAGGGTAGCCTTGGCATAGATATTCCAAAAATATAAAAAGCGTATAATGTACCTTCCAAGAGTATAGAATACTCAAAGCTGGAGTATGAATACAGGTAGGCCACATGTGATGGAGATATTATACATACTAAATCATTTTGTACAGCGAAATTGAAGATAGGACTGGTCACCAGCTTTTTTATACCCAGCAACCCCAACCAGGAAAAAAGAAAGGAATGTTCAAATGCAATAGGGTTTTGGTCCAAACCCAACCTCTTTAGTCTTTATAGCAAGTAAGGGCCAACCAGATTCAGCGTCATGTTACATGCATGTTATATTTTCTACATGTCATTATGTCTTTTGTTTTTTTGTTTTTTTTTTTTGCTGTTCTTTGTCTTGAGAGCGCGTGCGTATGTATAAATATAAATATATAAATATATATATATATATATATATGACTCTTTATTGTCCACTCTGCTGTACTTTAAAAAATAGTCAATAATGTGATTGATCGCAATCTAACAAACGAAACAAATTATTACAAAGGTAAATTAAGAAATTTAAAATTGTCCATCAAATTTTACTCTCATTAACCTCACACACAAAGTAAAAGATTAAAAAACTAAAAAATAAAAAATTCATATTTTATAAAATTAGGACATGCATTTTATATTTAAACCATAATTACTTGTATTTACAACTTAAAATGCTATCCTTTTTTAATTAAAAGAATATAAGAGTCTGTGAACATGTGCCATGTATGAAAATACTATTTATCATTTTAGTTTTTGAACTCCTAGTCCTATACATTGGACTACATAACTTCTGAATTGGAATGGATGGTAGTCAGAATTGACGTATTGCCAGCCCTAGTTCCACATAAAAGGCACCTGGGGTGGGATATAGTCTGTAACCTTTTTTTGTTGTTGTTGTTGACTAATAGTCTGTAACTACTATCCATATCAAATAGTTCAGTTGAGATCTCTAAAGATTCGACCATAATATCATAATGTAAAGGAAGGTAATTTGAGAGTGATGGTTGATTATCAGGCTAGAAAACTATTTGTCTATTTTTTTGATATGATGATATCATATATATGACTGATATTAGTAAAGATTAATGTATTGTGAGCAAGTGTGGGTTCCAGTTAGCTCAACTGATAAAGTCTCTGATGGTTGTTTAAAAGATCTGGGGTTCAATCCCTCACTACAAAAAAAAAGGCTTTAGGCCGCGTTTAAAAAACGCGGCCTAAGGTCCAAAAAACGCGGCCTAAGGCTAAGGCCGCGGTTTTTTAGGCCGCGTTTTTAAATGTGGCCTAAACCCCGCGACTATAGGCCTCCGGGGTCTCTTGCCGCATTTTTTAAAACCGCGGCCTAAACCCGAAGGCTATGGCCGCGTTTAAAACGCGGCCTAAGACCAAGGACTATTCCAAAAAAATAATTCTGAAAATATTCAAAAATATTTTTGAATATTTTCAGAATTAATTTTCTCAATTTTCAGAATTAATTTTCAAGCAAAAATAATTGAACCCAAACCCAGCAAGATTTGAACACAAACCCAGCAGAAAATTAAACACAAACCCAGCAAGAACACAAATATTTAAACACAAGTATACATACAAAATTAAGCACAAACCCAGTAACTATATACAAGAACGTAACACAAATATTTAAACACAAGTATACATACAAAATTAAGCACAAACCCAGCAACTATATACAAGAACACAACTAACCCAGCAAAAATTTAAATACAAATTAACCCAGCAAAAATTTAAATACAACTTAACACAGCAAAAACACAAACCCAGCGACAAACCCAGCAAAAACCCGGTCGCCGTCGAATCGAGGCTCGGAGGTGGAGCTCTCCAAGCCTCCATCTCCGATCTTCGATCCGAGATCGAGGCTTGGAGATCCAAGCCTCGATCTCCGATCTTCGATCCGAGATCGAGGCTCGGAGATCCAAGCCGATCTCCGATCGGATCGGAGATCGAGGCTTGGATCTCCAAGCCTCGATCTCCGATCGGTTCGGAGATGGAGGCTTGGAGCTCCAAGCCTCCATCTCCGATCTCCGATCGGTTCGATGAGGCTCTGGAGTCTGGACATGAGGAGGAAGATCTGGACATGATGAGGGAGAATGATGAGGCTAGGGTTTTTTGCTCAACCCGGTCAAAAAAGAGTATACATACCAAAAAAAACGCTTGAGGCCGCGTTTCAGACGCGGCCTTAAGCATACAAAATTAAGCCGCGTTTAATAAAACGCGGCCCCAGCCCAACTGAAGCCGCGTTTTATTAACGCGGCTTCAAAAACACGTGAGGCCGCGTGTAAAAACGCGGCCTCAACCTAAACACTTGGGCCGCGTTCGCAAAACGCGGCCCATTTGTAGGACTGAAGCCGCGTTTGCAAAAACGCGGCTTCAGTCCGTTTTGGGCCGCGTTTTTGCAAACGCGGCCCAAAAAAACGGGGCCTAAAGGCCCCGTTTTTTGTAGTGCCTACCTACACAAAAATTAATTGGTGTCTTGGTCTGATAATAAAGAGCTATCATCAGGAGCGGACACCATAGGTTGAAACTCTCTCTCAAAAAAAAAAAAAATGTATTCCTGCTGTTTTCATTGTTCGGGAGGATCAATGTTTGCATAGTACTCTAACAGGGGTTTGGTCCACAAGTTAGACATTAAGATTATGTGCACCTCTCACTCATTCCAATCCAAAAATATTGACGGAGTTATTTAAGCATTTTGACATGAAATTATAATAGCAATTGGTTGACCAAATATCTGGTTCAAATAGGGAACAAGGAAAACCTTGGATTAGTTCTTTAGAATTTTCTATATTTCTTAGGATAATTCTGCCTAGAGTTTTTAAAACTCGACAATTACTTTATTGATAAATGAGTGGTTTATATATATATATATATATATATATATATATATATCATCAGCATTTAAATAAATATTTATTCTTATTGTTTTGACATCTGTTGAAGTTATTAATGGTTTCTAAAAAAAAAAAAAAGTTATTGTTGATTTGACAAAATTTGACCTACTAATTGATCAATGAATGATCAAAATTATAAAAATTACTACAATAAAGTTATTTCGAAAAATTTAGAGGAAATAAGTCTAAAAACTTTAAAGAAATGACCCTATATAATTAGGGTAGGATCCAAATGACCTTTGCATGAATATTGATTAATGTAAACCTCACAATTTAGAGAGTCTCATTCCTGCGAGTTGTGGTTTAATGACGTTCTTATTAAGGAGAATCTAAGTCCAAATAATCACTCTCTCACTTAAATGGCTAAATTCAATGTTGCAATAAGTTATTTGGCTTGTAACTTCAGAGGAAAAGGTAATCATATGTGACTTATTTATTTTTTCAAACCTCTCCCAAACCAAAAAAATAATAGTAATAATTCAAGAAAAGGAAGATAAAGAAAAAGAGAAGAATTTTTTTTTTCTTTGAAAGTAGAAGAAAGCACTATGAGAACAGATATTTTATGACAGTTTAAAATGGGAAAAAAAAATTAACTGCACATTAGCTTAGGGGATCAAAGATTCCCAAAAGGCCAAAAACTACTTAAGACCAAGTGCCAATTTTGTCAATGGCATCATCGTAAACCTTTTTGGCACGCACTCTCACGTCGGCACTATACACTAATAATACCCGACTTATAAGTAAAATGATATTAATAATTGTGTTTTTAGTGTCTATTTGCATTGTCAACTTTTTTGCAAAATGATACTCCATCTCTTACCTAAAATTAAAATAATTGCTAAACATGCGGATTTATGATTGCATGTTGGTTTATATGTCATCTTCAAAATTATAATACCAATTATAACCATAATAATAGGAATAAGATATGAGAACAAATAAAGGCCTAAAAAGTGGAAGTTGGAATGATTATAATCGTATTTTACCGACTATCTAGAAAAACCACAGGTGTTTTTATGATGTCAAAATGCAAACAATACAATGTGAAAAACTGGGAAATATAACGTAATCTGAGCTCATCACAATTTGATGACTCACATAAGAATCACAAGAGAAAAAAAAATGACTTTTTTTTTTTTTTTTGGATAAGTAAAACAAGAATCATTACCATGGGATGATTTTCGGATCAATTAGTGTAAAAGAACAATGCATTAGGAGAAAGTTATCTACCATTACCTTTTATTTTTAGTTTTTATCATCAGTGAATGATGCAATTAATAGAGCTTTAGACCTTTTTTTTTTTTTTTTTGAGAGAGAGAGATAACTACAACATGCTACTAACTTTGCAGCTCAAACTATTTCCTAAACCCCTAAGCACTTTGTACATAGAGAAATGTCAATTCAACTACAAAGCCTTTTGGCAATAGAGCTTTAGACCTCAGATCTAGCACCAGCGATAAAGATTTAAAAAAAAAATAAAAAATCATACAGAGTAAGATTTATTCTATAATATTCCTTTATATTTTTTGAGAATGAAGACTTCGAATTTAATTAATCAAAGACGTTAAATCAGCTTGAACAACATGTAAAATGTCTGGTGGTACATCTTTCATCTAGAAAGTTAAGTTGAGTGAATTAATTGCCCATTTAGCCAATGCATGGGTTACAGTATTTCCTTGTTGACGAACATGGGTGAAACTAATGCAAGAAAAAAGTGAAACTAGAAGTTTTACATCATGAATCAAATGCCCATGTAAAGCAAAAGAAGGTTAGTGACTTGTAAGGTCCTTGAAGATAATGTCCGAGTCCCCCCCAAAATTAGCTTGGGTGATACCGATCTCCGAAGCGAATTCAACAGCTCTTCTAGCTTCCAAAGCTTCAACTTGGGCAACCGTAGAATGATGACTAATGTTTATTTATTTATTTATTTATTTATTTTGCACACCTTATTGTGCTTCCAACATGACCGTTATGTAGGACATACGGTAATAAACTCCTACAGTAAATCAAATTCCCCAATATTCCAATGTGATTAGGGTTCAAATTGGGGAGAGATTTTTGGTGATAAGGTTTTGAAAGTCAATCATGTGATTCTTGAGGTCCATTCTAGGAGTAGTAGTCCAAATTGCTTACCAAGTTTATAATAATAATAAATAAATAAAAAGTAATCAACTTAGCCCTTTGTTCTCTGAGCCAAAGAGCAAGGACAAGTTCGATGTAATACATCTATTATAAATACCTAAAAATGTTAACTGGGTTACAAACTAGAGAGAGAAAAATATTCAAATTTTGAACACCTCTATTGAAAATATAAAAATGTGTTCATTGAGCCATCTTTTAACAACGAGGCAACTTTCTGCTAATAATTAGCACTGTTCCCTGACCAGTCTAATCTTTTTTAGTTGTCGGCATCCATGAAGTCCAACCTAATATAGAGAAATGCCCCCAAAGTCCTAAAGAATTTATGGGCCACACAATTCATGACAATAGAAGTCCAGATATGAAGGGCTTAGGTCCGTAGAGTGAAATCTGGCAAGCCGATATTGTTCTTGTAGTAGTTAAAGCCCATCCTGACCTTTGGATTCCTTTGCCCAAGGCTGGCAGAGTCCTAGGCCCAGCTAAATCAAACCACATGTATGAGATCCTATATTCCTATTACCATTGTTTTCTCTTAGATTTTTTTTTTTTTTTTTTTTTTTTTTGGTTGAAATTACTTTCTATCAAAGTATAGGAGGCCATGAGATGAATTAAGGGTACTTTCTTTACTCCATTACACCCACAGTATAATAAGTTTAGGGATACAACATCTTTTTTATAATTGATGATATGATTTGTTATGATTGAGGCAAAATAAAAATGATGTCAATAGTGAGCTTCAATAAAAATGATATTGCCCAAATGACAAGTTATCAACTTAGCAAATTTAAAAAAATTATCTCTAAAATTACTCAAATGGAGAAGGGAGAAAGAGAATTTGAATCTAAATTCTCTCCATGATTAACACTTAAGCAATGCTTCTAAAACACCCAAAAAAAAAAAAATCTTGTTCTTTATCATAATTCGTATCTAAGAAAAATAAAAAAATAAAAACTTTACCACCAAGTCATCGTGTCAAAGGTTTACAAATTGGCTTCTATAGCTGCTAAGAGGTCTATAACAATTTTCCTGATTCTAGTCCATCTATATTAACATGAGTATATATATATATACACACACTTACACTTTTTCTAAACCATTAGATTTAAGCAAATCCAACGGTAAAAAAACACACTCATTAATGTTAATATTCTGATTAAAATCTCATTAATTATTTATTATTTATTACATTCCACACCTATCTCTAAACCTAAAAGAGGTATACGTGTTTCTCTCTCTCTCTCTCTCTCTCTCTCTCTCTCTCTCTCCACCTCCACAGCTAGGTCACCGGCAAAAAAAAAAAAGAAGACTTAATTTAGTGTCAAATACTTGATCCATTTAAATGAAATACACTTTGGGCTGGAGACCTAAATATTTGTGAAACTACTTATTCAAAAACTGTTATAACGCTGCAAAACTTAACTAGACCATGGCCATGGGAAGCACCTTGCAAAAAGATTTGTCCTTATTAATAGAATCCTATGATATAGCACGACATTGACATTAAATTTATAGTTTAAATATTCATAAATTTATATTTGACACTAAATTAAGTCTTTTTTTTTTCCTTTGTCAATGACTTAGTGTCAAGGGCGGTTTTTTGCGCATAGTCATGTGTCTTTGGTGTGACTTTGCTAGGACTGGATTTGTTTGAGGGAGTTCAACCTAGAACTCGACATTGACCCGCATAGACCAATGGCTTCCGGTGTTTTTTTAAGCCTACAAAATAGATAAAGTCCAAAGTCTTAAAATCATGATAATTGTTGAAATAAATAAATAAATAATATGCTTAACATGATAGCTTTAATTAAATAGTGAGTTGATACGTTATTATTATGTATGTTAAGTGATATCCAATGTTAGAAAATAATTAATTAAGTGTCAAATGTCCAACAATGGGATGAGTCTAATAGTCCATGTCTAGTTACGGTTCATGGTTCATGTTCAACATAATAAGGTATGTCTGGCAATGGTTTATGTCCAAAAAATACACATCCAACAATGGTTTATGTCCGCGTAATACACGTCCAACATTGGTTTATGTCCAAGTAATATACATTCAACAATGGTTTATGTCCAAATAATATGTGTTCAATGGTGGTTCATGTCTAAATAATGTATATGCGATGGTGGTAGATCGATTTATTAATATGTACGTTCATTAATGAAGTATTAGTGAGATCATGTTCATTAAATAGTGAGATGATATTAAAATAGCTTGCATTCAGCAATAAAATGATAATGAATAAAATATATTTAATAATATAAATTTGAGGATAAAATGTAATGACTTATCTTCATATTTTGCAGCTCTAGCCGAAACATCAGTGGACTTAGTATTTCAGCAACCTTCAGACTTTGCAACTCTAGCCGTACTACACCAGTAGGCTTAACATTTCAGCAACATGGTGAAGTGAATCCTTTCATGGTGACTTCATATTTGAAAGGGAAAAATAGGTGCAACTAAAGGGAGAGAGAGCATGTCCAGCCGTGTGCATCGGTTGGTTAAGTTTGTCCCCTTAATCATGCACTTAAATGATTTTCCTCATGTAATACTCTTTTAGTTTTTTAGTCAAACATGAGTGAGTTTGTGCCTTTCGTAGGAATAGCTTCAAGTATTAGAAATGTATGTCTTCAAAGAGAATGATTTTAATATGAAGTCTTTGTGCCTTTTAAGAGAAAGGCCTTAGTAGTGATGTTCCTATGCCTTCCATGAGAAAGGGCTTTTGTAATGTGTTCTTGGAAGAGTATTTTGATATGTTTTGAGATGTATAGAGATGGTAAGAAATATATAAATATATATATATATATATATATTGTGAGGTATGGTGTTTGTAATATGTATGGGAATTATATGTAGATACTTTGTTAGACATGGATCTTGTATATGTATACTTTGTGAGATATGAAGTTTTAAAGATATGTAAGAAGTATGTATGAGTATTTTGTGAGGAATGTGTTTGTAAAATATATGGAAGTGTGAGATAGATAATATAGTAGATACATGAGATCATTTGTGTTATGTCATAAATTATATTGCTTTCTAAGAAGAGAGATTTTGTATGAGAAATAAAGAATAAGATGGAGATGTGTTTTTGGGCAGCAAAAGTGATGAAGTTTTAGAATATTAAAGTGTGGGTGAGATGGATAGTGTGTAATGGTGTGGTATAATAGGTGTGTTGTGTTGTTATCTATGAAGAGTGATTTTGTAAAAGAGATGGAGAAGTATGGAGAAGTTTAGAAATATCTGCAGCAATGTGAAAGAAGTTTCAGATTTATTGAGGATGAGAAATAGATGGATCCCCCCTTTAGTGTGTAGCTTGGTCCTCTTTATATAGAGCCAAGCTATGTCACTAGATCAGAATTAGTTGAAGGGAAATTCAGCAAATAAGGCAAAGTCCTTGACAAGGTAAGTGGTCTCATTAGAGGGATTTTGTTTTTTTAGCCAAAAGAAGAAAGCTAGGGACATTAAGGCTGATGTTATAACTGTAGCAGTTGTCAATCACAGCTGAATGATATCATCCAAATGACATCTTGCTTGGAGGAAAAAATATTTGGCATTAAATTCATGGTTTAGCTAAAAATGGTAAGATAATCTTTATGGGATCCTCTTGTTTCTTTGGGTATGATAGCAAGCTGCTGAGATTAGGCATTAATGAGCAAGTGATGTCATTTTTAGGGCATGTGTCAACCTACTAGAGCTGCTGCAGTTTAGCTGGAGCTGTTACAGCTTTTGCAGAAGCTGTTACAGCTTTTGCAGAAGCTGTTTACAGCTTCCACTGGAGCTGTTGCAGCTTGTGCAGAAGCTGCTACAACTTCCGCTGGAGCTATTATTGGTATTTTCGACTAAATTTCCTCTATTGGAAAAATTATATATTTAGTCTATATATAATTTTGCTAAATAATAGACTTGTTGGTTGATATTTAATAAAGTTTTAGAGATGTAATTATGGTTTTTTTGTATTTTAACCAAATATTAAAGAGTAAAGAGTGCATTTAATGCTAGATATGAGATACTAATATATATATTTAGCCATGTGCTTGTAATTAATTTATATGAAAATAATAATATGATATAATTATATTTAAAAACTTATATTATATGATGGACATTATTTTTTAAATAAAGAACATAGGGAGTTTTATCATTTTAAGTGTTACGTGATATGAAAGGCTTATCAAATGTTTCCTATTGCACGCTGACCCGTCAAAGTTCAGGGAATTGGGAAAGACATGTCAAATAACATGCTTTCCTTTATAAACTTTGAACCGTTGGAGCTTTGTTGAATATGCTTCTTGGCCCTCCAAACTACGACTCCCAAAATTCCCCCGATGAGACTCAAGAACTTGGATCATGAGTCAAAAATGAGATGATGTGCTATGAGCTTGAACCATGTGCTTTGACGCCTTTTTTGTGTAAGTATGGGCTTTTTTGGGCTTTAGAAGAGATTTTCCCAAAATTCATGAAAGTGTTGACATGGTGCAGGTCGCCAATGAAATGAAGCCATGTAATGTGAAAAATTTGTCCTTAACACCTAGCTAGGGAGGTGGAAAAGTGGCGGAGGAGAGAGAGAGAGAGAGAGAGAGAGAGAGAGAGAGAAAGAGAGAGAGATGTATACCTTTTTTTAGGTTTAGAGATAAGTATGAAATGTAATAAATAAGGAATAATTAATAAGATTCTAATAAAAATATTAGCAATAATGATTATCTTTTTTTACCTTTGTTAAATCCAATAATTTAAAAAATGTGTAACTTCAACTTGAATCCATCTCATATATATATATATATATATATATATATATGGGTTGGGTTCAAGTTACATATGGTGTAATTTTAAGCAATGTTACACCACCCAAGTACTTGTCATAGAATTCATATTTTGAAAATCCCATTATTAAATTACATGTTCTATATGTTCTTAATATTCATGCCAGTTGTGATGTCAATTGGACGTTATTTACCATTCGATTAATAAATTCATCTTTTATGCATTATTTTAAAAAATAAAAACTTGAATTTAAACAATTGATTAATGATAAGGCTATTAATCTTTGATTACCTTGAAAGTTTGCAAGCATGAAGAATATATGAAGATAATGTAATCTAACAGTGGATTTGTCAAAATTTATATCTAATTAAAAAATATTGAGCAATGTATAAAGGAAAAAGCCTAAAACATAATTGAAGTATTTGAATTCAAATAGATAATAAATACAGATTGGAATCAGATATTTGAATATGACATAAGAATAGATTGTTTTTATGTGATTTTTTTTTCTTTTGTACATGGGATAGTATTACTCTTTTAACTTTTTTTGTTTTTTGTAGGAAAAAAAATTAAGGTGAAAATATCATTTTGGGGCCATGGTCAATTTGGTCCCTGCATTTTGGGAGTAGTCAATTTAGTCACTGTTATCTTTACGTCATAATCAATTTGGTCCACACCGTTAGATGACTAATGAAATCTGCTTAGGTGGCAAACGGAATGCACACGTGACATAAATTAAATTAAAATATAAATAGTCCTTCCACTCAGCCATTTCACATTAACTTCCACTATTACTAATCCCACGTGACTCTCACATGACCCGCTTATCATCAACACCCTCCTCACTAGTCAGACAACTCACACCGATTGAAATCAATATTCCCAATATGAAATTTTAAATCCTTAACCCACGATGAAATCCTTCTTGACAGTCACTTGGACCTTGTCGTCTTTCCTTCCCGGCATGGACCTCACGTTGTGCTTGCTCAACTGATATGATGGGTAGCTTTTCAAAATTTATTTGTTAAATAAATAGACCTACAGTCCTACCCATTGTTAATTGTAATGGCTGAACCTACCCTTCTTGTAACAGTGTGTTCTGCACTTCTTCTTCCTTTTTAATGAAATCGACAAAAGTATTATCACTAATAAAAATTTTTTAGTGAGTATATATTAGTAAAACACTATCTCTCAGATAAAATTACAAGTAAAATATCATCAAGCAATAATACAATGTGAAAACATAAAGAGGTGACCAACACATTTGCAGCTCATTGAAAAGATTCTAATTAATTAAAAAAAAAAAAAGAAGAGAAGATTTCCATACAAAATTTTTTGCCATTATTAAGAATTTAAGATCCAAAAAAGAGGATTAGGCAAGAGGAGATGTGGTTGTTAAGAAGGATTTCATCTTGGGTTAGGGTTTGAAATTTCATTTTGGGAATTTTGAAATCAATCGGGTCTGAGTTGTCTGACTAGTGAGGAGGGTGTTGATGATAAGTGGGTCATGTGGGATTAATAGTAGAGGAAGTTGATGTGGAAAGGCTGACGTGGAAAGACTATTTATATTTTAATTTAATTTATGCCACGTGTGCATTCCGTCTGCCACTTAAGCAGATTCTGTTAGTCATCTAACGGTAGGGACCAAATTGATTGTGACTTGAAAATAGCAGGGACCAAATTAATTGCTCCCAAAATGTAGGGACCAAATTGACTGTGACTTCAAAATGTAGGGACTAAAATGATATTTTTGCCAAAAATCAAGCTAAAAGGTATGTTGTTTTAGAATTTGTTTGAAGATATTTTGGTATGTCAAAAATTGAAGAAGAAACAGAGAAATCCTTTTTTTTTTTTTTTTTTTTTTTTTTAAATTTTAGTAAACATTAATACTTATTAGAATACACATGAAAATAGCAATACTAGTGTTTTAAACCAGGTTTACAATACATTACATAACCAGAGTACAACTATAAAATGACCTAACCTTTGTAGTTGTAGATTGGGGTTATAAACAGCAGACACTAGACACACATAACCAATGTAGGAAAAACATCCCTGTTTTTTTTTTTTTTAGTAAATAGTAATACTTATTAGAACGTATACAAAAATAATAATACTAGTATTTTAAACCAAATTTACAATACATTACATAAATGCTTATGCTGTGGGGTAAATAATTGCAATTAATAATTAAAAAATAAAAAATAAAAACCCTACAAAGGATAAAACTCAAACCCTTCCGGTTCAGCAAACCGACTTGGGGTTTATCAGTTTAAAAACCAAACAATAAAATACACAAACAAAGAGGAAGGGTTTTAGTCCGTTCATCCTATCAATATTCAAGTGTCAAAAACACTACTTTCTTCTTCTTCGTCTTCTATTACCACACTACTTGTTTCTGCTTCATTCTTGCTACCTGGGTCCGATTCCTCACTTGGGTTAGTCTCAATTTTGCTTTGCCTTTGAAAATCTACAACTTCTCATTCATGGTCTTCTCCAGTAGTATTGGTCTTTCTTGCTTCTGGGTCTGTGAATCTTCTCAACTTTATCGCTTGGGTTGGTTTCGTTTGTGCTTTTATTCGTAGATTTATGGTATTTTGGCACTTGGGTCGTTCTCAAAATGCTAAATTTTGTCTCTAAAACCCTTCATTTTCTTGTAATCAGATAAGAGTGATTGAAAATGATTAAGAAAAGGCCTGGTTTTTATTGTTATTACTATTTCTTCAGGACCAGAAGAGCAATTACGACTTGTACTTTGCCAATAGACCCTACAAATGCTTCTGTTTCACCTATTGCCAATGACCACAAATCTCTGTGTCTCTCATTGGCAGAGCAGCTCATTCAACGTGGCTTGTTGTCCTCGGCGCAGCAAGTGGTTCGGCGAATAATAACACATTCTTCGTCAGTTTCTGATGCTTTTTCGGTTGTTGATTTTGCTGCTTTACATGGCTTAGACCTTGATTTGGGTAGCTATGGCGAACTCATTAGGAAACTGGTGTTTTCGGGTCAGCCCCAATTGGCTGAGGCACTTTTTCGCGACAGCATTGTTGGTAGAGGTATTGATCCTGATTTATCGATTTTGAATTCTATGGTTATTTGTTTGTGTAAATTAGATAAAGTAGAGGAGGCAGGAGCTCAATTTGATAGGCTGCTTGAGATGGGTGGAATTCCTTGCAAAGCTGCTTGTGATGCAATGATTTGGGGGCTTTATGCTCAAGATAGAATTTTAGAAGCATTTGATTATTTAGTTAGAGTTAATGAGGCTGGAGCTACTCCTGGTATTTTGTGTTTTAATAAATTGATTTATGGGTTATGCTATAAGGGGTATATGGATGAAGCTCTTGAATTGTTTGATGTAATGCGCTGTGGACATGGTTATCCACCTACACTCCATCTATATAAATCAATATTTTACAGTCTTTGTAAGAGAGGGCTGGTCGTAGAGGCAGAGTCACTATTCAGAGAAATGGAGTCTCAGGGTCTTTATATAGATAGGGTGATGTATACTTCTTTGATTAATCAATATAGCAAGGATAAGAAAATGAAGATGGCAATGCGGGTTTTCTTGAGAATGCTGAAGACAGATTGTGAGCCAGATAATTACACATATAATACATTGATTCATGGGTTTTTGAAATTGGGCTTGTTTGATAAGGGGTGGCTGGTTTACAAGCAGATGGCAGGGTGGGGAATCCAACCTGATGCGGTAACTAATCACCTTTTTATCAGTAAGTACTGCAGGGAAGGGAAAGTTGATTGTGCTTTGATGCTTTTGAACAACATGGTTAGTTGCAACTTAGCTCCTAATGTCCATTGTTACACGGTTTTATTCAATGCACTTTACAAGAAGAATAGGCTAATGGAAGTTTATGATTTGTTCAAAAGCATGCTGGTAAGAGGGGTTGTTCCTGATCATGTGCTGTTTTTTGTCCTTATGAAGAAGTATCCAGAGGGGCAGAGGCTTCACCTTGCTCATCTGATTCTGCAGGCAATCGCCAAGAATGGGTGTGGTTTTGACCCTTCTATGCTCTCATCCTCTGCTAGTGTAAACTCTAATGGGGATTTGGAGCGAGAAATTGAGATCCTGCTTGAGGGAATTGTGAGATGTAACTTTAATCTGGCTAATGTAGCATTCGGTGTTGTTGTCAGTGCCTTGTGTGGAGAAGGAAAGCCAAATGATGCCTTGCTTTACATGGATAAAATTCTGAGAGTTGGATGCATGCCTTTGCTTTTTACTTATAACTCTTTGATCAGGTGTCTATGTCAGAAGGGCCTTTTTGAGGATGCCAAGTACCTACTTGACCTTATGCAAGATCGAGGTGTGGTCCCAAATCAAGCAACTTATTTGATAATGGTAAATGAACACTGTAAACGGGGTGATCTGGTGTCAGCCTTCAATATTCTGGACCAAATGGATGAGAGGGGACTTAGACCTAATGTTGCTATATATGACACTATTATTGGTTGTCTAAGCAGAGAGAAAAGAATCTTTGAAGCAGAAGAAATGTTTAAGATGATGCTTGAGTCTGGTGTGGATCCTGACGAGGTTGTCTATGTGACAATGATTAATGGCTACTCGAAGAATGGAAGAGCTATTGAAGCCCACCAGTTGTTTGATATAATGTTAGAGAATTCCATTCAGCCAAGTTCTTATTCCTACACTGCACTTATAAGTGGGTTGGTGAAGAAAAATATGACTTATAAGGGATGCATATACCTTGATAGGATGTTGGGAGATGGTCTTCAACCAAATACTGTGCTATATACCTCGCTTATCAGTCTTTTCTTGAAGAAGGGTCAGTTCGAATTTGCCTTTAGGTTAGTTGATTTGATGGACAGAAACCAGATTGACACCGATCTCATCATGTATATCTCACTTGTCAGTGGTGTTAGCAGAAATATCTCTGGTATTAAGAAGGAATTGTGCGTTATAAATAAAAAGTCTGAAAGGGAAAGAGAAATGTTGTTCCATTTACTCCATCAGAGAACTGTTATGCCAATGAAGAAGATTTTAAGAATTTCTGCTGATACTCCCGAGGAGACGAAATGCTTTGCTTTGAAGCTGATGCAAAAGTTTAAAGACATTGAGTTTATGCCAAACTTGTACTTATACAATGGTATAATCTCTGGATTTTGTAGGGCAGAGCAGATGTGGGATGCCTATGATCATTTTGAAAAGATGCAAAGAGAGGGTGTACATCCCAATGAGGTGACTTACACCATTCTCATCGATGGGCATATTCGATCTGGTGATATTAACAGGGCAATAGGATTGTTCAATAAGATGAATGCAGATGGTTTTGCTCCAGACAGAATTGCGTATAACACTTTACTGAAAGGCCTTTGTAAGGCTGGGAGACTACTTGATGCCTTATCACTCTCATATGCAATGCGTAAGAGGGGGGTATTCCCAAATCAGTTTTCTTATGAATGTTTACTCAGTTGTTTTTGTGCAAGTGATATGAGTGTTCCTGCCTTCAAGATATTTGAAGAAATGCTTGCTCAAAATTATAAACCTAAGCAGTTTAATCACAACTGGTTGCTTTGCAAATTATGTGAGAATAATAAATTTCTTGAAGCCCGTATGGTATCTGATATGATGCTTCAGAGAGGGATAACCCCAAAACATTCAACAAAGAGGTTTTATTTGAAAACATGCAATGAGGGAAGTGAAGGTAATCTAGCATTATGTTGTTGAAGGCATATCCTTGTGCAAAGTAAAAGTTATTGCCTGATACTGTGCAACACATTTAGAGGTTGGTGATAAGGAAATTTTGTTGTGCCAAATATGCATCTCTTCAATTGTCTCTACATTCTAGCTCCCAAACCATCCCCCCTTTCACCTCAAAGTTCAAATGTACAATTTATAATTATTTGACTTGGGAATTGTGTGTTTGTATGCAGGAATGATGCCTACGAAAAACAAAGTGATTTATGCAGGAATGGTGGAGATCGTGAACTCCAAGCTTAGCCAATGAGGTCATTTGCATGCAGCTGACAAGAATCAGGTAATTTTCAATTCTGATGAGCCTGGCTACTTTCCTAGAAGATATGCAAATGAAACTGATGAGAGAGAGAGAGAGAGAGAGAGAGAGAGAGAGAGAGAGTTTCAAAATGATATTTACTTTGTTGTTGAAGGAATATCATTTCCGTTGATTTTCCAAATCTTAAGCAATATTTACTTTTAAAGGAAACCCTGTGGAATTTTTGTTTCCATTTTTGGCATAAATTCTTTTTGATAGTTAAGATAAGATATCATTAAAAAGGACTATGGTATGGAAAAAATACATGAGGTAGCCGCAAAAATACAAAAGAGACATAAAGCTATGTACAAGAAGAAAGGGAATCTAAAATTATTGGGAGGGACTCACAAGATGTGAGTCCCTAAAACCGCGACCAGTCAAACAAAGTCCCTATAAAAGACAAGAAGTTGCTCCCTCAAGCATTCCATATCCTCAAAGGTACACTTGTTCCTCTCCCTCCAAATACACCACATCAAACACAATGGTGTCAAATTCCAAATCTTGGAAGAATGCTTCCCCAACCAATTCCTCCACCCAAGCAAAAGATCCTTCACTCTCTCAGGAATCACCCGTGCAACCCCTAAGGATTTAAAAACAAAATTCCACAACCAGCGAGCCTCCCCACAACAAAGAAAAAGATGGTCCAGTAATTCCCCATCGCATCTGCACATGCAACACCAATCCACTAAATAAAATCTTCTCCTCTTTAAATTATCAGTTGTGAGAATCTTTCCCTCATGCCACCGTTCATAAAAACAGGAAACTCTTCAGGGAACCTTAACCCCCAAATTGCTTTCCAAGGGAAGATAACAAAGGACGATGCCCTCAACCCACAATAAAAAGACCAAATCCCAAACTCCCCATTCATCCTCAACTTCCACCTCATCTGGTCTCCAACCTTATCAAAAGGAATGTGGGTCTCCAAGGTGTGAGTAAAAGCCTTAAAAGCCTCCACTGCATCCAATTCCCAAATATTCAAAGCTCGATAGAACCACACATTCCAACTCGTCATCTCCTCCCTTTGATGCCACGCCAATACAGACTCCACCAAAGCCTCCTGATCCGTAGCAATTTCATGCAAGACCGGGAAAGCCTCCTTAAGAGATTGATCTCCACACCAACAATCTAGCAAAAACTGCACCCTATTTCCCATACCTACCTCATACCAAATATATCTACAAAAATCTTCCCAACCCAATGGCTAACAGTACTGAATTGATTCTATTGAATATTCATCTCAATATTTATTTGGACTGAGAAGCTTAGGGCATTTGTTGATTCAATAGATCTGATCAGAGTCTACTGATTTCTCAGCCTCCTACTTAATGTTGATAAAGCAGATAGAACTTGAATCTGATTTTCTTAAATTAATTGAAGGCAGAATTGCTTTAAATATACATGCTCTCATAATCTTGTTTTGCTTTGCTCAACATATTATTCTTTATTATATAATATTCAATTGTGGGTTGTGGTTTAGTTCTGATTGTGCTTGATTGGGTGGTCAAGGTATATGTGTATTCCAAGAGTGAGATCAGTTGGTTTAGGTATTGATTTTCATGTGGCTATGGAAATACAAGTCAAACCAATTTATTAGTTCATTTCTTGATTCTGAGTTTTTATGGTTTATCATCACACTAGTTAGATTTATAGTATGTTGGATGTACTTGGATCCAATAGTTGAAAGAATAATTTCTGGTAAACAATAGAGTAATGCTTCTGGCTTTTTTCAGTTGACACTGTTGAGCACACAATGGATAAATTGGTTAGCTATCCATTATTTGCACTTACATGATTTTACTCTGAAACAGTTGGGCCTGGTGGAAGTCCAGATGAAAATGGAGAAACTACAATTGGAGCTCTGGTCATTGATGGGGTAACCACCACTCACGTTCGATTTATTTATTTTCTTCCACTGTTGTTCTCTTTATAGTGGCATGTTTCTGTGCACATTGAAAATGACTATCTATCGTGCTTGCTAAGGGCATGCATAGGTGACTGTGGAGGTTGTTATGATCATGAACATCATAAGTTACTGGTTAAAGAGAACCACATGAAGCCTTCCTACAATATTGAATGGCTGGTTTAAGTTAAGTAGTACAATATGCTTTATGTGGGGTTAAGTACTGAAATATAGGTAACAAAGAGAAATTACAGTTGTGTGACTCTGATTTGACCTGGCACACAAAATCTGACCAAAACCTTATTACATGTCCCATGTCAGAAGCATTAAGCCGAAGATCATTCCTACAAGTTTTAGGATAATGAATGGTGCATATAACTTCTTTCATTTCAGATCTTGTGTTGCACGTCATATTCATTGCAGTAGGGCAGGGTCCATGTCACTGATTTGTTTGGGTTTTGTTATCTTTGACAAGAATGAAACATCTAGACTTTGTTACTTATCAAAAAACAAGAAAGAATGAAAGCATATAGACCAAATGACTTAATTGCATATCAGCCTTGCATGGAAGAATTTTATCATGGATGTGGTATATGCACATGATTAGAAACTCGTACCAGTTTTAGATTTTTCCTTTTTGTGAATGCAGTCAACAGAACATGAGCATTTTCCTAAATGCGCATTGACTAAGGGAGCCAAGACTTCTTTATACGTGTCATTCTTATTACTTGTATCCTTTTTTTTTTTTTTTTTTTTTTCTCCCCAAATGATATTTTTTGCTATCAAAAGAGTACATGAAAGAAAGTCCTTGCTCAAAGTGAGACGGTTCTCAAAAATTGAGGCAATTCATAAACATAGAATTTGATGTCATTGCTGGTAAGCAGAGGACTGTATGATAGCTTGCCTCTTTAATGTATGGTATAACTAATGTTAATGACTCTTAATTTTCAGGAAGGGTATGGTTTTCATGTAGTGCTCTTGTAAACCATTGAGGGCCTTGTGACCTTTAGAGAAGCACATGGAACTATTTGATCCTCCTAATTGCTTAAATAACATAATTAGCATTGGTTTGCAGGGAGTTGGGGGGCTGAGTGTGAGTTTTTGGAAAGTAAATTGCAGGTTCAGTCAAGAGCCATTCATTTATAAATTTTGTAATTTTGAATGTGTATAGAGCGTATATGTATGCACAATAACCAAAGAAAATAATTTTCATATTTACAGTTCTTTTTTTCCTCAGTCTTCAAACAATGAAATGAAGCTTGTCTGAGAACTAGATTCACCTCAATTGCTTCTCTACAAAGACAATGGTGGAGGTGTTGTGTTAAAGAAAAGGTAAGTTTTCAAGGACTGAGCAATTCTAATATAAGGAATTTGGTGAATATGAATTGAAGTTTTGGTTTCTTTAGAAATCCAAACAACCCAAAAAAAAAAAAAAACAGTGCTCTTAGTAATCATAGGGAGAATCAGACTCTTGTTACAGGGTTTGAAATAATGGAAGTGATACCTTGGCCTATAAATGAGCCATTTGTTGAAAAATTATTTACTTGAATTTTGTTTGCCTTTAGATAGACTAAATGAGATCAAAGCAGCCAAGGGATCTGAGCTATTAATATAGCTCAGATCTCAACTTGTGATAGCCTTGGAGGGTTTCAATTGCTTGAAATGACCCATGTGGGGACCTGTTGGGTTGAGAGTAGAGTGGTGAAACTTCAGTGGGAGGACAAGAGCGGGTTACGACATTCAGTACGGCTGCACAGGCATCTGGGTGCTTATTTTGGAGAGTCCTGGCCAGATTAATCTGCATGAGACCTCATAGCCTAATGGAAATTTGGTTTATTTTAGGCCCAAAGCCACTTTGGGAGACTTGCAAATTACTAAACTTGGCATGCTGCAGCATTGGTGGCTCAGTTTCAGTTGTAGCATCAGCAATCCAAACCATATATTAATGTAGCAGTCATAATCTTGGATGCTGGGAAGGAGATGACCATGCTATGTTATTGGCATTATATTAGTCCTATCACCTATACCTATGCTGAACTGGGGGTTTTATGTTTAAACAAGATACCTGTAGCTTATTCAGCAAAAAATACCATGTAGATTACAGAAAGGAGGGCTGCATTAAGTGAAAAACGGATGTCACATTTTAAGTTAAATTTTCATTGAGTGAAAGTATGGCATAGTCAATAATGAAATTGGTTTTGGTTTCATGTGGGCAGTCCCAATTGGTTGGAACAGGGCTCTGTTGTGTTGTGTATAAAAAATCCACTCTTCATTTCATTGAAATAGATTTTAATTATTCACAATTTTGTGTCTGTTTTCATTGCTATTGAAACTTCATTTCTTGAAGCATGTTAGTTGTGTGGATATGTATGCCAAGTTTACACAGCCAAGTTTACATATCATGATTGTCAATTTTTTGATATATATCATGTATGCAAGAAATACCCCAATTTCTAAAGTTTTAGGATTCTGAAAACCATGTTTTTGTTGGTAAATTACAAACACATCTTGTGTACAGCCTAGTTATTGATACTATAGCCTCTTGCTTTTAGTTAATTTTTAACCATTTAATTGTTTTGTGCAGCCAACTTATGGTTTCTTAATACAATCAGGAGATGATCCTCGGGATTCCTTCTACAATGAGCAGTTTTACATCAATGAGAGGGAGGTGGGGGTTATTCGAACTTTCACTCCTTTGAAGTTTCATTTTAGATGATGGTTTACAAAATGAACTTGCATTAGTAAATTCATGTGCAATAACTGATTTGCTAGGGGATATATACTTTTTTTTTTCAAGTAGATTTACAATTCCTGAGATTCAGCTTTACAGTTCGTAACAATTGTGTTGCAGATATAAAATTTATAAATGGCAAAAGACTGCTTAGGAACTCTTAAGTCTTAAATGACTACGTAAATGGCAACTTCAGATGAGCAACTTACAGCTCTTGGTGAACTATTGTATCAGGTATATACAAATATCTAGTTTTGATAAATTGTTAAGCTTATGTTTTGAAATTTAGTTCTGCATATATATAGGCAGGCCTCATAAACATAAATAATGCAATGGAGACTAATGACATCTGGAGAATCAAGTTAAAGACTTAAAGTAGCGGTATACCCATAACACTCAGCCCCTTATATTCCTTCTACGAATGTGTTTTAGCAATGGATCTGAGGACTTTTATGAGAAAATAACAATATATATATATATATATATATATATATATCACACTATTTACGGGAAGGTTTTTATGTTGAGGCTAAAAGTCTTTTTTTTTTTTTTCTTCTTCTGCAGTGCATCATAGATGGTGAAATTGGTCTTAAACGGATAGCCCTATTCCCTTGAGAAGAGCTAATTGGGGAAGCTAAAGCTGTTTTAATGGCCAGGCTGTGACTCCATGTCCCTTGGTCCGAAGACTTTGATTGGTTTGTGTCTGGTTTCTGAACCCAAGGAGAGTTGGTTATTTCCTAATTAAAAATGCATCAATACTGCTATGTAGATATTTGTTTAACTACTGGAATGTGCTACATCTCAATAAATGTAAGATAATGTAATAAATCTGTAAGATGATGCAATAAATCTGTCATGGATTTATCCCATAGGCCATTTTTTGTTTGTGTCATTACTTATTGAGAAACAAGAAAGTATTTTGTACACCCGGAGTATAGAATGTGGGTATAGCTTTATATGAGAAGAATGTGTTATATATTGGATGCACTGAATAGTTTATCATGAAAAACAAATCTGAGTAGTTGAAGTCTTGAAAAATCGTAAGGGAAAAGAATTTTATTTACATATTTATTCTGATAGAAATAACAAAGAAACTCTATTGAATTACATTTTACCAATGATGGTATTTGCAACCACAAAGAATCAAACAATAATCACCAAACAAATTGCAATCACAACGCAAAATTGACGTTTGATGTGATTGTCAGAGGCCGGCAACAAATGGCACACCAGTTGCAGGCAACCATGACTTCCCACCAATAAATTTCTCTACTGTAATGCTACACTTGCACTTGTTATAACATGAAAGCCACACGACCTCACTCTCTGACTAGTCGAAGAAATCAGAGGCCAGCAACAAATGGCACACCAGTTGCAGGCAGCCATGACTTCCCACCAATAAAATTCTCAACAGTGAACTGTGATGCTACACTTGCACTTGTTATAACATGATAACCACCCCATTTCACTCTCTGACTAGTCGAAGAGCGGGGGCCAATGTTCTTGTACTCTCCATAATACAGAGTACTCAATGCAAAATTGCCATTCCATTCCAACCACCCTGCTGGATCCACCAAAGTGTCAAGGTAAGTTTGTAGGTAAACAGTTCTTGAATACTCTTTCCATGGTCGACCCAAGTATGTTTTCACTGAGCTTAGCACCGGTATAAGGTCCGATGCAGCCATAACACGCGAATCATGGATTGAAATCCCTGTGTTTTGATTAGAATCGGTTCTACCTTGAGCTGTAACCGTGTTTTGTTGCCCGATAATTGGTTTCCTTGCATAAATCATGCAGTTCTGGAAAACAACTGCGGCATTTCCAAATATGAAATCTACTGTGCCATAGATGTAGCATTCTTTGTAGAATTGTCTCTGTGAGTGCACATAGAGGGTGTCTTGGTACCCTTCAAAGCCACTCCGGTAAAAGACAGAGAGGTCGGCACCTGATCTTAGTGCCACAGCTTGATGGTTTGATGGACCAGCAGTGTTACGAAATGTGATGCCACGAGCAATGAAACCTTGGCCAGTCACAGCTGATTGTAGTAAAATATTAAGTATTAGTGACAAAATTATAAGGCAAATGACATTTCCAAGACATAATATATTAGTATTGCAATAGCATAACGATGAGTGCAGGTATCAAGTATCAACTTCTTAATTATTTTTCTGTTTTGACTATAAAATTAGTTGTAACTTTAAGCTACAAACTTACTTAATATTTTTTTATTGGAGGTTCATTTTGATAAATTCACCATTAGATTACATATTCTTCTTATATCCTTCATATTTGCAAAATTTCAAAAAAAATTAAAGATCAATAGCTATGTTATTAATAAATTTTTTAAATTGCAAGTTTTGGTAATTTAAAAATATATACAAAATATAAGCTTATAGATCATATAGTAAATAATATCCAATTGAGACAAAATTTAACATGTGTATTAAGAGCGTAAAGAACATGCAATTCAACGGTTAGATTTTCAAAATATGTTGTAATATTTATTTTATTGAGTGAGTTTGTAGTCTAAGGCTACAACTAATTTTGTAACTAAACTTTGTCATTTTCTAAATATTGTAATTTGTCATTAGTACTTATTCTAAGAATTCAAAGAAGGTACATCTACTTCCTGATTATTCTTCTCTTTTGACATTTTTTAAACATTGCCATTTGTCTTATTCTAAGAATTAAAAGGAAATAGTGACAATGTCATGGTGCATGCTCTCTCTCTCTCTCTCTCTCTCTCTCTCTCTCTCTCTCTCTCTCTCTCTCTCTCTCTCTCTCTCTCTCTCTCTCTCTCTCTCTCTCTCTCTCTCTCTCTCTCTCTCTCTCTCTCTCTCTGTTATATGGTTTTATATAAAGATAGAATATGGAGTAATAAACACAGGCTAAAGAAGGAATTTAGCAGGTCCAATTCTATTGGGAAGTAACAAAGTTATTAAACAAATATCATTTTAACCGAAAGTTCACTACAAAAAAACGGGGCTATCCCAGCGTTTTCAAAAGCGCTGGAATAGCTCCAAAAAGCGTTGGGATAGGGTTAAAATTCCTATCCCGGCGTTTTTTTTCCCGGCGCTTCAAACCGCCGGGATAGGGCTTTCCCCATTTGGGAATTCAGTAACTCTATGCCAGCACTTTTGAGCTTCCTATACCAGCGTTTTTTAAAAACGCCAGCATAGGTACTGTCTATACCAACATTTTCAAAAAGCGCTGGTACAGGCATATCTATTACGGCGTTTTGTAAAAGCGCCGGAAAAAAAACGCTGGGACATGACGAATTTTTTGTAGTGGTTGCTTAATTCCCTAAAAAAAATAAAAATTAGTTTATTGCAATAAAAACTTAACATTAATAAATAGATATACTTCAACACTCATTACTTAGATCCATAAAGATAAAACTATTCTCAGCAAAAAAAAAAAAAAAAAAAAAAAGATAAATAAAAAAAGATAAAACTATTTGGGAAGATTATTAGGAATACCTACCGTACTCTTTTAACGAACATTATTATTATTATTATTATTATTTTTTTTTTTTGAGGGAAACATTATTTTTTATTTGAAATGAATAAAAATTACAAATTGCATCATTTGTTTAAGGAGGTTATAATTTTGGCCATCCAGTTTTGGTTTGAGGGTATTATATATTTGACTACATATACCTTACAAGTTAATATGTCAATTTTTAAATATGAAACTAAAAAGTATTTAAAAATTATTTAATGCATTATTAATGTGACCCTAACCATGTACATTAGTTTATTTTTGTTTTAATAACTTTTAAATCAAATGATATAATTTAGTGTTTTTAACGAAAATATTCAGAATTTGAATCCCCCCTCCTCACCTAAAATGTATATATAAAAAATGCCAAGTATTTTTTTTTCTTACAATAAATGAAGAAAGGAGTCTTTGATTTTAGATTCTCTCAATGAGACAGAACAAATTGTGTCAAAGAGCCACAAAACTTTTATCATCAATCACTTAACTTGTCATGTAAGTTTGTAAGTATTTTATAATTACATTAGAAGTTCCTTTTAACAGTATCTTCACGTTAATATTTGAGAGAGAGAGAGAGAGAGAGAGAGAGATCAAATCCCTTACCCACAGTTGCAGAGTTGAAAGTTGTGGAGCCTCCTCCAACGCTCTTGCTACCAGTAACAATGGTCCACCTTAGCCCATCACCAACCAGCATAACATTCTTCAATTTACTACCAATATTAAGGTTCTCCTTGTAAACCCTACTTTTCACATATATTACAAACCTCCCACTCCCACTTCTCTTAGCCGCTGCATTCAAAGCCTCAGTAATAGTTTTATAATTCCCTGACCCATCTTGTGCCACCACAAGGTTTGCAGCTATTGTAGAAGACTGTAATAGCTTCCTATCACCACCCGAAACCCAACTTGGAACACCATATTTGTACCTTTCTGTGTCTGGGGTCATTGAATCATTTTTGTTGATAGCCAAAAAGTTGCTTATAAGGTCAGAAACATTGTTGGACATGAGGGGCAAGACATTGTTTGAAACATTTAGCTCAACAAAGCCAGCTTTGCAGGTTTCTAGGTTTGCAAGAGCAGTGCTAAGCCAAGTTTGCATGTCATAGTTGGTGCATTTGGCGGTAGAGTCTAGGGTTTGGTTGAGTAAGGTTATGGTTTCTTCATAGAGTTGCATGCAATCATTCCATGCAGCCTTTTCCTTGCTGTTTCTACATTTCAAGCCAAGCCACTTGTTGAGAGTTTTAGCTTTAACGGACTCCTCTAAGGCTATTTGGACAATGCTTTTCTTGAACTCAGACTTTACTTTTGGTGTACTATTTGTGACCTTTGGATTATGGGTCATGTAGTAGTGTTTGCAAATTTTAGGATGTGGGGTTTTGTTGCACCACCAATCTATGTCATTGGATGTGGCGCTTGATAGGGTGGGTGAGAGGAAGGAAAGGAAGATTAAGGACAGCACTAATAACAAAAGAGGTTTTGCCATTGATATTTCAAGAATATTGGGTTTGAAGAATATAGTGATATATCTATATCTTTGTTAGGGTATGTATATATAGGGGAATGAGGATTGATGGAGCCAGGTTGGCTGGGTTTGAACATGCTAACGAGTGATAGAAAACTCAATTAGAAAATGCAATTAAAAAAAGAAAAGAAAAAAGAAACTAATTACATAGATTCTTGACCATATCAAATTATCAATCGTCTTTGGATGAGTTTCACGACCTATCTAGGGCGAGCGTGCCCTATGATGCTTGGCCAACTGATCCAGTTTAGTTTTTAACCATTATGCCTCATCATTGTTGTGTTTTATAATATTTAATATCCTTTACGTAATTAATTAACCAGAGAGAACATGATGTGGACTTGTAGGCATAGCACAATCAAATACATATCTAGCGTAGTTTTGCTAAAAAAAGTCAGAATCTAATGTCAAGTCATAATTGTATAACGAAGTTTAATAGTTTATATATGAAGAAACTTTATTTTGACTGAGGGTTGCAAGGATTTCCCATGTAATAATGTTACTAGGAGGACAATTTTTTCAATCTTCCCTCTTAGTAATTATCACTCATTTTTATAAGGGTATTGATTATCTTACACTCTTTATTGTTTATTGTTTGTCCACATTATTTATTTCACATTTTGAATATAGATATATTAATAATAGAAAAAACACCGACATTTTGTGTGAAATTATAAATATTATATATAAGGATTAAGAAGTTTTGAATATAGACATCAATAAAATAAACACTGACATTTTATGTGAAATTATGGATATTATATATAAGACTTAAGGAGTACATATCAACAAAGTAAAAGAACAATTACAGATTACCCTTCTTATAAAACCATGATACAAGAGAATACTATTTCAAACTCACTAGAAAATCTTACCTGCTTGTTAATGATATTCAGGTTGATTTGTTTCTAAAAAAAAAAAAAAAAACTGGAAATTAATTTCCATCCAAAATTTCTATGTAAAGAACATACCCTAATTAAAAATAAATGTACCATCGAATCATAAATCTATTTACCATGTACTTGTCAAAGACTCAAAGGTATGACTCATATATAATTCGTTGAACTTCCATGCTCCACCTGGACAGGGAAAACCACGTCCTTATGTATGCCAGTGGTGTACCTATTAGAAGGACGGCTAGTGTACCAGTTGTCTATAATCTAACACTATAACATGTTGTTGACTTTGAACAATTCCAAGGCTGTCCCAAAACGTGTTGTTTATTCGATTGTATCAGAGAATGTTGCACTCTTACCCTTTAATTATTATATCGAAGAAGATTACCCAGCCACAATTCTTATTTTTGGTTAATTTAGCCACAATTCTTATTGATTCAGGTATGTCAACTATACCTTATTTCTTTGTAGCTTCCCAATTATTTCAAGCTTGATGTTTATGTATGACCAGATCTAGAGAGGTACGTAGGGAAGGTTCTTATAATTTGAGAGATCATTGACAAAACTATTACAAGTCTAAAAAGGAACACTAATTAATGCTCTGTAAACCGCAAATTTCTCCTTTCTAGCTAGTAATACTCTATGAGTTTGAATGACATGTGAGGTACTAATGTACTATGCTATTCTTCAACTTTTTGTTACAAAAATTATCCGAATTATGTACAAGAAGTACCAATATATTTGACCTTACAGGAAGGACAACCCATATGCAAAACAAGAAAGATTCTTAAGAAAATATTAAAGCATATATGCATTGAAATTTGAAATGTAGCACCAAGAGATCATTAGCTGGGCATTAATGCTCGTAGTGCTAAAGTTGTGCCTGGAATTTCCCCTCCCTCATAAAGATCCTCCACCATATCTTTAACCCTGATAAGATTTTCCTTTGTTGCTTCTTGTTCACCAAATGAATTCTTTATATATAGATTCTTTGGTTTAATTTGGATGAAGGCCTTCCCAAGTTATAAATTGAGTATGTTTGTGACCTAAAATGAACTTTAACTTAAGTGAGGTATTTTTTATATTTAAATATTATTTAATTTAATTTTAAATTTCTATTTTTTTATTATAATTTTTTTTTATTTCAAATTCATTCTTCTGTACTTTTTGAGATGCAAAATTACAAATTAATTAAGTTTTGTTGACACCTCTTTTTAAATTCCATTATGGGATGCAAAATTACTATTCCTTTGTGACAAAATCAAAGTTAAGCAGGATTTTATTATTTTTAATTTGGAAATACTTCATTTTTCAAAAATAACTATAACAAGTAAAGTTCTGTAAGTGAAACATGCATTTTTGAAAGAGTTTAGTATATAATTACAAATTATTATAATTTATGTTTTGAACATCATTGTAATTATTTTTATTTTCATTATTTTCAAATATTTCATTATTTTCTAACACTCTTTTTATGAATTTCTTATTCATAAGATTTTTTTTTTCTAAATTTTCCGTTATATTTTTTTATATTACTGGTAGTAAAATTATTAAGTGATCATGTTTGAGAATTCAATTAAATTGTATCTCTCTCTCTCTCTTAAAGTTTTCATATATAGATTGATATTTCTTTTTTTGAGAAGAAGATTGACATTTTGTCGTAGATATTTATAAGTAAAAGAAACACTATACAATATAATAATACGATGACGAGAAAAATAGAATATAATTTGTTCAAAAAATTAATACCACTTCATTTAATAATATAATCATCCATCAATCTAAACCTGTTTAAATAAAGAGATGGATTCAACACGTAGCGTACTGAATTAATGCTAACCAATTCAAGATTTTTTTTTTTATATTAAAAATTAAGCATATTGCTTTAGGCATAAAATTGAATAAATGTAGTTTTTTTTTTAAAGAAAATTTTATCTTGGGTAAGGTAATGCATAGTGAAGGAGAATTAAAATTAAAATTTCAATTTTAATAATGAGAGAGAGAGAGAGAGAGAGAGAGAGAGAGATTATTTGATGTATGACCATGTGGAAGATTGGATGGCTAATATTGACAATCAACCATGGGGAAGATTAACTTAAAAAAATTAAAGTCTTAAGTTATTAGAATTTAGAATAAATTGATTGTCAATAATGATATGACATATCCATATCAATTTTTTTATTGGTTGAAATAGTTTATCGTTTGTGTTGGATTTCCATTAACCGCAATTATTGGGCCTTCTTGAGGATGAGGGAGAGAGAGAGCATACAACCCACCAATTAATTTTTTTTTTCTTTATAAAATTTTTACAAGTAAAACCAATCGTTAACTCAAATATTTTTAGAGCTTTTGTATTTTAGGCTCTAAGCAATGGGTTAAGCTTGTGCTGTCCCTATTTGTGAAGAAGAACCTAGTTAAAGTTTTGGGTTTTAGACTTTGCTTTATGGAGAAGAAATGGAGGGGGAAAGGAAAAATCTATATATCTATTTATATATATATATATATATATATATATAGGTTCAAGTTAGACCTGGTGTAAGTCTATTAAAGTTACACCTTTTTTATACCGTAGATTTCTAAGAGATCTAACGGTTTAAAAAACATAGTTGACTATTTATTGCTTTCCAACTCATATACCTAATTAATAGCAATTTTTTTCTCTCTCCTTAATTATTCCTACTCTCTCAGCTTCCATTTCTTCTTCTTCTTCTTTTGATACAACTACTATATTAAATTAGAATCAAGTTCCCACTTTACATAGTAAAAAACAGAGACACAGCCTAGTAATATTTTGAACAAGCAAATAGCCGAAACTATCCAAGGAAAAAAATGGAAAGATCAATTTATATATAATTGACGCCATTACAAATAATCAAGTTCATGAATAAATACCAGCAAATATTGTTGCCAAAAGGCTGAATAAAAAAATTGGTTCATAACGCTATTGTGGGTGAGTGAACAACCATTGGTATCTCCTTGCTAGGAAAATGTCATTGATACCCTATTAAAACAAAAGCTGCGATATAATTAAATGCCCTATCAAGCCACAGATTACTGAATATGACATCTTTGCAATTTTTATTTTTATTTTGTTAAGAAATAGTGTCAATAAGAAAACCTTTTAATCAGGGAATTACAAGGCTGAAATTGGAGGTATTGGCTATGGCGAGGTGACCTTAAAGGATTCAAAAAATGGCAGAATGACATTTAATGAGGTGGAAAACAATAGTATCTCAATCATTAAAAAATAAAAAAAAAAATATGGAAAGTAATAAATAAGGAGTGAGAAAAAATGCTATTAATTAGGTAAATGAGTTGGTAAAGAATTAATATTTAATGGTGTTTTTTAAACCATTAGATCTCTTAAAGATCTATGGTGTAAAAAAGGTGATATTTTTATAGAGTTACACTAGGTGTAACTTGAACCCATCTCATATATATATATATATATATATATATATATATATTTATATTTATAGTCAAAGTTCAGAAAAAATTCAATTAGGTTCTAAATTAAATTCCAATTATTGTCTAATTTTCTCTCACATGTCTTATTTATTTATTTTTTAAAATTTTGATCTAGGTGAGTTAATGAGGTGCAAAAGATGAAGAGTTTAATACAAATAAATCATCAAGAACTCAATAAAAAAAAAAAAAAAAGAAAGAAAGAAAGAAAGAAAGAGTAAATTTATGTGTATATCCAAAAGAAATTAAAATAAAAAAATAAAAGAGAGAGAGAGAGAGAGAGAGAGAGAGAGAGAGAGAGAGAGAGAGAGAGAGAGTATAATTTGAATCCATATATGTGTGAAATTGTATTTTTTTTAATTGTACCATGTATATACATGAGTTATACACTAGTCTTAATAGGTAAAGTAAAAAGAAAATCCAATTAGATTTCAAATTGAAATTCAACTAAAGTCTAATTTTGCGCAACATGTCTCATCTAATCTAAGTTTTTAAATTTTTGTGCCAAGTTATTTAATTCAGTGTAAAATTTAGAATTCAATTATAGTTTAATTTTATGCCATGTGTCTCATCTAATATAAATTTATAATTTTTGTACCAAGTGAGTTTAGTTCAATGTAAAAAACGAGGAGTTCAATATAAATAAACCATAAAAAATCTAATCATATATATATATATATATATAACCAATGCTTAGAGAAAATTTATTTAGATTCAAAATTGAATTTTGTTTTTGTTAGTTTTTCATACAAATTAAATTGTTTAGATTTTTATTGTTATTTTTTCTTTGAATTAATGGGTATATTTTTTATAATATTTCCATTTAGATATTTTGTATGCTAGGATCTAGAATATAACATATTGCAATTGAATTGAACGATCTCATGCACCTATTCCATTCAATTTAGGAGATATTATTGGACCAATTTATTTTTTTATTTTGTATTATATTTAGTAGAATTTTACAGATAGTAATTATGAATTGATATTGTATATGTAATATTCAATAGTGGTTTTCAAAATTATATACATAAAAACAGTATAACGAGAAACTTAGCGTAACTAATATCATGAAAATTGCAAGAAAAAACTATTTTAGTACCTTCAAATATCCTGGTCGAACTAATATTTTATATGTTTTATAACCCAAGCTAATATCAATAGTACTACTACAATTCATCATTTCTGAGCGTAAGCACAGGTTACATACTAGCCTATATATATATATATATATATATATATATAAGAATTAATTGGTAAAAATGATTCTATTGACTATGAAAATTTAACTTATGGTGATATTTTAAGCACTATTAACAAACTTGGTATTAACATGTGTAATGATGAAAAATTGTTAAAAGACAAATTAAAAAACAAAACAAAAGCTAAGTATGAAATGGGAAATTTCTGCGAACAATATGGTTTACCTCCTATTGCTCCTTCGAGACAAAAAAGAGATAAACATGATAAAATTGTTCACAAAAATATTAACCATAAAAGACACAAAACCAACTTTGTTAAACCAAATGATTTTTATGATAAAAAGAAAACTGTTTCTAAAAAACATGTTCACCAAAACCCTGCTAAAGGAAAATGTTTTAATTGTGGAAAATCTGGTCATTACAGTAAAGACTGTAAAGCCAAACCTGGAAAATTCAAAAATAAACTTAATATATTAAACATTAATGATAAAGATCAAGAGGATCTAATCTGAATCCTTGAATCAAATAATTCATCTGATTCTTTCGATGACGATTTGTCTTCATCTGATTCTTATTATCATTCTGCTGATGAATCTTCTGATTCCCCTAATATTAAACTTGGATGCAGAGATTCTTGTTGTAACACTATTACATCTATTAACACTTTCACTAAACATGAAGAAAATGAAAAACTGTTAATTTCCTTAATTAACCAAATTCAAAATCCTGAACTCCAAAAAGAGTATCTGGATAGGTTTAAGAAAAATCTTACCAAGAATGAAGACTCTAAAAAACTTAAATCAACCATAAGTTTTGAAGAAGTCTTGGAAAGATTTAACAAAAAGAAACCTAAAGAATTAACTATTGAAGACTTAAAACAAAAATTAACCATTGTTGAACAAAATATTGAATATTTGAGACATGAACTTGAAACTGTTAAAATTGATAATAATAACATCAATCAAGAACTGTTAATCTTAAAAATGGACAAATCTATTGACAAAAATCATTCTGATAATGAACAAGATGAGCCTAAAGATGGAAATGATTCCAGTCAACAAGCTCCTTTTTCTGATACAGGTATTACTGATGCTATTAACTCTATTCTGAATAAATCTATTCCTATATATATATATATATATATATATTTATAGGTAAAACTGAGAGAAAATCCAATTAGATTTCAAATTGGAATTTAATTAGAGTCAAATTTTGTGCCACGTGTCCCATCTAATTTAAGTTTTTAAATTTTTGTGCCAAGTGAGTTAATTTGGTGTAAAAATTGGATTTCAATTAGAGTTTAATTTTGCACCACGTGTCCCATTTAGTCTAAGTTTTCAAATTTTTGTGCCAAGTGAGTTAATTCGATGTAAAAATTGGATTTCAATTAGAATTTAATTTTGCTTCACGTGTCTCATCTAATCTAAGTTTTTTAATTTTTGTGTCAAGTGAGTTAATTCAGTATAGAAAAAGAGGAGTCTAATATAAATAAATCATAAAAACACTTAATCATATATTTAACTCTATATATAAAATTAGAGAAAAAGAGAGTTTGGATGATTTTATATTTATGGGCCATTTTTTTGTGTAACTAAAAAATAATTCAATTTTATAAGTTATCTATATATATATATATATATATATATATTAACTAACAGGCAAAACTCAAAGAAAATCTAATTAGAATTTACAATTAAAGTCCAATTTTGTGCCACATATCTTATCAAAATTTTAAATCATTATACATACATACATATATATATATATATATATATATATATCATATACTATATATAATAGCAGAAGTCTTTTCCTGTAATATCACTACAAGAAATTTGGTTTTTAGCGACAACATATAGTCATCGCTAATGCTTTAAATATCGTCGCTAATTATATTGGCGATGAAAAATGTTGTCGCTAAAAAAGATTTCTAGTGATGATATTAATGTCATCACGAATACAATACTATTAACAACGACAAAGTCGTCACTAATAGTGACAATTGTCGTCATAAATAACTCAAGAACCCAAGAAGAAATGTCGTCGCTACTAACTCATTAGTAGTGACGAATTATTTTGTCGTCGCTAGTAGATTATTATTAGCGACGACATTTTTGTTGTCACTAATATGTCATTACTAGCGATGATGCTTGCTGTCGTCACAGATAATGATATATTAGTGACCACAAACATGTCATCACTAAAAATTGCATATTAGCGTTGATATTGTTTGTCGTCAGTAATGATATGATAAAATATTAGCGATAATATTGTCGTCGCTAATAATATTTTACATTTTTTTTATTTTTCTTTAAAATTTACATTCTGAATTTTACATGGATACCTGTTGGGAAATAACAAACCACAATCCTATGCACATCAATAATTTTCAATCACAAATACTCATATAAGCATAACTACTCAATCAATAACTACTAATAAGGGAAAATAATACCCAAGTTCAATATCATATACATAATAAAAGTTCCAATCAATTCACTCAAATACTAATCAAATGATAACGAATTCTTCATAAAGATATGCAACCAAACTGAAACTTGTTGCAATGAAATATATCTCCCCTCTTCATCATCTCATTAATGCATGGACATGTGCGCTTCCATGAATCATAGAGAAAATGATGAAAAGAACCAGTCGAAGGCGAGGTTCCTTTGCAAGTTTCTCCAACAAAGGTCGTTGAGGAAGCGATGCAGGGGAAACAATGGTCAAAAATTTTAGAGAGGTTTTGTGACCCATAGCCTAAAATTAAAATTTCATGACTTGAACACAATTCAATGTCACTGTTGATGCCTTGAGCACAACCCCTTTTAGGCTTTTACATCACCAAGATTGCACTAAAAAAAAAACCTAATATGAAGTGGCTCCAAGGCTCAACCAATCCAATCATCCCCACCAACCCTTAACAGGAAACATCTTTTTCCGTAAGTTTAAAATCCATTGGAATAGTGCAAACCAAACTCATGATGAAATGCATGATTCTTGAAAAACAAATAAGAAAATTAGGAACAATTCAAGAAAGGTTTTCTCAGACAAGATAGCTCGCTAGCAACACGAAGGTCCAGATCTGCATCATCTACTGAAGCTGTAGCATAAGAAACTCCTGGAACATGATACACACCTGAATTTTTGGAGAGCTCCCTTTTGCAGAAATCATCAAGTAAGGAAAAACGTTTGACCACCTTTATAGTATCACAAACAATATATAAATTAAAGAGAACACCTCCTACAATCATGACAGGAATGACAATTTTTAAATCACAACATTTTTGTGGCAACTGTGAAGGTAATAAGACATGTCTTACAATTGCATACCATGGTTAACAAACTCTTGAAGAACAAGTGGAGGTTCAAGTTTTTGAAAGGAGTTTTGATCAAAATGGGAATGATAATTCATGTGACTTTGCACTTCCATCAGCAATTAATGGCTTTGCAACTGAAACAGATATGAGAATGTAAAATCATCACCAGGCCATTACAAATCCAATACTGATAATTTCCTAAAAGCCATTTAGGCTGCAACTTTCAGCGTAAATCCTAAATCTTATAAATCCTAAAGCTAAGAAAAGAACCTTATAAGTCCTAAATCTTTCTTCTTTATAAGTAAACTATATAAATACTATAATTAGTTAACACTCATAAGTGAGCCTAGCAAAAGAATTAGACATGTTTCAGGCAGATTCTTTAAAACCAAACCAACAGAAAACACAATTATAATCTCATTCATAATTGATAAGTAAACAAAATTCATTCAGTAAAGCAAAAAAAGGTGGGTGTAATTGTAGCACATAGGAAGTATACAAAACAAGAGCCAACAAGGAACAAGACAAAGAAGAAAAAGAAAAAGAAAAGTCATAGCTAAAATTCCATATCCAATTTTCTCAGTATTTCCAAACTAGTCTCCTTTGAAAAAGTACTCCATAACTCAAATTAAATTCAGACCCTTTTTATAATTCACCAGTCAATTACACCCAAAACACACAAACACTCCAAAAATCATTCAAAACCAATGAAACTCTAAGACATAGAGACCCACATTTGAACCATGAAACAATTGTTGATTTTCAAAAATACCTAAAACTTGTTTGCCAAAATTAAGGAATACCCAGAAGCTAAAATGAAGAGATATCCTTAAAAGTACCTTAATTTAACACAACCAGAAAAGATGTGAACTTTGACACTCCCCAAAGCTGAAGTGTCAGACTTTGAGTTTAGTTTCTTCTTCTATAAAAAATAAAAATAAAAACTTTGTTTCTTTCACACAGTGTGTGGTAAACGCCTTGGACTTACAGGTTGAACAAAAGAGTGAGATCGTGCTCTTTTCTGATCATGTTTATGCCTTCAAGACGAACCACCATTGGCACTTTCAGCATAACCTTCAAAACTAGACCCAACAAAAGTTAACTCTTCAGCAAATGGCTTGGAGGCAATAAAGTTATTAAATTAAACTGAAGGTGAAAGAAAAGTAACAATTTAAAATGTTATGATAGTTCAATTATCACAAACAGTCTTTTCCATCATTCCTTTTTCCATTTAATTTTTCATTAAAAGATGTCAAAAACATTCATCTCTCTGAAATTAATTTCCGTGAAATAATTTTAGTAAATGTTTTACAAAATTTATTCAGAATTAATTTTCTAGCCTCTTTTGTACGCACTTTGTTTGATTGGTCTGGAGCTTGGTGATTCATATCTAGTCATTTAATTCCAATGTTCATAGACTCTTTTGTCTTGTACATAATTTCTAGTCATTTTGTTATTCTTTTGGCTAATTCATGCCTTTTTTGCATGAAATAGTTTTTTTTTTTCAATAAATTATTCTTACCAATCAAAAAATCATGATATATCATCCAAATATAAGAGGAAGAAAATGTAAGCGTTAAAAACACAAAATGCAACAATTTTATGGCCTAGAGGACATAGTACTAATGAGAAGATTAACCATGTCCAAGAAAGTAGAAACTATTGAGAATGAATTGTTGGAAAAAACATATTTGTGTCGCATACAAAACATACGTACCAAAAAATTAACGGATCCACTTCATTTGCAATTGATAACATGCACTATGTAAGTTTCAGAATATAGAATCAAGAGAGTGTACCTTGGTACAGAAAATTTCAAAACCGAAGATGATAAGTACTCGAGAACACTTTTAATCTTCACTCCAATTCCACTTGTGCCCAAGATGTGTGGTCTCTCAATCAGTTATATGTGTTTTTAGAGAGAATGAAAGAGTGTTTAACACTCACATACATACCACTTCATGTACTTGTTAATTCTTACAAAATTCTGTATGTTTCTCTCCTTATAACTGATTATCTAATTGGGCTAGCCGTTTGGGTTTTAGTGTGTGGTTCGGAGTGGGACCAAAAGTGAACAATTAAGACACTAACTCCAATAGACCTTGGGCTTTTTTGTCAACTCTTGACAAGTCCAAAGTTACCATTAATTATATTTAATACCACTATATAAATATAATTGCACTCTAGGCCTTATTAATAAATTATGTCCCAAGACTTTATTGTACATGTAACCCCTTAATAAAATATTCGTAGTAATACAAAGTCATGAATGTAGACTGCCACTTTGTGAATTACTACATCTTAATCTTTGAGTACCCGGTTTAATCCATTTAAGTTATTCATCATATATTTATGAAATCCAATTCCATAAATATATACTTTAGTAATACGAAAGTGGTTAAGCCTAACTCTCTGAATAACTGAACCCATTAAACTTATCTCAAGGGAATATTTTATATCTCCAGGGAATATTTTACATCTCTGTTAAGAGACTATGAATTTCATCTTGAAAATATATGTTCCATCAACACTAAATGTGGCTGTCCAACATACTGAGATTTTGACCGATACTTTAGATCTCACTCCTAATATATCAAAGCAACCTATACTTCATGATCAGGTCCATTATTCTCTCAAGATTAAGAGTTCATGTAAATATAAGTCATGGGATTTATTATTCATTTGACAGTCGTTAGGAGAATAATAAATTTCACAGCGGTCCTGTTTAATATGTCTTAACTCTTAAAACATATTAACATATCAACTAGAAGTCTCCATTTCCATGATCAAGACAAATTATCTTAGTTAATATGTTATAGTCTTCGCAGATGAAATGTCCAATTTCATCACCGACTACGAACCAAAATTTTGAGTTTACAAAGAACTTGTGATTTATATCTTCTGTGACTAAATCACATACTTGCATCTCATGGACTATATGATAATGTCCGAATATTCATGTTACCATTATTTTAGATAATAATAAAACAACTTTATTAATTACAATATTAAGTCATTCATCATGATATACATAATGTCATACATAATAGCATACATGGAATATTACAATGGGATTTAAGGGCACTAATCCTAACATAAACCTGAGATAATTGAACACAAACTAACTTGTTTTGCAGCATTGACAATTCCACTTGCTATCATATCACATTTCATTATTCCTCCAAAAATGTTCAATAAAATTGTTTTCACCTTCTCGCCAAAAGTCAATATTTTAAATGCCTCAACCACCTTCTCTCTCTCTCTCTCTCAAATTTTAGATTTATACAGAATAATTTACAATAACATTGAATTATAGAAGTAAACACAAAAGGAGGGAAAAGAAAGGAAGACTACTTATAGCCTTTGAAGACCAAGAGACCCGAAACCGAAAAGTTGGAGGGCTTTGTCACTTCACCAGCCAAATTCTTTAGCTCCACAGCAGCAACAAAAGTCATTTTTTTTTTTTTTTTTTTGCTTAAGAAGCCTCTTTAGCCAATTTTTGATTCTACACACGTAACCCATTATTCTTCCCTAAAAGCTAAACATGTTCCAACTTAAGTTTCTCATTCTCAATCTTCTATCCAAACAAACAAACACAACAATGAGTTCCAAAAGTACAGACACTTGTCAAAATGTAGAATGACACATAAACAATGTGCTTTAATACCAGACAACTGTGTAGTATATTTTGCAGATGAATCAACAAATTTCACAGGTTAAGTGGGTCAAGCAGCTAGATCTTCTACAACGATCACATGCTAGCCATTTGTGACTTAGATTTTGCCAGATGGATCCCCATGGTGTAGAAGACGAGGTGTTATTTGTATGTTATAAACAGGAGTCTTAAATTGGGCCAAAAAGGAGGAACCCATGATAAGAACAATCAGGTCACTGCCATAATCACAATTCCACATATTACAAATTTTCAATCACAAATACTCATATAAGCATAATAATTGCTCAATTAGTAAATACTAATAAGGAAAAACAATACCCAAGTTCTATATCATATAAATAATTTAAATTCAAATCTAGTCTCTCAAATAATAATAAAATAATGACAAATTCTTCAAAAAGATATACAACCAAGTTTGCAATGAAAAATATCTTTCCTCAACATCATCAGTAGCCTAAGGCATGCAACATTTTAACCTGAAATAAAAAGAATAAACCAATGTAAAGGTCAACTAAAGTAGATGACAAAAATGTGTACAAAATAGTTTTAACATCCAAGTAAAACTTTAACATTTTTATTTTTCAACAATATCATAGCTAAGAAGATATGAAAGCTTTATGTATTTAACAAAACTTAACTTGCATCAAAACTCAACTTAATTTTCATTCCCAAGATCTCCAATAGATTCATCATTGCTAGATAAATCCTTTTTCTGATCTGATTTGAAACATCATCATCACTATATGTTTCTTCTTCATGGTTGGAGTTTGTATCCCATTCCTCATTAGACAAGTCATCATTGATGAACATACTTCCATCAAGTTTCACATATACATCATCAACAGGTATTAAGTCTCCCAAATCTATTGCTGGCACATCATCTCTATGTAACAAAGTTGCATCTTCATCATTTTCTTGTTGAACTGTTGCATTAACCCCAATACATTCACTTTCTTGGTATACCTCATCACTATTATCTTCTTCATTTTCTTCGTGCACTCTCTTTATGCCTGTGGGAATATCATACATGTTTCTATGTGTTATATGTTGCACCACTCGCCAACTACTGCCCAATTTGGTATCATTCAAGTAAAAAACTTGTGAAGCTTGGCATGCTAGGATAAATGGATCAGAATGATACCATGTACGAGATGTATTCACACTTGTAAAATGTTTATCCCTTTGCATTCCTGTTCCAACTCTAGCGTCCCACCAATCACACTCAAATAAATATATATATGATTGTTGCCCAAGTAGTTTAGCTCCAAAACGTTCCTCAACTCACCATAGTAGTCAATTTTTGTTACACCATCTTCACCCGAAACAAAGACACCGCTATTTTGGGTACGACGAGTATGTTCACGGTCTTTTGTGTGGAACCTAACACCATTCACAATGCAACCTTTGTAAACTACAACTAGAGCATTAGATCCGCATGTAAGAATATATAATTCTTGGGACACATTTGTCGCATTTACGATTTTGAAACCAATTTTCGAATTCAACTTCATGCTTATGATCAATGTCAATGATGCCTTCTCCTTGGATCTTCAGATAATGCTCACTACATTATAAATACATATAAGTACTTCATTTTATTTTCAAGAAACATGAAAATTTTATAAGAAAAAAAAAATCAATGGATCTTCAGATAATGCTCACTACATAATAAAAACATATAAGCACTTTATTTTATTGCTAAGTAATATGTAAATTGAACAAAAAAAAAAATCAAAGAAGCACTTACATTTTGTACAAATCAATTTATGAGCAATTGCTAAGCACATACCATCGAGCCCGTGTGAGATGTGTATCATTAAGTCTTAAATATTTTGCTGCTCTTAAAGGACGTACTGGTTGTGAAAAAACAGACAAGCCTACACCCCTTTCCCACTGACAGTTGTCGCTATTCCGCTCCCCACAATTCCATATGGTCTCAATCTCATGAAGATACATGGAGCAGAATGTCAAACATTCATTAGATAAATATCCCTCAGCAATTGACCCTTTTGGACGTGCTCTATTTCGCACAAACCGCTTTAATTTACCAAGAAACCTTTCAATTGGATACATCCAGCGAAATTGAACAAGTCCTGCAAGCTCTACCTCTTGAGGTACATGAAGAGCTAGATGTTCCATTATATCAAAAAAAGCAAGTGGAAATATTATTTCCATTTTGCATAAAATCACAATAATGTCTTCCTTCATTTGATTTAAGGCATCTAACTTCAATGATCGTGAACGCAAGTCCTTAAAAAATAAACACAATTCAATCAATGTTGTACATATATTATCATTGAAATATCCACGAATTGCAATAGGAAGTAAGCATTGTAAGAGTACATGAAAATCATGGCTTTTCATTCCTAAAATCTTACCCTCATTAGTGTTCACGCATCTACTAATGTTAAATGCATACCCATTAGAAAACTTCACATTTTTCAACCAATCACAGAAACTTGTATTCTCAGCTTTTGTCAATGTATACTTTGCTTGTGGCATTTTATAGATGTACCAGTTTTTTGTAAGTGCAAATCTTTACGTATGCCCATATTTTCTAAGTCATTTCGTGCATTGGAAGTGTCTTTAGGTTTTCCTTTTCTACTATCATACATCAGTGTACCTAAGACACTGTCACATATATTCTTCTCAATATGCATGACATCCGAGTTATGTTTTAGTTTCAATGTTGACCAGTAAGGTAACTAAAAAAAAAAAAATACTTTTCTTTGCCTAATTCAACTCGATCTTTGTGCGCTTTCTTTTTCTTGTAGCTTCATCATTTCCAAATTGCACTTCTGGAACATTCATTAGTTGTTGTAATAGTTGATCTCCTGATAATTCATTAGGGGCTATCTTCAGTTCTATCAAAAAATTCTTTTTTTTTTTTTTTTTTTTGGCTCTAGTTATGCTCCTGAGGTAAGAATCGACGATGACTCATGTAACACAATTTGTGGCTAGGCTTCAAATAACTCGACTCTGTATTCTCGTTACATACAGGACATGCTAACTTTCCCTTGGTAGACCACCTAGATAAGTTCGCATGTGCAGGAAAATCATTTATAGTCCATAATAATGCTGCATGCAACTTCAATGAATGTTGCATTGACACATCATACGTCTTGATGCCTTCATTCCATAATTCTTTTAAATCATCCACCAATGGCCACAAGTACACATCAATTTTGTTTCCAGATGCCTTATGTCCAGGAATAAGTAATGACAAAATTATATACAGATCCTTCATACACCTCCATGGAGGTAAATTATATGGCATAAGTACTACTAGTCACATGCTATATGATGTACTCATGTTACCAAATGGATTGGAGCCATCGCTTGCTAAACCAAGTCTCACATTGCGAGAATCTGCAGCAAATCAAGTATGTTTTTTATCAAACTCTTTCCACACTATTGAATCCACAGGATGTCTAAGGTAATCTCTATCTTCAAGTCGCTCATCTTTGTGCCACCTCATGTCTTTAGCTACATCTTTCGACATAAACAATCGCTGCAACCTTGGTTTAATTGGGAAATACCTGAAGACCTTCCAAGGAATTTTTTTACCTTTACCGTTGTCCTCTTTCCATCTTGAAGTATGACATTTTGGGCATTCATCTTTATTAGCATGTTCCTTCCAGAAAAGTGTACAGACTTTTTTGCATACATGTATCAACTCATAACTAAAACCCAAGTCTCGCCTAAACTGCTTTGCTTCATAATACAATTTTGACAATGACTATCTAGGAGCGCTTGTTTTATCAAGTCAATCACCAACTCAAACGACTTATCACTCCAATTGCAAAGTTTCTTTATATGAAGCAACTTCATAGAAAAAGAAAGTTTAGAAAACTTCTTGCAACCCGGATAAAGCTCACGTTGGGCATCTTCCCACAAATGATCAAAGGGTCTTAATTTGTGATCATTGTTTGATGGACCTGGAGAAGTAGATGATTCACCTATATTTGCATCTGGAAATGTCCCCCTATAAATGTCATCTAACATTTCCCCAACCTCATCAATGTCCTCTGTTTGTGAATTATCATCATTATGCTCAGCTTGCACATGTTTAAAAAACAGATCTTCTTCCCCATGAAATATCCATTCAGTGTAATCCAGATCGAATCTATTCAAAATCAAATGAGTCTCCACCGCGTCTATATGGTGATAAAACCGATTTCTGCATTTACGACATGGACACTTAATCCTATCAACGCGATTCGCATGACCACGTGCCATGTTAATGAACTGCTTAACGTCTTTAGTATATCGTTTACTAATTCTATCAGTTTCATGCATCCAACTTTTATCCATCTTGATGTCCCTATCATAATTTCAACAAACACATTCTTACTTGAGATGAAGTGAACTACTTACCAAGTATAACCCAATTTTCTCAAAAATAAAACCAATTAAAAAATATAAACAAAACTGCTTGTTATTGAAACAACAACAATCATAATAGACTATTTTCAACAATAGTCTTGCTTTATAAGTAAAAACTATTCATAAAAGAAAGTTACCAAATTAAGAATTTTTGTAAGAGTTTAGTCATTAAAAGTTATAGAATTTTCTTTCATTTTAAGACTGATGCTTTTTATTTAAGTGGCTCATTTTACAAGGAAAATACCCTAAAACACCATTTTCCTTCATTTCAAAAAGACATTTTTTTTTAAGCTACAAACAATATAGTGGAGTTAATTTTTCAAAACACACAAAAAACTACAATACCCATAAAATGCTGAGAAGTTCCATTAATAATTTACTACACACCCCAAATTCCACTTGAGCAGGATACAAGTTCTTTTATCTTTTCTTTTCTTTTCTTTTTTTAAGTAATTATCAGAACAAGTCATTAAGGACATATCATAGCACGCATAAATGTGTGCATATTAATGCATGCACTTATGCATCCATGCTCGCATGTATATAACTTACTTTAAAAAATGTCTGCATGTTTGTATGGATATGATATGCAACTGCAAATCTAGTACAAAAAGATCCAAGCATAGCGGCATGGATGTAGAATTAAAGGGTGGGGTAGGAATTAGGTAATTGAAATGTAACATTGACCAAAAGTATGCAATACTATTGGATCTGATATTATCTTAAAGCTGGAAATAGGTTGGACAAACCTTAGCTATGCCCTCAATTTGATCTAATAGGGAAATTATGTGTCGTAGCGTTACTGACCGATACCACAACTAATGCAATTGTTTATTAAGGGCGCTAAGACGCTTCTTTGCATCAGCCAAATCAACCTTTAAGACAGCTATACTTTCAGTGGATTCACAGAATAACCGCAAGATCTGAATGAAAGTAAAAAAATAAATAAACAAACAAACAAATAACAACTTAGACAGACATTAATAGCAAAATTTCTCAGTTTCAATGTAATCACCAGGTTTTACTTACAATCACACCACATATGGAAAACCATTAATAATAATGGGACTTTTCTTGCTGTGATAGCTCTTCCTATTTTAGCTATCTTTTATATTTGTTTTATTTACTTCTTTTGTGTCCTCTAGTCCCTAATGACTATTGTGTCTGAAATATTGCACTCCCCCCCCCCCCCCCAAAAAGCCATCTCCTAAAAACAAGTAGACAGAAGTATCAAGGTGAGAAGAATAGTTAAAGAGTTTTTTTAATTGACAAGACTCAAAACAAAAAGCCCCAGAGATTTCTTAGAAAAGACCCTCCACCGGTACAGGGGAATCAAAACCCAAATAACCAATGACAACCCATCTTTAGACTTTATATAATATATGTCCAATATATCCAACCCCACAAACAAACATTAAACCCATTAAATAATCTCCATGCCCAATCAATTTGATCATGAATCAATAATCTCCATGCAAGTACCTATTAAATAAAGACATTTCACTTTCACATCTTCAAGCTCCTTAATATATGTACTTGTATTTTTACCATAGCCTGATAATGAATAAGTCCATCACAAAAAAAGTAGCAAAAATAAACACTATTTCCAATATTCATCTGTACTTGTCATTAATAGACAGACATACAAAAACCATAGAAATTGAATGAATGTGAAGATGGTAATTAAACTCCCTTCAACCACAAAATAACTATAGAGATAAAAACATTATGAATATCTAACCTTAACACGGTTTGTTGCGGCAACCCAATTACGTTTCCCAAATCGCTAACCTGCAAAGTACAACAGAAAAAAACACTCTCAATGCTCAAAGGTTGAGAATTCAAGGGTTGAAGGCAAAGAAGGTGATGGAAATAGGGACTAACCAAGCGCTGAAATCAGTCTCACAATTGACTTCAATAAGAACGATATTCACAGTGCAAATCGGTCTTGCAGTTGAGAATTGAGAATTGTGAGTGTGAGAAAAGTGAAAACGAATTGAGAAAAGAAAACCACAACCCAAAAATAAAACGGTGCGTTTTTTTGAATCTTCACGGTGCATTTTATGTCATAACATTTCTTTTCTTTTCAACTTTTTTTTTTTTAATAATAAAAGTTTTGGACTCTTTTACTTTGCCAACTGAGACTATATATATGGGCTCAGCTCATTTTTTTCATTCTTCTCATGGGCTTAGCTCCTAAATGCCCAAATTTCAATCAATCTAAAATTTGGGCTTACCTCCTTTTTTTTTTTTTTTTTTTTTTTTTTTTTTTTTTCTATAAAATCAATTGTTATTGTGCTTAGTATGTATCAAAAATGACAATTAATTTATAGGGAAATTGAATGAACAAATAATAATTTATTAGATCCAATGCCTCAACAAGTGAAATATCCTAAATAGCCTTTGCCTTCTTAGAAATTTCATTGTCATTATGCATTTCCTTGTAGTTTTGATAATTGTATTTGAGTAGATATAATCCAATGTTAACAGTTTGGCCTGTTTATTTGAAATTATATTTAATATATATTTGGATTAGGGCTATGTGCATGTTAAAGAATATAGTTATTTCAAGAGAAAGAAAATATAAATATGAACCTACATAGTATATATGTGTGGGGCAAGCTAGATGATCAAATTGAGAGAACATTGTCATATAGGTACACAACACATGTTTATCATGCGTCATTCTTAGATTTGAAATCTAACTGTTAGATTTGAAGAGTGTTGATGATGCACGACAAAATCAGTAGACCGGATGCTTCGGATTTCGATAGCGGCAATGATAATCTAACTGAAAACCTGGATAGACGAATCAAAACAGTCAGAGGCGATCGGGGTGGACCGGCCAGAAACCCTCCGATGACAAAGTCAGTGTTTTCTCTAAACTTTGGAAATCCCAAATACTTGGAAAAGTATTTTCGTACCTTCTTTGTTTGTCGATTGTTCTTCTTATATAATGCAGGCTGGGAACGGTTTATCGATGTAGTAACTGCTCCTATATTGTAGGATGTCGGAAGGTTCGGAAGTAACCTCCATAACTGCTATGGAGGTTATTTTAATAGGCCGTGCGTTTTGCAACGCGGTCATAGGAGGTGGTTTCGTGGCAATGTCCTTGGTTTTGTATATGTTCCAAGTGTTTAAGCCTCGTCCAGGGACGGTATGCAGTGATGATGTTTGTAGTAGGCCATCCAAGGGTCTTCCTGGACGGACGACCAAGTCCATGGACGAGCTTCCTGGGCCAGGGTGTCAAGCATTCCTTTGGACGACCTCCACGGACGAGCATAGAGAATCTCTAGGACACCATCAAGTGTAATGAAAGGTTGATTTTAGTAAATTTTGGTCACAATCAAACGGTTGGATTTAGAGAAAGGCGGTCAAAGATTAGTTAAAGTTGCTCAACCTGGTCAAACTTAATAGATGGTCTCGAGACCACTAGACTTGGTGAAATTCATATTTGAATCTTGATCATTGGGATTAAAGAGTATGATGACATATTGGTGGTGTTAGTGAAATTTGAGAACAATTAGATGGTTAGATTGAGAGAACATAGCTATATAGGTGCACAACACATGTCCATCACATGCCATCCTTAGATCTGAAATCTAACCGTTAGATTCAAATAGTGTAATGAAAGGTTAATTCTAGTAAATTATCCTCACAATCAAACAGTTGGATTTAGAGAAATGCGTGGTCAAAGTTTATTTAAAGTTGGTCAAACCCAGTCAAACTTAATAGATGGTCCCGAAACCACTGGACTTGGTAAAATTTATATTCAAATCTTGACCATTGGGATTGAAGAGTATGGTCACATATTGGTGTTGGTGAAATTTGAGAACAATTAGATGGTCAGATTGAGAGAACATAGCCATACAGGTACACAACACATGTCCATCACGCGCCATCCTTAGATTTGAAATCTAACTGTTGGATTCGAAGAGTGTAATGAAAGGTTAGATTTAGAGAAAGACGCGGTCAAAGTTTAGTTAAAGTCGGTCAAACTCGGTCAAACTTAATAGATGGTCTCGAGACCACTGAATTTGGTGAAATCCATATTCGAATCTTGATCATTGGGATTGAAAAGTATGGTGACATATTGATGTTGGTGAAATTTGAGAACAATTGGATGGCCAGATTGAGAGAACAAAGCCATATAGGTATACAACATATGTCCATCACGCGCCATCCTTAGATTTAAAATCTAACCGTTGGATTCGAAGAGTGCAATGAAAGATTAATTCTAGTAAATTATGGTCACAATCAAACGGTTGGATTTAGAGAAATGCGTGGTCAAAGTTTATTTAAAGTTGGTCAAACCCAGTCAAACTTAATAGATGGTCCCGAAACCACTGGACTTAGTAAAATTTATATTCAAATCTTGACCATTGGGATTAAAGAGTATGGTCACATATTGGTGTTGGTGAAATTTGAGAACAATTAGATGGTCAGATTGAGAGAACATAGCCATACAGGTACACAACACATGTCCATCACGCGCCATCCTTAGATTTGAAATCTAACTGTTGGATTCGAAGAGTGTAATGAAAGGTTAGATTTAGAGAAAGACGCGGTCAAAGTTTAGTTAAAGTCAGTCAAACTCGGTCAAACTTAATAGATGGTCTCGAGACCACTGAATTTGGTGAAATCCATATTCGAATCTTGATCATTGGGATTGAAAAGTATGGTGACATATTGATGTTGGTGAAATTTGAGAACAATTGGATGGTCAGATTGAGAGAATAGAGCCATATAGGTATACAACATATGTCCATCACGCGCCATCCTTAGATTTAAAATCTAACCGTTGGATTCGAAGAGTGCAATGAAAGGTTAATTCTAGTAAATTATGGTCACAATCAACGGTTGGATTTAGAGAAATGTGCGGTCAAAGTTTAGTAAAAGTTGGTCAAACCCGGTCAAACTTAATAGATGGCCCCAAGACCACTGGACTTGGTGAAATTCATATTCGAAACTTAATCATTGGGATTGAAGAGTACGGTCAAACTTATTAAATGGTCCTGAGACCACTGAACTTAGTGAAATTCATATTTGAATCTTGATCATTGGGATTAAAGAGTATAGTGACATATTGGTGTTGGTGAAATTTGAGAACAATTGAATGGTCAGATTGAGAGAACATAGCCATATAGGTACACAACACTTGTCCATCACACGCCATCCTTAGCTTTGAAATCTAATCGTTGAATTCAAAGAGTGTAATGAAAGGTTAGATTTAGAGAAAGACGCAGTCAAAGTTTAGTTAAAGTTGGTCAAACTCGGTCAAACTTAATAGATGGTCTCGAGACCACTAAATTTGGTGAAATCCATATTCGAATCTTGATCATTGGGATTGAAGAGTATGGTGACATATTGGTGTTGGTAAAATTTGAGAACAATTGGATGGCCAGATTGAGAGAACGGAGCCATATAGGTATACAACATATGTCCATCACGCGCCATCCTTAGATGTAAAATCTAACCATTGGATTCGAAGAGTGCAATGAAAGGTTAATTCTAGTAAATTATGGTCACAATCAAACGGACTGGACTTGGTGAAAGTCATATTCGAAACTTAATCATTGGGATTGAAGAGTATGGTCAAACTTATTAAATGGTCCTGAGACCACTGAACTTGGTGAAATTCATATTTGAATCTTGATCATTGGGATTAAAGAGTATAGTGATATATTGGTGTTGGTAAATTTGAGAACAATTGAATGGTCAGATTGAGAGAACATAGCCATATAGGTACACAACACTTGTCCATCACACGCCATCCTTAGCTTTGAAATCTAACCATTGTATTCGAAGAGTGTAATGAAAGGTTAATTCTAGTAAATTATAGTCATAATCAAACGGTTGGATTTAGTGAAAGCTGCAGTCAAAGTTTAGTTAAAGTTAGTCAAACCTGGTCAAACTTAATAGATGGTCTCGAGACGACTAGACTTGGTGAAATTCATATTCAAATCTTGATCATTGTGATTAAAGAGTATGGTAACATATTGGTGTTGGTGAAATTTGAGAACAATTAGATGGTCAGATTGAGAGAACATAGCCATACAGGTACACAACACATGTCCATCATGCACCATCCTTAGATTTGAAATCTAATCGTTGGATTCGAAATCTAACTGTTGGATTCGAAATCTAATTGTTGGATTCAAAGAGTGTAATGAAAGGTTAATTCTAGTAAATTATAATCACAATCAAACGATTGGATTTAGAGAAAGGTGCGGTCAAAAGTTTAGTTAAAGTTGGTCAAACCTAGTCAAACTTAATAGATGGTCTCGAGACCACTGGACTTGGTGAAATTCATATTCAAATCTTGATCATTAAGATTGAAGAGTATGGTGACATATTAGTATTGATGAAATTTAAGAACAGTTGATTGGTCAGATTGAAAGAACATAGCCATATAGGTACACAACATATGTCCATCACGCGCCATCCTTAGATTTGAAATCTAGCCGTTGTATTCGCAAAGTGTAATGAAAGATTAATTCTAGTAAATTATAATTACAATCAAACGGCTGGATTTAGAGAAATAGATGGTCAAAATTTAGTCAAAGTTGGTCAAATCCGGTTAAACTTAATAGATGGTCTTGTGACCACTGGACTTAGTAAAATTTATATTCAAATCTTGATCATTAGGATTGAATAGTATGGTGACATATTAGTGTTGATGAAATTTGAGACCAATTGAATGGTCAGATTGAGAGAACATAGTCATACAGACACAACACATATCCATCTCACCCCATACTTAGATTTGAAATGTAACTGTTGGACTTGAAGATTGTAATAAAAGGTTAATTCTAGTAAATTATGATCACAATCAAACTGTTAGATTTAGAGAAAGGCACAGTTAAAGTTTAGTTAAAATTGGTCAAACTCGATCAAACTTAATAGATGATCTCTAGACCACTAGACTTTGTGAAATTAGGTTTAGTGGGAAGGTTTTCAGTGGATTATTGGGTATTGGCATAGTTGTTAGAAAATGTTAATAAATAAATAATTTTGAAAGATGATGAACATCTTGTTAACATTGACTTAGATAAAATTGATTAAGCAAAATGATGAAAAAATTTATTATTTTGGCTCATATATCATGTATTATTACTTCTGATTTTAATTAATTTGAATATGTATGTTATAAATATATTTTAATTTGATTTATTTACTTACTTTTGGTAAATATCATTACATAATTGATGATTGAATTGGCTATTAGTTGAATATATTATGAATTTATAATGAATATACCTTTTATGTATTTATAATGAATTTATTAGTTTGGTAAATATTGACTAATACCTTTCTTATGATACATGATACAGAAAAATAAAAATTTGATTCACGATACGATTCACATTTTGATAACTATGAGAATTAGTCACTATTTTGAGTAGAATTAGAACTTTCTCAATTTTTATTATTTTATCGATTTTAAGTTTCAAATGGGTAACATTATGATTTGAGAGTATTTTGAAGCAACAAGCCCTCCGTTGTCTCATTTTTTCATTTTTTAATTTTTTTTAACAGATTTGAAAGTTTTAAATTACTTTGGAGGCTTCAAGTTTATTTTGGTCATTATATAAGTTTAGGGGTATTTTGGTCATTTTGATAAGGTTAATGGTATTTTAATCATTTCAAACATTTTAAAGGAATTTATTTCATTTTAAATATTTTAAGAGGCATTTGGAGGGTTTGATAAAAAAAAAAAAAAAAAATCATATTATACCAAAATTGTTTTGGCCACATATTAGTGACGACAATCTTTGTCTTCATTAAAAGATCCCTTATAGCGATGACCTAATTCGTTACTAATATAAAATCTACTTCCCTCCAATAATTCCCACTACTTTTTGAGAGTGAAAATTTTATCCTCCATTATATTTAGGTAGATATATTTGCGACGACATGTTATGTCATTGCTAATAGCCTTCTAATAGCGACCACCAATATGTCATCACTGATAAATAAAGCATATATATAATATATTTACTATATATAGACATGGCAAAACGGGCGGGTCGGGTCGGGTTTGGGTCGGGTCAATCGGGTTGCGGGTCGAGTCGGGTCGGGTTGACCCGTATTTTTACATGAATTTTTTTTCTTTTTTCTTTTTTATTTTTATATAGAAAACAACATGTATTTGTCATTTAGAAAGTTATGTAACAAATTATTTGATGTAAAATGCATTATTTTGAATTCACCACTTATATCAAGAATGAACTCAGTTAAATTTATTAATACTTATTCAATAATTTTAAAATTATACAAATCTTAACATTGCTATCTAAAACATAATAACACAAAGATAAGTAAAACAAATACACAAGTTTTATTTCTACACAATATCAACATTCCAAAATATAAAAAAAAATTACAAATGACTTATTGGATAACTCATTTGATAAAGAATAAACACATATAAGAAATTTACAATCTTGAAAATTAATTTTATAATCTATTATTAATTGAGGTTGACACTCTATTTCAATTTGAAATATACATTAAAGTTTGATTGCTTACTTATTTATTCATGGTTTCTTTTATGAATATCATATAATTGTTAAGTAACACACACTTTAGGAAATATCATAATTTATATTAAAAAGCCATTTATTTTGGACATAAATTGTTAAAAATAGGTCAAAGCATTCATAATTTATGTTAATTTGATACTTTGGCTTTACTATGTTCACACTTGTGAATGTTTCTCACACATGTCTACAATTTTAAATCTATGTTTTTAACTTTATTGTAATCAGATTATCTTTAAATCTATTTGATATCTAAAAATCTTTACTCATTACAGAATGCTCAACCATTTATCTTTCAATTATTTGCATGCAGTTATGTAAATGTATCAATTGTTTCCTTAAAGCTCACAATAAACAATTAAACCAATATTGTCTTAATTTTACTATTTTTTTATTACTAAAAAAAAAAAAGTTTTAAAAAAAAGTTTTGGGTTTGGGTCGGGTCGCGGGTCGGGTCGGGTTGACCCGTAAAAAACACGGGTTGGGTCACGGGTCAACCCGTTTTTGCTTAAGGTCAAAAAAATCGGGTTCGGGTTGAGTATTTTTCGGGTCGGGTCAAAAAATTCTGACCCGTTTTACCATGTCTAACTATATATTTTTGGCCACATGTCTGTGACGAAACATAAGGTCGTCACTAAAGATGATTATTAATGATGATAGATTTCGTCATTAAAGTAGACCTTATTTTAGCGACGTAAATGTCGTCGCAACAAAATTTATTGTCGTTGTTAAAAGTTTCCCTCCATTTTCCAAAAGTAAATAAAATTCCCTCCATGGCATTAGCAACGACATATTAGTGACTACCTTAGTGTCGTTGCTACAATACACTTATTAGCGATGACCATATATTTTCGTCGTTAATGTATGCCTAATAGTGACGACTTTTTGGTTGTCGCTAAAACATTGGTCGCAAAAGACCAAAATTCTTGTAGTGAATTAAGGAGGTGCTGCCATGTAGGAAAAATGCCCATCTAAAATTCAACCATGTGCACAATTAAAAAGCGATAAATTATATTGTTTCACAACCTTAACACTGTTTGAGAGCCTCTCAGTATAAAAAGAAAACAAACTGCTTGATAAATTAGTAAATTATGTTCAAAAGGCTTGCCCCAATTCGGAGAAAGTGAGAAAAAAAATTCTAATAAATAAGTAAATTACACGATAACTATGATTTTTGTTTGAGTGTTTCGATTTAACTATGATTTATGTTTGAGTGTTTTGATTTAACTATTTATCAAGTACAAATTTTGATTTATTTAACTCTCTCTTGGATTCAATTGTAGATTTCATTTGTCATTGGTTGATTTCAATTTCAAATCTGTGTAATAAAAAATTAAAAGGTTTTTCTTTAGCTTTTTTTTTTTTTTTTTTTTTTTTGGGTTTGCAGGTGGAAAGACAAATCATTGGAAGCAATCCAAGTCTGAGTAGAAGTAGTACTACCAGGTATAGTTCCCACATTATTGGAACCATCACAGGCAATTTTTTTTTAATTGAAAGTTAAATGTGCTTTATGTTTGGATATTTTGTTGGATTGATTTGATTTTTAGGTATTTGGGTTAGAATTTATTTTGGGTATTTGGGTTAGGATTTTTTTTTCTATTTGTTTTTTTCTAAATATTAGTGTTTTTCAATAAAAAAAAGGTTAAAATTTAATACAAACGAAAATTCAATTGAGGAATTGAGAGATTAAGATAGAGAGAGACAGATATAGAGAGAGACATAGGTACAGTCCAATAAAGTTTTTTTTTTTTTTTCTTAGATCTGGGTAGAAGACAATATTACAATTCCCTTTTGTTATTTCACATGACAAACCCCCTGACCAACATAATTATTCACGCAATTGCATCCTTTAAACTTTAAAGTTTGATCAACTATATTAAGGGTTTGCACTAAACACCGTTTAAAGAAATAAGAGAGATTTTTTTTCTTATTAAGGTTTTGCTTTAAAATTGGTTTTAATCAACAGTCACAACCATAATCAGAGAAGAAGAAGAGAAAGGCGGTGGAGCAAACACAAGCAAAGAAGGGGAAATATTTTTTATTTTTTCAAATCCACAATTCTTATAATATTGCCAATAGGTATAACCCCAAAAAATTGAAAAACAAAATTGATGGATATTTTTGCGTTTTTCTATATAAAATTATGAATGAAATAATTAATTTTTGAATGTGAGTTTTAAAATATTTTTATGTATTTCTCTTTTATTTAATAAAACTCAATTACTGGATATGTAAATTCAAGTGCTATTTGGGAAGATAGGAAGTAGTTTGTTCCTTTTAATATTTCCCAAGTTTTTTCTTTTTTAATTTTTAAAATTTAAATATGCTTGATTGGTCTTTTTCCTCCTATAACTGATGCTTTGATTTTAGTATTTTGTCTCTTTATTTGTTATTAATTTTTCAATCTACCTAGAGAGGTTTAATTAATTTTTGGTTGTTTAGAGTGCTTGGTTGACCCCATAGCATTTGCTGCTAAACATGTTGAAATTCTTCTTCTCCTTTCTTATGTGAGACATTCGGTAATTTTTCCTATTTGTTTGTAGGACTGATTTTTCTATTTGTGTATAGATCAAAAAGTAGAAAAGGCGAAGAGAGAATCAAAAGCATGTCCAACAAAGGATGTAATTTCACCATGATTGGTTGGAGGTTTGGAGTCGACGGAATGCCCCTTCACTTTCTTCAAAACAATATATCACTAACATAGGTTGTATTTCTTCTTCACCTTTCTAATATGAGACACTCTGTACTTTTTTCTATTTGTTTTTAGGACTTTCATTGCTTCTGTTAAATACCTCTTCACACTGATCTTATTTTAAAATAATTTTTTATGCCATTTTTTAGTGTATACTGCCATGAATAGCATGAAGATTAGTTTTCTGGTGCTTATTAATTATATGTCTTCTGGTGCTTATTAATTATATGTTACTGAATCACACTTAATACAGAATACTTCTTTGGCCTTCGAATAGTGACATGCATTGATCTCACAACTGATATGGTTTATGTATATTGTTTATCTTAAATTTTTTTTACAAAGATTGTTTTATCTTAATTGATTGCACCTTGAATTTTACATATGATATGATTGTTAGATTACCAAAATCTTCAAATTTATTAATTTTTTTTCTTTGATTTTTAATTCAGTTACTTCTTTATTTTGTAGCCTTTGAAATGAATTGGTTTTGCTTGGAATATTTGGATTCATTTTTTTAGGGTACTCCAGACTTATAATTCAAAAGCTATGATATTTAGATTGTTTTAATAGTTGGGCTTCTAATTACTCTCTTATGCTATTGTCTTCACAATTAGGTTTGTTGTCAATTTAGGGATTTCGTTGAAATAAAGGAAACGGCCTAGAAGATCAAATTCTAATTGAATTGTTCTTAGGAATTTTCAGTTTTGGGGTTTTGCTCCTTTGCTTTCATGAATTTCAGTTTCATATTTTGTTTTGTTTCTGTTTTTTTGGTTTGCTATCTAGGTCATTAGAGAAGAGAAAGAAGGGTTATTAGATAAGAAGAGAAAGGTAGTGGAACAAACACAAGCCAAGAAGGGAAAAAGCTTTTATGGTGATTGTTGGACAATAGGTGTTTTACATGCCCAACAACACGGTTTTTATGGTATAATGTGGGTTGATTTTTTAACAACTTAAACCGTTTCACACCACTTAATAAAACCCCTTAATTGCCACACCCTTAATCAAATGACACCCACCTCAAAGAAAAGATGAATTCCCTTCATTCGGCAAAAGAAAAAACGGCAAAATAAAATCTCTTCCTCCTTCCAATTTTCAATTTGACACCCATTCTGTTTCGCTTCTTTTCTGCAGCACCTATATACCCAAGGTCAGCATTTTGTTACTTGATGTGTTATACTCTTTATTTTGATGCTTTCTTCCTAATTTATCATAATCCGGTTTTTTTTTTTTTTTGGAGGCATCATGGGGTTTAGCCCTTGAATATGTGTAGAAAAAAACATGTTTACCCTTGAATAATGGTTAATTTTTCAATGTTACTGCTCTGAGCATCTATTATTTGAAACTAAAAAGTCTAAAACCCCTTTAATGTTTGTGCTAAAAAGTGATGTTTTCCGTTTGATTATATATTTGTTTAAAGGAATTTATATTTTTTTAAAGGAATGAATGAATTTTTTTTTTGGCAGTAGATTTTTTTTTTCACTTATTGAATTTGATTAATGCCTTTTTTTTTTTAAAAAAATTGGGTAAATTAAATAGCCAACATATTGCTTAAAATTATGTCGTTGAATATTTAGGGATTATTTACTAAAGATTGTTGTGTGGTGTACACATTAATGTTTAGATTAGTTTGTTAATCTTTAAAAAATGCTTTTTATTCTAAAAAAAATTGTTATGTGTAATTAATTTTACTTTTTTTTAATAAATCCAGATTAAAACATTTGCAAAACTTTACATACATCTACAGTTTCTTTTGTAGTCTCTCTTTCTTCTTATTCACTGTATTTTAAAAAATATCCTTCTTTGCCTGTCCTTTTGTCAAAGCACAAATTTTCACAGGTCTCTACCAGATACGATGGTTTGGTATTTTGCAAGAAGAGATAGAGAATCATATTGAAAGGTTTAGGTTAGCTTGATTTTCCTTTTGTTTATCTCTTTTTTTGGGGTTACGTTTTTTTTTTACTTGATGTCTTTGGGTTTGAATTAGTTTTTTCCCTGCACAATATAGTCAGAATAGTTTTTGACATATTTGGTTTCAATTAAATTTTTTTTCTTTAGTAAATTGACCTGTAAAAGTATTGTTTGTCTTATTTTTCTTAAAATTTTGGAACTTCACATTTTAATTCCATTGTACCTTTTCCTTTTTCTTGGTATTTTAAAAGTTTATGTGTTTTCATTATAGATAAAAGTCTATGTTACAAAAAATATATAACAAAAGCAGTTGATGAAGAAGAAATTAGTATGCATGTATTTATATATATATATATATATATTTTTTTTTTTTTTTGTGTCAGTAAATGGGTAACATTTAGTCAATGGGATTTGGATTTGAATTTGACGTGGTAGCTGTTCCTAATTGGTAGGCTCTCCTTTGAGTCCAGATTGTTTGATTAAAATTCCCAAAGGACCAAAACAAATTTTTGTTACTTGCCAAAACTTGCAAATCATATAATCCTGTTTCTTAAGATATGTGAATCAGTTTTGCCAATTGAATAGTGGTTAATAGTATTACTATTATATTTGTACTCCAGGTGATTTTAATGACAACGTAGTACCACCTTAGTACCATAGGTTGCCTATTCTCCATGACGCAAGTCACTACCATCTTAATTACTCTCTACACCATTTTGCATATGTGACCAAATTTACTTATAGATTTTTTCGTGGATGGAATGTGTATAGGAACTTAGTTTGTATTTTGTAGAACTTATTTTACATTGATGTTTATTAGAATTTATGTATTTTCAATATCTTTTTTTTTTCTTTTTATTTTTTTTTCACGTGTTTTTGTGGTAGCATAGAGGCAGATAAGATCATTGGTGGTTGTTCAAGAAGAGTTACTAAATTAAATTGAAAGGTTAGGATAGCATAATTTTCCCTTTGTTGCTTTTATTTTTAAATGAATGTCTTTCTCTTTTGTTAATGCTTGATAATTAAAAAAAAAAAAACCAAAAACAATACATGCAAATTTTCACATATGTACTCTCTGTAACCAAAAAAAAAAAAAAAAAAACTATTAAAATTACTTTTGATCATTTACAATGTTATCATAGAAAAAAGAATATGTATATATATATATATATATATATAAAATTCAATAGTAGCATGTCAAAGATTATATATAATGCAATGGTAGCATGACAAAGAAGGCGGATGATAATGTTTGAGAAGAGAACCAAAAGAAAATGGCATGGAAGACGAAATAATTTCCAAAATGTGTGTATTAAAAATGGTCCTGCACTAGTTAGGAAAAACAGGAGAATGGTCATGGGAACAATTGGAACCATTTTCTACCAGAGATTTATACTTATGTTTGATTTCGTTGCTCCAAAAGAATGGCCAATATGCATATATTATGCTATTTCTTGAGGCGCCAGTTAATTAAAGCATCAATCATTGTAGGAAACAAAAAAGTCCATCAACATTTAGAAAATACAAATGACACAATCCTCTGAAAGTTTTTTTTATTAAATATTTTAGAATTGTTGTGATATAATGTCTATAATATTAAAGTCTAGGCACCTCCCTATGCATAAAGTGTTTGGGGGTCTAGAGAGGAAATGGTTCGAGCTGTGAGGTTAGCAGCCTGTTGTAATTATTTCTCAAAAAAAAAAAAAAAAAACTATTTAAGTCTGAAGTTGGTTGATTTCAACACTCAATTAAATTGAATTATGCTATTGCTAGAATTTCATTATATTTAGAATATTTATCCTGAATATTACTTTTAATTTTGATCCCTGATTACAACTAATTGTGCTCTAATGTGTTTCTTTATTACATTATAGGGAAAGTTCTTCTTAGACAATTTGACAACATTCTTAAATTTCCTGGATTAATGGTCTGCATTTAGGCAAAACTCAATGATTTTTTTTATTCTATATTTCTTTGCTTGTTGCTTTACATTTTCCTTTGGTGTAGAATTTTGTGAGACTATTTACTACTGTAGTTTGATGCATTTCATGGATTAATATTACAGGATTTAAGTATCATAATATTTTAATTATAAATTATTGTTTGTCGAAGTCACCTATATTTGCTTCTACAAAAAACAAAGACAACTATAATCTCTCTTGGACCGCCATAATTTAATTTTGATAATCTTTTGGACATTTGGAACATGTTTTGAATAATAAATTATTGGAGTAAAAAAAACATAAAAAGAAAAAACACTTTCTTTTTGTTTGAGTGCATGGGTGGTAAAGGAATACAAATTTTCTAAATCTATTTCTAAAATGTCTATTTAAAATTTTGTTGACCGACCACGAAACTTCAAGATTAAATTTGGAAGTCTCTATGAAAGACTCTCTGGATTCACATCTTTTTCTTGCAAGTAATTATTTGATTATATTTTTTTGGTATTATCTTAATGAAAAAATGTTTATATTTTCAGTTACCATGTCTTTTGTAATAAATAAAAGTATCCCGCACATTGTGCGGGTTATAAGCTAGTATATATAAAAGTAGAGATCTCATGTGAGAAAGCATGAGATTCTGCCAAGTGACACATTGTATTATATTTTGTTAGGACATATGTGGATCATGTTAAAAACATATGTCATTTAGAACTAGCTAATTCTTTGACAAAACGCACTTTACTTGTAATTAAGTAGATTTAGAATGTATTTGATACTTCAAGAAACAAAAGTTAAAGTTCAAGTATTGAAACTATGCAAATTTGTCCAAGAATCAAGTGAAGAAGTGCTGTCGACAAATAGTTTGACAAATGTATCTATCAAGATTTAAGATGTGAAGCTCGATAGAGAAGCTCAACAGCTGTATTTATCGAGAATTACGAAAATCAGTTTTTTAGAACTATTTTTCACACATATCTAATTATGTGTTTAGGTTTTCTTTTCTCACAACCCTAGACATATATAAGAATTATTTTAAGGGCCGTTTCACTTGATGAAAAGGTTTTATGAAGGCATATTGTGACTGAAGACATATGCCCTAGTTCATCTTACTTTTGAAAAAGCTGCTGCATTTGTACTTCGTAGGGTTTTGTGACCAAGGAGTTTCTTGATTTTCATTGTGTGGATTAACTGAAGAACTTTGCAGCCAACATGTTACTCAAGTTGGTGTGTTAGTCACGTACTGTGCATTGAAAGGAAAGATTGTCATGACATTACAAGTCTAATTGGGTATTGGAGTAAGGGTTCAACTATAGGTTGGTATAAGGTATTAAGATTCCTTTACTTGTAGCCGCTTGTTTTGATAATAGTGGATTCTCGGGAGTGATGACCTTAAATTCACTCGGTGGAGTTTTGCCTCGATAGTTTTCCTCATTTGTAAACAAATCACTCGTGTTGAATTTATTTTCTGCTGCATATAACTTAGTTGGTGATTTGTTTGTGCAACCACGCTTATTGCATGTAATTGAATCTAATTAATTTCACTTGGCTAAATTAATTGGTTAAGTTACCAAAGGGGTCAATACATTCTTGAGCTATCACATTATTTTCATTTAGTCTTCCTCCTCATCTAAATTTAGCATTTATGTCAAACTATTAAGTAATAGCAAATGCATTTATTTCAATGTATTATCAAAATTCAAAGAATTTGTATACATTTATAACTTTATCAATATATATAAGAAGAGACCTCATGTGAGAAAGTATGAGGTTCTGTCAAGTGGTACATTATATGACATTTAGTCTTCCACCCTCATCTAAATTTAGCATTTATGTCAACTTATTAAGTAATGACAAATGCATTTATTTCAATGTATTAATAAAATTCAAAGGATTTGTATACATTTATAACTTTACATGCTTTGAATAGATACAGATGCATCTAAAAAGTCATGGGAAATGTAGGAATTAAGAAAACTTTTCAATTTTTTGCATAAGACTAACTTCAATGCAGAATTGCAAGAGTCGGATTTAATGAATTGGGTAAATATTATTTGTCTCCACATTTGTCCAATATAAATCCTCATTTCCATTATATGACATTTAGTCTTCCACCCTCATCTAAATTTAGCATTTATGTCAACTTATTAAGTAATGACAAATGCATTTATTTCAATGTATTAAAAAAATTCAAAGGATTTGTATACATTTATAACTTTACATACTTTGAATAGATACAGATGCATCTAAAAAGTCATGGGAAATGTAGGAATTAAGAAAACTTTTCAATTTTTTGCATAAGACTAACTTCAATGCAGAATTGCAAGAGTCGGATTTAATGAATTGGGTAAATATTATTTGTCTCCATATTTGTCCAATATAAATCCTCATTTCCATTGGACTTAAAAATTAAACTTCCATAATTTTTCTCGCAATATCTTTGTTTTTTCTTCTGTGAGGTAGGTTGATTTTCAAAAATATGTTCGTCTTAATAATTTTGTTTAGATTTTATGTATAAATTTTTACTTATGTAGCTTTGTAATGTATTTAGGCTTATTTTTTCATATTATGTGCCAATTTATATTTTTGGTTTTCCGTATGATGCATATACTTGATAAGAACCTGTTTTTGGTTGCTTTTAGTTCAATTAAAATTTGGAGGTTAAATTGTGATATTATTGCATCACTGTGACATTATTTTTGTTGTTGTTGTATCATGAAATTCTAGAAGTTTTTATAGCTAATTGATATATAAAACATAAATCATACAAGAAAAACACCTAGGAACTAATAGGTTTGTAAGTGACAATGTGAATTGTGATTTGGCGACAGTTCTTGGTTACTTAAATAAGAGGAATTTTCCCCCCAATTTATTTAATTTGAATTTAACTTTAGTAGAAAACTTCACAGATTAAGTCTGACTAACAATAAAATTATTCATGAAATTAATAAATCATAAATAATTTCTTACAAAATTTATCAAAATACACCTCGCATAGCGCGGGATATCAGCTAGTCTATATATATAACAATAGGTGAAGCTGAGAAAAACTCAAATTAGAATTCCAAACTAGAGCTTCAATTTTGTGCCATGTAAATAAATTTATGTGGGGACTATATTATAACTATTATTCTAGGTGTTCAATTCAAATATAAATTTTGCATCACCGGTCCAATTTAACTTCTTAATTTGTGTTCCAAGTGAGTTATTATGTCAAAGTTGGTAGTTTTAATTTTCATGCCAAACATAAAAACCAAAGAGACCAACGTAATACTAACACTTAAAGAGTCACTGAACTTGGATCAGCTTTTGTAGACCATTGAAATGCACTGTTTCACCGTCTATACTAAAATCAGGAGTTGGAGAGACAATCATAAGGCACTGAGAGGAAGAGAGGGCCCTTAAGGTGCAGAGAGAGAGAGAGAGAGAGAGAGAGAGAGAGAGAGAGAAATCAGAGTGCCACCACCACCTTCAAGCCGTTCTTATATTTCTTTCCTCAATCGTGATGCCACTTGCAATTATGAGTTAAGTTGTTTTGTCTTTGTTTTTTAAACATTTTTGTGATGGATTTATATATGTTGGTTTGTGGTTGTTATGCTTTGGGTGGGTGTGTTTTAGATATTTTGAAACATTTGAGTTGCTTTGTTTCAAAAAAGTTTTGTGATTCTTCACTCATGTTTTGTGTTGTCTTCAGTGAGAGAGTCACAGCTGGACGTTTCCTGGACCTTCCTGTGTATTTTGGAGATACTTTCAGTTGAGAGGTACGGAAATTTGTATTAGAAAGTATGCTTATGTGCAAGTTCTTTGTCTGGCTCGCTTTACATCCTCCATAAAGTTGGTGCTGAAATTGAAAGAGCATGTGCAACTTATATTAACGGTTTGGGTTTTAAGCAAGAATTTTCCCAATATGAAAACCTTTGCCATGTTGATGACGTTGATCATGACCTTAATTCAGAAAAGGCAGGGGCTATAGTTGTAAGTTGTCTTCTGCCCATGATTTATCAATTGGCTGAGTAGAAGAAATTGGAAAAATTATTTTTCATGTCATATTTCCTACTTCTCACTCATGCTTTCAAATAATTTATAAGTTGTTTGAGAGACCTTGGAATCTAATGTACAGTTTGCAGACTCTGTTCTTGCTCAGGTAAATAACTTATATATCTCTATAGTGAGTATAACAAATTACTATAGAATAAGTACTGGTTTTTCTTTAGTGCTATGACATGTTTTTTGATGTTGTTGAATGATGGCATGTAATGTGCAACTAATTGGGGCGATGAAAAGTGAAAACCATATGCAATTAACTAAGTTGCGTAGTTTATAATTTATGGAGAAGAGATATTATTCCCTTTTTATCAATTATGCAGAGATTTTTTCATCATGTAAAGGTGTTGTTTACCACAATACTCTTACAAATATTGATATTATGTTAAATGAGCAAATTGATTAGGTTTTGGGTTTGAATGGTCCAAATAAAAGTATCATTTTTCTATGATGCACTGTAAGATAGCTTATGGGACTTAGTTCAAGATTTTGTGTGTTTAAGAGGGGGCAATGGTTCTAGCAAAAGGGGGAAGATGGAAGAGGGAGGGGAAGTGGTTAAGCCTACTGAAAGGTGCATTGGGTTATCTGACCTCCTTTTAGTACTAAAACTATAATATAGATGTTCAATGGTTTGCACTAGGATTTTTAGAAAAATAACACTACTACACATTTAATGGTTTCTTTGCATTTGAACAAGAAAGCATATCAATATTATAAGCATATGCAAAAGAGTTCATCAAGCAAGGTATCTCTAATAGTTCCTAATTTGTAAAGGAATTAATGTATTTGAAATCAACATGAAACTTGGGGTATATAAAACAGATAATTTAAGGATTGCCAGATTGGAAATAATGGAGTTTGTCTGCAAAAGTTGGTCTAGGAACTCTAGGTGAAATTGAAATCTTTAATTTAATTAGATTCTCAATTTTGTGCTACATATCTCATTTAATTTTTAATTATTGTGGCAAGTGAATTTTATAAATATATATATATATATATATTACATATTTTAGAAATATATGATTTAAAAAAAGTGTAAGCTAATACCATATATAATTTGAATTTCTTCTAAAAGAAATTTATATTTTGAGTTATATAATTGTAATTGTTTTTAATTGTATCTGTGCATATGCATGGGGCTGCACACTAATCTATATATATAATAATAGGTAAAGCAGAAAGAAAATCCAATTAAATTTTCAATTGGAATTCAATTAGTGTCTAATTTTATGTCACGTGTCTCATCTAATCTAAATTTTAGAATTTTGTGCCAAGTGAGTTAATTTAAGTAAAAATTGAATTTCAATTAGAGTTTAATTTTGCGCCACGTGTTCCATCTAATCTAAATTTTTAAATTTTTGTGCCAAATTAGTTAATTTATTGTAGAAAACGAGGAGTCCAATATAATAAACCATAAAAAAAATAATTATATATATAATATGTAATTGTGATTATTTTTAAATATACTCGTGCATATGCACGGGGTTACACACTAGTATATATTAATAGGTAAAGCTTAGAGAAAGTTCAATTAGAATTTGAAATTAGAATCCAAATTTGCACCATGTGTCTAATTTTATGTAGAGACCATATCATAATTATCTATTTAAGTTTTTTTAATCTTTTTGCCAAGTGAGTTATTGAGTGCAAAATACTAAGAATCTAATATTAATGAACTATCAAAAAAAAAAAAAAAAAAAAACTAATCACATATACTCAATACAAATCATCACACAATAAAAATCACCGCACGTTCTATTAGAATTTGTTGATTTTGGTTTGGATACTAACAAGTGGACCTGAGAGGCTTCTTACAATAAAAATTACTAAAACGTACCAATCAAACCAAATATTTTTTATGAAATGAACTTAAGTAGTAACTTTGTTTTTTTTAGGATACCATAAGCAGTAGTTGAAATGCTATCAAGTTCTAAAAATCAAATGTATAACCTCTTCTTAATCTACAAGATTTGCATGAGATAACGAAAATTTTTCAACCATATATAACTTGCTTTTATATATGCAGGAATCGTCTTGCGATTGTGATATGTATTCATACCAGTTATTAAATGCATTAACATATAAAAGAAAATCGTTTCGAAAAGATGTTTGATGAATTTCTAAACAGTGAAGCTTCCCTTATAATTTTGGCTCTAAAATAAAGTATATTATGCCTGCAAGATTTAATAAAAATAAATAGAAATTACAAATTTTCTTTTCAATGGTATTACAATGTACAAAATCCAATATTAAACAAATAACAATAATGTTATTCCTTCCAAACAAATAAATTATAAATGAATGATAAATACTTCAATGTCTTATAGTACATTACTATACAACATGATCACAGGGCAGGCGTGAATGGTACACCTGTTGCAGGTAACCAAGAACTCCCAGCAATAAGACCTTTAACAGTGAAACGCAAGGCCACATTTGGGCTACTTATAACATGAAATCCAGGCCATCTCACTCTATATCTGGTGGATGAACGAGGCCCAAAATTCTTATACTCCCCATAGTACAAAGTACTTAGAGCAAAGCTGGACCTATCCCATGCCAGCCATCCCACTGGACTCACCAAGCTGTCTATATAAGTATGAAGAAATACTGTGCGGGAATATTGCATCCAGGGCCGGCCCAAGTACGTCTTGAACGAGCTAATGTAGGGCTTGAGGTCCGGTGCGGCCCGTACTTGAGAGTTTTGGATCGAAATCCCGGTGTTTTGATATGGGTCATTTCTACCTTGGGCCGTGATCACATTGACTTGGCCCTTTAGTGGCCTTCTTACATATATCATGCAATTTTGGAATACAACTGCAGCATTACCAAATATGAAGTCTATTGTGCCATAGATGTAGCATTCTCTATAGAATTGGCGCTGGGAATGGACCATGAGGGTGTCTTGATAACCTTGGATGGCACACCGGTAGAAGACGGAGAGATCCGAAGCTGATCGGAGCGCGACTGCTTGGCCCCTTAAAGGACCAGCAGTATTTCTGAATGTAATGCCACGGGCCATGAAGTGAAGACCATCAATGCCTTAAAAAAAATAATAAATAATTTTAGTAGATATAGAAATGGTCATAATTTTTTTTAACTGAATGAATAATTAGGTAAAAGAATGGTTATAACTTATACATAATTGTTTTTATGATGACAGACCTAGATATTTAAATTGTTGTATTATCATAGTAGATAATACACGGTTCTTATTAATGACCAGAATAACTTTATATATATATATATATATATATATATATATATATACTCTGGGTTCATCTTTTGCTTTAAAGTTTAGGCTTAATTTCTTCCACTTACTGATTGAAATTATATTTTTCATATAAAAAAAATTTGGAGGAGGCAAGCTAGTTTAATTTATAAGTCAGGATTAGACACATTCAGATTTGAACTTTTCACTTAATTTGCAGAGTCTCCAGATCGACCAATTACAATTAGTTGATGTTGATCCAGAACTCCTGATGGTATTTAAAATGTCCTGATATTATTAGCTGTGTAAATTGCATAGCAAAAGTGAAGTCTAAGTCCTATTCTTAGCCCCCCAAAAAAAGTGTTCTATTCCGTTCAAGACTTGAAACTCAATTTTCTCACACATGCATGCATAAATTAATCATTATTTGTGAAGCTCTCACTTACGTTTGAGTGCAACAAAAGGCAAAACTTGATTGTTTTCAATTTTAATTAAAAGCTTTTACATGCGTGAAATTATACTTAAGTAACATAAAAGGCATCGTAAATATTTTAAAATTTTAATATAGTAGTCGTATCTTAGTTTAAAAATAATTGATAAAGCTTCAAGCAATGTTCTATTGTTATTTTTTTTATGGAAAAGCTTCAAGCATTGTCCAAGACACTACAAGAATGTATTTTCGCAACAGTCTTTAACATCACTCATAAATAACTGACAAGAAGAGAAAGAACAAATAATCTTTACAAATATGCTATCAAAATTAATTTAGCAGTGAACATCAACAAATTAAGAAAAATAAATCCTTAATTTCTCTCAATCAAATTTCTTCAATAAACACATATTTCTCTAGAAATATGACATATTCTCATATGCATGGAGAAAAACAAGCAATAAATATACATATACTTAAAAGTAAATGATTCTCTTCATTTTAAATGGATTTATTTTATAGTTTAAATAGGTATCATTTTTTTTTTTTTTTAAATCAATAACAAAATGAACAGAATATGACTATCTCTATTTCAAGTGAAATGAAGAATTCTCAGTTGGCGAGATAAAGAAATCAAAATGCTTACCTGCAGTGGCAGAACTATAGGTGGTGTCTCCTGCTCCAACACTCCGGCCGTTTGTGATAATCGTAAACCTCATGCCATCACCAATAAGCATAATATTATTGTTATTGTTGCCAACCTCAATGTTTTCGAAATAAACCCCTCTCTTCACATGTATAACAAACCTCCCAGTACCTCTCCTCCTTGACGCTGCGTTAATGGCTGCTTGAACCGTCTTATAATTCCCGGAACCATCTTTAGCCACCACAAGATTTGCCTTTATTGAAGACGTTGATGCTTGCAACAGCTTCCTTTCATGCTTTGCAACCCAGCTTGGAAACCCATATGTATAATTACTTTCTTCGTCTAGAATAACACCATTAATGGCCAAACTATTGCTAATGAGCTCAGACACATTGTTATTGGATATGGTAGGTGAGATAAAGTCTGAAACATTTAACTCCAAAGACCCTAGTCGACACGTTTCTAGGTTTGTGAGGGCTGTGCTTAGCCAAGTTTGTGCATCAAAATCTGTACAGCTACGATTTGGGCCTATACCTTGAAGGGTACGGTTTAATTGCAAAATAGTGCACTCATTAAGTTTCAAACAATCTGACCAAGCAGCTTTTTGGCGATCGTTCTCAATTTTTTCTCTAAATTGCGAGGCATGTATTTGTGCACTCATGGCACGATCCAAGGCCACTTGGATCGCCATTTTTCTGAAGTCAGATCGGTTTTCTGGTGCAAAATCGTGGTGGCTGTTGTTCATGTAGTACTTGCATTGTTCAGGGTGTGGGGTTTTGTTGCACCACCAGTCTATGTTGGAGGAATTGTTGGAAAGGGCTGTGAAGAAGGTTGTAGAGAAGAGAAAGAATATTATGAATAAGAGTTTGGTGTTCATGGCCATGATTGTGTCTTTTTTGTTTCTATGATTTGGGTATCGAGGTTTTTAAGGGTCATATCTCGGTGGTGGGGGTTTCTATATGTAGGAGATACAGGTAAGTAAAATAGGTTGGCTTGTTTGAAAGATGATGAATGACAAGTATATAATACAGGTGCAAGGTTGACATAATTAAGATATTGCATCTTGACTTTACTTATTAATTGTGTGTACAGATATAATGTACCTTCTTTGCGTGAATAGTTGATCACACAATCGGGATAATCGATGAAGTAAGAGAAAAGGGACCAATCATATTGGAGTAAACACTAATTATTTACGTCAAGCTATTGCACCCAAAAAATAAATAAATAAATAAATAAAAGACCTATATTAAAGATATTACAAATTTTATTATATAAATTTTGCAAATTGATGTTTCCCTAATCATAAAAAGAAAAAGTTCAAATAAAAATAATTATTTATAGCGAGCTTGAATGGAGTGGGAGGGAAGGAGAGTAGAGCTCGTCGATCCAAACGTATTAACCATTATTAAGTTATTTAAGCGGCCCTAATAATACTCTTGCCACATTAATTTGTAAGTTTTTTTTATAGTAAAAATTTCAAATTTGTAGTAATTTTAGCATTTTTTTTATAATAAAAATAAGTATAATGACAGATTCATGTGAAAATGATGTTATTCAAAACACAACTTATTATATATTATCTTAGAAAGTTGAGTAAGAAAATCGTATTTATGTCATTGCTCAATATTTTATGCTTTTATGATCAATGGTTTAATGCACCGTGTTTTGAGCAGCTAACATGTTACAATATCAGACAGGTCGGTGGCTATGGCCTTATGACAAAGAAAAAGAAAACTTTTAGTTTAGACGAAAATTACAAGGGAAACAAAGATGTCTATTATATAAGATAATAGAATTTAGAAGTTCTTCTTGTTTTAAACAAATACTTGAGTAGGCTTGAATATATGAATCTATTTTAGATATATGTGAAAAATAAAAGGTATTATAAGTGAGTCTTATATATTTATGTATTTTTGTTGAGTGTATTTCCATTATATTCGAAGTAACAGTTTCTTTGAATGGAAGAAGTCATGCATGTTGAAGTCACTCAAACTAGGTGTCTAAACTGACCTTAAATTTGGGTTAATCCACGTTCTTTCTAGTTTGTAGAGTAAGCAACAATCTCTTTTGTTATTAAGTTCAACTATGAAACTTCAAAGAGAATATGAACACTACTAATTAACCAATTAATGTTTACTTAAAGATTATGTATATTTATGTGTGAACTTTATGACAAACAATTGGAACTCTATTTCATTGTCACCTTGTTCATTTATATATAATGATTTCAAAAGCTTAAGAGAAAAGTTTGCATGTGAAAGGTATAACTTAGTTCAATAAGCTAGGTTGATTTACCTAAGGATTAACACTTATGGTAATACCCAAATTGTTATCATTGTAAAGATGGCCACTTTACATATATAGCATCAACATGATAGAGGTCTTTTTATTTATTATATACTTATTTTGTCTAGTTTCCATGCTAGCAAGGTTTGCTAATAATGTCCAGGATTTTCTTGATTTGGATGGAAGATAAATACATTCACAATTACTATGACCATTATATATATAAAACCTAATTACTTCTTGTTGGGATAACATCAACATTAATTTACGTGAGTTATTTTTATGTTAATAAAATAAACAAGTGTCAGGGATTGATAAATGGGTAACATAATCAAAAGAGTACGTGAATAATACACTACAGCATTACTGAATTAATGAATGGGCAACAAAACACTGCATGTGTTGCGAAGAAAATGGGAGGGAGTACAGGTGAAGGAAGGAAGGAAGGAGGGAGAGAAGAATGGTTTTTCTCCTGTTTGGGTTGGTTGAAAATGCATTGTCGGAAAGGAATTACACGAGAAACACAATTCTTCACTCGTTATATGGTCCCTTTCATTCGAATGAAAGGGACCATATAACGAGTGAAGAATTGTGTTTCTCATGTAATTTCGTGGGTTGCAAAATGCATGATCGGAAAAGGAATTGTTTGGGAAAGATTAAAGGAACCAGAAGGAGGGAAAAAAAAAAATGGTGTTTCCCTCATTTGGTTGGTTGAAAATGCATGATAAGGTAGGTTTCCTTTCTGACAAAGACCTTTTTCATTTGGGAAAGTAGGGGGGTGGGGGGGTGTGAGAAATGAGCCTAACTCTTAACCTAATCCCTACATTAATTGTTACAAATTCTTTTCAGTATGGCCAAATCTAATGCATTCATTGATCATAATGGAGTTTTTCTTTTACTTACAAGTAAGGAAGTAGAAATTCAAACTCAAATTTTCTTTCATGGGAGAATTGGATAGTCATAGTATCACTAAATCACATTAAAGTTGATTATAGTAAAATCTTCAAATCCATAGAGGATTATTTGACAAATATTTATTAATTAGCAATTTTGTAATAATTAGATTATATCAATTCCTTGGAATTAATATAATAATTTTATTAAAACCCGTCAATCATCACTAAAGTAAATTGAGGTTCATTTATATAGATTGAATAAGATCCGATTCAATTATTTAAAACAAGTGGTTGCATTTTATTGGGTGAGAAGATAACTAGATTCTGTGAATAGTTTCACATGCAATGAGGTAGGAAGTTCTCCTAAGAAATGAATTAAGTGATTTTCTTTTAGGCTCTATGGTTAGGAAAATGTAATCCATTGGGAAAAGTTCGCAACGTGTTTGGTATGAGTGTTATTTATTAGAGTATTTAAATTACGTTACTCATTTAAGGGTGTTTAAACTTTAAAGACTGAATTTAGAAAACTCATTTTACCCGTTTTCAGTTTTTAAATAACATTGCTTAATGATACTTTTGTAAATTTTTTGAAAATCATGGAGCCCACTTGATAAGACAACACATAACTCTCACTGGTGGAGCCTTCTTTCTTGTCAGCTTTTTAAAAATAAAATATACATATACCAAATACACAACTATATTTTTTCATACACTGAAACATGTTATTTGAAATATGGTATAAAACACATTTATTGCTTTATGGATACTGTAAACACGTGTTTCCACAACACTTTTTAAACAACAGTTTTCATGTCATTTTAAACAATAATACTAGAAATCTCTAATTAAACCGGCACTGGCTTAAGAAATATGGATTCCATCTATTAGGAAATATGACAATTCCTTCCCTGAGTTTGAGAGTGAATACTCTCATTGCCTGATATTCAAGAAATATGACTTCAAAGTCAACCAATCTAGCAAAACCAAGCATAGTAAACAAGATCTTGAGCACTATAGATTATAGAGCAAGCCTAGACAAAAGGAATTTTTTGCAACTGATGGCTATGAATTAATTTTAGCCTTAATGAATAGAGGTTCATTTTTCCATATGAGGTGTCTGAAGTTTTTGAGAGTATCAAAACACTATTCTCTATGAAGCCTGGACACGAATAAATGCTAATCTTGTTTAAAATACATATTAGGCAATTAACCATTAACGGAACTGGCGCCAAGATCCAACCAGGGTTTGATTTTTTTATCTTCAATCATTCCTGCCCCAGATAACATTACTACATGATTTTAGATAAATCCTCACAAGATACATAGATTTTTGTGCAATTCCTAACACATTGTTTTGTTTGTTTATTGCCTTTTAAAAAAAAAAAAATTATTGTAGTTGAAATATATTCTCCATGTGTCTCAATTTATAGGTCCTCTGTTTCATTTTGAAATGTCTCAAAATGATGTTTTCTTTTTAAAATTAATGAATAAATTTCTACTTTATCCTTTATTTTATTTAAAAAGTTAATACCATTCTTGTTCTATAGTTTAAACTAATTAGGAAACTTATATATTTTTATACAGACAATAAATAATGTCCTCTTACAAAGTTTAATTTTTGAAACAGGGCAAAAAAATTGGTATGAGATTTCACATTAATTTCAGTCTTTGCTTGCAGGTGATTGTCTGAATTTAAAGGTTAAACTAAAATTTGACTCTCCCTCTCGATCTAGAAAAGTGAATTAAAATTAACTACCACTAGGCCCATTGGGTTAGTGCCTTAGTGGCCAGAATACGTTGTTTTTAATCTCAAGCTCGCATTCTATGTTTATGGGCTCACCACTCGTTGCAACTTGCAACATGAAATTGGAGGAGAAACATGTGCAAATGGTGTTGTCAAGTGAGCCCACCACAAAAATGTTTGGGCCAAAACTTTTCTTGATGTTGGATTTTTTTTTCTTTTGCTCAGAATTCTTACCCATTACTTGAGTCTGGAGAGTGGAGAGGCCTCAATATTTTTTTTTTTCCCTTTTTTTAATAGAAAGAGAAAAACGAAAAAGTTTAGTGAGGAGGAAGTGATTGGCTTAACCAATCCAACAAATATATGAGAATAAAATGCATTCCCTTCACAAGTATTTGAGCTTTTCAGAAAATTTTATAACTCAATAATATCGTTCAGTTTCATTATATGGAAAATTTGGATTTGAATTCTCATTCTTTCACTTATAAGCTAAAAAAGCAATTTAGTTTTCATTCATGGATGAATAAAATGCATTCTTTTGATAACGTTAATCATTCTTTTGACCAAAAGTCATCAAAATTTGAGTCTAAATTACAATAATCGTCATTGGTGGATTTGAATGCTCCTTCCTTCACTTATCGAATAAAATGCTATCTCTCCCCTTATTATGAAAGTTATATAATTCGACAAGATTAGCTATATATTTTACAAGAGAGGATTTTTTTTTTTTTTTTTTTTGAGATGAAGATAGGATGTGAATAGACAGTTATATACTTATATTTTCATAAGAGCATTCACACCTCAAATGCCAAATGTAAGCATTTTTTAGCATTTAAGCCCAAAATCTCCACTCCATCATAAATTGTAAAAGCCAAATATTGCACAAAAAAAAAAAAAAAAAAAATTGCAATACTGCTACATGTAGAATTGCACTATAGCTGAATGGTAAACTCCCATATTATTATATAATTCTCTCTCTTATACTTTTTTAAATGCACTGTAGCTAATATGTTATACTGTAAATGATGGTGATTTTAGGATATATTATTTTATCTTGTAGAAATATTATTTTAATGTATTTTATTGTAAAATAATAGTTGAGATATTAGAGTATTGTAAAATGGTATTGTATAATTGATAAAATAATTTTTTAGGATGGTAAATTAGAATATGATGGCATTTTAGGGTGTGAATGTTCTAAAGGTAAAGTAATCATTTGTTAAAAAAAAAGAGAGATGGAAATGGATGCAACCCTCTCCTTAAACTTTAAAAAGTACAAAGCCTTTGGTGTGTGCCGTTGGGAAAGCACTTTTCAGCCCTACCTAAAAGAAACCCCAAAGTAAAGACATAGATAACTCCAACTCCAAGGCTCCAATCATCAAGAAAAGCCGGGCGTCCTTTCAACTTCCTATTTGTTTTAATCCAATTGCTAAGCAAAGCAACGCTAGCTGACTTCGCCAATTTTGTGGCTTTGTAAATTTCTTGGAATTCCAATTCTTGAAAATTTGTTATTATGGAAGCTTATTGGTTTTAACGCAATGATAACATATAACTATTGTGGCGTGGGCCTTTGTTGATTCATATAGTCTTGTTATGAAAAAAAGGTTAATTTTCATGCTATGCCTATTAGCTTTTTGTTAAGCACATAATGAAAAAGTGAAAACCTTATCATGGACTACTTGAATTGATTTGGTAGATCACGTGTATAATCCAACAGGAAAACTAGATAAATCTTGAGGGAGAGATCATGACTCATGTAAAACCTTAAAATAAGGAAAAATGAAATATGTTTTTTTTTTAAAAGTTTTTTTTATGAGATTTTCATACATTAGTCTTCCATTAAAACGGTAAATATAATTAGTTTTTGACACAAAACAATAGACAATCCACCATTTAAAAAAAAAAAAAAAAAAACTTAAGCTTTACATCAGGGTTTTGATAGTTGTTAAGGCTCATTTTCAGGAGCCTAGTAAGAAGAAGAAGCCTAGCAACATCAACAGAAAAGAATTAGAAAGTGAATAAAAAGCCCATTAAGCCTAAGTGGCAGAAATAATTGATTGTAGGTCCATAAAGCAAATAAATGGATCTTGAAGAAGTAAATGGGCCTGAAAAGGTCTGAAAAGAGAGAAATAGCGAACCATGGGTCACAGATGTAGAAAAGTGAGAATGAGCCACGTCTATTACGGCAGACTCAAAGTAAAGTAAATACAGGGTCATAGGAAAAACTTATGAGCTCTAAGGATAAAGTATGGAGTAGTTGGGCCGAGAAAGCCCAAGGAATTAGTAAAGGCCCATGGAAAGCACGGAATTAGAAAGGGTCAAGGACATCCAAAAGAAAGTAAATGGGACACGAAAGCCCGCAGGAAAACATGACAAGAGGGCCCAGTGGGCTTATTAAGCCCTTAGAAAGGAAAATAGACAGCAGACCCAAAGAGGTCTAATGGTACTAAATTATACCGCCATAATATGAATGTCAAAACGGTGCAGTAGGAAGTAATAGCAAGGCCGCGAAGATTAAAACACGAGAGGATGCAAATGAGTTAAAGCCCACAATCGAGCAAAAGCCCAAATCCTAAACGACAAGTTAGTAAAGAAATAGCCCACGCCACAAGAAGTTAGAGGTGAACGGTAGAATGAACAGATAGATGCTCAGGCTGCGGCAAACGCATGAACAGTGGGCAGATTTTGGACCGACATGAAAAACAGAGCACGTGCAAGGCCCAAGTCTCACCAGCCTGTACCCAGCCTGTACCAAGCCAATACGGGAAGAGGTGGGCCATCGGTCAGAGGTAAGGAGGGACGTGGTCTGGCGGAGGGGAGAGGGAAAGAACTTATTTCAAGGATCTTGCTCAGACTATTTTTGGGTGAGTGTCCTGTTGTGATGACATGCCACTCAAAAATAGCAAAGTTGAGTTGGAGCCGTTCGGTGCAAGCCATGAGGGAAGAGAGAGAGAACACCTTACCGTGGTAGGTAAGAATGCCACGGTAAGAAAATAGACAAATTTTTCTTGTCCTTGCCTGGTGATGTAGTATGGCGCGGCCAGCGCAGGTAAGTGGTGCTAGCTGAGCGCTTGACCAATTAGTAATGGTCGGCGAGGACACATACCAGACAAAGGCAGTTAGAGGGTAAAAAGGTAAAAGCCAAACCACAACAGGCACTATATAAGAGCATTCACTGTGCACAAAAAAAGGGAGAAAAAGACAAAGTAAGAGTAAGGAGAACTGAGGAAAGGCTAATACTAGCTAAGAAAAAAGAGAAAGGAAAAAGATTGAGAAAAGAAATAAAGATAAGAAAAAACTAAGAGAAGAAAATTGGCGGACATGCATCAAAATGAGTTGTTTTTCCCTCTCTCCCTCTTAAACCCACGCTCTCTATTGTTACTGATTTGGGCACGAGTCATTTAGGACCGTCCTTTTAAAGCCATTAATCTCTCATCTGGAGAAATTATTCGCTTTGAAGGAATGTTGTCTCCTTCTTGGCTTGCACCCTTTTAACATATCGCGGCAAACCAACAATTTTATAAGTTTGCCGTTATTTATTTTTTATTTTTTCCTTTTGCATTTACTTTCCTGTTAATATTCATCTTTGTTGCTATTTCATTGGAATATGTATTCTTTGCAATGTTTCATCGTTTAAGTTTAGTAAGCAAACCTCTTTGATATTTATGTTATATCTGCATGCTGTAATCATTTTAAGAAGGCCTGCCTGCCACGGTCACATAATATAAACTGCGATAGAACAGGGCATGGCTTGCGCATAAGTCAGACTAAGGTGAGTTGCAACTGGACCGGTCCCAACTCTCTAATCCAGAACATTTTGGGCTTAGCACAGCAGGAAGAAGCAATCCAACCCAACGTTATACAAAAAAGCCCATCACACCCATTACAATAGCTTTATATAAAAAATTATATGAGATTTTCATACATTGGTCTTCCATTACATCCACAATACATAGTCTTATAGTTTATTTTGCTGAAAATTGAAAATAATAAAAATAAAAATAAAAAAGTTACTGTTCATGGGTTTGGCATTGTTCATAAGCCTAAAATTATTGTTTATGGACAATGAACAGTGCTAGATGCACGTCCGGGAAAAAAAAAAACGTAGTAGTTTTAGTTTTTGACACAAAACTATAGTCAATCCACCAATTTTATTTTTTTTAATTTTTTCCTTTTGCAATCCACAGACGGTCATTACATTGGAGTTTTGATAATTTTATATCAAAACTATCAACATACAGATAAAAATACAATATTATTGTCGTTGGAGACTGAGACTAATAGTTTTCAAGGAATTTTCTTGAAGATAAACCGTTTTTGTAAGTTTGTTGTTGCAACTAGTAGGATAGGACACATGATGTTAGCTTTGGAACAGCAAAAAATTCAAGTGACCTTGGCACATTTAAATATGAACATAGTTATTTGGCTTGGAATTTGAATGACATATATAATGCTCTTACAAACCATATACATTGGGTGTTTCTTTAGTATGGTATATATCATATTATATAATACTTAACTTTATGCATTGGGTTTCAGTTTCTTTGGTATGAGATATATTATATGGTACTTACCGCCAAATTAAAGAGAAGGAAGAAGAAGTATGTGTATGATTTGAAGTATTAATGGTACCCGTTACAAATCCATTTATCTAAATGCACTGTAACCAACATTCACCGTCATATAAGGGGGCGCAAGAAGTGTTTCTCTCCAATTGTGTGTGTATGACTCTCTCTCTCTCTCTACTGGATGAATTGAACGTTTCCCTTCAATTCCTTATTAGTAAAAGAGAATCATAGCTTCCCTCTAAATGCGAGTATGTACTCTTTCTCTTGCATTTTCTCATAGCCTATGTGTATATATGTATAGCTCCTATTGTCATATGTATGATACTATATCCTAGAATAGATACTATAAGTTAAAAGGCAGTGTTGTGTTGAGAAAGAGAGGGAAAAAACAATTGAGACAATGAGTCAAGTTCAAAGGTCGTTGGTTTTGGTTGCGATGATGATGGTGGCGGTGACAAAGGTGGCTTATTCACATGATTATGGGGACGCATTGTCGAAGAGTATCTTGTTCTTTGAAGGCCAGAGATCAGGGAAATTACCCCCTAATCAAAGAATGACTTGGAGGAAGGACTCAGCTCTTCGTGATGGTTTTGACATTGGTGTAAGTCTTTTTATCTCTTCTTGTAGTTAAAGTCTTTTTTTTTTTTTTTTTTTTTTTTTTTGTCATAGATACGATAAGATTAGAACTTATTGTGTTAGCTCTGTTAAGATTGCTCTTTGATTATTGCACTTACCACTTACTCAACATGTTGTCTAATTTTTAGATGGTTAAGATTGCTCTTTGATTATTGCACTTACCACTTACTCAACATGTTGTCTAATTTTTAGATGGTTATGACTTATAAATTAGCAAGGGAGTACTCTTTTATGGGCAAAATTTAGGTACAGTACTTAGGTGCTGTTACTTAGGTCCTCCTCTTAAAATTCAACTATGTAGGTTTTTTTTTTTTTTTTTTTTTTTTTTTTTTTTTTTTTTCATGAAGTGAAAGTGTATTTTTAGTTATATTTTTAGTCAAGATTTTTTATTTTTTATTTATTTAAGTAGAATGAAATATTTGAATGTGCTATTGCTAGCTGATGATAGCAAAAGTTCCAAACAATATTATGATAAAATACAAACACAAACACAAAATCTTTTGGTGTATTCAGGTTGAAAAAGGTAATTAATCTAGTTTCTGAGTGAAAAAAGTAATTAATCTAGTTTCTGAGAGAAAAAGGTGACTGGTTTGTGGTTTTCCATGCTTGTGAGTTTAGAAAATGAGTTAAGGGGGCATCATTAGTGTGATGACTAACTGATGTGTCTCTTCGGTTTCTCAAATTTAGACATGATGAAGAAGTGTTTGTGAGTTTAATGAATGATACTGATTATTGTAAGTTTAACTTACGGCAGTTATTAGCGAGTTGAATTTAAGTGTTACAAATTTGGGAAGATTTGCTTTAATAAACATATCGGAAAATTGTCCAGCTGCCCATTGAGTAATAGTAACCACCTAAGTTGATAATAGCTCTTTTAATATTGAATGCCAATTATCTGTTCATATCCATTTGATTATCTTTTTGGTTAACTTCTTTAATTTGCTTGAATTCTTAGGGTCTAGTCTCATGTAAATTCTGTGGAAAATTGCATAAAAAAATCTTGAAAATTAGAATAGTTTGAAAGATGAGGATCATTAATCATGACTCAAATTAAAGAAGTAATTAGAAGGATTAAAAAAATGGTTTTGGGTAAGATTCCTCTCTGAAGAAACAGAATTTTTAGTTTTTAGGGCCCGTTTGGCAATGTTGTTCTAGTAACGTTGTTTGTGTTTTTTGAAAATATGTATGGATAAAAAAGTGTGAAAATATGTGTAATGTTATTTAAACACTGAAAACTGTTATTTAAACAACGATACTATCTTGCAATTCCTTTCAGAAAACAGAAATTGCAACTTGTAGTCAAATTTCTGTGAACTGCCGAGGGAAAGGGATTAATCAACTTTTTATTTTATTTTATTGAAACAATTGTTCATAATTTGTGTGCCTGCATTTTCATTTTATTCACCAATGTAGCCTCAGAAAGCTTCAGAAAAGACTTGTTAACTTTTTTAAGACTGAATTTCATTTTCTTCACCAATTTTCTAAGACTTTTGTTAGAAAGTAATTTTTTTTAAAAAAATAAAAAATGGTAAAATTAACATGTGATCACTGATTTAGATAACTCTGAGGCCAATTAATATATTTCTGTTTATTGCAAGTTGAGCACTTCAAAACAAGTACGCTTTTGGTTAATTTTTTTTTTCTCACATAATAACCAAGCATTTAAAATTTTTTAAACAATTTAATCCTATGTAATTGAATAAAAAAGTTTGAGGAACATTTTCAAGTTGTATTAACTATCAACTATCGAGTACATATAATCCCAAAACAATACAAACTGAGGTAGAGCTAAGAGTTTTTGCTTGGGGCCAAACTATGGTATTTATAAATTGGTCTAGATAAATTTAAATGTACGCTTACACATGTATAGAAAATTTAACAACTTTATTTTTCTGAATTATATCTTTTAACGATCATCTTCCTAAACTTAGGTATCTAAGTAGGACAAAACTTAAGTATAGTGCCTTATGTGTAGTATATTAATTAGATTCTCCAATTAAATTTAAATATAGTTATATTGAATTTAATTGTCATTGGAAAAGAAAACATTGTTTATATTCATATAGGTCTATTACTAAATACTAACATAATTTTTATTATATAATAATCACAATATTCTGATACTATCTAAACAGTTAAGAAAAAAATTATGAAATTTTTTGTATAGATTAACTTATTGATAATGCCATGCCACCTCTAGATTGATTTGGTAGGTGGCTACTATGATGCTGGTGATAATGTTAAATTCAACTTTCCAATGGCATTCTCAACAACAATTTTGGCATGGAGTGTACTAGAGTTTGGAAATTTCATGGGCTCGGACCTTTCAAATGCTTTGGATGCTATTAAATGGGCCACAGACTATTTTCTTAAGGCCACAAGTATTCCTGGCTTTGTTTATGCCCAAGTTGGTGACCCATATGCTGACCACAATTGTTGGGAGAGGCCTGAAGACATGGACACACCTAGAACCCCCTATGCTGTGAGTAAACGATTCCCTGGCTCTGAAGTTTCAGCTGAAATTGCAGCAGCACTTGCAGCCTCTTCCTTGGTGTTTAGAGCCATTGATCTTGAATATTCTGCAAGGCTTCTTAATAGGGCTAGAACGGTAAATGAGACCCACTTCCTCTTATTTAGAAAATTATATATATATATATATATATGGAATATATTTGCTTTTCTTAATATATAAATATATATATATATATATATATATATATATTTTCCCTGCTTGCTTCATGGGCTTGAGTTCGCTAGCCAAGTTTTAATAAAATCCTCTACTTTACTTTATCCTTTACCAAATCACATTATATCATTTGTTCTTTTTTCCCCTTATAAAGTAAATAAAGTTTAAATTGAAAAAAAATCAAACACATATCATACTACAATTGGTAAGTTATAAAGTGAAGCATTTAGAGTGAGACAAATAATTTGTATTCAATAAAAATGTGACTCATGTCCTAAATAGCCATGAGTCAGTCTCATATCCAATTTAATTAGCTAAACTCCCCTTGTTTCGTTGGAAAATATTATGTAAACATAATTTTCTACATTTTCTTGTGTTTGGTAATAAATGGATTAGAGGAAAACTATTTCTTAACTTCCTTTATTTAGTTTTAGGCTTTTAGTATGAAATAAAATTGTTTTTTGCTAAATTTTTTTGAAAAACAACTATAACTCATGCTAAGCTAATTAAATAAGGAAACAACTCTATCTCACCCGATGTTAAATAAGAAAAGTTAAGAGATAATTTTTCAACTCATTCTAAGGTCGCTACCAAATATAGAATAATAATATAATTTTCTAAGAAATACTTTTTGGAAAATCATTCATTTTTTAGAAAATGTTAATGTCAAAATAAACAGAGAAGGAATGTTGTAAACTTTGTGTTGTTTTATTTTTATTTTTTATTTTTTTAATGAATAAACATATTCGCTTAATCATTGATGACTATTTTTTGTGTATGGATTAGGTTTTCGAATTTGCGAATCAGTACCAGGGATCATATAATGATGGTATTGGCCGATGGGTGTGCCCGTTTTATTGTGATTTCAGTGGCTATCAGGTGTGCATCAGAAAGTGCTAATCAACTAGTAATTAAGATGATTATCCAAAATGTATTATATATTGTACTATTTTTCACATAAAAATAGATCAATATATTTCCAATATGCAAAATCCCATTCGGACATGTAAAAAATTATGCCTTTGACTATAATTTACTAATTACAATGATCATCAAAAAAAAATTTACAAATTACAATCTCAAAATATAAGCATATTAATTGATAGCTTAAGAGTGTACACATCATGTTATATGAGTAATTATTAGATATTTCTAGATTGTAGATCGTTGAGGCGTTACTAGCTTATTTTAATTAAAAAATAATAATATCATCCTAGTTGTAGAGTACTTAATAACTTTTTGAATGTATTTTATTAAAAATAAAAAATTCTGTATGTTTTTTTTCTCACTTTTTAGACTAATTAATGCTTTGGTTGTTATTCTAGCTAGGACCATTCACCAAGATGACTACAATTTTTTTTTTTTTTTGGGGGGCAAGTTAATTCATGAATTGTTATAGTTAAATTGGTGAAATTACATTGTTGACAAGAAGATCTTTTACAGGATGAATTGCTATGGGGAGCTGCATGGTTATTTCGCTCAAGTAAAGAGTCTAATTACTGGAATTATGTTGTAGAGAATATACACAATTTGGAAAACAGTGTTGTCAAAAATATAAATGGTTTTTCATATAGTGGTGGAAGTTATGCTGAATTTGGATGGGACACAAAGCACGCCGGAATTAACATACTTGTTTACGGTGTAAGTACATACTTGCATGCATTATAACTTATTTTCTTTAATTTCCATAGAATTCTTTTGCTCAATGTATTAATTTATTTATTATGACCTTTTGAATTAGCAGTTGGTGATGAATAGCAACCCTAATTTTAGTCCCTTCATTCCTAATGCGGACAAGTTTGTGTGTACTGTGTTACCTGAATCACCAACAGTTTCAGTCCAATATTCTCCAGGTAATTCTATTGCAGCTATATTGGCATTATTGAAATTAGTTTGTAATCTTATTTATATGCATAAATATACCTAAAAGATATATATTGAGATGTATAGTATAATTCTCACATATATAATTTAAATATTATTGATAATCATTCTTATATTTTTTTTAACTCTTTAAAATGTCTTGTAAGAATGTTATTAAGTAAAAAATGTAAGTTGTCCATTTTTAAAATTTTTTTTATGTTCATTAATTCTAAACTCTTTGGTTTTTGTATGCAATAACTCACTTGAATGAATATTTATGATATAGTCCCATATTTGACTCAAAAATTAAGAAATAAAACTCTCTCGAAGACTAAATAAATTAAAACACATGACGCAAAATTAGACTTCAATTATAGAATCTAATTGTATTTTCTCTAAATTTTGCTTATAAAATTTGAATAAACTATAGCCAAAAACACTTATTAGCCCCCTAAGATACATTGTAAGTGGCAAGGAGAAACCTCATAAACCATCCCCATCACCCCCCACCCACACCCCCCCCCCCCCCCCCCCCCCCCCCCAACACACACACACACACACAGAAGAAAACCATACCTTAGATTAGACGTTAGTTATAGGTGCATTAAGATAACTACCAAAAAGGCCTTATAGTTCCAATAGCCAATATTTATTTATCCACAAATGACAAACCGTGATGATCCTAGACATAACTTTTGGCAACAAAATTAGAAACTTAAATCATAAGTTAAATCATGTTCCTATTTATATTCATGGATCAATTCTTTTTATTATCTTCTCCAAAAAAAAAAAAAAAAGATCTTTTAGTTAAAGTTAATATAACTACCTACCATCATCAAAGTCAAAACACACCTTTTTGCAAACCCAACAATAATAAGCTCTAGGAGACTTTTATGTAAAACACATCACAGTGCCTCGATTTTGCACCCTATAAAAAATTAAGTATTTGGAAACACAAATTTACATCCAGAGAAATAGTAATGCGATCAATGGCCACAATGATCGATTCTCTTACATATTGAGAAATAGTACATAGATAATTTATCCAAAGGAAAAAATGGTAATATACATATATATAAAACAAAATGCTGAATGCTTTACCGAGGTGAGTCTTTCTCGCACAAGCTCCTACACTCATACTTTCACATAAACCTTAAAACTGAGGGGAAAATCTATAATAAAAAGTACATTGTACAAAAGCAAAAACAAAATCTAAAATAAATAGATACAAAATTGAAGAAGGGACATAATTTTTTTTTTTTTTAAAGGGACAACCACGTGCTAAAATATTGGCCCTTAGAGCATTAGCACTAGGGAATGCTAATGCCAAATTTAAGGAGAATTTGACATTTAAGCCCCAAAATGCTCTACATCAGGGAGTGCTAAACTTAAGTATTGCAAATTTTTTTGCAATATTGCTACTGTACAATTCTAAATGTAGAATTGTACTGTAGCAGTATTGTAAAATAAATAATAATATTTTATTCACTTGATGCGAAATTTCTCTCTCCTCTCCCTCATTTTTCCTTTAATCTTCTCACTCTTCCTTCTCTCTTTCTCATCTGCTCTCTCCTCTGTGGTTGCTTTTTTTTTTTTTGCATGGGTCACGGTGTGGGTGACGGCATGGGTCACGGCGTGGGTGATGGCGTGGGTCACGACGAGGTCAATGTTTCTGGGTTTCTGTTGGCGAGTCCGGCGTTGGTTGTGGGTTGATGGTGGTCGGCTTGGTGGTGTTGGTGGCCGGATTTTTTGGTGGTTGTGGTTTGTGTGGGTTGGTGGTGGGTAGTGGGTTGATAGTGGGGTGGGTAGTGGGTTGATGGTGGTGGTGGTGGGTTGGGTTGGGTTTGGCTTGGTGGTGGTGGTGGTGGCGACTTGGTGCTGGTGGTGGTGGTGGTGGCAGTGGGCTGTGTGGGTGGCCAGATTTCTTTGTTCCTTGGTTTGGTGGTTGTGGTTTGTGTGGGTTAGTGGTGGGTAGTGGGTTGATGGTGGTGGTGGTGGGTTGGGTTGGGTTAGGTTTGGCTTGGTGGTGGTGGCAGTGAGCCACCGCCGATCTACACCTATCTGAGGGAGAGAGCAAGGTCTGAGAGAGAAAGGAGAAAGGGAGAAAAAGAGAGCAAGGTTAGAGAAAGGGAGAGAGAGGGATAGTTGGCAAGAGAGAAAGATGAGATAGAGTTTTGGCAGTTGGAAAGAAATAATAAAGAAAGATTAAAAAATAATATTTTGGTAAAAATAGAGTTTTGGGATGCTAGAGGTATGGTAAAATGATATGGCATAATGATAAAGTAGCTTTTTGAAATAGTATAATAGAGTAGAATTGGAATTTTTTAATACTAATGCTCTTAGAGCATTCTTTCCAAGAATGCTAAAAGCTAAAATACCCACTGCATCAAAGATTTCAAATGCCAAAAATTTTGACACACAGCTATAGTGAGTTGTCATCTACAACAGCTCATTGTAGCTGAATTGTAAGCGAAAAATCAATTTTTTAATCCCACCGCCACAAAGTCTTCTCTCTCTTTTCTTTTCTTTTTCTGGTTTTCTCTCAACCCATGCTAGCAAGCTCTTCTCTTTTTCCCTCTGCAGTGCTAGGTGTGGCTAGGCTACGGTGGCTGGGCTGCAATGGGTTTTGTGATTTGATATCTATGGGTTTTGATGGATTTCGGTGGGTTTTGATTTTGGTGGCTGGGTTGATTGGGGTGGCTGAGAGGTGGGTGTGGGTTGATTGATTTGGTGGTGGGGTTCTGATTTGCAAGTTGTGGGAGACAGTGATGGTGGTTTTGGGTGATTATATATACTCTTTTTTTGGATGTGGTGGGTTGCAATTTGTTGTGATTGTGTTGGTTGGGGGTCTGACAATGGCTGAACATGGCTGAGGCGTGGTTGCTGTGGCTGAGGCGATGCTGGTTGTGGCTAAAGAAAGGATGAGAGGGAAAAGTGGGTTGATGTGCTGTGGGTTGGTGTGCCATGGTTGTGCTGTGGGTGGTGTTGTGGGTTGAGGCTGGTGGGTTGTGCCGTGGATGGTGCTGTGGGTGGTGCCATGGGTATGTGGAGGCCTTGTGCGGGTTAGGGGTGGTCGGGTGATGAGAATAAAAAAGAATAAATAAATGATAAATAAATAATATTTTAATAAAGTAGTAAAAAATAAAAATAAAAATTTTAATGTTAAGTGTATTGAAAAGTGATATGTTAAATACTATATAGTTGATTTTTTAGATGCTAAATGCTAAAATTTTTTCCATCCATGAGAAGAATGCCTTATACCAGTTATCAGTTCATGTATATGTTATATACTGCAGGAAGAAGTACACATATCCATGTATTAGACCTGCAAAACGGACATTTTACAAAGTCAGATTATAGAAAAAGAAGAAAACACTAAGATCTTTTGTCAAACAATTTTTGAGCATTTAATAAAAAACACCAACATTTTTGTTTTTGAAAAATCGGTGATTAGCAGAGACAGACACATACAAAATAAACTTTAGAGAATACAAAATCAGTGAAATCAAAGTGATCAAACCAGCTGCGAGAAAAAGATAGAACGTTTTATAAAGCACCTAAGTAACAAAGAAAAGAATCAGAAGAATATAATAGGATTTGGGTTGTTTTTGAGAGAACCATTACTCTGATTCATTGTTTTTATTTATTTTTACGTGCCTAGGGAACTATAATAGGAAGCCGAATATGGAAAGTGGGCATGGGTATCGAAAATAAATTTCAAAATATTAATAAAAAATAAAAAAATGAAAGAATATTGCACTGCACCACTTGGCAAAATTGAACTCAAATTAAAATTCAATTTAAAATCTAATTGAATTTAGACTTTTTGATTTTTGCACCTAGCTAATAATTCACTTGAAACAAAAAAAATTAAAAATTAGATGAGACATGTGGTGCAAAATTAGACTCCAATTTAAAATTTAATAGAATTTTCTCTCTGATTTACCTATTAATATATATATATATATATATATATACATACATACATATATATATATATATATATATATTAGTTTTGGGAATAATCTAATTGCACAAAATGAAGTGTTGATTTGCATTCAACTTAATTATAGACATGAGTTGAGTAGTGTTTCGATCCTAGACTAGATTTTTCTTGAGTGTGGATAGGAAATATTGTATTGTTTGAGTTAAACAACTGTACAAGACTTGGAATTTAGAATAAGACAAACTCCATGCTAAAGTGATGATGGCAATTGGGCAAAGCGAGATTAGATTATGAGTGTTCTGTCTGTTCTTCAAAATAAGAGCGCAAGTAAGAGGGTATGGCAGGTTGGAGGTATTTTGTCATCTTTAATAAGATGGCTTTAGCATTGTTGATATGGAGATGGGCGACAAAAGAGAGAGGTATCTGTGAGAGTATTGAGTAAGAGAGAAATAAGTGTTTTAGAAATAGTAATAGGATTGTTTAAAATTTATAAATTATAGATAGGATATGTATTTTTTATAAAAATAAAATAAAATGAGATATGTATTTTTTATATATATACACACACACACATTGGGCAGAAAGGGATGAACCTAATCCATCCGTGCCCTGCCCACTAGCTCCCTCCATAGAGTGAAAAACCTTCCCAAAGCAAAGTAGGCTACCAATGATTTATTTATTTATTTATAATGAGTATCATCCCAATGATTAATTGTTCAATTTGGAATTAATGAGACAATATAAGACAGTGGGCTGTTAATCCTAAACTCATATCTCTAACATATTTAACTTCTTTCTTATACATGTTCCATTTTAGTATTAGTAATTACTTTTATGGATAAAATTACTAATATCTAAATTGATCAGGTGGGCTTTTATTCAAACCGGGGGGAAGTAACTTGCAACATCCAACAGCTTTGTCCTTTCTTCTTGTTGTTTATGCTCACTATTTGAGTCAAGGAAATAGAGTGATTCATTGTGGTGGAGTTGTTGCCACTCCAGCTAGGCTTATACAGGTTGCCAGAGGCCAGGTATGTATGCATGCATTTCATGTTAAAAATAGTCTAATTTGATCAAATTTGATTATGTTTTCTCAAAGAATAGCAAATTAGCAATCACTCCAAAAAAATAGAAAATTTCATCTGGTTATTGTTACTAGGTGCCTCATTAAAATGGATAGGATATTTAATCATTTTCCACATGAATCGGAGTTTTCAAATATTGCAATATTCTTTTTCTGTTTCTTAAGATGATTCAGAATTCAGAAATCATTTTTTGACTTGAATTTTTATTAATCATTGTGACAGTTGAAGCCAAATGAATCTCTCACCTTCCTAGGGTGAAGTTTCAGACAAATGTACCAATAAATATATTAGACAAATTAAACACAAAAAAATGACCGTGTGATTTTTTTTGGATATATGTCATGCCGTATCGTGTCCGTAGTATTAGAATGAGATCTAATTGCAATTAATTAATAATTACAGGACTTCTTTTTTGGAGTGGGATTTATTGATATAATTAACAGTCAAGAAATCAAATTGAAATTTACCAAATCAATGAAGGACTAAATTAGTAATTTACTTTACTCAAAATTCAACTAAAGAATAAAAAAGACAAAAAGGAAGATTTGGGTTATGTTAGAGAAGATCTGCTAACTTTCCAATGGCGTTCTTAAAGACCCAAGTGTTAGTACTTAATTAAACTTAGGAGTAGAATATATATGAAGGTTGACATTTTTTTTGACATTTATAATGCTATTAATGCAGGTGGATTATATACTAGGAAGTAACCCATTGAACATGTCATACATGGTGGGATATGGAAACAAGTTTCCTCAGAAAATACACCATCGTGGATCGTCCTTACCTTCAATTAATCAACAACCAGGGCCCATTGATTGTAAAGGTGGAACCCCATATTTTAGCAGCAACAATCCTAATCCAAACTTGCTTATAGGGGCTGTTGTTGGAGGACCTGATATCAAAGACTCATACAATGATTCTCGAGCAGATTTTGTGCAATCAGAGCCAACCACGTACATAAATGCACCTCTTGTGGGGCTATTGGCTTACTTCAAAACACATTGAGACTCGTAATTTATTTATTTATTTTAACTCATACAATTTTTATACGTACATAGATATCATACTTTGTTTATATGGAAGAAAGGTGACACAGTCACACATACTGTACCGAAAGGAAAAATTTTTTTACAATAAAACGATTAACTAATTCAACTGAATTTGCACTTTGATTTTTGTTATCAAGACTTAACGCGATGAAAAAGGAGAAATTAATTATTTGATCCATTAGGTAAACTACACCTTTCTCTCACATAATTTTTGAAGAAGCAATAAAAGAAAAAGTTTAGATAAAATTTATGAATGAAGAAAATGCAACCAAATGTTAGTAACATGTTTGTAACTAGGGGTGTCTAGTGTCCACCCCACACGACCAACCCGCCAAACCCAACTGTACTCGACTTGTTGCCACCCATTCTGATTGCTCGGCAGTTGGATGTGGGTCCTGACCTTTAAAAACCCAACACCACGGATTGATTTTGGGTCTCCTCCTCCAAAACCTGTGAAACCCACCTAACAAAATACATCAATTTTAGCGATTTCTCAAACTTTTCGGTGACTTTTCTAGCAAGATACGGTGGATTTCGACGACTAATATAGTTAGATCCAGTAGATATACACTAGATCCAACAAATTCTTTGTACAGTTTGGCGAAAATCCCTCTAGATTCGATGGGATCTTATCGGATCTAGGATGGATATGGCGAGCTCTCATTGGATCTTACAATATCTTGCCGCTTTTTGGTAGTTTTCAGCTTCACTTGAAACTAACCACCACCCAACAAAAACTCAAACCGGCCAACTAGATACCTTTACGAGTTGGTTGTCGATATGAAAATTCCTTACCCAATTTGATGGGGTTAGTTGCGGGTAGGGCACAAACCCAACCCAAATTGACATGTGAACAACCCTATTTGTAACTCACAAGTGAGATTCTCTTTTATGACAAATGAGGGTGTACCAGTGTAGTTCATAATACACTGAATCATAGTTATTAAACTCGGACCAGACATTGACTCAGTTTATGAGTCGGGTCACTAGGTCACTAGTTCAATCAATGGGTCAATAGTCGAACCGTAGAGTCAAATAAAAAGATTTCAAAAATTATATATATATATATATATATAAACAAAAAAGGAGAAATTTTTTTAAAGACATAAACTTAAAGCAATAAACAAATAAAGATAAAAAAAAAAAAAATAAACAAAAGAAGAGAAAAAAAAGTTTAAGCAATAAGTTATATAACATATACTGATATATTCATACTTACGTGCTAACTAGCTTCGTGAAATTGAAAAGTGCATTTATTTATTTAGGTTTTCTCTTATTTAAACTACTATATTATTACATATTAAACAATAAAGAAGTTAATGAGATTGACCTATTAATATAATTTTACATAATTCACAAACTCAACTGGGTTAATAAATCTCAGTCGAGCCACACGGTTTGCTTAGAACCCACCGAGTTTTATTGGTTTTGACCAAGTCTTATACACATTTGATCCAATTGATGACCCAGACTGGTCTATGTATTGGGTCATCGGGTTACTGGTCCAATCGGCTGGGCCGGGTTGGGTTTAATAACACTACATTGAATAATTTCACGAAAAGAAGGGCTGTCGCATGCCTACACTACGTAATAAGGTCTAAAATTTTGCAAAAGAAAGGAAAAAGGATGTTGGGATCAATTTTTAACTTAACATAATCAAATATTCACTTTCAACTTATAATTAAATAGAGATTAGAATTTGTCTAATAAAATAATACTAACTAATAAGCTTGTTGATCTATGTATCTATCTCCATTATTTGGAAACTAAATATGTGGGATACAAAATTATGAATATAACTAACAGTGGGTTCTAGTTAGTGTAACTGTTGAAGTCCTTTGCCGTTGAATAAGACACTTAAGAATAATAAAAGGCAATCATCATAAAGCGAATGCCAGTAAATCAAAGCTATGATATATATATATATATATATATATATATATATATATTTATATAAGATTATATTCTTTAAAGACGTGGTGTAAAATTCATGTTTTACACTTCCAATCCCAACATGCCACGTCATCTTATCACATATTTAAGAATAAACACAATCACACTCAATCAATTCTAATACCCATATATAAATCTAACCAAATTGAGAATTTATTGAGATGTTATTAGGTGTGGTATGATATATTGAATTTTAAGTAAAATACTAATGTGGCAATCACTTATTTTGGATGGTATAAAACATGGGTTTTACACCTCATCCTTATAGAATTTAATCTCTTATATATATATATATATATATATATATATATATATATGTATGTATGTATGTATATATGTATATAGCAAAACTAAATTTAAAGATTGAGAAATCTTTTTTTTTTTTTTTTTTTTTTTTTTTTTTTTGGTTTAGGATGAAGTTACAATTTTTTTATGGTTCACCCCATAATGATATGACCCAATTGCCAAGAGCCTTGTAGGCTTGTAGTTTGGCTGACACTTCCTAGGGTGTTTTTCACCCGAACGCTCATGGTTCAAATTTGTGATCATTTATTGTTCTAACTATTGAATTATAATAATGAAAGAAAAAAAGAAAAAGAAAAAGAGATGACCAGTTCGATCCAAATAAATTCTTTAAAATTGTCAAAAATTTTTCATGTGCTCCAAATCACTTATCTACCTAATTTCAAAATATTTTTTTAAATAGTTTGATATTTTGGCCTTTTGGAATAAAAAATTATATATTAAGGAAATTTTATAATTTCAATATGGTTTTAAAATATTTTTCATTTAAAATTTTTTGACTTTTATAGTCATTTGAGATAAGAAAAATTCTACTTCCATTTGTGTTGACATTCTTAATATATGTCCTTTTTTTTTTAATTGTATCTTTTGATTATATATTTCCTTGTATGTAAAAATTCAATATTTTTTAATTTTATATTTATGGGAATTTTTTTGTCTCTATATATCCTTTTTTTTTTGTCTCTTTGTATGAAGTAAATGATATGCTTATTTTTTTTTTTCTAATTTTTTTTAACTTATGTATCATTTTTTTAACATTTTTAGATTTTTCATAAAAAATTATTCTGAAATTTTATTAAATTTTTACTGAACTTGCAGTTCGATCAATGACCTATTGAACAATGTGATTCAAAGTCTATATTGAAACCGAATCAAGTTTTGGTCTGAATTTAATAACTAGAGTCTTAAACTCTCTATTTGATTTAGCATATTATTTTATTTTCACCTATATTTTTTACCTACTAAACTGTTTACCTATATTTGTTTTCCCTATTTCTTACACTTTTCCTATTTTTGGTAACCACTTTTCCTTTTCACCTACATCAAATTCCTTCTCTTTTTTTTTATTTTTATTTTTTTTTATGAGAAGAAACCTATATCAAATTCCTTATTCTAAAACATATTTCATTTAAATGGAAAACTAGATCAAATTCTTCAAATATAGGTAACAGGTGTAGTTTAAATAGATATGGGGAATGTGGTGGACAATGTTCGTCATCTGCTTCTTGGTCTGCATTGGGTTAGCATTTGCTGCGCAAGGAGAGGGGGGAATAGGGTAGCACATGTTCTTGCACAACATGCTAGGAACATTTCTGATGATATGTTTTGGATGGAGGATTCACCTCCACTAGCTATGAATGCTCTATATCAAGACTCTCTTTTGTTACAAATAAATGAATGTTCCGTTTTCAAAAAAAAGAAGAAGAGATGGATAAGCTGATGGGGTAAGTTGATGTGGATGGTTTTTGGGTGTTTGGTTATTAATGTTCACCCCTTTACCCATTTTAAGTAATTTGCATGCCACCAATGCTCTAAGTTGGATTATGAGAAATAATAGCAAAGAGCCAAAGATAAGGCCAAAATTATTGTGATTGTCTATTTTTTGTGAGAGGTGCTACGTCCATAACATTTTCACAACATTTTTATAACAAATCATAGGTGGTTAGTTGTTGTTGGTTCAAATTTGAACATAACACTAAGAGTATTTTTTTGCCCCAACATTAACAACCAATAACAATCTGTCACTTATGATTTATTGTAAAAATATTGTGAAAATGTTGTGGACATATCATTTTTCATCCTCTCTTATTTTATTTAAATTTAAATGTGAAAATACTTACTATTTAAGAAAATTGGATGCGATAAGATTTTATGTAAAAAAAAGTTTTTACAATGAATATCTTTACGAAATTTAAACTTTTTTCTATTTTCATGCTTACAATTTGCAAGTTGAGTTTGCTTGTCACATTTGTCTACTTTCCAAGAGCAATGATAACAGAACATTTTTCAACAAATCTTTATATAATAGTTGAGTTGGCAATTTTTTTTTTTTTTTTTTTTTTTTTTTAGAAGAAGATAAGTAGATTGAAGTTTTTATTGATTTTCATTTAGACCCATTATTAACGTTACATTTTTACCTACCATTAACAACTTGTACCTAGATAATTGTGAAATTTTATTATTTTTTATTTTTTTGTATATAGACTTTCTGAAGTCAAGCTCCCAAATACGTAAACGTGGCTTGTATAGACATTTTCTTTTGGTCATTGTGGCTTGTATAAAAATACCTGTGTATAAGTACACTCAACCAATCATGAGTAAGACTTTTAAGTAATGACATTCATTTTTTTGGTTTGGGTTATCAACTTCTGCAAGCTAGGCTGTACTTCCATGACTTCCATGTGAATGGAAACAAACAACAAAGAAAATTATCTGAGTCTATAAAGGGATGAGATTTACAACCAAATTACAGATATATCTAGGAAATTCCAATTTAAGAGAAGCAGTCAACAACACTGAAACAAAGAATTTTACACCACTTTGTACATAGGAATAATACAATATAAGAAAGAAACAACCATGCTTCATATCTAAGTTATAGAATAACTTGTACATGTACTCCTTTTTTTCTTTTGAGTATATGCTGTGTGTAACATATACATAGGAGTTGCACATTAAAATTTACATGATTTACTGCCTAGGAAGTGGTTTGTGAAAGATAGAGAAGATGGGTGGGGAATGCTATATTATTCCAAGATTAATATTGGCATTGGCAGGAACTGTGATGATGATGATGATGACGCGAATAGGACCAATGGCTGCTTCAATTGATTATGCTGATGCTTTGTCGAAGTCCATTTTGTTCTTCGAAGGCCAGAGGTCAGGAAAGATACCCTCTACCCAACGTATTACTTGGAGGAAGGATTCTGGTCTTCAAGATGGCTCTGACATTGGTGTAAGTCTCTCTCTCCTAGTCTAAGTGGACAAGTGACACATATAGATTTTGTTTAGCTTTAATTCTAGACACATATAAAGTGACACATATATAGATTTGTTTAGCTTTAATTCTGCAATTTGTCTCCTCTCATCTAAATTATTGATCTCACAATGAATTAAATAAAGAAACTATTATGTCAGAAGAGGAAGTAAGTAGTAACACATATTCATTTATAATTTTTTTTTTTGAAAATGGAATCAATATTCATTCGTAGTTGTAACTAAGTTAATCATTCATACTTTATAGATTCTTGTTTCTCAATATATATATATATATATATATAGATTCTTTTATATGCACATATTTAAACTCTCTTATATATAGAATCTTGTAATATTATACTTTTCTAAACAACTTGGTCACGGACATAATTCCTTTTACAACTTAATAAGATGTGAAGTAGTAAATGGTGGACAATATCTTTCACATTAACCCACCATTGACACCATCTTCAATTTTTCATCACTTAAATACAACCATTTTGACAAGTCGTGGAACAACATGTAAAGTAAATTCAAATTAACGTCTACTAATTATTATGAAGGGCCTATTAATAAGAACTCAATCCTAACTATTAATAACTATTGTAATTATCAAATTTTATATTTAAAATTATAAACAATATTCAGATCGGTTAGAATATATATATATATATATATATATATATATATATATATATATATACACACACACACTTGAAGAATGGATTGGAGGTTGAACTTTAGTACTCATGACTCATGAGGCACGATATATCAAATATGCCATTGCTGATAAGACAAGTGGAGAATTGAAGGAAATATGATAGATTCTTAATGATGTATATGAAATCAAAGTCTTTACATTCCATCAGAAAGAACACATCTTCATAAAAGTTATGCCTACAAGGATATAACATACATGTAAAAAGACATACATACCTTTGTTTCCACCATTACTTCTTAAATGGTTACATTGATTAAGAACTGAAACTAACAATAAACTTTCCCTCCTCAGATGGATTTAGTTGGTGGTTACTACGATGCTGGTGACAATGTAAAATTCAGCTTTCCCATGGCATTCACAGTAGCAACATTGGCATGGAGTGTTATAGAATTTGGCCAATTAATGGGCTCAGAGCAACAAAATGCACTGGAGGCTATTCGTTGGGGCACTGACTATTTACTTAAAGCCACTAGTGTTCCTAATGTTGTGGTTGGTGTAGTTGGTGACCCGAATGCAGATCACAATTGTTGGGAGAGACCTGAAGACATGGATACTCCTAGAACCACTTATGTGGTTAATAAAACAAGTCCTGGTTCTGAGGTTTCAGCCGAGATTGCAGCTGCACTTGCTGCCTCTTCCATAGCATTTCAGGGTTCTGATGCTAAATATTCTAAGCTACTTCTTGATAGAGCTAAACAGGTAATTGAATTGTTGATTACACCTTTTCCTTATTGGTTATCAATAAATAAATTTAGATATCCTCAAGTTTTTTTCACAATTGTTTTTTAGTTATGAATAGTAAACGTCAAGAACCTTTTATCTCTACACGTCCAAGATTCAAAAAACTCATTCCCCAACTATCGAATTATCCCCAAAAGAAATTTATGAATAGTAAACAGTGAAGCCATGAAACTTGAAAATCAATCAAGATTTGTCAATTTAATTGTGAAAAATACTGTGAAAAATACTGTGTATGTAACATTATGATTGCTTATATAAATAATTTATATCAATGACGGTTATTCCTTTCTTTTGTATCAGGTCTTTGACTTTGCTGATCAGTTTCAAGGATCTTACAATTCTAGTATTCCACAGGGTGCATGCCCATTTTACTGTGATTTCAGTGGCTACGTGGTATGCAATATTGTGACTCCAAAAAACTAATATTACAATTAAGTTCTTGATCAAATAGTATAAATTGTCTAAATTCTGAAATAATTCTTCTATTTTTAAATCTCATGGATTGAACAACATTAATTGGGTGTTATAGGGGACTTGAATCAGCTAAAATTTTAGATTAACCCTTAAAGAATCTAAAATCCAAATCACATCCTCTAAATATGGGTAAATTGTCATTTTTGTCAATTAAATTTTTTTATTTAATCATTTTAGACCCTAAATTCTAACATTTTGTGGAAGATGATCTTTTCATCCATTATGTCTATAATAATGTCACTTTTTCACATATAACAATGGTTTTATAGACGACACCATATAGATTAATTACCAGAAATGTTAAAGTTGAGGGACTAAAATAATAAAATATGAATTTCATGTATGAAAATGACAATTCACCCAAATCTAAAGGGCGTAATTTGAATTTAACCCAAAAATTTTGCTGTTAAGTTCCAACTTTCATGTAAATTGAATTTAAATTTCAATGGCTAAAAGTTTTGTAATTTGACTTATATCTTGTAGGATGAATTGTTGTGGGGAGCAGCATGGTTACTGAAGGCAACAAACGATGTTTATTACTGGAATTATCTTCAAAGAAACCTAAAGCATTTGGAAACCAGAGATATAGATGGTAATCCATTTGAAGGAGCTGGAATAAATGAATTTGGATGGGATTCAAAAACTGCTGGTATTAACGTACTTATTTCCCAGGTCAGATCAAATTTCTCACGATTAATTTTCTTCTTATAATGAGAAATATCAATCTCAAATTTTCTTCTTATTCCTGTGTTGGCAGAGGGTGATGAAAGACCCTAATAATGCTAATCCTTTTGTTCTCAACGCCAACGAATTTGTATGCTCCATATTACCCGACTCACCTACGGTCAAATCAGTCAGTTACTCTCCAGGTAGCTTTCTCTAATCAATTCAAATAGAAAGGTTGAATTCATAACGAGGAAATGCATATACATGATATATGAAATAATTATTGAAGAAATTAAACTCAATTAGCTCATACCCACTTACTTAAATTTCTTGAAATTGAAATAAAAAATGCTGGCCATTGGTTTTTTTGGAAGGAAGACAATACTTATATGAGTCGTACCGTCCAAAATATTCTTTTTATTGAGATCCCAATGAATGATAATTCTTTCCATTTCACTTGGAAATTAATTAAGATAAGAAATCCAGAGAATTTATTTAATGGTAATTTTGTTTTTTGTTATATCTAACAGTAAATATAGTGCTACATCAATTGAAACTTTATAATGTGCTTAGATTTGCAATATCTAATCTTTTATTTATTTGTTTATTTTGGCTAACGAGGGTGTCTAGAAAACTTTATCATTCGCCCGTGTGTATAGTCCCCTCATCTCATACACATGTACACCAAGTAATTACTAGGCAATTACTCAAACAATTCCTAAGTCACCCTAAGGTGTTAGCTAGAGATTTCAAATCAAGAACCTCATGAATAAAAGCCTTTAATAAAGAAGTCCACTAGACCAATTTAGGATTTTGTAATATCTAATTTAAAATATGAAATGAATCAATTTCAAATGGAAAACATCATTTTTAATATATATATATATATATATATATATATATGTGTGTGTGTGTGTGTGTGTGTGTGTGTGTGTGTGTTGTCAAATATTAAATATGTTTATTGAGATCCAATTTAGCTAGTGAATTTGTGATTGATTCATCATATATTGAATCTGTTGATTAGGTGGGCTTATATTCAAAGACGGAGGAAGTAACCTACAACATGCAACAGCTTTGTCTTTCCTTCTTATTGTTTATGCTCGCTATATGACAGATGCGAAGAAAGTAGTTCGTTGTGGTGATTTTGTAGCCCAACCAGCTAAGCTGATCGAAGTCGCAAAAGGCCAGGTATATCTGCACCACATCATTATCAAGGAATTTCATACAAATTAGACATGATTCAATAAATTCATCTACAAATTTTGGTTCATTTAGTGCACGAGCAATGCTGTTCATATAAGAGCACTACTTTAGTACTCTTTAAGTAGCGCGATGTAGAACGATGACGTGATACTCTCTCATTTTACATGCTCGAGGAAAATTCTTTCCATAAAAAAACAATGGAAAACTACAATATCTACTCTTGTGATTTGCTACCATAATAACTTATTTCAAAAACTTTAAATTCCAATATTTGACCCTCTAATATAAAATTATTAGGATTCGGTCCAAAGTATCCTAACATTTCATTTGAATCCAAATCTTTAAAAATCAAACAATTGAAAAGGTTTGTGGAATTAAATTATGATTGAGTCAAATCACAACGGAATATTTCTTTGTCCAACAAACTCAAAATCTGTTAGTTTAGATGAAACCCTAATAATTTCATTTTAATTGAAAATTTAAGGTATCAAATATATAACAAAAAATGCTAAAGATACAAACTTATGACAGCGGGATAAATTGCAATTTAATAGTACATTAATTTCTCACATGTTTTGATAATTAAAGATTTTGCATTACTTGATATAGTAGTTTTCCTTTCTAATTGAGAGTTGAATGTGAATCATGTATGTTGCAGACGGATTATATACTAGGAAAAAACCCATTGGGCATGTCATACATGGTGGGCTATGGCCGAAAGTTTCCTGAAAAGATACATCACCGTGGATCTACCATTCCTTCCATTGTTGCACACCCAAAGTTTTTGGGCTGTCATGGTGGGGACCTATACTTTAAAAGCCAGAAGCCTGACATTAATCAGCTCACAGGGGCTGTTATTGGAGGTCCCGCTAAGGATGATTCTTTTGAAAATAGTCGATTTAATGTTCCACAATCAGAGCCCACTACATACATGAATTCACCTTTTGTGGGAGTCTTGGCATACTTCAAAGCTAGCGTATAGAAATCTTCATTTATGTGATATATGGCCAGCTTAGATGGAGGGGTGCGGAGGACAAGTAGAGGAAAATAAAGTAAAGTTGGTCGGAAATTAGCCTGTTTGGAGAAAGTGTAGTGGCTGAAATTGGAGAATGTGTCTCTCCTATGAAAGCTCCTCTCTTTCTTGTATGTGATCTTGAATTCTATTATTTATTATTTTATTTTTTTGAAAATGTGATTATTTGAAATAGTTGCAAAAAATTAAAGAAGTTTAATATAGTTGTATTTTGGATAAAATGATATCTTAAACTGTGTTACAGTAACACAAGGGGCACTTCCTATTAGCAAAAGGATGGTGTATTTAACTTGTTTTGACAAGAGAACAAAGGAAATCACTAGACCCGGAATAATATAAAAAGTTAAAAACATTAAATTTAAAATTCCATAACTAAATCTGTTGCATAAACGACCTTCACTATTACTAGGTTATGGGCTCATCTTACATATGAACCCAAGCGTATGCCACTAGCCTTAAGGACTAGGACAAAATGAAATATCCATCACTTTACAGTCCAAGAACCAACTTTTAGCCAACATGCGAACTTTTAAACATATTCCTCTTAAGTTTATTTAGAGTTAAGATCTTATAAGATAAAAAACTGGATAAATACATCCATTTTCGCTTGACTTGAAGGTTGGCCTTCGCTAGGTGGCCATTCCAATATCGAAACCAGTGCGGAGAGGAGGTTTCCTAGCAGGGTTTGATGGTAAAAAAACTTGGGTGTCTTTCAAGTACGAGAGATTACCAATGTTTTGCCATTATTGCGGGCTACTAGGGCATGATTTGAAGCACTGTGCAAGTTATTTTGCTGCCACTAAAAATAAGAAGGAAGTACTATGTCAATATGGGGAGTGGTTGAAGGCAAGTGGAGGAAGACAGATGGCCAGAGGAGGGAAGGAGTTTCGAGCTAACCAGGAGGAGGAAGGACACCGGAGTTTGAATGGTCAAGGAGTGGCGGCGGAGGAGGAACAAAACAAGGAAAACCCTAGGATTCATGTGGAAGCTGAAAAAGGGGAAGGCAGAAATCCAGGAGTGGTTACTGACTATGTGATTAATGTCCCTGAAATCATGGAGGGGATTGATACGGCTATGGAGGGGAAGGAGCCGGATTGTATGGGCAATAGATCACAAAATTTATTTCACGCAAATATAAGGGATAAGGGAGGCGCTGGGGTGCACGTACAAATTAATGTAATAAAGGAGGATGAGGTGCACGTGGAAAACAGGGAGTGTGATGGGCCAAAAAATTTAAAAATTAAGCCCACTTGGACTAGGCTGGCCCGTATGGTTGATGGGCAGAATGTATTAACCCAACAGAACTTTGTAATGTTGGGTAAGCGAGTTTTGCCTCAGTAGGATGAGCAATTTATAACAGAGGAAGACGGGCATACAAGAAAACGTGAAAAGCTTCATGGAGGAGAAAATGAAAAACGAGCGGCCGGGGTGTTGAACCACCCCCGCCGAACACAATGAGAGTATTAAGTTGGAACTGCCAAGGGCTTGGGAACCCTTGGACAGTTCGAGGCCTTCGCAATTTTGTGAGGGAACAAGCTCCCAAGGTGTGCTTCTTAATGGAGACTCGCCTAGACAAGGAAGGGTACAAAAAGCATTGCAAAGAATTACCGTTTCAGAATAAATTGATTGTTAAGAAACCAGATTCAGGAGGGGGTTTGGCACTTTTGTGGAAATCAAAGGTGAAATTGGAGGTGGTAAATTATACAGACAACCATATTTTGGCTAAAGTTGTGGAAGATGATGGCTTTGCGTGGTACTTAACAGGTTTTTACGGATGGCCTGAAGCTAGTCAAAAACACAAATCTTGGGCTCTCTTGTCACACCTAGCTACTTTGATTGAGGGTCCATGGTGCTGCATTGGAGATTTTAATGCTAATTTATTCTCCTCTAAGAAGCAAAGTAAGCACCCACCACCGTACAAACAGATGGAGGATTTTAGTTTGGCGTTGGAATCGTGTAGGTTGGCTGATATGGGTTTTAGGGGCTATCCCTTTACCTGGAATAATAAGAGACCTGGGGATGCTAACACAAAGGAGAGGCTAGATCGGGCAGTAGCGAACTCTGAGTGGAGGGTGAGGTTACCTGCTAGTACTCTCACACACTTATTCTCTCATGCTTCGGATCATGCACCACATGTTTTATAAACTATGACAAATCACGGGTTGAGTGGCAGAGGGGCGAATGGTTTTAAATTTGAAGAGGCATGGCTATTATGGGATGATTATGAAAGAATGGTGGCTGATTTGTGGACTGGTGGGCAGACAGGGGCAGGTTCAGCCATGTCAATGATCAAAGCTAAAATAGAGAAATGCGGGGTTGAATTGCAAGCGTGGGGGTCCTCTAAAACTAAACCGGATGTGGATGAAATTAAAAGATTACAAGCTGTGTTGGAGAGTATGAATAAAAGGGAGCCTTCTGAGGAGACAAGAGCTGAATATTTGGTTGCTAGTAGATCACTTGATGCATTACTCCTTAAGCAAGAGATTTTCTGGCACCAACGCTCTCGAGTTTCTTGGCTTAAATATGGAGACAAAAACACAAAATATTTTCATTCAAAGGCTTCACAGAGGCGGAGAAGGAACCTTATTGTGGGGATGAGAGATCAGCAAAATAATTGGGTGGAAGAGATGGATGATATTGTGGAAGTGGCAATTGATTATTTTGAGACCATTTTTACTTCAGGTAGTAGCAACAGAATTGACGAATGCCTTGCCTCAGTTCCTCACAAAGTAACAGATGACATGAGGGAAATTTTGTCCAGTGAATATAGTGCAGATGAAATTAAAGCAGCGTTGTTTCAGATGGGACCAACCAAGGCTCCTGGACCGGATGGTATGAATGCTCTCTTTTATCAGAAATTCTGGCATATTGTAGGTAATGATGTGATTGCTGCTGTGTTGGATTTTTTAAATTCTGGTTCTATGCCGCCTGAAATAAATTACACCCATATTGTACTCATTCCTAAAATAAAGAATCCGGAGAAAATTACAGATTATAGACCTATTAGCATTTGCAATGTAATTTACAAGGTTATTTCAAAGGTCTTGGCCAATAGACTTAAGATGATACTCCCACATTTAATTTCTCCTTCACAGAGTGCATTTGTCCCTGGTCGCCTGATTACTAATAATGTGTTTGTGGCATATGAAACTTTGCATGCTATGAAAAATAGGAGATCTGGTAAAAAAGGTTCTCTGGCTTTAAAATTGGACATAAGTAAAGCCTATGACAGGGTAGAGTGGGGTTTTCTGAAGAATATTATGTCTAAAATGGGTTTGCCCGATATATGGATTGATAGAGTTATGTGTTGTGTGACATCTGCATCTTTCTCTATATGTATTAACAGAAAAGCATATGGTAATATTCGCCCTTCCAGAGGGATTCGACAAGGTGACCCTTTATCGCCCTATTTATTCCTTCTTTGTGCAGAAGGTTTTACATCGTTACTGGCTAGAGCACAATTTGAAGGGCGTATCCATGGGGTGGCCGTGTGTAGAAGCTCACCCTCTATATCTCACCTGTTATTTGCATATGATTCTTTATTGTTTTGTAGGGCTACCCAGGGAGAGGTGCAGGTTATTACTGAATTATTGCAGACATATGCAGATGCCTCAGGTCAATGCATTAATTTTGATAAGTCCTCAGTCTATTTCAGTACAAATACAGCCACAGATCAAAGGGAGAGGATTAAGGGGGAGTTAGGTGTTCGGGAGGTAGACAGATTTGAATCTTATTTGGGGTTGCCCACATTGGTTGGCCGTGCTAAATACCAAACTTTCGCTTTCATCAAGGACAGAGTGTGGAAGAAGATTCAGAGTTGGAAGGGGCAATTGTTGTCAAGAGCAGGGAAGGAAATTCTTATTAAAGCAGTAGTGCAGTCTATCCCTACATACACTATGGGAGTTTTTCTTTTACCGGTGAGGCTGTGCAATGAACTAAATGCAATGTGTGCAAGGTTTTGGTGGGGGCAAGTTGGTAATAAAAGAAAAATTCATTGGAAGAGCTGGGATGCACTAACACTATCTAAGAAGGAAGGGGGAATGGGGTTCCGTGACTTACAGTGTTTTAACTTAGCAATGTTGGCCAAGCAAGGATGGAGGCTATTACAGGATGAGCACTCGTTGGTGTATGGATGTTTGAAAGCTAAGTATTTTCCACGTAGCAGTTTCTTGGATGCATCAGACGTGCCTAATAGTTCCTTTGTGTGGAAAAGTTTGTTGGCAGCCCTACCATTGCTTAAGAAGGGAAGCTGCTGGAGGATAGGGAATGGTAAATCCGTTCGGATCATGCATGAAAAGTGGATCCCAAATCATCCCAGTAATCAAGTACTACAACAACCACTTGATGTGGATAGAGATTGGAGAGTGAACGAGCTTATAGATGAGACAAGGCATGAGTGGGACCGGGTGTTGATTAGAGAGATGTTTTCCAGAGATGATGCAAAAGCAATAATTCAAATTCCATTAAGCAAGAGAGATGTACTAGACTCTGTTGTGTGGCACCCTAATAAGGATGGGGTCTATTCAGTAAAATCGGGGTATGGTATTGCTAGGTTGATCATCAAAGAAGCTGATGGTATGGTGGGATGCTCAATTGGGCAGAATAAGGGGTTGATATGGCAACGGTTGTGGAAGCTTCATTTACCAAATAAGATCAAACTTTTTGGGTGGAGGGCTTGCCATGACATTTTGCCAACAAAAGAGAATTTAGTCCGTCGAAGAATTATAGAGAATAGTGTGTGTAAGCTCTGTCAACAAGGCCCAGAAACAGGGATCCATGTCTTGTGGGAGTGTGGAGTTGCTAGGGGTATTTGGGCGGGCAGCAAAGGCAGACTGCAGAAAAGCATTGGTGGACAAGTAGATTTTAGTCATTTATTTGAGGACTTAATGGTTAGGCTAACAAGGGAGGAGCTCGAAGCCTTCTTGGTGCAATGTTGGCTCATATGGAACCAAAGAAACTCTGTTTTACATGGAGGTACTTTGCAGGATCCTACTCAGCTGGTACAACGGGCTGCGGACTTACTGGAGGAGTACATTGAGGCGCAAGGGCATTTGGTTATCTCTTCTCACGTTGAACAGGTGCAACGGTGGGAGCCACCAACGGGTTATTTTTACAAAATAAACGTCGACGAGGCGGTTTTCGCAGAGATGAATGCTTCAAGATTTGGTGTGGTGGTGCGCAATGAGAAGTCTGAAGTCTTGGCTTCCTTAGTAGCCAAATGCCACCGGTGCAGAATAGTGAAGAAGCGGAACTGCTTGCCTGTCGTAAAGCATTGGAGTTTGCTGTCGACGTTGGCTTCATGGACGTGGTGCTGGAAGGAGACAGCTTGAACGTAATGCAGGCTATCTCAACTGGCAAAGCCAATAGATCACGTCTGGGTCATATATATGAGGATATCTAGTGCCTTGCTGCAGGTTTTCGTAGCTACTCTGTTAGTTTTGTAAAACGCAGTGCAAACGGTGTAGCACATGCACTTGCTCGTTTTGCTAAGTATGTAGATGATGAACTAGTTTGGCTAGAGGAAGCCCCACCACCAGCACTTGAGGCTCTGTCTCATGATTCTTATCATGTTTAATTAATGAATGATATTTGATGTCGTTTTTAAAAAAAAAAGGTTGGCCTTCGCTAATGCTATTTAACCATTTCTAATGCTAGAGAAAATGGTTAAGACGGATGAAAATAAAATAGTGTTGAGGACTCTTTTTTCGGCCTACGTGGTACTATTACATTGGCAACCCATGCAACATCAACATATTATTGATTTTTTGGAAAAATCTATTTAAAACCCAAAATAAGCTCATATCTCATTCAACTACATGGATTGGGCCCACATGGCCCGCGAGATCCTTACTTCAAGAGGCGGATGCATGGCCCATATTACCTCTCTTACACTCATGGCAAACGGCTTCTTCAACAGGAGCCCATATTTGCACAAAATGACAACAAAACCCGAGGTACGTCATCTCATCTTCGGCTTATGATCCAAGCTCGTAAGTCTCTTTGGGGAAACTTTGAGAGTCGTGGTTTGGAGGGCCAAGAGATAAGTTCAGTAAAGCTCCAGCGGTTCAAATTTGATAAAAGAAACATGTTGCTTGGCATGTTTTCTCCAACTCCCTGAACTTTGACGAGTTCGTGTGTAACGGGTAACATATGGTAAGCATCTCTTATCACATAGCACTTAAAATGATATAATTCTCCATTGCTCTTTTCTTAAAGCTTAATATTCATCATATGATAAATGCTCAATATACCCAGCCATCTAACTGCTGGGAAAATAACTGTTCATTCAACCCCCAGCTGTTGCTATACAAATTTAGAAACTTCATTATATTATTCTACATAAATCTTATTACTACTTTCAGCTAAAATCCAACTTAAACACATGGCCTAATCTGATTGGCTATCTTTTATCTCTCTTTTATCTCTCTCTATATACAAAATAGTCATGATATCCTTGATACCTAGCTGCTGTCTGCCACAATCTGACCTTGTATTTTTCTGCCAGCTGCTAGAGTAAAGCTTTAAATACTCTTCCTGCTCACCAAGATTATGTCACAACATAATGAGACCTTGACAAAATCTCTAAAGCTTCATTAACCTTCAACCAACCCTTCTATTACTTGCTAGAAATGTGTTGTAATGGAACCTTGCACCAAAAACACAAACACCCAAGAAAGTAAACATTTCCAACTGATCCTCAGCAATGTATTCAGCACTTGACACCTGGTTGGAAGTGATATCATCAGCCACTTAATCTTAAAATCCCAGCAGCCAGCTGTTACACAAAAAATAGCAAGATACCCTTCAAAGAGATCTTACCATTTTTCAGCCAAATCCAAGAAATAAATGCTGAATGACCTCCTCAGCAGTCAGAAATCACCCATCAGAAATCACTCATGATAGCTGTCACAGCTTTTCCTAACAGTTGGGACAGCTGACCCAACAACCTAAGCATTTCCTTTTTTTCCTCATTTGGCTAAAACCAAAACTAACTAGAGAAACTACATTTCTCTTGCTAAAATACTTTCCTTTTCAGCTACTCTTTCCCCAACAGCTCTTACCCGAAATAGCAAGAATACCTTAAAGCTAAACATACTATTTTTGGGCTAAATCTTAAGATTGATTCTCTGAAGATTTATTGCTATTTGGGACAGATTTTGGCTGATATTCTTTGCTAAAATACCCCCTTAAACTCAACTCTAAAAGGGACCCTTCATCAACCCCTCAAAGGGGGAACCAATGAAGGAACAACTCTCTCATCACCTTATCTATTCTCTCTAAGCTCTAAATGGAGTTCAAAACTCCTAAGTTTTTAGTTTCAAAATGGGGAACAAAGCTCTTCAACCCTTAGCTCACAAATATTCTTCATAAGACTTCATACATCCTCTAATAGAAAATCCCAGCAGCTTTGCTAAACACACCACAACTCTTCTAAGCTCCACTCTCATACCCTCTCACTCTGAAATTCTACTGTTTTGCTACTCATAAACACATCTATATACTCTTTTCTTACAAAATCTTTCCTCTTGGAAAGTAGTCTCTACTACTCCTCCAGCAGAAAATCCCAACAGTAAATCCCAGCAGTTTTGCTAAACACACTACAGCACTATTACCTTTCTCATACTGACTCTCTCACTCTCCATATTCAAAAGATACACATATCTTACTGCTCCTATCTCCAAATACCTAAATACATCTCCATGCTCTTATCTTACAAAATCTTTCCTCTTGAAAAGAAATCTATACAACTTCTCTAGCAGTCATAATCTCACATGTTTACTATCTTTAACCTCCATATATCACATACTATCATATATCATACATACTATAAACACTACATCCCACAAAACACTATATCTTTCATTATCTCCACATTTCTTAAGAGATGTCAAACATTCATACTAAAAGCCCTTCTCATGGAAGGCATAAGGTTCTAATGTTAAAGCCTTTCTCCTAGAAGGCACCAAGATCTCATATCAAAGCCCTTCTCTTAGAAGGCACAACTACTTCTTACAAAAGCCTTTTTCTTAGATGGCATAACTACTTCTTACATAAAGCCCTTCTCTTAGAAGGCACAAATACTCTATACAAAGCCCTTCTCATGGAAGGAAACACTACTCATAACTTCACAACAACTAAAAGAACATTATCAAGGAGAAAACTCATTTAAGTGTATGATAAGAGGGGCAAGCTTAACTAGCCCCTACACACAGCTGGGCATACTCTCTCTCCCTCCAGTTGCACCCATTTTTCCCCCTTAATCTTGAAGTTATCATGGTAAACTGCCCCTCTACCGCTAAGGTCACTCTGCTGGAATATTACCAACTCACAAAAGCTATACCGCTGGGATTGCAAACCATTAGAGATAAGTGACTTCGCTTCTATATCTTTAAATTTACTTCATTGAATACATGATTATTTCACATTTAAATACATATTACTTCATTTCAACTACTATTACAACTATTAACCAAAGCTTAAACTCTTTTAAAAGCATGATAAGAGGAGCAAACTTAACGAACCTCTACCGCTGGCATTTTGCTGAGATCCCATCAGCTCACTAATGCTACAGCTGGGCTATAAATCATACAATGATAAGCGACTTTGCTTCCATGTCCTTAAGTTTATGTCATTAAGTACATGATTACTTTACCTCTAAATAAATACTATTTTATTTCAACTGTCATTACTACTACTAATCAAAGCTATCATACCAAACACGTATTACATATTTATTCGACCATTATCGTGATTCTTAGACTTTGGTTTTAATGGCTTTGTAGGCTTAAAAGTACGCCGATAGCCGTTGGACCACGTGGCCCAATGTTGAGTTCCGGACGCAACTCCCCAAAAAGAACTCGGGCTTAATAAAGTCACCCCTCTAAAGGAGTACACGTGGTTGGGCAACCGAAAAAGGCCCCCGAACAAATAGTAAATGATCATTTCATCGAGAAAGTGGTGTATGTTTGCACCCACAAATTAAAGTTTAGATATGCATTAGCTCTCTAGATGACTAGTGAGTAATGAGCATTTCCAGCAGCTTAGCTATATTCTGATACTGTTTAAAGAGTATATAATTATTTTTGTCTTTTACCTAGTTACTTTTTTATTTTTTAGTTCAATCATAGAATCTTTTAAGCCAACAAATTGTTCTACTCAAATTCAAAGCACTTCAACTGACACACTACTAACATAGATAGGATAGGAATGAAAAAGTAGGATAAATATTGAGGAGTTGGGGAGACGTGACTGGTGATGCTTTATAATCAAATTATCAATATATTATATATGCCCTTAAAAGATTATTGTTTGTGTGACTTCTCAATTTGAGGTTTTGTTTGTTTTCAGAAAATGTTTGATCGAAGAGTTCAAATGAAATCCCATGACTATTAGAACCTCCCTTAAGTAGTTAGTACCTTGCCAAAAGCATTTAAGAAAACACAAAATATCTCATCCAACCAGGGAAAACATGTCTGATTTTGTTATATTATAGGAATAGAAAACATGTCTTATCATTTGGTCACGTCTAGTGGAAGACGCCAACTTAGTCGCCCCCTATCCATTTTTTTGTTAATAAAAAAAAAAAATGCTAAAATGCAAAGTGTACTCTCTAAGTTTGACTAAAATTCATTTAAGTTCTTTAACTTTACTTTCATTCAATTGAGTCCTCTAAGTTTCAAAATTATTTAATTCAAGCATTTTGTCTAATTTCAAGAAAAATTTTGTCATTAAGTATGCAATTAACTAATGAAAAAAATATTTTTTGAAAAAAATTCTTACATAAAAAATCTATAAAATATTTTTATTAACTGGAGTCACCACCTAAATTAGGTTTAGGAACCATATATATCAAGGGCAGCTCTACATAGAGCCCAGGGTGGTCAAAGGACCATCCTGACCTTGAAAAAAAAATTATTATGTATAAATTTTAAAAATTTATGATTTTTTTTATCCTTAAAAAAACTTTGTGACCATCCTAAATTTTTTTTAGACCAAACATAATTAAACTTTGGACAAAATTTTGCAACAAGCTTGGTTAAAGATTAAGGCTACAACTCCATTCAATATATATTTTTTTATTAAATGTGAATTTTAACAAATCCACCATTTAATTACATTTTTTCTTATGTCCTCCATACTTGCAAAATTTCAAGAAAATAAAATATCAATAGCTACGTCATCAATCAAATATTTCAATTTCAATTTTTTGTAGTCTAAAATTATGCATAAAAAATAAGTTTAGGGATTGAATAATAAATAACATCTGATTGATATGAAATTCGACATGTGTTTTAAGAACATAGAGAACTTGCAATTAAATAGTTAGGTTTTCAAAACATGTAGTAGTGTTAATTTGTTTAGTGAGAGTTGTAGCATTAGGCTACAACTCTGTTTGTAGCCAAACTTTGTTCTTAAACTTTGGTCTCCTTTAACAATATATTAGGTCCTTACAAATAAATAGTAAAAGTCCAAGAAAATTTTTATTTAACTAAACTTTTAAAAAGATATAGCTTGCTACATGTTATGATCCTAGTGTCCTACATGGATTAATTATAAGCTTAACCATGTGTTTATAAGCTCTTGAGCACCCTCCCCTTGCAAGCCAGTTTTTAAGACTAAGTTCTACTCATGAATTTGTAACATTTGGTATTAGACTAACCACCATGTCATAAACTTCAGATTTTTTGTGCGAGAGTTATATTATTTTGGTTCGTGGAGTGGTTGGCTAGGATCAGGTGATTTGGAATTATTTTGATTATTTGGATTTGTTTAGGTGTGTGAGGAGGTTGGTGTAATGTAGTAGTACTAAGGTGTCCAAGGCACACTTACTCTGACTTTGTACACACTTTAGTAATAGAATTAATTTCCTCTGATTTCTTACACACTTTAATAATAGAATTAATTTCTAACTGAAATATTGAGTGTCATCCGTAGTTTCTTCTATCAATTTTAGTAAAAAAGAAAAAAAAATGTGAGGTCGGCATTTTGGCATTTTAGTATGTCATTCATTTTTCACTTTCTATTTCTTTGTCTCTGTTTCTATTTCTCTCATTCTCCCACTCTCATTTTCAGCTTAACAACAGGTAATTGTTTAGTATTTTATTTATTTTTTATGGTAATTCCTATTCTTCGCCTTTTTTCTCTTGTTCTTCTTCTTCTTCATTGGTTTAGCTTCTTTATTCTTTTATTGCTCTATGTTGCTGTCGTCTTCTTCTTCTTCTTTGCTTGTATGTGTGGTAATTGCTAAGAATATCCTCGATCCTCATGCCCCAAGTGGATCCCAAGCTTTTGCAAACGGCGTGGGACTAGGCTAAATATTGCACGTTGGCAATGGAAATCTTTTATATGTGGGAGTGAAATTTGAACTGTTTTAGATATATTAGACATATTAGCTCATAGTATAGGCTGATTACAATATAATGATTAATAAAAAATTAAAGAAAGACATAGAAGAAGAATAAGGATTGGCAACAAAGCAATAAAAAAAGCTAAAGAATTACGTATGAGTTGTTAATAACTTTTCCCATGAAGGCAAATGAGAATGAGAAAATGAGAGAATGAGAATGAGAGAATGAGAGGGAAAAAAATGACAGAATGATTATTCATTACTTATTCCTCATATCGATCTTTGAGTGCACATGTACCACATGGGTCCCGAGTCCACTTGCGTCACAGACGTTAGATCTTTTGTGCGAGAGTTATATGATTTTGGTTCGTAGAGTGGCTAGCTAGGATTAGGTGATTTGGGATTATTTTGACTATTTGGGTTTGTTTAGGTGAGTGAGGAGGTTGGTTTAATGTAGTTAGGGGTAGCAAAATAAGCCCAAACCCATTTACCTGTCCAAACCCATCCACTCTAATTGAACCCAAACCCACCCAATTATTATTTGGGTAAAATGGGCATCAACCCAATTAGACCCAATAATTATTGGGTTTTTACTAAAAACCCATTGAGGCTCATTTAACCCAAAAACAGTAAACCCAAATTCAACCCAGCCCTTCCCATCAAAAAAAAAAAAAAAAAAAAAAAAAAAAAAAAAAAACCCAGCCCTGCCCCTCTCTCAGCCTCTCGACAACACATTATGATCCTATCTATGCATGTGTGTGTTTGATCTTTGATATGCTAGATTTAACCTCAACTCATGTCAATAATTTGAATGGTTCAAAATGCTGAATTTTTTTTATTTATTGTTGTTGGTTTTGTTTTCCTTTACATTTTAGATATGGATTCAATGAAGAAAATGATGAGTATGGTGATGCTATTTCAAGTGCTCCAAAAAGAATGAGATCTAGGACTTCTTCTGTATGTTCAGATTTTGAAATATGACCTAAAGGTCTTGATGGGAAGAGAGAGCAAAGTGTAAAAAATGTCAAAATTCTTTTGCTGCCGGTGCTAGTGGCACTACTTCTTTGTTGCGTCATAAAGCGAAATGCCATGAGGTTGACAATCAAATTGTGTCTTGTCAGCCTTTAGATCAAGCTACATATAGGGAAATGGTTGCATTGGCAATCATTAGGCACAACTATCCATTCTCATTTGCAGAACATGAGAACAATAGGTTGCTTCATTGTTATTTGAATCCTGATGTTAAGACTATATCTAGGAACACTGCAAAATTGGATGTGATAAAATATATAGGAGAGAAAAGGAAAATCTGAAACATGATTTAAAGTCAATTACTGGTAGGTTTTGCTTATCATTAGATTTATGGTCTTCACCTAACACTGATGAGTACATGGTTCTTAAAACACATTACGTTGATGAACACTGGGTGTTGCAGAAGAAAGTTTTGAGTTTTTCTCATGTGCCACCTCCACGTGGTGGAGTTATATCGGCAGAAAGGTTATCAGGTTTTTGAAAGAGTGGGGCATTGAGAAGAGGGTATTCACCATTACATTAGATAATGTTTCGTATAATGATACTTTGGTGAGTCATTTAAAGAGACACCCTTCTTTTGGACCTTGTTTACCTTATGGTGATGAGTTCTTTCACGTGTGTTGCGGTGCACACATATTAAACCTTATCATACAAGATGGATTGAAAGTCATAAATGAGGCTGTGTATAATTTACGTGAAAGTGTTAAATATGTGAGAGGTTCGGATCATAGGAAGTTGAGGTTTGCTCAATGTCTTTCAGAGCTTCCTTTTTTGACAAGTAAGAAAGTACACCAAGATGTCCCAACAAGATGGAACTCAACATATTTGATGATTGAGACTTGTCTTAAGTATTGAGTTGCATTTTCTCACCTAAGTAGGATTGATAAATACATTCTCAATTGCCCTTTAGAGGATGAATGGGAAAGGGTGGAGAAGATAGCAAGGGTTTTGAAACCATTTTATGATATCACCAAGCTCTTCTCTGGGACAAACTTACCCACAACCAACTTGTATTTCCATTGGGCTTGGAAAATTCAGTTGCGTATTGCGGAACAGTTGGAAGATGATGATGCGATAATTAAAGTAATGGCAAAATAAATGAAAGAAAAATTTGATAAATAGTGGGAGTATTACATTCCTGTGCTATCATTTGCTGTCATTTTGGATCCTAGATATAAGTTGCAATGTGTAGAATTTTGTTATGGCAAGTGGTATAAGCAGGAAGCAATATTTATGGCGACAAATCTTCATGATAAATTATATGGCATCTTTGAGGAATATATGAATTCTACTAGTAATATTTGCGATATGGTTGATGTAGTATCCAGTAATGGTGGAGTGCGTGGTCATTATGATAGGCACGATGATTTCTCTAGTTTTGAGACATATACGAGTCAACTTATTGGTTCAGATTTAAGCAAGTCACAATTTGATTTATACTTGGAAGAGACTCGACTTGACCATAGGTTTCACGAGGATTTGGATGTTATAAGGTATTGGAAGTCTCACAATAATTGTTTCCCAAAATTTCCCTTGATGGCACGTGATATTTTGAGCATTCCCATTACAACTGTTGCCTCAGAGTTTGCATTTAGTATTGTTGGCCGCATTCTTGATAAGTTTCGTAGTTCTCTTTTGCCACAAATTGCAGAAGCTTTGTTATGTGCTCGTGATTGGCTATATGGAGTACCAAGTATATCATATTTTTTTTATCACTTATGTGCTTGCAATATTCATCAATCTATATTTGAGGTACTAATAAATGCTTTCCTTTCCTTTTTCAGCTATACATGATTTTGAGGAAGAAAGCCTCATGGAGGATTTTGGCAACTTGTGCCTATCTCAATCTAGTTCATATGTTGATGAGGATTAGGTGAAAGGAAGCTATTTGAGAGTGCTTTTGCAAAAAATCGCATGTGGATGTGCAAGATATATGGCTGTGTTATTGTGACTATTGTGGCTGATTTTGTCAATTTCAATCTTGCCTACCATTTGTAGTTTTAAGATATCTAAATAGGGGCTTAGAATACCTTAATTTTGTTGCACACCAACTTGGTATATAGAGCAATCTGTACTTAAGAGATAAGCTACATACCTTAATCTTACTGTTAAAAGGAGTGCTTTTAATTTTATTAGGTCAGGTTTTCTTAATCAATGCATACCATGACCAAGTTTCCCTCACCTTTTTTGGTGAATGATCATGCTTAACTCAAACATTTAAATGTGAATGGACGAGAAGGTAAATTTTTCTATTGTTTGTGTAATTTTTCTATAGGTTTTGGTAGTTATGTTAAAGATAATGTGTTGGGGGTGAGCTTGAATATGTTTTTTTTTTTTTGGTCAAAGTTGAGGTATTGCTTGCTTTAAAGTTAGGTTTTTGTTGCTTATTAAGTGCTACATTGTTGGATAGGTTATTTATCGTCTTCTTTTTTAATGTGCTGGGTTTTAAGATTTTACTTTTGGTTGTTAGTGGTGTTAAATTTTGACCTAGAGTTGAGGTTTGCTAGAGTAGCTCATGAGTTTGATGTGATGTTTAAGTTAGCATGTTCATGAGAAAATTTGTAATGGAAACTTGGGTGATTATGACTTTGTTTTTAGCTATTACTTGTTACTTTGTAGAGACTGAACTTATTTCTTTGTGTCGGGGTTGCTTAGTTGTACATTCATAACTAGAAGGTGATGTTGTCTTATCTTTCAAATTGATAAGGATAAGTAAAATTCAAAAATTGCATATTGGTTCTCTGCTCTTGTCAATTGATAATAGATGTACAAGAATGTCTCCCAGTTGTTATGGCTTTTCCTCATCTTTTTTTGGTGCCATTCAACAACGTTAGTCTTAAATGTGAATGTCACATTTTGGCCTATTCCACTTCTTTTTTAATAAAATAAACTGTGTGCTGCATTAGGCATTAGTACAATATCATGCTCTTTTTCGGATTAGCCACAAGCCTACAATACCAAAGTTTTATATGTTTGGAGCCATGGATATGTATGTGCTTTGATTTTACCTGTGCCTAATAAATCAGTGATGTTCTTGGTGTCTTGCTTTTTTGGCAGGCAACAAGCATTGTAAATCCTACAAAACAAGCCCATGACATATCCATATCATATATTAGTACTATTTAAATGTTCAAGTTCATGTACACCTTCTTCTCAAAAAAAAGAAAAGAAAAGAAGAAGGTACATGTACACCTTACTTCAATAAAGGTGAAAATAATTAAGAACAAGGTTTATCCACTTTTCTAAAGATTTGGGTTTAATTAGTTGCTCATTTTGTGTCAAAAAACATTTAAACTTGAACTGAAATGAAAAACTATTAAGTATATTTTGGTAGGAATGGGTTTTTTTTTTTTTTTTTTTTTTTAATATTTAGGTTTAGGGGGTATTTTGGTCATTTTTTAGGTTTTGGTGGTATTTTGGTAATTTTAAGTTTCGGGAGTATTTTTGTAATTTTTAGGTTTTAGGGGGTACTTTTGTCATTTTTTAGGTTTTGGGGGGTATTTTGGTAATTTTTTTGGGTTTCAAGAGTATTTTGGTCATTTTTTGGTTTTTGGGGGTATTTTGGTAATTTTTGGGTTTTAGGGTATGTTGGTCATTTTTTGGGTTTTGGGGGTTTGTTGGTAATTTTTAGGTTTCCGGGGTATTTTGGCCATTTTTTGGGTTTTAGGGATATTTTGGTCATTTTTGGAATTTTGGGGGTATTTTGGTCATTTTTGGGTTTCAAGGATATTTTGGTAATTTTTGGGGTATTTTGGAAATTTTTAAGTTTTGGGAGTATTTTGGTCATTTTTTGTGTTTTGGGGGTATTTTGGTTATTTTTTAGGTTTTGAGGGTATTTTGGTCATTTTTTTTTGGTTTTAGGAGGTATTTTGGTCATTTTGTAGGTTTCGGGAGTTATTTTGGTAAGTTTTAGGTTTTGGTGTATTTTGGTCATTTTTGAAGATTTTTAGAGTACTTTGGTCATTTTCACTTTAGGGCCATTTTGGTAATTTTGATAATTGGGTAATTGGGTGAATTGGGATTTACCTATAATAATTGGGTTGGGTTGAGTTTGGGTTAGAAGCAATTAGTTAAATGAGTTTTAATGGGTAAATGAGTTTTATATACCCACCCCAAACCCACCCATTTGACACCCTTAAATGTAGTAGTATTAAGTTGTCCAGGGCACACTTACTCTAACTTCATACACACTTTAGTAATAGAATTAATTTCCTCTGATTTCGTACACACTTTAGCTATAGAATTAATTTCTAACAGAAATATTGAGTGTCATTCGTTGTTTCTTCAATCGATTTTAGTAAAAAGGGAAAAAAAAAGTGTGAGGTCGGCATTTTGTCATTTTAGTCTCTCATTCATTTTTCTCTTTCTATCTCTCTGTCTCTATTTCTCTTTCTCTCATTCTCCCACTCTCATTTTCTTATTCGCTCATGGGAAACATCAGCTTAACAACAAGTAATCGTTTAGCATTTTATTTTTTATTGTAATTCCTGTTCTTTGTCTTTTTTCTCTTGTTCTTCTTGTTCTTCTTGTTCTTCTTCTTCTTCATCGATTTAGCTTTTTTATTGCTCTACGTTGCTGTCATCTTCTTCTTCTTCATTGCTTGTGTGTGTGGTAACTACTAAGGATCTTCTCGCTCCTCATACACCAAGTGGATCCCAATTATGTAAACAGCGCAGGACTAGGCCAAATACTGCATGTTGGCAATGGAAATCTTCTATATGTGGGAGTGGAATTTGAACTGTTTTAGATATATTAAACATATTAGTTCATAGCATAGGCCTTAACCTATAGTATAAGCTCTAACCCATAGTATATGCCCTAACCCATAGTATAGGGGGATTACAATATAATGATTAAAAAAAATTAATGAAAGACGTAAAAGAAGAATTAGGATTACAAAAAAGCAATTAAAAAAAAAAAAAAAGAGATAAAGAATTACCTATGACCTGTTAATAATGTTCCCCACGAAGGAAAGCGAGAATAAGAAAATGAAGGAATGAGAGGAAAAAAAAAATAGAAAGAGAATTAATGAGAGAAAAAAAATTGCAGAATGATTATTTATTACTTATTCCTCAGATTGATCTTTTAGTGCACACGTACCCTGTGGGTCCTAAGCCCACTGGCGTCACAGACGTCAGATCTTTTGTGTGAGAACTATATGATTTTGGTTCGTAAAGTGGCTAGCTAGGATCAGGTGATTTGGAATTGTTTTGATTATTTGGATTTGTTTAGGTGAGTGAGAAGATTAGTTTAATGTAGTAGTACTAAGGTGTCCAAGGCACACTTACTTTGACTTTGTACACACTTTAGTAATAGAATTAATTTCCTTTAATTTCATACACACTCTAATAATAGAATTAATTTCTAACTGAAATATTAAGTGTCATCCATAATTTCTTCTATCGATTTTAGTAAAAAGAAAGAAAAAAGTGTGAGGTCGGCATTTTTGGCATTTTAGTCTCTCATTCATTTTTCTCTTTCTGTTTCTTTGTCTCTGTTTCTCTTTCTCTCATTCTCCCACTCTCGTTTTCTTATTTGCTCATGGGGAACATCAGCTTAACAACAGTTAATCGTTTAGCATTTTATTTTATTTTTTATGGTAATTCCTGTTCTTCGTCTTTTTTCTCTTGTTTTTCTTTTTCATCGGTTTAGCTTCTTTATTTTTTTATTGCTCTGCGTTGCTATTGTCGTCTTCTTTTTCTTCTTCTCAGCTTGGGTGTGTGGTAACTACTGAGGATCTCCTTGTTTCTCATACACCAAGTGGGTCCCAAGCTTATCTCAATTTTTGTGTCAATTGGATATTAAGTACTATATGATCTATAAGATCATATTTTATGCATAATTTTAAACTACAAAAACTTGCAATTTAAACAATTTATTTATCATATAGCTATTAATCTTTAATTTTCTAGAAATTTTGTAAGTATGAAGAATATAAGAAGAAGATGAGATCTAATGGCGGATTATCAAAATTCACATTCAATTAAAAGATATTGAATAAGGTTATAACCTTATGCTACAACTAATTTTGTAGTTAAAATTTATCCAATTTTTAATTAATACGGCAAGTTTTGATTGCTCCAGCTAGATTTGCATATTTATTAAATTTTAATGCCCCATAAATCTCAAAGATTTTACCGATTTTTTTTTTCCAATTAACCATATATATCAAAGAATTTCGTTAGTTGTCATGTTTCAAAACTATCTGATAAATTAGCATCTTGAGTGTTTAAAACTCGAGATCAATGAAGAACTTAATCTTTTACTTCTCGAGTTCGGCATTTTTTCATACACTTACGTGGACAATTTTCCACGTGGAACCACGTAGAACTCAAGTTTTAGACACTCTTTTTCCCTTTCTTCATTTTCTCCTTCCATCCTTCGTTCTCCCTGTTCTTCCTTTTCTCCTTATACCTCACCCACAAATTCATCAAATCTCAGCATTGGAGCAACAACCCAAACCCATAGATTCATAATATCTTGGCACTGGATCAAAACCCAAACCCAAAAGTCACGATCTCGGCACCAGAGCAGCTCCTTAAGCTTGGGTTTGTTGATCTCGGCACCGAAGCGGCTTGGATTTGTTGATCTCAACACCGGAGTGCACTTGGGTTTGATGTTCTTGTCTAGTATTGTTGCTTGGTTTTGTTTTGTTTTGTTTTTTTTTTTTGTTTTTTTTTGTTTTTTGTTTTGTTTTTTGTTTTTTGTTTTGTTTTTTGTTTTGTTTTGTTTTTGTTTTTGTTTTGTTTTTTTTTTTTTTTTTTTTTTTTCCTGGGTTTGTTGCCTTCGGAAGTGGGTTTGGGGTTTTGAGAGTTAGAGAAATCGTTGGGGAACAAGGCAAAAGGGGAAAACAGAGAAGGAAAAAAAGGATTGAAGAGAAAATGGAACTCGAGTGTCTAAAACTCGAGTTCCACGTGGATTTCAAACTACACCTTAGCTGTGCCAGTACATAGAAATCGAGTATTTTAGGCTCGAGTTGCTATAATGAACTTGAGTCTAAAACACTCAAGATGTTATTTTACAGAATTGTTTCTAACGCATACTAACTATCGATATTCTCTCCTGGATGCATGCTAGTTGGAAAATTACCTCCTACTGAATAGCAATCGAGCTCAACCATTCTAAAAAGGAAAATTTGAAGAAGAAGAAGAAGTTCAGATGAGAACAAGATGCAGCAGAGAAAATCAGCATTTGGAAGACCTTCTAGGACGGACGGCTTAGATTTCTCCTATCGTATGGTCGTTGATTCACATAAGCTTATGTTGGTGAAAAATACAATAACAATGGAAATAACACAAAGAGAAACTGAATATAACTTCTGAATATTATTAAATTGAAGAGAAAATACACAACACTATTTGGACTGAGGCGTGGCACTCGCTCTCTTTAAGGAGATTCAAGCCTTTGGTTGGCTAAACTTTGTAACCGGTGCAGACCTTCTCTGACTTGTCTCCCCTAGGATACAACAGCCCAACAAATGTTGTATGACTAGAACAGCTTCTGCACAAAGTGTTCAAGCCCAAAGCTCCACCAGAAAGAACACCCTTCCTTGCCAAGAATCTCTCTATTTTTTAGTGTGTGGTGAGATAAGGAGTTTCTGAAAAGGCCCAAGCGGATAGTCCATTAAGTGGGTTAATGGCTCTTTATTTTCCATAGTGAAAATGGAGTATTAATTCGGGTCATTTACTCACCAACGGATATGGTAGTTATTCTGAATAGGCTGTCAAGTAAGAGGATCCAAGAGGCTGATTCATTTCCAATTTTAATACCTCCACTCTTCACCTCCCCCTTGTGCACGTATCTTGCCCAATATCTGAGACAATTCATGTTAGCCCATTAATCACCACAATTAAAAAGAATAAAATAGTATCTCTCCTTTTCAATGTGGGATTAAACATTCTCACTTACTCCTTATCTTCCATATTCACTCTCATAATCTTTACATTTATTTTGTAAAATTTATTCATTTTTATTATTTAATATTAAAATGCTCCAACAGCTTCACTCTCAAATTCAATTTCCCCAAATTCCTTTTTTTTTCTTTTCCTATTCTTTGTTTGTCTCCTGAGAAAGTCATGGAAAGGAAATTAGTGTCTTTAAGATTTGAAAATTCTTTTGAACTACTACTTTCTCACATATTTTCTCTGTGACCAAACAGAGAGCATTAGGGTTCTTCACCCTAATGCTTTCTTCCTTGAATTTTAGGGTATCAAAAGGTAGCAAAATGGTAGTGTCGTCTCTACGCTTTGATTTTCATTCAGGTTCATACATTTCTCTCTCTCTCTCTCTCTCTCTCTCTCTCTCTCTCTCTCTCTCTCTCTCTCTCTCAAATATATATATATATATATACAATTACCATTTTTGATAATGTATTTCTCTTGTTCTATGTTTTGCATTTATTTTTATTGTCATGTAAGGAACCATTTTAAAAAAGAGCTCTTTGGACTTGCGTCTAACCAGTAAAACCTATGGAAAACTGACTCCACTCGCAAGAACCAATAGTTAGTCAATTATTATAAGATTATATGTTTGAAATTATCTAAACAAGAAAATATGGTATTTTCAAACTCTATTTTAAGCTGTTTTTCCTTTCTTTCCTGCTCGATGCGAGTAATAACGTAGTGGTTGCTCTATTAGAATTGGATTTTTACTGGAAAAAATTGTTACGTAAGATAGTAAAGAGTTTGACATAGTCTATTGAGGCAAATGAACATTGCCACCTAAGTCGTGTTAAGATATTGCTGCTGGCTAGTAAAATTTGAGTTGGGGATAGTTCTGACTGGTGGAATGTTGGTAAAGACTAGACTTGTTCAGGTGGTCTAGGTTTTAAAACATTTAGAATTGTTAGATTAGCAAGGCATGATTTTTGGGGTTATTTCAATTGAGATGGTACAGACAATGGTAACAGTGTAAATCAAAATAACCCAATACGTAAGTAATTACTTCTATCATTTTTATTATTGGTCATTAGACACATTGAAACCAAGACCTCACTCTCCGCCTTGTTTGTACAAGGGGAGGAGGTGACGCCTTGTTCGTACAAGGGGAGGAGGTGCCATTTGAGCTAGAGCTCATTGGCCGTTATAACTTTTATCATCTTCTTTCGTGAAGTAATGTTTTGTATCCAACAGCTTTTATCTTAAGTGGCAGCTGTTGTATTTTCTGTTGATTGTTTTTTGCAATGTTTACTACAAGCTGTCATTCATTCAATTGGAGCTGTATACACGTTTCTGACAACATTAAAAGCGGGTCCTGATAGACTTGCTATTTCAACTATCATCATTGGTTTTCTTTCTTTCATAATAGGGGAATTAGGTATCTAATCAAACTCTATGCATCTTTTTCGAGCTACTGTGTACTTGTTCATCTGTTTCCAATTACTGTATCTATGTCCTTGTTGTTTTGAAGGTCAAAGACGTAGCCGAGTGAGTTTCTTAAAAGTTTACATTGTTGCATCTACTACGGCAACACTTCTCTGGGTTGCTCATGTAGCTAAGAGCAATTTTGCATTAGAGTTTGTAAGAAGTTTAGACCCCTTAAACCCAATCAAATTAACCTAGATATTTAGCCAAGTGATTAACTTAGGTAAATTAAACAATTCTAGGTTAATAAATATACATCATATCATGCAAAAGTGCGGAAAATAAATAACACACAATATGATAACCCAGGAAACCAAACTGGTAAAAACCTGGGGAGGATTTAACCTAGCTATCCTCAAGGTAAAACTGAATTCACTATGAAAGAATTGAAGTTTACACAATAGCGACTTAGACCACTAACATCCTATTGCTACCTCGAGTAGGAAACTTACTACCACGACCACGTGACATCTCCGAGTCCATGGACTACTTCTTTCCTTGAATTCTCAACAAAGCACAAGCACACCTGCTTGTATATCTTGAAGCTCTTGATTCTGCAACTGAACCATCACCAAGTTCTTGACATCAATCTTGAGTTTGGAAATCCTAAGTGTATGTGAAGGTAAACACCTCAAGATCTCACAAATAAGATTCACAAACATAATATTCAGAACTCTTAAAAACGTGGTTTGAGTTTTCCCTTTTATACTTAGGGTAAAACATAAAACCCTACACATTAAATGGACTAGGGCTGAGTTGGAAATTCTACAGAAAAAACATTCTGCATGACTTTCGATTGGTCGAGTCTAATTCTCGATCGATCGAGCCAGGCAGAATTACACAGTAACTTCTGCAGTAACTCGATTCCAACTTTACATAAAAATCTCATACTTTGAGCAAGTCTAAACAAGACTAAAACCGTTTTGATCATGGTTTACCAACATTACAAAATGAAGTTCTAATACATTAGTTCCTAATTTTTAGAACCTAACAAACTCTCCCTTTGGCAATCCGTGACAAAACACAAACTTAACACAAAGTTCAAAGTTTACAAAATAAACAGCCCATTACAAAACAATAGCCACTAAAAAAATTCAACCTAACTACTATTTATCAGTTGCAAAAGTAGACAGCAGCACGATTGAATCAACCTGTATATTCCTATAACACTTAACAAACACATAGACGCATGTGTGGAAAGAAAGACATATAAACAATAATACAAAACAAAAATATAAAAACAAAAATAAATGCTAACTCTCCCCCTAAGTTAGATACATCAAAAAGTTTTTATATTCTCCCCATTTTAAAAACAATTTTATCTCCCCCTAAACAAGACAAACAGCATTCCCATATTTCATCTATTTCTTCCCCTTTTTGTCACATATTGACAAAGACAAGTCAAACAAAGAGTAAAGTGATAATAAACATGAGAGAAAAAAGAGAACCAAGGGAACATAAAACAGTTTAGCTCTATAGAAAATAGAGAGAACTCCCCTTATGAAGAGCAACAACTCCCCCTATGAACAACAAAGGTTAAAAAAAAACTTTTCTCCCCCTATAAAAATAGGGAAAACAAAACAAGTTTTGGGAAAAACAGTTTTGGGGAAAAATTTAGGAGGTGGGGATAAATAAAAAACACACAAACCTAAAAACAATGAATTAAGGATACATATGTAGAAAAATATTCTCTCTTTCAATAAATGCACACTTGACACTATGTGACCCATAAACAGTTGCATGAGTAGAGAAAATATTTGCACATTGATTATCCATCATATCTCTTAAAAAAAATATTTTCTGCAATTCACACATCAAGAAAAATAGCATATACTAAAATGTGCAAAGGACTCAAAAATTAATCAATAAATTTTTAATTCAAATTGAGTACCCAATTTAGCAAAGTGTATGCATGTTATGTGTGAAAACAATGAGAGATATGACTGCAAAACTGCAAGATGGATACATAAAAACAATGCAACTCATGTGAATCCTAACCATAAATGATGCATAAAAAAAATTTTGGTCAAAACTCTAAAAACTGAAAAAATTTTCAGTTTCGATCGATCGAGTATCGATCGAATACCAATCGAGCCAGACAGATTCAAACCAAAATTTTTATCGCAATTTCGATTGGTCGAGAGACAGATTCGATCGATCGAAAATTTATAAAAATTAAAATTTTGAAAAACAGAGCAATTTTATGCAGAAACTCTTCAAAGCATTGTATTTTATGAATGAAATGCATGAGTATGAGATTAAAAGTTTTTCAAAAACACATTAATACAACCCAGAGCTCTCAAAAACAAGTTTTTCAACCAATTTGTCCTCAAAACTCAAATATTAAACACATTTTGCATCAAAATCAAGGAATTTTTAATCTTGGATGGCCACAACAAAATCACACACAATATCATGTACTGAGTTTAGCAAAGAATAACTTGTGTAGTGTGTGCAACTAACAAAAGCAAGAGTAACATGTGAGGTGATATGTGAATAGAAATCAATCACAATTTCTACAAAATTCATCACAGAAATTTGAAAGAGACTATCACCTAAAGAGTTACATCATATAACTCTCACATCTTTTAGAATAAAAGCTTGCAATCATGTAAGTTTCTTGATTTGCCTCATAATATACACTACAATTTCAATTGATCAGAAACTTATTAAAATAGCCAGGATAATGTACACACCAGTTTCATTTGAATTGTGAAATTATTATAACTCAATAATGTATACACCAATTTTAACAATTTAACCGAGGCTACACCTTATTTTCTTTTTGTGCGTGTGCGTGTGCTACACTTTCTCGAGCACAAAATTTTATGATGTGCACTAAGGTGTTCATGATTAGCTAGTAAACAGTGGTGAGATGGTTATTTATGCATTTCTCAATAAGTTTAAGTTCGACAATCAAAGGCATGTGACTTCATGATCAAGATTATGTGATCCAAAAACTATAAACATCTTCCCACATAACATGCACTACAAAGCTCAAACTAGTAAAGTGCAATAAATAAGCTCATCCAAGCTAAACAAGGTACATAAATATGTTATGTAAAGATAATATGGCCAACCTTGATTATAAATCCAAGATATATAATACAAAACACATAAAAATCTTTTTGGTTTAAAAAAAATTTATGACCAAAACTAAAAGCACACATTATGCTAATTGATTAAAAATGCAAATGCAATGCATGACAGTACTTGACTAATCTATAGAGGGTACACAAACAAGAAATATCAATTTCTTAATTAACCCTTGAGTACATGTACAAACTAGTACATACCCACACAAAATCAAAAAAAAGCTTAGCACTTATATAACACATACTTTTTATGTTTCTCCACAATATCAAGCATGTTCTAAATCAAGAGAGATATATCATAATTCATGTAATCCTCAAAACAAATAAAACAAGACACAAAATAAAATATTTTTGTCTTTTTGAAATTTTTCAATGTTTTTGGATTTTTTTTTAAAACAAAAAAACCTAAGAAAATAAAACAACAAAAAACTAAAAGAAAACATGTCCACAATTAATTGAAAGAATTAAATTAGGGAAAAGTCAACAACACTCACCTTAGAGAATCTTTTCTCACCCATATAGCACGAGTCTTCGGCTTTGTAGGTGAAAATCCATGTGAAGCAGAGTGTATTTGAGGGATTACACCAATCTTCTGAGAGAGACTAAAATCCTGCAAATTCCTTTCACAAGCCAACAAGCTCAAATTTTTCAAAAGAATATGAAACAATTTATTTGGACTTATGGTAGGAGAAATATCATCACATGTCCTAGATTGAAATACAGAATGCTTAAATTTCAATTTATGATAATTAGGACAAATGTGACCAGAGACACTACAAAAGTGACAAACAGGAACAAATTTAGGAACATCAGTTTTCCTAACAACAAATCTAGTTTCAGATTTTGGTTTTTGCCTCAACAAAGAACAATTTGGTCTAATATGACCAACAATACCACAAAGGTGACAGGTAGGCATAAAAACAGATTTATTATGCTCTCTAACAGTAGGTTTAGACATAGGTTTAGAAACTTCAGTGTCTACATCAGAACTTTTACCTTTGTCTAACATAGCAAAATAAGCATTTTCTTTATTATTCCTCTTGAAAGGAGGGATATAAACTTTTTCAGTTTTAGGCTTAAAAGAACTAGAAGCACTTCTGTTAACAACAACAAACTTGGTACAAGTCAAATTTTCAAGTTTAGCTTTAGATTCAACTAACTCTTGTTCTAAACTTTTCATCTTCTCATTTAGAGAGGAAATTTGATTTCTCAAAAATTCATTCTTTTTATTAGATTTATCTAATCTAACAATCAATTCCTCTTTTTCAAGATTAGCCAATTTTAACTATTCCTTGAATTTCTTAGCAACTTTCATAGATTTCAATAATTCTTTACGAAGAGTTTCACAAGCATCAATAAAATCAACAGAAACAACAATGTCCTTTTTATTCAAATCATCACAATCTAAAACAATAAGACACTTAAAATTATCCATGATAACAGGGATCAAGGATCAGCTCTTAGATCAAAAGATCTAAAACAAAAGAGCTACCTGCTCTGATACCACTTGTAAGAAGTTTAGACCCCTTAAACCCAATCAAATTAACCTAGATATTTAGCCAAGTGATTAACTTAGGTAAATTAAACAATTCTAGGTTAACACAAATACATCATATCATGCAAAAATGCGGAAAATAAATAACACATGATATGATAACCCAGGAAACCAAACTGATAAAAATATGAGGAGGATTTAACCTAGCTATCCTCAAGGTAAAACCGAATTCACTATGAAAGAATTGAAGTTTACACAATAGCGACTTAGACCACTAATATCTTATTGCTACCTCGAGTAGGAAACTTACTACCACGACCACGTGACAGCTCCGAATCCACGAACTACTTCTTTCCTTGAATTCTCAGCAAAGCGCACACCTACTTGTATATCTTGAAGCTCTTGATTCTGCAACTGAACGATCACCAAGTTCTTGACATCAATCTTGAGTTTGGAAATCCTAAGTGTATGTGAAGGTAAACACTTCTAGATCTCATAAAAACTAAAAGAATACATTAGTTCCTAATTCTTAGAACCTAACAGAGTTAAAAAGGTTGAAATTTTTTTAAATGTTGATTATCATTGAGAAATTCAAAAGCAATCATGGAAGATAAATAAGAATATTTGATTCTCCAAAAAAAAAAAAAATTTAAAAAAATCAGGCTCTTCATCACACTGTCTGAAAACTATTTAGCTCAAGGAGCTTTTAGATTTGAGCCATTGAATCTAATTAAAGTACTTAGCTTTTAAATATCCTTTGGTCATGAAAGCTTCAAATTTTGTTTTTAATTTTTTGGAGTATATGTGTACACCTTGTGTGCATAACATCTCCTCTATCTCAATAAAATTCTCTTACTTATTAAAAAGAAAATGAATGCTTCAACTTGTGCATCCTCTCATACTTATAATGTAACACTTAATACAGTTAAAGTGCAAAATTTTTCTTTTAAGTCCCAATTCTGTAATGATCCCCATTTTCACCTCTTTGTTTTCTTCCTATCAACTTTTTCTCTAGTTTATGTGACTTTCACCTATCACAAGCTTCTCATATTCTGAATGCTCCCTAGTCATTTGACTGGCTCACTCCTCTTCCTCTTCTTCTGTTATTGCCTATGATTGATCTATATATTGCAGCATCATATAGTTTTTCTTCCACCGACCCCACTCTCTGTTTTTGGGTTGAGGTATGAAGAGGAAATCCCCAATGGAGTGGACTCCAATTGAGCTGGAAGAACCCTAGCTGATCCCACCCACAGGGTGTTTGCTGAAGCAAGTAGACCCCGCCAGTATTGTGCAGTCTCTTTTCTTGTATAATGGAGAATGTGTTCATAGTCATAGTCTTTCATCCTGTAAACATTGCCTTAATGTAGCTGTTAGTGATGTTGTGTAGGTCTTCAACGTTTACTTGGGGAATTATAAATAAAAATTAAAATATCAATTATTCCACTTTTAATCTACTTTTAGATTGAAGGAAGTATCCTTTTTAGTCAAAGTCCTTGACATGTGTGTTTTAACAAATATACTACTTGCCAACACTAAATAACTGTTTCATTATCTGAATTTTTGAGGTCAACAAAGGAATTGAGGCCAATGGTACATAACCCCATATTTTTGTACTTTTCTTCAATCAACTTTATTTTTGGATAGGTAATCAAAGAACTATTAATAATGGAAAAAATAAGAGTACAAGATGTTCATGATGATGAACAACAAGAAAAGGATAAAACAAACAGCAAAAAAGAGGGAAATCAGGAAGCTAATCTAAGAGAAAACATAAACTCAGAGAGAGAAAAATAATCAGTAAAACCCCAACAATGAGACCACTCAAAAAGATTATGTTAACATAACAGCTTTAACTCATCCAACGTCTCCTCAGTGTCCTCAAAGGAATGAGGACTTCGTTCCAACCAAACAATCCACATTAAACAACCTGGAATTAAATTTCAAATGTTCGAATTATGCTTCCCAAGCAATTGATGCCAACAAAGTAACAATCCCGCCACCGATCCTAGCATAACCCAATGTATCCCAAAAGCCTGAAGCATAGAAGTATTCTAGTTTGATTGACCTCAGTCATTAACCAAGTGGTTGTCCACTCGGTCATAATCTATATATATCTAAAAGCTGAGACGTAGAATTTAATGTTGTTGTATTCCTGTTGAGCCACCTCATCAACCACGTCATTTTTTTTAATTTCCTTTATAATTTTTCTATTTTATTTTATATAAAATAATTAAATATAGCTAATGGAAAAACCTGTTAATGCACTCTATTACTATTCAACATGTTACTATTCATTTGTTTTAAATGAAAATATTTGACTATTCAGCTACCCAAATTGATTTCAACTTTTCATTTTCTTTTTTCTAATTTCAAGTAATTTTTTTTTTGGAGATTAATTTCAGGTAATTGTTAAAATTGAATAATACATTATCATTTAGTGGATATATGCACATGATTACTAAAAGCTGAGACGTAGAATTTAATGTTGCTGCATTCCTGTTGAGCCACCTCATCAACCACGTCATTTTTTTAATTTCCTTTATAATTTTTCTATTTTATTTTATATAAAATAATTAAATATAGCTAATGGAAAAACCTGTTAATGCACTCTATTACTATTCAACATGTTACTATTCATTTGTTTTAAATGAAAATATTTGACTATTCAGCTACCCAAATTGATTTCAACTTTTCATTTTCTTCTTTTTAATTTCAAGTAATTTTTTTTTTTGGAGATTAATTTGAAGTAATTGTTAAAATTGAATAATACATTATCATTTAGTGGATATATGCACATGATTACTATTCATTACGATTTCAACTTTTCATTTTCTTCTTTCTAATTTCAAGTAATTGTTTTTTTGGAGATTAATTTCAGGTAATTGTTAAAATTGAATAATTCATTATCATTTTGTGGATATATGCTCATAATTACTATTCATTACAAATGTTACTATTTATTAGATGCAAATGTTTAACTATATTCAGCTATCCATATTGATTTCAACCTTTTGTTTTCTTCTTTCTAATTTCAAGTAATTGAATATTTAAACTTTTCATCTTCCTATTCTAAAGAAAAAAAAAAAAAAAAAAAAAAAAAACTCTTCTTCTCTTCTTCCAACCTTTCCCCTCCCTCTTTGCTTATTTATCTCCCTACTACTCTTTATTTTTCCGTTAAACTTTCTTCATCATTTCCTCTTTCTTATATTTTAACTCTTCTTCTCTCCATCTTATTTTGTATAAATTTGATGTCATTTATTCGATTCAATCCATATATTTTTTTCCACACAAAAATTGTGAGTACTCTCTCTCTCTCTCTCTCTCTTGATATTTGTTCTTTCTTATAACTGTAATTTAGGTTGATGGTTTTTATTTTTTATTTTTTTTTTGTGTTGTATTTTTTTAAAATTTTCTATCACAAATCACTCTTGTAGCTTTCATTATCCATATTGATTTCAACTTTTTGTTTTTTTCTTTCTAATTTCAAGTAATTGAAAATTTAAACTTTTCATCTTCCTATTCTAAAGAAAAAGAAAAAGAAAAAAACTCTTTTTCTCTTCTTCCAACCTTTTCCCTCCCTCTTTGCCTATTTATCTCCCTACTACTCTTTATTTTTCCGTTAAACTTTCTTAATCATTTTCTCTTTCTTAAATTTTAACTCTTCTTCTCTCCATCTTATTTTGTATAAATTTGATGTCATTTATTCGATTCAATCCATATTTTTTTTTCCACACAAAAACTGTGAGTACTCTCTCTCTCTCTCTCTCTCTCTCTCTCTCTCTCTCTTGATTTTTGTTCTTTCTTATAACTGTAATTTAGTTTGATGGTTTTTTTATTTAAATTTTTTTTTGTGTTGTATTTTTTTAAATTTGCTATCTCAAATCACTCTTATAGCTTTGGTTGAATTTTGGTTTAGGTTAATATGTAGTTTTTTTTTTTTATAGAAATTTGAGTTTATATCAAAACAAAATATATATGGCTACGAATTTGAATGTGCCTACCAATGGGCTTTCACTGAACAGAGATGTATTCACAATATTTTTAGCATCATATACTTCTTTGGTAATGTGAATTTGAGAAAGTGAAAAGGGTAAACAAAAGATGTATGGTCTTTTATAATCCCCTATGTTTTGAAAAAAGTGGAGAGCCTATTAGTCTCCCTTCTACTGAAATTTTGAATAAAAAGCATTTTGCTATAAGTTCCTTGATTTTTTGTTATTTTGAAATCGCTCTATATTTTATACTGTAACAAAACGTGAAGAAAGTTTTTTTATTTTATTTTATTTGTAGAGTATCAAAAAAGTAAAAAATTGTTCAGGATAGTAATTTTGTATTGTTGCATCTCATGTGTTTGATAAAATTTCTTTTAGAAATCTTATATGTTTTTCTCAAAATCTATTTGTTATTTTTATTTTGGTCATTTTATTACAAATAATTAGCATCTCCACCATCAAATTTTTAGTTAATCTGAATTTTGTTGGTAAGTTTTTACTTTGCTTAGTTGATCATCTTTACTTAAAAAGCCAAAAAGAGAATAAGATAAAATAAATTTACTTTATAGCATCATTGTGCTATTAATGTTTTTATGTATAGATACTTAAGGAACTTTTTCTTTTTGCATTTTATTTTATTTTATATTTCTACTTAATAATATATGATTTATTGATAATGATCTATTGCATAATTATCTTTTTTTACTTTTTCAATTAGTTTTGATTGTGAGGAAGAAAGAGACGTGGATTTATATTTTTGAAAAAAATATATCTATAAGAGTTAAATCACATATATTTTTATAGTAATAAACAAAGTATACATAGTTACAACTTGGTCTAATATTTTTCACGCTATCATTAAAAAAAAAATTATTACATTGTGTTTTCATACATATCTCACTATATATAATATCTGATCACATAATATATTTTCTTACGCTACAAAAAATTTCTAATTTAAAACATAATTTCAAATAACACATATTGAATTTTTGATAATATACAATATAATATATTAATTCAATAATTATCCAATAAAAAATAATCATATCATATTTTTCTGCGCGTAGCGCGGGTCTGCGACTAATTTAGATAAATCCTCTCCATATTATGCCCTACAAACCCCATAAATTGAGCAAGCCCTGTCTCTCTTACCTTAATATAATTCTTTCCTATTTGAATTTCTCCTATAAGTATAAAATTCATTAAGCAAGAAACTCAAGCTGCTGCAACTCATTTATCATTATAACTTTTTATGTAATTGAATATATGACTGTTTCATCTTATGTCAGATGCTTGATGTCTGTCTGCAATGTGCCAGTTACTACTTATTACTTTGATAGGTGTTAGTGTGTATAAATGCCAGTAGTTGTACTTTATATTTAATTATACTTTAATGACTGTATTACTATTAACAAAATATGTATAAGACGCGCTGCATGTTGTCATGTTTCCAAGATGCTAATATTTTGTAATTGTATAGAATCTATTCAAACTTGACTTGTGACTTATCAGGTCTATGCTGTGGTAAAATCTTCCATTCTCGTATGTCCAGGCATTAAATCACTTGTAAAATGGTTACTAAGCACAAGAACTTAAAGATGGGTGTAGTCCTTACAGGATTTTATATATGTAGTGGGAACCAATTACTTACTCTTGGAGCTTCTGTATTATTCCTATGAAATTTTTCTGATTGTTATTTTTAATTACTGAGTAGGTTATCCAAGATCCAAGTAACTGGGAAAAATATAAGTTTGAACTTTGAGACTGTTTGCATTCTAATTGGTGAGTTATTTATCTTTTTATGCTGATTGTTAAGTGTGATGTTTATTTTACATTTGGATTGCATGTTTAATCTCCTTTCATTGAACTTTCACGGGATTGCTGATACAAATATTTACAATTGGAACTACAATTTCTCTTATTGGTAACATGTCTCCTCCCAAAAGGGCCTCTTAAACGCTTCTTATATAGAACAAACTCTCCATGTCAACGGCTGAAAGATTTTTTTTTTTTTTTTTTTTTTGAGTGCTTCATAAATTATATAAACTAGTCGCCAATCCGTGCGATGCACGGAAAAGGTATATTATGTATGTAGATGTTAACAATTATTTGTCTCTTCCTCTTTGATTGTATATTAAGATTCTAGACTCATAATTTTCTATCCTTGACATGAAACATTAAATTACATAATGAAAAATATAAATACTATTAGAATTAGCAATTGTTAACATTTTTGATGTTGTACATTGCTTTCAACATCAACTTTTTGAAGCTTTGTAGAATCACCATCTTGTTCACTTGATAAGTTGTCACATTCATTTGAAATATCGCTAATGTAAGCTTGTCAATAGAATAGGTTGAGAAATCTATTACAACATATAGAAGTCAAATATCAAATTTGTAATTTTGCTATATTAAAAAAAATACATACTTCTGTCATTTTATCATGTAGAATTCCCATCCATATTTGAGATTATAGTCATTTAAACTAAATAGTTAAACCAAACATAAAGCCAAGTTTGAGATAACAAAAAAAATTTAAATATGCAATCACATTCCAATTTCAAATTCTTTCTAAAAACATATTACCAATAAATACGCAAGAAACAATATAGAATAAAGGAGAAGACTGGTAAATAACTGGCTTTTCTCATCTTGCTGTTGTATTAAGAGTTTTACACAGATAAGAATCCATAGTTCCAAATAACCCAGATAACAAAATGCCAAATACCTATCTACAAAACAATAAAATCCAATTTTCAGCCAACATTCAAGAAACATTAATAGAATATAACAGATTAAATAAACCAATTGCAACCGGAAAAGAACTACAAATGCAGAGAAAATAGTACAACAAAAGCCTTCAGAACATAAAAATCATCCAAGTCACAGTTAGGAATAGCTAAACACTTGAGGCTTGCTACTAAATTTGAGAGCTAAAGTAAAAAGTTCAGTCCAACACATAGAGGAGAGCCCTAGTAATCTAATCATTATTGATTCTGAATATGAAGGAAACAATGTTAAAGGAATTCAAATTAAGATCATCCAAGGCAGTATTGATGTTTTCCCAATATATATATATATATATATATAGACACACACACATTCAATATGTTCTACATATTCACTGAGAAATTTAAACAAACACATAAAGAACAAACACAAAGATAACCAAGACAAAACCCTCAAACCCACATTGCTCCTTTTATAGAACTTGACATACGAAATAGAAAATTGGTCATATCATAGGTGCTAAAAAGTACTTAATACAGAAAGTTATTCAAAAACAACACAGAAAGTTATTCAAAACAATGCAGATTTTATGAAATAGTGCAGTGCAATGCAGATTTTTATGAAACAGTGCTGTGCAAATTTTGGTTGTAAAAAAATGCAGATTTTAGATGTAATATAGTGCAGATTTTATATAGAAAAATAGTGTAGAAAAATAATGTTTTGTAGAAGAAATCTTTTTTAACAAATTGGATCCATAGACCAAATTTTACACATAGAGAGCAAACACAAAGATAACCAAGACAAAACCTTCAAACCCACATTACTCCTTTTATAGCACTTGATATACGAAACCTGATTTATTTAGATTCGAATGCATGTTAGAAACAAAAATCCCAAAGCCAAAACCTATTAGTAAAATCACATACCAACCAATACAAAGTACAAATTAAATCATAGGAACAAATCACAGTGTTCCTTTTATAGAACTTGACATATAAAAAAATCCTAAAGCCAAAGCCTATTAGTAAAATGACATACCAAACAATACAAATTTTAAGCTGTGAATTGCGATTGTAACAAATAATCTCTAAAAAAACACTATTTATAATATAGGGTTCAGTAGAGGTCCATGGGTAGGAAGTATCGGAATTTGGGGGAGAAATAGTTTGGGGGAGATATTAAAAGTCACAAACCAAAACAATGCAGAATGAAAACCTTTTATATAGGCAACAATGCATCAACCACACACTAATATCACTAAAAGAAAATTCCACAATCAACTTTTCATATATATATTACTAATTAAATTCACACACATGCTCAATGTTTCGGTATCATATTTCACTAAACAATCAATGGGTAAAATAAGAAACATAGAAATATTGTACATGTTTGATACCTTTACCAAGTGTAAAATAAGACAAAGTATTGTACCTGTCCAAAAATATGTCTAATTCCTCTATCAAAATTATCCATTGACTGCATACCTTCGCACACGATCAGTTCTCTGTATACAAAAGCTCCTCAGCAACCACCTATTGTTTTGTAATACAACTCTACAAAGTCTAGTTCATAATCCACTCCTTAAAATTTTCAAAATCAAATGAACTAAGAACAAAAATCTAAAGATTTTCTAAAACAAAACCAATAACTATTTAGCATCAAATCAACCATGCGGGGCTCTTAGATGGTGAGCATGCTTAAAATTTTCAAAAATCAAATGAACTAACGACAAAAATCTAAAGATTTTCTAAAAAAAAACCAATAACGATATAGCATCAAATCAATCATGCTTAAGATTTTTATTGAAACCCATAAACAAAATCTATCTGTAATGCACAGCCCATATATATCACTGAAAATTTTAAAACCACAATCTAAATCAATGCATCAACTTCAATTTAAAAAAAAATATCAGAGATAAAACAAATGGAGAAGGAGAGAGACTCTTAAAGGAGTGGCAGAGCTTAAATAGATTACAAATCAAACAAAATAAATTTAGAGTGACCCTTCAATGAAATAAATTTAGCCCAAATAATCCATTTAAATTTTGAAATTTGATCCAAATAGTTCCAAAAAAAAAAAATAATAATCACCAGTCTATTCTTAGGCCTTTCAAAAACACAAGAACAGAAAAACCAATAAAAAAACACCATGGCTTTTGCCAAAACCTACAGCATGAACTCCAATGGCATGACCAGCATTGGCCTTTCTAAACAGACCAAACATGTGATAAAAATATAGATTAGTGCAACAAAGATCTCCTCCATATTGACATCGAGGCTATAAGTATTATCAGCACCACTGGCCTATGTGCTTGGTCATGTAACTCTAGAACTAAACTGGCCTATCTAAGCAAAGCCAAATCAGATTTGCTAAAAAAACCTAGATATCAAAATTAAGTAGAGCTTGAAGCTAAAGCAAAATACATGTTTTCTTGGTCTCCACTCTCAGGCTCTTCAATACTATCTCCACTACGAAACCCATCCATATCCACAATATTTTCTTACAAAAAGATAGGAATTGAAAGGAAAAAAAAAATGCACAACCCAAATATATAATCGAACAATATGCACAAAATGCTCTTCTTTTCTAATAAATCAGATCATTCACATAAGGCATAAAAGAAGAAGAAGAGGAATAGAGAAAGAATGTCACTTGGCGATGCCAACGGTGACAACTGAAAAGGCAACCACACCTCTGCTTGGGTTCTCTTGGCGTTGGGACTGAGTAATTGGCATCATTGTCATTACATGAAACCGAAACTCAAAAAATAAGATTTAGAGAAAATCATAGAGAAAGAATTTCTTGATATACTTCAAAACCACAGAAATCCCCAATCAGATCTAAGAGACCGACTCTCATGGGACATTCGGACAAATTAAGTTTCAGAGACTGAGACAATTCCATTGGAGAGAGGCTACAATTCCATTGGAGAAAGACTGAGACAATTCCATCGGACAAATCTGGCCGTTGGGGAGACGATAGCCTTTGGTATAGGGTTTGCCTTAGATTGATGATTAAATTTGGTTTCCAAGGGAAGTGAGAAGAGAAGGTTTTAGGGAAGTCTCAGTTTTAGAGAAGAGAAGGTTTTAGGGAAGTCTCGGTTTTAGAGAAGAGAGTGGAGAAGAAGATGGCGTTTAGGATTGATTTTCAGAGTTGGGTTTTGGGGAGAAGGGTAGAGAAATAGAGTGAGAGGATTCAGAGTTAGGCTTGTGGAAAAATTTGACTACGGTTAGAGAGAGAGGTATCGGGTGTGCTTTTCACTGATTGTGGAAAAAATTTTGGGCTGCTTATTATTATTATTTTTTTAATTTAATTAATGCTGATGTGGAAAATTGTGGAGAGAGCAGAGGCTTCGGTTTTATATATATATATATATATATATAGATTAAGAAAGACTAATTCCGTCATTTTACTTTTTTGATTATTAGTCTGCTGAGCACCATAATTAGAATGAATATTTCATTTCGAAGCTTATGCTCAAGGTATTGGCATAGTCAACTAATCTGAATCCTATTGGTAGGTAATGGGATAAACCCTTAATAAGTGATGTCATACACTCGTGTGGGTATGGTAGTAGGTTTAAGTACCCAAGGCCACAGGGCAAGTGTAGCCCCTATCTTGATAATGGGCTAAAACATCTTAACTTGTCTAGCAGCCTGATTCCTCTTCATTGTGTTTATACTTGATTCCATTTGTTTTTGGCCTAAGTGCTTAATGGAAAATGATAGTGGTGGCCGTATAGCCATCAAGGTCAAGTTAAGACACTTTGTTGTTCAAGATTAATATATTAGGGACTTTGTCAACAGTTCAAGTTAAGATGCATTTAATGCTTTTTTATTCAAAATCCTTAAAGCATTAGGCACCTATGGGGAATATGACAATGACTGCAATTACAGGAAACCAACCTTGGTTGCACCTTGTTGCAGGGCATGGTACTTGCTACCTAGAGATTTCAACATGAATACAAGTCAAATGTTGAAAAGCTCTTTGATGGTAATAATCATGATGATGCTGTGACTATTTTACTTAACTAATGAAGTTGGTATATTTTGGGACCAAGAGCTAGCAGAGCTAGCCAGGAAACAAAAATGTATATGTTTCGGGTTCAGGATGTAATAATGACTTTAGCTCCATTGTATTGATTAACATCAATTAGGGACCTCCCGTTATATTTCCTAGTGACGTGTGTGTACATTAACAGCCCTAATAGATTCTATGAAAAGAATTCAATTAGGCCACCATTGTTTTGTCAAAGTCTATTTATTAGCAATTGCATTGCGCCATAAGAACATGGCACCAATTGGCACCATCCTAGCAATTTGCAATTGGCACATTATTATCAACAATTGGCATTATCCTTGCAAGCTATAAACTTAAATGGTAAATAGAAATGAAGGTAACTAGTATTGCTTCAATAGAGCCACATCCAACATTTGCCTTCCTCAACTTATTGCAAAAAAGATGGAAACACCAGCGAGGGAATTAAACAGTTTGGCACAAGAAAAATCAATAAAAAAGAATATAAATGTGAAGCCCTTTGGATAGTTTCACATGGTTTCATTGAATAAAATACCAAAGATCTCCACTTTTCTTTTTTTGGCTAAAAGATCCCCCCACTTGCATATTCTTGGGCAGGGCATGTGAAATGTTTCCTTTACTTGTCCTCTCTGTCTCTCTTACTCTCCCCCACAGATATGCATCAATCATGCATCCAATTGAAAAATATATGATCAATTGTAAGAAGGAATTTCCATTACTTGAATTTTGCATTTTACAATAGCAAAAGTTGCAATTTGCAACTTGTTCACAGATATTAAGCAGAGAAGAACATACTAGTCACTATTTTAATGCAACTTGCTAACACCAATAATCTCAAGCTCTTAGCTCCACGGATCACAACTTACACTATACATCAACCAATTTCATACATGGGTACAACACCAACTATGATATTGCATAGACATCGAGACCTAGGCTTTTTTTTTTTTTGTTTTTTTTTTTTTTGGGGTCTATATATTATGCAAAAATAAAGTGATACAATCACACTTAAGGTAAGCTAATTAACCATGAAGAGAGGCATATTGATTAATCAAAGCCTAGGCATTGCTAGTTGTTGGCGTGAGTGTGTGCTCCAAACACTTTTATTCTTATTTATTTTCTAGCCATTAAAAATTTATGAGTAAAATAACCGTTGGGCAATTATGAGAAAAATAGCCGTTAGACAATAATTGATAATATAGCCGTTGGACTTTTAAGGGTTATTAGTAACCAATAACTATAGACTATTATCTTCATAAGTAGCCTATATAATACTCATCATAACACAATTTTTTAAGGGGTTTTTTTTTTTACTACTCTATATTTTAGATATACACAATTTTACTATCTTTCTCTCCCACATATTTTTTCTACAAGAATATTTTTTTTAAGGAAAGGCACTAGAGGGTTGTTCTTAAACTTTTTGTGAGTGGAAGTGCGTACATCATAAAGGTTAACGTTATAGTCTAATCCTGGGGGATTGTTTGGCCAAGAAAACTAATCGTACCAAGTTTTACTTTGGGTAGCACGAATCAACTTTTAAGGACAATGCTCTTTGCGTGATTCTGTAGCACTGTAAGATTGTTCTTAATTTTACTTAAATATATATTATTATTGCTTATTTACATTCTTGCTAATTATTTGAGGTATTGTTTGTTGTATCAAACTTGTTTATTCACTATTTATTTTCTAACACTAGTCAATTGTGCAACGTTCACAATCCTACCCCTTACAAGGGTCTTCACGTTCCCATTCATGGCTTTCCCGTGAAATTCATCAGTGCACGTAGTCTCATCCGTCAAAAAAGCACTAACCCAAGTCTGTATATCATTTATCATAAGCTGAAAATTAGAGCCCTTAACATTGTTCATCTCTCTTATAAACTTATTCAGCTCGTACACTGAATCACTAAGCTCCTCCACACGGTCCTTCATAGCAGCAACAACTTTAGGACTCATTCCCTGGGTTTTTGAGATATTCATCATCATGGTAGAGGTTGATTTAGCTGATGAAAGAGTCACATTGAGGGCTGTGCTTGCAAGAAGTTGAGGGCTTGTTTGGATTAAGTTTGTATAAGTTGAGAGAGAGGTAAAGCAAAGTTTTGGGTAGGTTGTTGAGCTACAAGATATTCTAATGAACTCAGTGCTTGGCTTGTTAGGTGTAGCAGCTAAGCTCGAGTTTATGTAGGAACTAATGGCAAGTAATATGAGAATGGATGCAAAGAAACGTTTAGAAGAAAAGCCTTCCATTTCTCTCTGTTTCTATTGTGGTAGTAGAGGCGTTGGATATGCATGTAAGGGTGAAGGATTACAAATATATACAAACTATAAGGGCCCACATCAATTGCTAGATAAACCCAATAAAGATACCTATTTATCCCAAAATATCTCAGTTGGGCAAGTCACAAGTGGTTTTCCAATTTGCTCAACTTGGCTTAATAAGGGAAGCATGCATGTGCAAAACTAGGTCACTTTCGTTGGCCAAAATAGCTTCTATTTTATGAGTTTACACTACAATTTCCTTGAGTAGTCCTTAACACTTTGATGGATTTTTTGTTTCATACATTGATTACTATCAAACATCTCCAATTTGGCCAATTGCGGTCTAAATAGCACTGTGAAAGGAACCCATACAGCAATACTTATAACGGGGTCTGAAGGAATTGTTGTGCTCCCCAACTTGAGTAAATTTACCTATCCAAGTGGGATGGCAAAAGAAAACTCTTGGTTTTAATATACCTTACAACTGCTGGATGATCAAACTACATTCTTTCATGGATATAATTGGGACCTGTAGCAGATATTTTTCTTTTGGTAGTTAGGAACACAATGTTGTAGATTTCTTTTTTTTTAATAAAAAAAAAATTCTCACAAGCTAAAGGTTTTAAATCATATTATTATGATGTATAGGGGCCCCAAAATTGTGCCACATGTCTTCAAAACTAGGCACATGAAATGCTAGGTAAACATATACAGATATACTTATCGAAAGTGAGTAGTCCTACAAATACTACAAGTTTTATTATATTAAGCTTATATACTATTGTGTCACTTATCATAATGAGACAATTTAAATATTTATTTATAAAATGGTTGAAAGCCACCAATTATATTCATTGTTATATCAATTAATTATACACTTTATGCTGTAAACTTGTAGTATTTTTAATATTTTCCATTGAAAATCTCCCAATAAAACCCAAAGAACACAAAGTATGTTTCAAAATAAATGCATTGTGATATTTTGAAGCCTATTAATAAAGATTAATTTTAAATAATGTGGCATTATTTATATTTTTGTAATGCATTACAAACTAAATAAATATTCATTGAAATAATCCCTCTCCAGCTCAAACACAAATTAAGATAATCGTAATACACAGATAGGACCATTTGACGGCTAAGTTGTTGAACCAAATTTGCACGTGCTTGTCTCTAAAAAAAAAAAACTTTGCACGTGCTTCCCATAATTTTTTTACAAGTGCAATCATCCATATGCGAATGTGGCTCATCTATAATTGATAATTATTTAATTTGGATGAAACTTTAATTCATGAGATTGACATTAGAAATGGCTGCAAAACTAGAGCATCGACTCTTGGTCATAATGCTTACTATTCAAAAAAGAGCTGGCCTCCCTTACCTTTTGTTCTCCTATCCTCTTTTCTTTCCATCTCCATCTCCTTCAATTTAAACATTTAAACATGAAATTTTTTTTTTTTTTTCCCAGTGCCACTATTGGATTTTATATTTATTTTTTTAGAATCTTCACTATAGGTTTTGATATTAATATTAATATTGTTGCTATATATAATAGGCTATATTTTTTAGTAGATAAAAAAAATAATATTTAAATATTAATATTATCGCTATATATAATAGGCTATATTATCTTCTTCTTCTTTTTTCTTCTTTTTTGAAACCTGCTATATTATCTTTTTAAATATAGCCTATTTTATATATGATAAAAAAAATTGAATATTATTATTAGGTACAATCTATAAGAAAATTTAGATCGGAAAGATTTAAAAAGACAAACTCCCATGAAGTGGCTTAGGGTCCAATGCACAGAGCACTGGACCCAACCCTTTCACAACCCCATCTCTACCGAACAGATATAAATATAGCATTTTTCTACCATATGGTCTCTCTCGATGACCGACAAAGACTCAGCCGCCAAGCAGCCATTATGAGCTCTAGAAGCCTCCATTGGATCTCGGACTGACACGTACCCAAAATCGAGAGACTTCATTGATCTGGCCTTGGTAGACTTGAGAAGGGGCCATGTCCTGAAATTGAGGATTGTGTGAATAATTGACAATTTGATATCCCACTCTAAACCTGTTTAGGTATGACCTCCTCTAGTTAGAATCTCCTCCAGTTAGGCTCAGTATGTAGTCCGCATACTTACAAATATGTCCATTTCAAAGGAGTTCTCTTTGAGTCGTCTATCTATGCATGATTGAATCACGTGTTTGATGCTTTAGGTAATAAACAACAAAACATCTTGGCCGCTTAGACAGTTGCAAATGAGCAATCCGATGTGTAGTCCAAAAGCGATATCATTGCAATCTATTTCGGGTTGTTATTATCTACCAATTGGATTAGATTCCCAATCTCTGCGGCTCTGCATTTTTTAGTTTAGAGCTTAAGCAATTGCCAAAAGTCACATGCACAATGAGAACATGCGCAGACAACACACACATACATACAGTAGAACTATTTGTCTACGTAAAAATGCAATTATTGCATTCAGTTTACATGGGATTTCAAGTACTTACTATATCTCTGTATGCATCACATAAGGTTATTTCACTTGAATGATGGAAGAAAAGATTCTTCCATGCTTGTGAACAATTTTGATAGTTATATAGGACTCTACGTTCGAGGTTGGTTAGTTTGTCAGTCTGGAAACACACCTGTCTTTTTCATTAATTTCTTTCTCTTCCTCTTCTTTTTTTTTTATTTTTTTATTTTATTTTTTTTGTCTTTTGTAGCATTTGCTCCATAGGTATCAAGTTGGATTAAAATAGCAATTTCATTCAATAATATTGCTTGCACTAACTTTATCTCACAAAACTTTAAGGAAAAAAAAATCTCTTTTATTTTTCAATGGCATCAAAAGTTTCAGCCCCACCATGATGATTAAGAAAAGAAATTAATCAAGAAGTTTTCTTCTTCTCTCTTTTCTGCATCAATCATGCTTCCAATTGTACAAAGAAATCTAGAGAACGTAACTTTTGCATTTTACAATAGCAATAGTTACACTTAACAACTTACTAACACCAATAATGTCAAGCTCGTAGTTCAATCCTTAATAGCCACATGGATTCTCTATGTGGCATCACAAATCACAACTTACACTATGCATCAACTACATGGGTACCACACCAAATATGATATTACATAGGCATCTACATTTTTTTGTTTTTGTTTTTCTTATCTTGTTATACGAAATTAATATGGTATAATTAATCTCTCTTAAAAGTAAGCTAATTAACCATGAAGAGAGGCATATCGATTAATCAAAGCCAAGGCATTGCTGGTCAAATGCGCAACATTCACAATCCTAGCCCTCACAAGGGTCTTCACGTTCCCATTCATGGCTTTTCCTTGAAACCCATCAGAGCACGTAGTCTCATCAGTCAAAGCAGCACTAACCCAAGTTTGTATGTCATTTATCATAAGCTGAAAGTTAGAGCCCTTATTGTTTTTCATCTCACCTATAGACTTTTTCAGCTCGTAGACTGTATCATGAAGCTCCTCCACACAGTCCTTCATTGCCGAAGCCGCTTTAGGACTAATCCCCTGGCTTTCAGAGAGATTTACCATCATGGTAGAGGTTGATTTAGCTGATGATAGAGTTACATTGATGGCTGTCAATGCAAGAAGCTCAGGGCTTGTTTGGATTAAATTTGCATAGGTTGAGAGAGAGGTAAAGCAAAGTTTTTTGTAGGTTGTTGAACTACAAGATGTTTTAATGAACTCAGTGCTAACCTTGTTAGGTGTAGGTGTAGCAGCTAAGCTTGAGTTTATGTAGGAACTAATGGCAAGCAATATGAAAAGAGATGCAAAGAATTGTTTGGAAGATAAGCTCTCCATCTCTCTCTCTCTCTCTCTCTCTCTCTCTCTCTCTCTCTCTCTCTCAAGTGTGGAGGTTAGAAATTTGTAGGGGTAATGGATGCATGCAGGGGTGAATGGTTACCAATATATACAAACTCTAAGGACCCACATCATTTGTGGAGGTGCCCAAGATTAATGCCTATTTATTTGTCCCAAATATCTCAATTGGGCAAATTACAAGTGCGTTCTCAATTTTCGCAGATTGGCTATATAAGGGAGCATGTACATTTTGTGCAAGGTCGCATTCGCTAGCCAAAAAACTTTGAAGTGTAACGTAACTCATAGTATAGAAGCTATTTTTTTTTTTTTTTTTTTTTGAGTTACGTTACACTTCAAAGATTTTTGGAGTAGTCCCTAACAATTCTCTGGATTTTTTTTGTTTGTTTCATACACGGATTACTGTCAAAGATCAGCTTCTAGTTTGACCAATTGGGATCTAAATAGCACTGTGAAGAGAATATAGATTTATAACCAAGCACGGGTTTAGGTATGGCACGGTACAAGATATGACAATAAAGCAATTTTTGAAAAATTAAGACATGATATGACATAGATATTTGTATTAATTCATTATATATATATATATATATATTTATTTAAGCATTTATTTTACATATATCATTAAGCGTAATAATGGATAATAAAGTGAATTCATGGCCATTAAATGATTCTTAAAATATAAATTAAGGTCCAAAAGAGTTTATAAAAGATAACTAGACAATTGTTCCACTTCCACATTGAAACCAGCAAAGAAAAAATATAAATAAAATTCTTCACAAGTTTGAGCCATCTCTTAGGATGTGTTTGTTTGGAAGTGAAATAAGATGGATGAAAAATAAAAGAGAGAAAATAGGAGAAAATGAATTTTTTTTTTTATTGGTGTTTGGTTGGAAGAGGGAGAGAAAAAAATTGATGTGGAGCTCAGATGTTTTTTTCCTGAGAGCCAAAAAGTTTTCTCTCCAAATGGGAGAAAACTGGAGGGGAGAGGATGAACTGGGTTGACAAAAATGCCCAGTTCGGTTGGCTTTTTTTTTTTTTTTTTTTTTTTTTTTTTCCTTCTTCGTCCACTTGCAAATACACAATTTTTTTGCTAAAAAAATATGTTATTTCTTTGTTTTATTTAATGAGGATATAATTGTAAATTTATACAACTTCATGTGTGTTTGAGAACCGATTACAAATTAAAATTATTTTATTGTTTAACTTATTTTTGGTATTATTCATGGACCCCACTGTATTATTTTAACTAACTTTTTCCTTTATCTACAATACTTTTAGCAATGAGTTTTCAGTTTCAGCAAAATAAGTAGTATTCAAACACGCTCTTCATTTCTATCCCCTCATTTTTCTTCTCAACCAAACAAATAAGTTTTTTATCCTTCCACTTTTCTACCCTTCTTACAAAACACAAATGAGGGAAAAGTAAGGGTCCATTTGAATACCGCTTATTTTGCTGAAAACTAAAAATACTGTAGCAAATAAGTGAAAAACATAGGTTGATTCTTTTTGGGTCCGAGTACTGTAGCTTAGCTGAAAACGGTTTTTTTTTCCCCCTATTAACTCATCACCCACCCTAGCTATCGCTTGGGTCTTCCTGAAGAGAGTTCCATGCCCACCAGAGAAAGGAAGAGAGGAAGACCTACATCAGTCCGACGCTGGCGAAGAGCTCAGAACCCAGTTCGACGCTGGCGAAGATCGGGTCCCTTGGTGGTGGTGGATGGGTTGATCGGCGGTGGGTTGATCGGCCGTGGGTTTAATGCGTTTGATTTGGGAAGTCGGTGGTGCTAGGTGAGGCTGAGATTGGTGATGGGTTTGATTTGCGTTTGCTGGGTAGATCCGTTTGATAGGTTGTTGGGTTTGATCGGTTGATCGATTTGATAGGTTTGATTTTTTTTTTTTCACATGGGTTTGATTCATATGGTTTTGGTTTCACTATTTTGATCTTCTGTTTTGATGAGTTTGCTGGGTTCATCATGTCCTGGGTTTGATCGGTGAAGAACAGAAAGAATGGGTTTGCTGGGTTTGTTGCGTTTGTTGGGTTCATCATGTTCTGGTTTTGATCGGTGAAGAACACGAAGAATGGGTTTGCTGGGTTCATCATGTTCTGGGTTTGATTGGTGAATAACACGAAGAACGGTGCGTTGAAGAAAAAAAACGCTACACATTTCAATTCAATCTTGCGTTTAATTGGAAGCTACTGTAGCGGTGGGTCCCACAGATATACAAATGCCAAACGCAAACGCAGGAGGAATAATTTGAATCCAAATGCATACTATATATATCCAAGCATACCTTGAACATATTCACACTTTTTTTACCCAAAAAAAAAAAAAAAAAGATGGAACACGCATGCAGGCATATGTTAGAGGTACCTAATATGGATACTTATCGGATATTGGTTCTTGCTATGCACTCCAACTAGAGTAAATACTTTTCCACATGGGATGGTAGAAGGAAAACCTTAGTGTAGATATACCTTTCAACGGCTGTATGCATGGAAGTATAGGGGAATCAGCTAAAATTTTTTTTTTTTTTTTTTTTTTTGCTTTTTTTTTCTTTTGGTAGTTAGAGCATCCACAGCAGTGGAGCTAAAAATTTAGCTATTTGGCACAAAAAAAAAGTTACTTTATCTATTTTACCTACACACATGCTGTAGTAGTGGATCTATTTTAGCTTTCAACACAATAAAATAATATATCCACTACGATAAAATAATATATCTCACTACCCAAAAAACGTCCACAGCACCAACCACAACCACCTCTACCATTAGCCACAACCACCACTACCACCATTACCAGTTCACAGCAGGAAAAAAAACCACCTATCACAAACAAAATAAAAAATCACCTGTCAGTTCGTTTAAACCCCTTAAACCCAACAGATTAACCTAGTGAATTAGCCAAGTGATTAACTTAGGTAATTTACATAAAACTAGGATAACACAAATAATCAAAAATAACAAAGCAGCGGAAAATAAATAACACAAAGATATGATGACCCAGGAAACCACACTGGTAAAAACCTGGGGAGGATTTGACCTAGCTATCCTCAAGGTAAACTGAATCCACTATGAAAGAATTGAAGTTTACACAACAAGACTTAGACCACTAACATCTTATTGCTACCTAAGTGTAGGAAACTTACTACCATGACCCCATGATAGCTCCGAGATCCACGGACTCCTTCTTTCCGGAATTCTTCAGCAAATCCACAAGCGCACCTACTTGTATATCTTTATGCTCTATTGATTCTGCAACTGTATGATTTACACAACTCTTGACATAAATCTCAAGTTTGTAAACCCTAAGTGTATGTGAAGGTAAACACCTCTAGATCTCACAGAGAGATTCACAGACACAGCAAAACAGAACACTAAAAATGTGGTTAGGGTTTTCCCTTATATACTTAGGGCAAAACATAAAACCCTATACATTAAAACGGGCTCGGGCTGAGTTGGAATTTTCTGCAGAAAAACGTTCTGCACGATTTTCGATTGATCGAGTCTAATTTTCGATCGATCGAGTCATACAGAAAGTGAACAGTAATTCTGCATAAAAACTCGATTCCAACTTTACATTAAGACCCATACTTTGAGCAAGTCTAACACATGACTAAACATTGTTTTGATCATGGTTTGCCAACATACAAATTGAAGTTCTAAATACAATAGATCCTAATCCTTAGAACCTAACAAACTCCCCCTTTGGCAATCCGTGACAAAACACAGACTTAACAAAAAGCTCAAAGTTTACAAATTGAAATAGCCCATTACAATAAAAATAGCCACTTAATAATTCAACCTAAACTACTATCTAACAGTTGCAAAGTAGACAGCAGCTTGACTGAAAACAACCTGTATATTCCTGTAACACTTAACAAACACATAAACGCATGTGTGGAAAAAAAAAACAGGAAATACATAAATAAAAATTTCTTAATTTCACATGACAGAAAATAAAGACATATATCATGAATAACATCATCAATATAAATCAATAAGCAGAGTAGCATAGTGAAATAAGAAACATATACATAAAAATGTATCTCAACACAAATATCTCCTAATCAAGAGCTAAAAATGTAAATACAAAGTGAAGCACCTAGATACAATCTAATAACTCCACAAGCTCCGTAGTATCACTACCAAATAAACAAAAACTCCCCCGAAAATGTAAATCTCCACATCAAAATCTCCTAGATACAAATGAACTATGTATCTAACCTAGATACAAATGAACTATGCACTCCCCCTTTTTGTGACGAATTGCCAAAGGGCACTCACTCATCATCAAAAGAAGGTGGAGGAGAATGATGAGAGCTCGCCAAATCCGTTCGTAACGCACGTAGCTCATCAAGGATGTCCACCAAAAGCTGACCATGAGCCGCCTGAACGGTCACGACAGTATCAAGAGTCCGACGAAGGTCAGAAACCTCATCAAACGATGGAGGAACATCAGCAGCAGCAGCAGCAACAGCAGGATCAGAAGAAGTCCCAGCTGCATGAGTATCTGTAGAAGAAGAAGGGGGTGGAGTGACACCAGAAGGCTCTACCCTAGGACGCTTAGAGCTAGCTCGAAGTTGAGCAGCCCTTTGCCTCAAAAAGGTAGCACCGATAGGAGCGATGACATGTACAGGCTCAGAAGTAGGAAACTCACCAAAACCAAGAAAAAGGAGAATCCTATGAATAAAAACAGGGAAAAACAAAGCATGAGCCGTAGAACTAGATCGATGAACCTCGTTCAAAGAACGAAGGAACAGATGCGGAAAACTGATAGGCGCATCAGTGACCAAGGCATACAAAAAGACACACCTCTCAAGAGGAATGGTGTGGACATGCGAAATAGGCCACAAAGAATGACACACTATCCTAAAGAAAAGATAGTGCAGCTCAGACAGCTCAGTAGAAGTGATCCGAGGATCAGAACCCCACTGGATAGAAGACCCAGTGATGTATGACAGAACGTCATCAAGGGGAGGAGACTCCTCGTAAGGAAAAACGGGATGATTCACAATAGGCACCCCAAGAGCATCAGACATTACCGAAGGGGTAATGCGATACTCCACACCACGTAACCACACCTTTACTAAGGTGTCGTTATCGTAGACATGAATAGAGAGGTTCGAATAGAACTCTCTAATCAAGGTGGCAGGAGGAGGAGAATGCTCATACTCGAGCAAAGGTAACCAACCCCGACGCTCAAAGTTACGACGCACTTCAGGATCCAACTCATCTAAGATAACCCTACGCTCAGCCCAAATTTGACGCCTAAGGTTCAGAGTCTCATAGGTGACTTGGTTTGACTCACTAGGGAACCGCTCAGTGTCAAAAGAAGGAGAAGGATCAGAAGTCCTTTGGACTCTAGTTTTCCTAGGCATAGTGCTAAGGAAAAGAGATAGACACCAAAAGAAAAGAGCACAAACAAATACCAAGGACAGACTGCAAGTTAGCACAGCAAAAAAAACTAAAAAAAAAAAACCAATTCTATATGATGCATGAGCATGATCATAACATGATGCATGTACTAATGCAGTGACATGTTCAATTGTGATCCAAATTAACAAAATTGGCTTGAGCAAGCAATATTTATCAAAAATACCCAATTTGAAAAACCTAATTTTTCAAAACACAACAAATTGATAAATTGATCAATACAATAGTTAATTAACACAATATAATGATCAAATTTACCAAACCAACAAGCCAATTTCATCAAGATCAATCAAATTGAACAAAACCCTCAATTATCTCAATTTAAAGCCCTAGAATTTCAATTTTCCTTCAAAACACCAAAATAATCAAATTAAACCACATGTAGAGCTTAGGTAAGGTGTCCCCACAAAAACCCATGAAAAATTTGAGAAAGTTACACTCAAAAACACTTCCTAATTTGCCACAACAATAATTCCGAAAATAACAATAAAAATGCATGAAAAATGCATGATTTTCGAAAATAAATGCAAAGGAAGGGGCATAAAGGTCTTACCAGACTTGAAGGAGAGAGATTGTGCAAAAGAATTGGAAGAAAGCGACAAAATCTCCAAGAAAGGTGCTTGACCGGTTGGTAGGGAGACAAAAACTTTTGAAAAAGTTTTGAAAAGTGAAAAGACACGTGAAAAAGAGCCATTTTTAAAAACAGTCATCCCGATTTTCGATTGATCGAAAGTTACATTCGATTGATCGAAACTACCTTCGATTGATCCAAAACAAGCTTGGATCGATCGAGCCAACCAGAGAGTTTTCTGAGCATTTTAAAACATTTTCGATCGGTCGAAAATCAGTTTCGATCGATCGAAATTCTGGAAAAATCACAGTTTTGAAAAACCAAACATTTTAGATCAAAAACTCTTCAAAGCATTAGATTTTATAAATAAAATGCATGAGCATGAGATGAGATGTTTTTCAAAAACACATGTATTCAACCCAGATTTCTCAAAGCAAAATTTTCTCTCAATACACCCAAAAAAAAAACAAACAAGCAAACATGTTTTGCATTAAGTTCCAGAAATTCTCAAACTCGGTTGGTCAGGCCAAAGAACACACAATAACATGTACACAGTTTAGCAAAGAATAACTTGTGTAGTGTGTGCAACTAGCATAAGCTTGAGAAACATGTGAGGTGATATGCACATAGAGGATAATCACAATTTCTACAAAATTCATCACATGAATTTGAAATAGACTTTCCCTTAAAGAGTTACATCATATAACTCCCACATCTCCTAGAATAAAAGCTTGCAATCATGTAAGTTTCTTGATTTGCCTCATTATTCAATTTAATTGATTAGAGACTTAATAAAAGCCGGGATAATGTACACACCAATTTTATTTTAATTTGTGAGATTATTATAGCCCAATAATGTACACACTAATTTTAATAGAGGCTACACCTTATGTTCTTTTTGTGCATGTGCTACACTTTCTCGAGCACAAAATCTTATGATATGCACTAAGGTGTTTATGATTGGCTAATAAACAGTGGTGAGATGGTTATTTATGCCTTTCTCAATAAGTTCAAGTTCAACAATCAAATACATAAGACTTCAAGATCAAGATAATGTGATCAACAAATATAGCATCTTCCCACACGACATGTACAGCAAGACTTTAGCTAGTAAAGTGCAATAGAAATAAGTGCATCAAAGCTAAACAAGGTACATACATATGACATGTAAATTTTGATTGACCAACCTTGTCTTCAAATTCAAGGAAAAATAGCAAAACACAATTTGCAAAAAAATTTTTTTTTTTTTATTATTTATTAAACAAAGAAACAAACATCCTAGAATGAAATGCATGAATGTAATGCAATGCAAATCCTAGAAACAAATGTCACAAAAGATTGAGCAATGAAGCACAAGGACCATGTCAGACAAACTCAATTAGATTGAGCCTTTTGCATCCAAGACTTCTTAGATGCAACTCTTGCATTGGAGTTATGATTCACATTAGAATTCTGAGCAACTCCAGGATTGGAATAAAAGTTTAACGCCTTTACCAATTCACCAATAAGTACCATAGGATCATGTCCTTGAGGCACAGGTACTTTAGTTTTATTTGCTCGCCTCGCAACTTGCAACTTAAAACAATTTGGACGAATGTGTCCAGGTTTTCCACAAAAATGACAGACCCATGCAGGCTTATCATGCAATTTGCCCTTAGTAGAAGTAGAAGCTCTAGAATGAGAAGCATGAAGATCAACCCTAATCTTTCTAGGTGGAGGAACATTAACAGGTTTGACAGGTTCACTTACCAAGGGTTTGACAATCTCACTCTTAGGAGGTTCAGAAGAAGGAACAAATTTAGTGGAAGATGGTTCAAGCACAGAAATACTTTCCTCATAACCTAAACCAATTTTATCAGAAGGAGAATTTTGAATACTCAGCATGTGATCAAGTTTGGAGCTTGCAGACCTATTAGTTTGTTCTCTAGCAACAGATAAATCAAGTTCCAAACATTTAACTTTATCAAGTAAGAGCATGTTCTCAGTTTTCACATTATTCAAAAGCTCATTTGCATCAAACAATTTAACAAGTAAATTTTTCTTTTCAAGTTCCAAAGATGCAATTTTCTTCAAGCCTAACTCAACATTCATGGCATCCTTTGCAGCAACTTTGCAAAGTTTATTGTAGGCTTCCTGTAAATCTGCATCCTCAGAGAGTTCCCCATCAGAAGGGTTCTCTTCAACAGATATGCTTTCATTGACTACAATGGTAGCAGTGAAAGCAATGAAGTTTCCATCCTCATCACTAGCGGAGTCATTGTCGGAAACTTCGTCATCACTAAGGGTTATAGCCATAGCCTTACCCTTAGACCTCAAGTAAGTAGGACATTCAGACTTTAAATGACCATACCCTTGACAACCATAACATTGTTGTCCCAAAGAATTATTAGAAGATTGACCTACTTTCTCCTTAGGTTTTTCAATGTTATTAACCTTAGTGGGTTCATTCTTCCTAAAATTTCTAGGTTCAACAATGTTCTTGCCTCTTGCCCTTCTGTTATTATTCCTCAGAAAGTTTCTAAAGTTCTTGGCAAGATAGGCAATCTCTGAAGCAGAGAGTTCATCATCAAATCCACCATCATCAACATCATCAACAAACTTAAGAGCCACTGATTTGGATTTGTTAGTCTTGGGGAGGTCTAACTCATAGGACTGAAGAGATCCTACAAGTTCATCCACAGGGATGGAGTCCACATCCTTGCTCTCAGTGATGGCAGTCACTTTGGGTCTAAAATCCTCAGTCAAAGATCTAAGAATCTTCCTAACAATTTTAGGTTGATCATAGATTTCACCCAAATTATAAGCAGAATTAACAATATCATTCAATTTAGCATAGAATTCATCAAAGGATTCATCATCATTCATTCTAATGCTTTCAAATCTAGAGGTTAATTGCTGCAACTTATTAATTTTAACTGTCTTCGTGCCTTCATGCACAGTCTGGAGGATTTTCCAAGCAGTATGAGCAACCTCAACATTAGAGATTCTCTTAAATTCCTCCATGGAAACAGCATTAAAAATAGCATTCATAGCTTTGCTATTAAAAGCGGCTGCCTCCTTTTGAGAAGTTTGCCACTCACTCACAGGAGTAGTGGGCTTCTCCCATCCGTATTCAACGGAATTCCAAACTCTCTCATCAATGGATTTCAGGAATGCTTTCATCCTTACTTTCCAATAAGCATAGTTGTTTCCATCAAAGTGAGGTGGAACAACAAGAGAGTGTCCGTGTTCCATGACAACAGGGGTCAAGGATCAGCTACAAGATCAAAGGATCAAAAACAAAAGCTACCCGCTCTGATACCACTTGTCAGTTCGTTTAGACCCCTTAAACCCAACAGATTAACCTAGTGAATTAGCCAAGTGATTAACTTAGGTAATTTACATAAAACTAGGATAACACAAATAATCAAAAATAACAAAGCAGCGGAAAATAAATAACACAAAGATATGATGACCTAGGAAACCACACAGATAAAAACCTGGGGAGGATTTGACCTAGCTATCCTCAAGGTAAACTGAATCCACTATGAAAGAATTGAAGTTTACACAACAAGACTTAGACCACTAACATCTTATTGCTACCCAAGTGTAGGAAACTTACTACCATGACCCCATGATAGCTCCGAGATCCACGGACTCCTTCTTTCCGGAATTCTTCAGCAAATCCACAAGCGCACCTGCTTGTTTATCTTTATGCTCTATTGATTCTGCAACTGTATGATTTACACAACTCTTGACATAAATCTCAAGTTTGTAAACCCTAAGTGTATGTGAAGGTAAACACCTCTAGATCTCACAGAGAGATTCACAGACACAGTAAAACAGAACACTAAAAACGTGGCTAGGGTTTTCCCTTATATACTTAGGGCAAAACATAAAACCCTATACATTAAAACGGGCTCGGGCTGAGTTGGAATTTTCTGCAGAAAAATGTTCTGCACGATTTTCGATCGATCGAGTCTAATTTTCGATCGATCGAGTCATACAGAAAGTGAACAGTAATTCTGCATAAAAACTCGATTCCAACTTTACATTAAGACCCATACTTTGAGCAAGTCTAACACACGGCTAAACATTGTTTTGATCATGGTTTGCCAACATACAAATTGAAGTTCTAAATACAATAGATCCTAATCCTTAGAACCTAACATCACCAATCGCAGAGCTGGGCTTCGGTGAGGAGGACAGTGTCGGTGTGGGTTTGATTGGCGAAAGAGAAGTGGGTCTGAGGTGGATGGGTCTAATTGGCAGAAGAGAAGTGGGTCTAATCGATGACTTGGGATGGCTAATGGGTCGATGACGTCGAGCTCTGGTGGCAGGGACGTTGAGGATGAATCGGGCCAACGGCGGTGAAAGAGTGAGCTTGAGAGAGTGACGTTGAGAGCGTGAGCTTGAGGAGAGAGTTTTGAGAGAGAGCTTCAGATAGATGAGAGTGACTGAAGAGAGAGGCACGGTGTAAGAACAAAAGAATTATTTTAATCTCGGGCTGAATAAAAAATTTTCTTTTTTTTTTTAGCTCCAAGATACAGTGCACAGCCATAGATAGCTGTGCACTGTAGCAATGAAGCTAAAAAATATAGATATAGCTCCACTGTTGTATAGGTGTTTTTTGTATTTTGGTGGAGCTAAAATAGCTATATAGCTATTTAGCTCCACTGCTGCAAGTGCTCTACCTTAAGAAGAAGAGCTAGAACTTTTTAATCATATTATGATGTATATTGTATAGGGCCCCAAAATTGTGCCACAACCTCAGAGTCAGAGTAACACATATGACATACTAGCTAAAGAGATGCATATATCTACCAATTAATAAATTCAAACCAAATACTTTTAAGTAAAAGCATTGAGATATAATTAAAGTTTATCAATACTTAATAATTTTAAATAACGTGACATTACGCTTATTTTTTAATTTACAAAAAACTAAATCTTCACTATGAAATAAATTATCTTCATTTGAATCAAAAACAAATTAAGATAATCCATATATATATATATATATATATATATTGTAGGGGTAAAGGCCCAAATTCATGTATTAGGCCTTAAGCTTTATCCGAGGACGAGGTAAAGTCCGAGGAGAGGTAAATGAATATGAAGAAACAGAACGTTTGAGATAAGTGGGGGTGGTCTGAGGAGTAATGCTCACGTAACCCTAACTATGGAGATGAGTATCATGACTGAAGGAAAGGGAAGCCCCGAAAATATCTAAGGAAAAGTTGCTACCACCGTATTAAATGTGTTGCACCTACTCTTCTGTCCATATTTATGTAGAGAAGACCCCTGAACAGTGTAACCTTGGCCACCGCAATTCACAGAAGGTCAAAGAAGGTGCATGATCGAACGAGCACTCAAGTGAAGATTTAGATGATCAACAAGTGTAGGATCAAGATAATCTAGAAGGAACTATATAATGTGAAGAAATCCTTCATAGAGGAGGAGGAGGAAAACAAAAACAAAAAGACTGTATATATTAAGAGTGGAGCTTGTATCTAAACTACGAACAGTAAATATCAAAGTTGACCTTCTTAGACTCTTGCCGAGGACAGTTTCTTGAATTTAAGCTGTGCGAACGTGTAAGAGACTATTGGGCTGGACTCTCACTTGGGTTTACAATTTATTTGTGAGGTGGGCTTAGAATTTCCTACAATGGGCGGCTCACTGCACTGAGGTCCAACGACAATTTTCTCGCTCCTCAGCTAATTCTTTCATTAATTCCCCCCTTTTTCCTCTTATCCTACTCTCCCCCCTTTTTTCTTCATGGCTTTCTCTTATTTTAGGCTCCGTTGGGTGGAGGTATTATGATTGCACTGGTCGATAATGGAAAAGAAGGTCCAATGCCGTCGTTGCTAAGTGGGAATTTGGTAGTAGAGTGACAAGAGTGGCATCGGAACTTGCCCATTGCTGTTGGTAGTATGTCCGGTAACGACTTTCTTGGTGCTCTGCCGGTCAAATCGAACAGAGAGCTCATTTGAGAACAAATCTCCTCAGGGATGCTCATTACCAAACGACGGCTAGCCCGATCAGACGACCATGTGAAAATGATGAGAAACGGAGCTCTTGCTGGGCATGGCAAAGCTCAACTTCTGGGCAATCGTTAATGTCCGACCAAGCTCAGATTTAAATGGGCTGACTAGTCTTATGAAACTGTGCGGGCCATATACATGAAGCCCAATAGAGGGTTAGGGCCGGACCGTACACGTACAATAGCCCCCCCTTGATTAGTATTCGCTTGCCGATGACGAATCAAGGAAGCCCGGGTGTTGTAGCCGCCTTTGAATACCAAAGGGTTTGGTACTAAAAGGTTTTTAAGTAAAAATTTTAATGCGTTCTGAAAAGACGTGTCACACCAGCCTGTTGCTCCATCCGCCATTATTACCTGGCAGTTCACAAATCGAGGCGGCGCGAGCATGCTTGGTTTAGGTGAGGGGTCGCCAGTTTTCCCGCCCCCCCCCCTTCTCATTAATGCTCACCTTCGCTTTTCCTGCGCCTATAAATAGTCCATTCCAAATCATTCTTATACTTTTGCTTCCTTCAGTTTCTGAATTCCCTCTCTGCTGTGCATCCATCTGCGTGGTTATTTTCCAGCCCAGAACACCCTTTTCCTAGAGTCTACAGTAAGTTTTCTGCCTCTTCTTCCTACTTTAATTTCTTCTTTTAAGTTTCCTCTCTCAGTTTCCATTGTTTAGGATGGGTTTTGCTCACTTGATAAACACCGAAGCGTCCTTAGGCTCCTTTAGGTAGACATTCAACATCCCAGGGGATGTGAATGTTGCATATTGCCATGAGAGCGAAATTGCTCTTCATAGGGGGCCCAATGTCGCTTTCTTTCCCTTGATGGCAATCTTGGAGGGTGGGGTTAGGTTTCCTGTGAATCTTCTTCTGCTTAGCACCTTTAGATTTTATGGGTTGTGTCCCGATCAACTTCCTCCCAACTTTTACCGGGTAGTTAGTTGTGTTGATAGATTGAATAGGATGTACGGTCTTCAACTGGACCATAATGATATAAACCACATGTACAGTCTATGTGGAAACAAGAGAACCAACTATTATTTGAAAGTTAGGGACATGCGGGTACGGTTAATCTCCTGCCTACCTGACTCTAACAGAAACTCTGCCAGGGAGTTTGTCCAGGTCAGCGGCAATTGGTTTGCTGATGATGCTCCTTGCCCCCTCTCACGACGCGAAGTCGGTTCGTACCGAATACTAAATTTTTCTTTTTCCTATCACTAATTATGTCACCTCATTAAGGCTGATCTTTTGTTTCTTTCCATTGCAGACGGAAGAGTGTTCACTCCGGATATAAGATCAGTGCACGTGAGGGACCTTAACTTTGTACTTAGGTCCGAAATTTTTGTACATACTGACGGCCAACTCCGTGCGTCCCATTTGATTCTCGGTTGCAACCCCGTTTACCGGACCTGGCAACCATTCTCTCAGGCCCTTTTGGTAGATAGTCCCTTGCTCTCTTACATAGACATTCGGCACGCTAACTTTTTGCCCCCCTCCCTGACCGTTGGAGAAGCCCGAGACATTGGCCCACGCTACACAACAGCCGACGATCTTCCCCCAGTCCGGGACGAGTCAGCCGAGAGAGTGTCTCGGTTACTGAGGGAACGAGCACACGTTCCAGTTGAAAGGGACGATGTTGAGTCCCAAATACCCCAGACCCACGTTACTGAGGGCGTCCGAGTAACCACGCCAGTTGACGAGATGGTGACAAGGAAGGTGCTTACAGTTGATCGTTTTTTACCCGGCTCGCGGCAACCAGTTCAACAGCAGCAAACCCGAGTCCGGGACCGTTCCCCTCCTCCTCCGCCTGCCAGACAAAAGAAGAAACAACGCGTTGGGGACCCCCCTCCTGGGAGACAAGGTGATGCTCCCTCCAAAACACCTCCCCGCCCATTAAGCGGGATAGTGATCCGGGAGCCCGCGGGTAGTTCCCAGCCGGTCACTCGTGGAGTTACTGGACAGGCTTCTTCTTCCTGGCAAACACCCAACTGGCAGCCGACTTTCATGTTGGGGAGTGAGCCCTTGCCGGCCACACAAGCCTAAGGCTGTGGGCTCAAGGGGAGGGTGGTTGGGTGGCACATAGCTTGGCCAGCGGCCTGATGTTGCCCGAGGATGTCCATTTCTTCCGGGACGGCACTGAAGAGTCCATAGCAAAGCGGCTCCAATGGCACACCATAGCGGTGAATTTTCTAATCCATGCTTTTTGTTAACTTGATTGATGTGTAATTTTTCTCCTTGTTTCCTTCTGAGTTTATCAATTCTGTGTTGCAGGCCACCCAGATTACCCATGTGCTCGGGGAAAGAATGAATGAACTCGCCGAGGATGCTGAGCGGGAGAAGGCGCTCAGAGAAGTGGCTGCTGAAATGGCCCGGGAGAAATCCACCGCTACCGAGAATGCTGAGAGAAAGGCGCAATCTGAGGAGAAAGCTACGCAGCAGGCAGAAAGGAAGGTGGCCGAGCTGGAGGTGAAGCTGAGTGAGGCAGAGTTGAAGCTAGCACAAGCCGAGAGCCTAGCAATGGCACATGCTGACGAAGTAGCCGACCTTAAGGCGACTTTGGAAGCATGTGAAGAAAAATGGTATAACGAGGGCTTTGCGGACGCTGAGAAATTTGTAGAGCCGGTCGTTTTGCAGGCTAGGGCTCACGGTTTTGAGGAAGGCTGGCTGGCCGCCCTTCGAGCAGCTGGTGTGCCCGGGGACTCCCCGCTCTGGAACTCGGAGAACATCCCTCGACAAACTTCTTCCAACCCGGTCCAGAGCCAAGCAGTTGCAGCTGATGAGGAGGATACCCCGAGTATGAGGGAGCTGGTCCGGGCCATAGACACTCACATTGAAGACCTTAATCTAGAGGTATCCAGCACCCTCAACACTCCCAGTAACGAAGGGTCTCAGCAGCTACCCGGCGAGGAGAACTGAGAACAAGAAGCTGTCGACTCATCTCCGCTCTTTCCAACTGGCCCAGCGAATTAAGTTTGTTTGAGTGTTTTTACTTTCTCTTCCCTTTTGGTACTCCACGTGTTATCTTTTATTTGTTTAATTTGCCTAGGCACCGAGCTGTGGCGCCGGAACAATTTAAATTTTTTTTTTTTATGTGACTTATTTTGGTTTGCCTACTTACTGAAATACCAAATTTCTTTTGTGTATGTTTTGGCTTGCTATGTGTTTCCGATCATTTTGATTCAACTTCGTTGCTGAAATGATCTGCTTTATTTTGAACGTGAGGCCAATTTACTTGTTTATTTTGCGAATTTGTTCGGCACCGTTCAGCCGAGTATAATGAACGTCCAGCCGTTGACTTAGACAGTATCAGGGATAGGCTCTCATCTTGGTGGTTTTCCTTTCAAGTCTATACCTGTCCGGCGACTAGGATCGAACCGGGGACAGGCTCCCATCCTTAGAGACATTCGTTTTAGTTTTCCACCTGCCTGGTAGTTAGGATCGAACCGGGGACAGGCTTCTGCCCTCGAAGATTTTCATTTTAGTTTCCACCTGTCTGGTGATTAGGATCGAACCGGGGACAGGCTTCTGTCCTTGGATATTTTTGTTTTAGGTTTCCACCTGTCCGGTGATTAGGATCGAACCGGGGACAGGCTTCTGTCTAGGCTTTCTAAGTAATAAGCCCCCTCCCCAGGAATTGCAGTGACTCTGTACGGTCCTTCCCAAGTTGCAGCCAACTTCCCGGCATTGGTGTCACGCATGTTCCCCACGACCTTCCGAAGGACAAGATCCCCCGCGCCGAACCCTCTTGACTTTATCCCCCGATTATAGCGACGAGCCATCTTTTGCTGATACTCGGCTAGTTGAATCAGCGTGGTGTCTCTATGTTCGTCGAGGAGGTCCAAGCCCTGTGTTAACATCTTCTCGTTCTGGCCGGGTTCAAACCCTTTTGCATGCGCACTACACAGGTGTACCTTGGCGGGTATCACGGCTTCTACCCCATATGCCAAGGAGAAAGGAGTTTCCCATGTTAACCTCCTGGGCGTTGTACGATATGCCCATAACACGCTCGGTAGTTCCTCCGCCCACCGACCTTTCGCGCCGTCCAACCTTTTCCTTAACCCATTGACGATTGCCTTGTTAACGGCTTCAGCTTGACCGTTGCTTTCAGGATAGGCGGGTGTCGAGTACCTGTTTTTGATACCCAGATTGCTGCAAAATTCACGAAAAGCCCGGCTATCAAACTGCAACCCATTGTCAGACACGAGGCAGTACGGCACTCCGAACCTTGTCACTATGTTCTTCCATACGAATTTCTTGACGTCCACATCTCGAATATTCGCCAACGCTTCAGCCTCCGTCCACTTGGTAAAGTAGTCCACGGCTACCAGGACAAACCTCCGGTTGCCCGTCGCCCGGGGAAACGGACCTAGAATATCCAGCCCCCATTGGACGAATGGCCAAGGACTGCTGACAGGGTTAAGAGGTCCAGCCGGCTGGTGGATCGAAGGGGCGTGCTTTTGGCTTTTTTCACACTTCCGTACATACTTGGCGGCGTCTTTTTGCATCTGCTGCCACCAGAATCCCTGAGTGATTGCCCGGTGTGCAAGTGAACGTCCTCCCACGTGACTGCCGCATACCCCGTCATGTAACTCGGTCAACAGCTTATCCACTTGACCGGGGTGCAAGCATAAGAGATACAGCCCCCCGAAGGATCTCCGGTACAATCTCCGATCTACTGACAACCAATACCTGGCTGCAGTCTGGCGAATCTTGATGGCCTCTTTTTCATCGTCCGGGATTTGGTTATAGGCCAGGAATCGAATGATAGGGTCCATCCAACAGGGGTCGGCATTGGAAATGGTGGCAATGCCAACCGCGGGGCCATCAGCATCTCCCACTTCTAGGATGCTAGGTTCCTGTATGAGTTCTACCTTGATCATCCGAGGTACGTGCTCTATCAATGCCGAGGCTAGCGTGGCCAGCGAATCTGCGTGTCTGTTTTGCCCCCGGGGAACTTCAGTTAACTTTACCGTGCGAAACTTGAGCATAACCTTCCTTACCAGCTGTAAGTACTTTCTCATTCTAGGATCCTTGGCTTCAAAGCTGCCCTGCACCTGGTTAACAACCAGCCGTGAGTCCGAGTACACTTCCACATCCCGCGCCCCCAATCCTACCATAGTCCTCATGCCGGCAAGCAAGACTTCATATTCTGCCTCGTTATTGGAGGCCCTAAATCCCAGCCTAAAAGAATGCTCCAGCCAAATTCCCTCTGGCGTGATTAAGACTATTCCGACTCCAGCCCCTGTTGCGCTTGAAGCACCGTCCACATAGATCTTCCACGGGGAAGAGACTACCCGACAAACAATCTCCCCTTCCTTTTTGGGGGAAAACTCGGCCACGAAATCGGCCAACACTTGACCCTTAATCGAATTCCTCGGTCTATACCTTATGTCAAACGCGCCAAGCCGGGTCCCCCATTTAGCCATTCGGCCCGTGAAATCTGATCTCCTCAGTAAGGACTGCAAAAGGTACTCGGTCAACACATGCATGGAATGGGCTTGAAAGTAGTGAGGCAACTTTCTAGTGGCGTGCACCAGGGCTAACACTAATTTTTCTAAGGGCAGATATCTGAACTTCAGCATCGACCATGGTCTTGCTGATGTAATACACGGGCTGTTAAATTCCCCGGTCTGTTAGAAGTACAGCGCTAGCTGCGTGCTCTGATACCGAGAGGTACATAAATAAGTCCTCCCCGGGCAGTGGGGTGGTCAACATTGGGGCCCGTGTCAAATACACCTTCAGGTCCTGGAACGCTTCGTCACACTTCATATCCCATTCAAACCCTTTCCATTTCTTCAGGAGTTGGTAAAAGGGACGGCAGTGGTCGGCAAACTTTGAGATGAACCGGTTAAGGGCGGCCAACATCCCGGTTAGTATTTGTACCTCTTTGGATTCCCTGGCGGCTTCAAATTCTTCACGGCCTTGATCTGGTCGGGGTTGACCTCTATTCCCCGGGTAGTGACCAGATATCCCAAAAATTTACCAGCTCCCACTCCGAACACGCACTTCTCTGCATTCAGGCGCAACTGATGTCGCCGAAGGATTTCGAACACCCCCCGGAGATCCTCATTGTGCCCAGATTCCAGTTTGCTTTTGACGACCATGTCATCTATGTTAGGATATGTGCCCTTAAATCCTATTGTATGATGCTATGTATGATATTATGTATGACATTATGTGAGAAATGATGTATGACTTAATATTGTGTTTAATAAAGTTTTTTTATTCGTATCTAAAATAATGGTAACATGAATATTCGGACATTATCAAATAGTCCATGAGATGCATAGTATGTGATTTATGTGATTTAGTCACAGAAGATATAGATCACAAGTACTTTGTAAACTCAGAATTTTGGTTCGTAGTCGGTGATGAAATTGGGCATTTCATCTGCGAAGACTATAACATATTAACTACGATGATTTGTCTTGATCATGGAAGTGGTGACTTCTAGTTAATATGTTGATATGTTTTAAGAGTTAAGACATATTGAACTGGACCGCTGTGAGATTTATTATTCTCCTAATGACTGTCAATTGAATAATAAATCTCACGACTTGTATTCACATGAACTCTTAATCCTGAGAGAATAATGGACCTGATCATGAAATGTAGGTTGCTTTGATATATCAGGAGTAAGATCTAAAGTAACAGCCAAAACCTCAATATGTTGGGCAGCCACATTTAGTGTTGATGGAACATATATTCTGAAGATGGAATTCATAATCTCTTAACGGAGATATAAAATATTCCCTTGAGATAAGTTTAATGGGTACAGTTATTCAGAGAGTTAGGCCTAACCACTTTAGTAAGACTAAAGTATATATTTATGAAATTGGATTTTATAAATATATGGTGAATAACTTAAAAGGATTAAACCGGATACTCAAGGATTAAGATGTAGTAATTCACAAAGTGGCAGTCTATATTTATGACTTTGTATTACTACAAATATTTTATGAAGGGGTTGCATGTATAATAAAGTCTTGGGATATAATTTATTAATGAGGCCTAGAGTGCAATTATATTTATATAGTGGTATTAAATATAATTAATGTTAACTTTGGACTTGTCAAGAGTTGACAGAAAGCCCAAGGCCCATTGGAGCTAGTGTCTTATTTGTTCCCTTTTGGTCATACTCCAAGCCACACACTAAAGCCCAATTGGGAAGGCCCAAAAGGCTAACCCAATTAGATAATCAGTTATGTGGAGAGAAACATACAGAATTTTATATAGAATGAAATGGTTTGTATGTGTAACGTGATGAAAATAAGGGAGAGAGATACTCTTTCATATTCTCTCTAGAAAACATAGAACTGATTGAGAGACCACACATCTTGGGCATCAAGTGGAATTGGAGTGTAGATTGAAAGTGTTCCCGAGTACTTCTTCATTCGGTTTTGAATTTCACCGCATCAAGGTACACTCTCTTGTTCTAATATTCTGAAACCTACATAGTGCATGTTATCAATTGCGAATGAAGTAGATCTGTTTATTTTCCACTGCGTATGTTTTGTATGCGATGCAAACATGTATATTTCCTAACATTAGTATCAGAGCAGTCTTCATTTCTAATCTGTATAACATATTTTGTGTGTTTTGGAATTAGAGATAATAGTTTCAAGTTGATAGAGGATTATTCATTTAATTTTCTGCATGGTTGTTGAAACTATGATTTGATAAAAATTGATATTGATGTTGTGATGTTGTTTAAATATGAATTTAAGAATGTTAAATTGATCTTTAAGGCCATAGCATCAATAGATTTCAGTATTGATATCAATCTCTGTCTATCATTTTCGTATGATGGTTGTTAATTCATGCAAAACCGTTGAAAACTGCCTTAGAAGAATTTCTGAAAATTCGAGTTTTACGAGTTTCGATCGATCGAAATTTACTTTCGATCGACGAGTAAAACAGAGACTAATCCTTTTGAATCGATTGATATTCGATTGCTAGTCGATCGATCGAATTTTCTTTTCGATCGATCGAGAAGCGATCGAGCATCAATCGAACAAGACAGAAGGTCAAGTTCGAATTGTTTAATTTTTTCGATCGATCGAGGGGCACATTCGATCGATCGAAAGAAGGAAAATCTGAATTTTTTCTAAGTGTTTTCAAACTTAAAAGTGTGTGAAAAAGTGCTTAGTATAAAGTGTAAGGTTATGTATAATTAGTTTATGCATGTTTAAAAGATAAAAACCTTTAATTTAAAATATCTAGTGGGAGAGAGATTCAAGGGTTGGATCTCACGGCCTCCATTGTCGGTTTATAGTAGTGTGATTAATCACCTCGCCTTAGCGTATATGCCTTGCTCCCTACGGAGGGTGTTTAATTCATGGTACTACAGGTTAAACTTCTTAATGATAGATGAAGTGTGTTTTTACATTAAGAGCGACCACGCTACCGTGGAGTTACTTGGTGACTCACATTGATTCTAGACAATGGTGTACACTAGACTAAGTATGATGTTAACCTCCCTATGGAGCTATGTCATTATCACTTAGAGGCTAAAGAATAAGCGGCACATTATTTTTGTTTGGTAAGAGTTACCATGATAGCATTAATAATGAGGATAATCCTTGCTTAATCATAGTGATTGGTATGACCTCGCTACCAAGGAATATTCATTGCGGGATTGGATTGTCGTTGCATATATTATATTATGGTTTTATTAAGGTTCCATATTATATGTTTATATGCTAAATTGATAATGTCCAGTGTACTTATTATATTCATGTTTATTATTTTCAAATTTGAACATGGCATCATTTAGCCCACTTGTTAGCATTCTTTATCAAAACAAACTGACTGGAACCAATTATGTTGACTGGAAAAGAAACTTGGACATAGTTCTCACAGCTGAAGAGCACAAATATGTGCTTACTCAACCATGTCCTAGCTTTCCTTCATTAGATGCTCCTCCTGAGGAAAAACAACGATATGATCGTTGGCAGAAATCTAATGAAATGGCCAAGTGCTACATCCTAGCGTCCATCTCAAATGTTCTACAGCATCAAATGCAGGATGTAGAACTTGCTTCGGACATTATGCTAAGTCTGAAGGAGATGTTTGGTGAGCAAGGCCGTTCTGCAAGGCAAGATATCATGAGGCAAATTTATAATACCAAAATGGCTGAAGGTAGTTCAGTGAGAGAACATTGTCTTACAATGATCTCTAATCTGAATACATTGGAAGTTTTGGGTGCCGACATTGATGGAGAATCCCAAGTGGATATGATACTCCAGTCACTACCGAAGTCATTCAAGGAATTCAGACTTAATTATAACATGAACAAAAAGATTTATTCTTTGTCTGAATTAATGAATGAGTTGGTAGAGGCGGAAGGCATCCTTGGTACTTCTAATGTTGAAGCCAATGTGGGTGAAGCTTCTACTTCTCAACCTAAGTCGAAAGGCAAGGGTAAGAAGAAGAAGAAGAAGAAGGACTTCACTAAACAGGAGGGTAAACAAATTGTCTTAGGGGTTGCCGAAAAAGGAAAGAAGCTGAAAGGAAAATGTTTTCATTGTGGTGAGAAAGGACATTGGAAGAGAAATTGTCCAAAGTTCAAGGCTGCCAATAAGGGTATGAAAATTTCATTCCTTCTTGAAATATGTTTGGTACAAAATCCCACGGATTCCTGGTGTGTGGATTCAGGTTGTACTAATCATATCTGCAATTCTTTGCAGGGGTTCCAAGAGACCAAAAGACTTAAAGAAGGAGAGTTGTTTCTGACCTTGGCTGATGGGAGTAGGATTCCAGTTATAGCTATTGGAGTGTTTAATTTATGCTTTGAAACTAGGGTTTTAATATTGGAAGACTGTTTATTTGTACCTAATGTTCGTAGGAATTTAATTTCTGCAACTTATTTAGGTAAAACTGGATATTGTGTTATCCTTAAAGACAATGTTGTAATAAAGAAGGATAAAATGTTTATCTGTTCTGGCAATATTGTGGATGGTCTTTATATTTTAACTCCTGATAAGCACGAATTATACAATTCTGAATTAGATAATAACTCTCATGTAAAATCATTAAAGAGAAAGTTTCCTTCTACTAATGAAGCATATCTTTGGCACTTGCGTTTAGGTCATATTAATCCAAACAAAATTCAAAGACTGATCAAAGATGGTCTCTTAGAGCCATTGGACTTTGATGAATTTCCAGTTTGTGAATCTTGTTTGGAAGGCAAAATGACCAAACGACCTTTTAATGCAAAAGGTAGAAGAGCCCAAGAGTTGCTAGAATTAGTTCATACGGATGTTTGTGGTCCTATGTCAACCCAAGCAAAAGGAGGTTATGAGTACTTCATCACTTTCACCAATGATTACTCTAGATTTGGTTATGTGTACCTAATGAGACGGAAGTCCGAAACTTTTGAAAAATTCAAAGAGTTTAGGGCTGAAGTTGAGAATCAATTGGGTAAACACATAAAGGCCATTCGATCTGATCGTGGTGGCGAATACCTTCTTGGGGATTTCAAGGATTACTTAACTCAAAATGGGATTGTATCCCAATTGACTACACCTGGAACACCCCAACAAAATGGTGTAGCAGAAAGAAGGAATAGGACTCTTTTAGAAATGGTTAGGTCCATGATGAGTTACTCAACTATACCTATTTCTTTTTGGGGTTATGCCTTAGATACAGCAATACATCTTTTGAATTTAGTTCCATCAAAATCTGTTCTCAAAACACCCATGGAATTGTGGAGTGGGCGTAAGCCTAGTATGAAATATCTCCACATTTGGGGCTGTCTAGCACATGTGTTAAAAGGGAAGTCTGATAAGTTGGAACCAAAATCAGAAGTATGTTTGCTTGTGGGTTATCCAAAAGAAACTAGGGGTTATTTATTCTATAGTCATAAAGATAACAAAGTTTTTGTTAGTACAAATGCTAAATTCTTGGAATATGACTATATGAATAATTTTACTCCTAGAAGTAGAGTTGTCTTGGCTGAAATGAATGAACCTATAATTCAACAACCAATGGTTGAAACTAGGGACGATGTGGTTGTATTGGATACACCACAAGATACTACTCATGAGATGTCTAGTACACAGTTGCCTCGTCGTAGTGGGAGGAATGTTAGGCCACCTATAAGATTCATAGGTCTTGGAGAGACTTATGAGGCTATCTCAGAGGAGGCCGAAACTGATCCTTACACTTATGAAGAAGCAATGAATGATATAGATGCACATCATTGGGTCCAAGCTATGAAATCAGAATTAGATTCCATGTATTCCAATCAAGTTTGGGATCTTGTAAAGGCACCTAATGGCATTAAACCTGTTAGTTGCAAATGGGTTTACAAGAGGAAGAGAGGGATAGATGGAAAGGTTGAAACCTTTAAAGCAAGGCTAGTGGCAAAAGGGTATACTCAAAAAGAAGGTATTGATTATGAGGAAACCTTTTCACCAGTAGCAATGCTTAAATCTATCAGAATTCTCTTATCCATTGCTGCTCATTATGATTATGAGATTTGGCAAATGGATGTCAAGACTGCATTTCTTAATGGCAATCTTGAAGAGGAAATCTATATGAAGCAACCAGAAGGTTTCATAGCAAAGAACCAAGAGCATATGGTATGCAAGTTGAATAGGTCCATTTATGGACTTAAGCAAGCATCTAGGTCATGGAACATCAGATTTGATCAAGCAATCAAATCATTTGGTTTTGAACAAAATCTTGATGAACCATGTGTGTACAAAAGACATCAAGACAAAATAGTAATGTTCCTAGTGCTTTATGTTGATGATATTCTACTCATTGGAAATGATGTAGGGGTTATGTCATCAGTAAAGGTTTGGTTGTCAAGCCAATTTGATATGAAGGACTTGGGTGAGGCTAACTTTATTCTAGGGATCAAGCTTTGGCGAGATCGTAAGAATAAGATGTTAGGCTTATCACAAGCTGGATATATAGATAAGGTTCTAGAACGATTTAGCATGCAAAACTCCAAGAAAGGATTACTTCCTTTCAGACATGGAGTTCCTCTGTCTGATGACCAAAGGCCTAAGACTCAAGAGGAAGAAGATATGATGAGACAAGTTCCTTATGCTTCTGCAGTAGGAAGTCTCATATATGCCATGCTTTGTACTAGACCAGATATCTGTTTTTCAGTTGGCATGGTCAGCCGATATCAATCAAATCCAGGACCACAACATTGGCAAGCTGTAAAGCATATTCTCAAGTATCTACGGAGAACGAGAGATTATATGCTTGTTTACCGTAGTGAGGATTTGATTCCCGTTGGCTATACAGATTCAGACTTTCAATCGGATCTAGATTTCAGAAAGTCCATGTCAGGATGTGTTTTCACCTTGGGACGTGGAGCCATAAGTTGGAGGAGTGTTATGCAATCTTGTATTGCGGACTCCATCATGGAAGCTGAATATGTTGCTGCTTGTGAGGCGGCAAAGGAAGCTGTTCGGCTCAAGAAATTCCTTTCTGATCTTGGTGTAGTGAGAATGGAGCAAGTTCCTATCACTTTGTTTTGTGACAATAGTGGAGCGGTTGCACAATCCAAAGATCCAAGGAATCACAAGAAAGGAAAGCACATTGAGAGAAAGTACCACATCATTCGAGACATTGTTGCTCGTGGAGATGTGGTGGTTGCAAAGATTGAAAGTGCAAATAATCTAGCAAATCCCTTTACCAAAGCCTTGCCTCAAAGGACCTTCGAGTCACATTTGGAGAGAATGGGAGTTAGATTAGTGCACAATAGTCTTTAGGGCAAGTGGGAGATTGTTAGGATATGTGCCCTTAAATCCTATTGTATGATTCTATGTATGATATTATGTATGACATTATGTGAGAAATGATGTATGACTTAATATTGTGTTTAATAAATTTTTTTTATTCGTATCTAAAATAATGGTAACATGAATATTCAGACATTATCAAATAGTCCATGAGATGCATAGTATGTGATTTATGTGATTTAGTCACAGAAGATATAGATCACAAGTTCTTTGTAAACTCAGAATTTTGGTTCGTAGTCGGTGATGAAATTGGGCATTTCATCTGCGAAGACTATAACATATTAACTACGATGATTTGTCTTGATCATGGAAGTGGTGACTTCTAGTTAATATGTTGATATGTTTTAAGAGTTAAGACATATTGAACTGGACCGCTGTGAGATTTATTATTCTCCTAACGACTGTCAATTGAATAATAAATCTCACGACTTGTATTCACATGAACTCTTAATCCTGAGAGAATAATGGACCTGATCATGAAATGTAGGTTGCTTTGATATATCAGGAGTGAGATCTAAAGTAACGGTCAAAACCTCAATATGTTGGGCAGCCACATTTAGTGTTGATGGAACATATATTCTCAAGATGGAATTCATAATCTCTTAACGGAGATATAAAATATTCTCTTGAGATAAGTTTAATGGGTACAGTTATTCAGAGAGTTAGGCCTAACCACTTTAGTAAGACTAAAGTATATATTTATGAAATTGGATTTTATAAATATATGGTGAATAACTTAAAAGGATTAAACCGGGTACTCAAGGATTAAGATGTAGTAATTCACAAAGTGGCAGTCTATATTCATGACTTTGTATTACTACGAATATTTTATGAAGGGGTTGCATGTATAATAAAGTCTTGGGATATAATTTATTAATGAGGCCTAGAGTGCAATTATATTTATATAGTGATATTAAATATAATTAATGGTAACTTTGGACTTGTCAAGAGTTGACAGAAAGCCCAAGGCCCATTGGAACTAGTGTCTTATTTGTTCCCTTTTGGTCCCACTCCAAGCCATGTGGAGAGAAACATACAGAATTTTATATAGAATGAAATGGTTTGTATGTGTAACGTGATGAAAATAAGCGAGAGAGATACTCTTTCATATTCTTTCTAGAAACATAGAACTGATTGAGAGACCACACATCTTGGGCATCAAGTGGAATTGGAGTGAAGATTGAAAGTGTTCCCGAGTACTTCTTCATTCGGTTTTGAATTTCACCGCATCGAGGTACACTCTCTTGTTCTAATATTCTGAAACCTACATAGTGCATGTTATCAATTGCGAATGAAGTAGATCCGTTTATTTTCCGCTGCGTATGTTTTGTATGCGATGCAAACATGTATATTTCCTAACAATCTATGTATACCTCCACCGTGTGTCCTATCTGATCGCGGAACATTCTCGTCATCATTCGCTGGTAGGTGGCCCCGGCATTTTTTAAACCGAAGGGCATCACTGTGTAATGATAGTTGGACTCTGGTGAGATAAATGTCGTCTTCTTTTGATCTTCAGCTGCTAGGGCTATTTGGTGATAACCTTGGAAAGCGTCCAGGAAGCTCATTCTTGGGTGTCCGCATATGGCATCTACCAATTGGTCGATCTTTGGCATTGGGAACGGATCTCTCGGGCATGCTCGGTTCAAATCCGTGAAATCTACACAAACCCTCCACTTACCATTTTTTTTCTTCACTACCACCGTGTTTGCTAACCAGTCCGGGTAGAAGATCTCCCTTATAGCCCCCGCTTCTTTCAATTTTTTTACTTCCGTCTTTACAGCCTCAACATGCTCCTTGGCTGACATTCTCGGCCTTTGCCTTTTAGGGGTAATGGTCGGGTCGGTATTGAGCCAGTGGACAATGAATTCGGGGTCCACCCCAGGTACTTCATACGGGCTCCAAGCGAATACGTCCACATTTCGTACGAGGAGCAGTAACGTCCCCACTTTATCCTTGTCAATCAAGCTCGCCCCTATCTGGAAATACCTGCATTCGTCCGGCAACAGTTTTACCTTGATTAGCTCCTCTGCGTGATTAGCCCCCGTTTCCCCCGAGGGCTGCAGTAATTGCTATGAAGGGATCTCATCAGATTGGCCCTTCCGTTCGGTGTTCTGATTCTCCCGGTTCACTGCTGCAATAAGGCATCGCCTAGCAGTTTGTTGGCTGCCTTTTACCACTGCGACGCCTTGCTTGGTTCGGAACTTAATCTTTACGTGTAGAGTGGACGGCACTGCCCCCATTGCATGAATCCATGGCCTTCCAAGAATTGCGGTGTAAGGAGAGAATGAGACAACCACTATAAACGATATTGTGACTTCCTTCCCTTCCAAAACCACGGGAAGAGAGATTTGCCCTTCAGGAACCACTACCTAGCCGTCAAAACCGATCAGGGGCGTGTCGTATTTCGTGAGATCCTCAACCTTCAGCCCAAGCCCCCTGTACAGGTCAGGATACATGACCTCGACACCGCTTCCTTGGTCCACCAATAATCTCTTTACCAAGAAGCCGCCTATTTGAGCCGTTACCACCAATGCGTCGTCATGCGGCTGGACCGTCCCTACTAGATCCTCGTCGCAGAAGGCAATAGGCTCCTGGGTGGCTTTTACCCTTTTTGTAGGTGGATTCTCCCCCGTACAAACTTCAACCAAGGATGCCATTAGAACTTCACTTCTCCCGATCCTTACGATATCTCTGGGTGCAGCGTGAATCACCTCAATTACTCCAATGGGGGACGGGTGGGGATTCCTACCCGGCCTTGCGCCCGTTCATGTTCAGTGTTATCTGTGCTGATAACAAACTCTTTCAAATGCCCTGCTTTCAACAACTGCGCCAAGTGATCTTTCAATACTCGGCAATGCTTGGTGGTATGTCCCTTATCCTTGTGGTATGTACAGTACATATTTTGGTTTCTCCGGGATGGGTCGCCAGCCATCTTATTCGGCCATCTAAAGTACGGCTCGTTCTTTATCCGGTCAATGATTCTATGCACCGGCTCCTTAAACGTCACGTTGACTTCCCCATGTTGCAATCCTTGTTCTTGGAGGGCCAAACCTTTTCAGGATTTCGGCTGAAATTCGTTCTGCCAAGGACGAGCAGTCAGTAAGGCTTTACCTTTATTTTGTATCCGATCATCTTCTAGGCGTTTGTACTCCTCAATGCGCCTCATTAGTTGCCTCATGCCCTCTGGAGGTTTCCTCGTCAATGATTCTCGTAGCTCGAAGTCTTCGGGTAGTCCCATTCTAAAAGTTCTCACTGCTATCTTCTCATTGCCCCCTCCGATCTCGTTGTAGAGTTCCCAATAGCGGTTCGCATAATTGCGTAGGGTCTCTCCAACCCTCATCTTTATAGATAGCAATGCGTCTACCGGCTACGGAACCTGGCTACAGGTCACAAACAGGGCTCCAAACTCTTGAATCAATTCCGCGAAACTGCGAATAAAACCCTTTGGTAATCCATTAAACCATCTCAATGCAGTGGAGCCAAGACTAGAAGGGAAGACCTTGCACATCAGCGCGTCGTCATGTTTGTGCAAAGACATCATGTTAATGTAATGACTGACGTGCTCCACCGAGTCCGTTTTTCCGTCGTAAGAGTTGAACGGTAGCCGTGTAAATCTATTCGGCATCAAGGCTTGCTCAACGACATCCGAAAACGGGGACCGTGCAGCCTTACGAAGTGCTCGGCTCATAACGTCCATGGCCGCATTTCGCGGGCGCTACTCTTCCGGGGAATCTGAACCGCAGTCGACATAACCGCGTGAACGGGAACGGTCCCGATATCGCTGCGTCTCCCGTGAACGTGAACGATCATACGGCTGATAATGGCCGGAACGCTCGGACCCTTCTCTCTGGCGGTTCCTCGCTTCTTCCGACCTCCTTTCCCGTCGTTCCAAATTCTCTCTCCGACGCCCTTCTGCCTCCAGCTCTAAATCTCTTACCAACCTATGCAGCCGCTCAAGCTCTTCATCCCTTGGGTCGGACCGTCTATTTTCTGTGGCGCTGGACACCGTTTGCAGGGTTCTGCGCGATCCTTCGCTCCGACTGGACTGCTCTTCATTTTGCCTACGATACCTGTCTTCGCGCCTTTTTTCTCTTCGCTCTCGCCAAGTGGATCCTCGTGAGGACCCCACCGAACCGCTTTCGGCATAACTGCCCGAACGCCTTTCAGACATCTCGCCGGGTATGGACCACAGCTGAGCTACAGCTTAGTAGGAGATTCCCACAGACGGCGCCAATTGTGCGAACGTGTAAGAGACTATTGGGCTGGACTCTCACTTGGGCTTATAATTTATTTGTGAGGTGGGCTTAGAATTTCCTACAATGGGCGGCTCACTGCACTGAGGTCCAATGACAATTTTCTCGCTCCTCGGCTAATTCTTTCATTAATTCCCCCCTTTTTCCTTTTGTCCTACTCTCCCCCCTTTTTTCTTCATGGCTTTCTCTTATTTATAGGTTCCGTTGGGTGGAGGTATTATGATTGCTCTGGTCGATAGTGGAAAAGAAGGTCTAATGCCGTCGTTGCTAAGTGGGAATTTGGTAGTAGAGTGACAAGAGTGGCATCGGAACTTGCCCATTGCTGTTGGTAGTATGTCCGGTAACGACTTTCTTGGTGCTTTTCTGGTCAAATTGAACAGAGAGCTCATTTGAGAACAAATCTCCTCAGGGATGCTCATTACCAAACGACGGCTAACCCGATCAGACGACCATGTGAAAATGATGAGATAGTGAGTAACGAAGCTCTTGCCGGGCATGGCAAAGCTCAACTTCCGGGAAATCGTTAATGTCTGGCCAGGCCCAGATTTAAATGGGCTGATTGGTCTTATGAAACTGTGCGGGCCATATACATGAAGCCCAATAGAGCGTTAGGGCCGGACCGTACACGTACATAAGCTCTTTACTTCTTTCTTCTTGTGATCTTAACTTATCTTGTTGATTGTCTAATTTAATCTAGCCCAGCTTTCTTTCCCTACTCTCTGTAAATTCATTTTTTGGGCTGATCCATTCATCTTTGGGCTAGAACGCCAAATCTGTGTCCTTACAATTAGCACTGTCTGTGGGAAAGCTGATTAGTTAGAGTGTTAGATTTTCAATCATGGTAGATTCAGGTTCGCACCAACCGGAGTCTATGGGGTCTCAACGGGAAAATCATCCTTGAGAGGTCAATGAGGGAAGTGTGCATACCATTCATATTGATGAGAGTCATTCTAAAGGTGGTAGCCACCTCTCTCATGAAGAGCATGCTAGGGCTATACAGAAAGAGATTGACAACCTTAAGAAGAAGCTACGCCGCGAGTGGAGGATGTGAAGTCCCTTGGTTTCGTTTTATCACGTGCGATGAGGTGGTTTGATGGTCTGGGAGCAGACTCCGTTGACTCTTTTAAGGAGCTCACCCAGGCCTTTGGGTCGTGACTTTGATGACGTAGCTGTTAGGACGTTCAAGGTCGGCTTGCCTGCAGAGCATGGCCTAAGGAGATCTCTAACAGGGAAACCTATTACTAGTGTGCGCCAGCTCATAGACAGGATTGACAAATACAAAAGGGTTGAAGAAGACCAGCAGTAGGGAAAGGGCAAAGGTAAAGTTATCCCTCAGGAGAGAAGGGATTTTAGGTCGGACCCTTACAACAACAATCGGCCCCAGAGAGATTTTGTAGCGCAATTCAGATCTCTGGCTGCCCAAGCCGTTAACACTTTGTTCCGGGAACCAGTTTATCAAGTCCTGAAAAAAATAAAGAATGAGCCATTTTTTAGGTGGCCGAGCAAGATGATCGGGGATCCTTTGAAATGCAATCAAAGTCTTCACTATCAGTACCACCGAGAGAAAGAGCATACAACTGAGGATTGTAGAACCTTGTGGAGTCATCTTCAGCAACTGATTCGGGATGGCAAGTTAAAACAGTTTTTGAATCAACCTAGTGGGCAAGAGAGTCAGGCAGGGTCAGGGGTTCAAGGCGGTACATATTTGAGGCCCCCTTTGGGCACCATTCACATTATCCTTACCACGCCAGGAAGGACAGGATCTTGTCTGTCTAGGGTGATGATGATAGCCGGGTCGTCCGTCGAGGCTTCTGCACATAGTCCGAAAAGGGCTAGGATGAGTGTTACACCGACTTTGAGCTTCTCGGACGAGGATAAACTTGGGACCATACAATCACATGACGATGCATTAGTAATAACCCTTAGGATTGGTGGGTTTGACTTGAAAAGGGTAATGGTGGACCAGGGTAGTGGAGCAGAGATAATGTATCCAGATCTGTACGGAGGCCTCAATCTGAGACCGGAAGACTTGACTGGATATGATTCACCTCTGGTAGGTTTTGATGGGAAGGTTGTCATACCGAAAAGATAAATCAGACTGCCAGTTCAGGCCAGCTTGGAGGTGGTGGAGGTAGATTTTATAGTAGTGGACGCTTTCTCTCCATACACTGTAATTCTGGCACACCCCTAGCTTCACGCCCTAGGGGCCATTTCATCTACTCTTCACCTTAAGGTAAAATATCTCCAGGGATCGATTTGAGGAGCTTGTTGGGAGTCAATCCATGGCCAGACAATGCTTGGTGGCTGCCATCAACCACCAGCCTGGGACCAAATCCTCGGCGCAAGTGGATATAGGTTTATAGCAATTAAAATCCGAGGCACCACAGCATAGTACTGTAGCCGAGGATGAGAAGTGTGAAGACTTGGAGAAGGTAGTTATAGGCAATGACCCGGAGAAGTTATTCCAAATCGAAACTCAACTACTTCCTCGGGATAGGGAAGAATTGCTGAGGTTTCTTGGAGAGAACATTGATGTTTTTGCTTGGAATGCCTACAAAGCTCATGGGGTAGATCCGAGCTTTATCTGCCACCACTTAAACGTTAACCTGTCTGCTATCCCTAGAAAGAAGCAACCTTGATACTCCTCGAAAGATCACTCTAATGCAGTCAAAAAGGAGGTCGCGAAACTTAAGAAGGCTGGGGCTATTAAGGAGGTATTTTACCTTGACTGGCTGGCTAATACTGTGGTGGTGAAGAAGAAGAACGGCAAGTGGCGGGTATGTGTGGATTACACAGACTTGAACAAGGCCTGCCCAAAGAACCCTTTCCTCATGCCTCGGATAAATTAGTTGGTAGATGCAACTGTGGGACATCCTTAAATGAGCTTTCTAGATGCTTTCCAGGGTTATCACCAAATACCTCTGGCCTTGGAAGACCAAGAGAAAACAGCTTTTGTCACCCCCATTAGGAACTACCATTACAAGGTGATGTCGTTTGGACTTAAGAATGCGGGTTCTACTTATCAAAGGATGATGACACGAATGTTCGAACCACATTTGGGGAAGAGTATCGAAATCTATATTAATGATATGGTGGTCAAGAGCAAGAAGGAAGTCAAGCATATCGATGACCTCAGAAACATCTTTAAAGTCCTAAGAGGTCACAAGTTACGACTTAATGCTTCCAAGTGTTCCTTCGGAGTAGGTTCAGGGAAATTTCTAGGCTACATGGTTACTCATCGTGGAATTGAGGTCAATCCAAATCAAGTCAAGGAAATTAATATCTTGCAACCACCTCGGAATCCCAAGGAGGTACAGAGATTGATAGGGATGACCGTTGCCCTGAACTGATTTATATCCCGATCGATAGATAGGTGCAGGCCTTTTTACCAGTTATTAAACAAATGGAAAGATTTTGAGTGAACCGAAGAATGTGCCTTAGCATTCCAGCAATTGAAGGAATATCTTTCTTGACCACCAATCATGTCTAGACCCGAGGCAAACGAGGTCTTGTTTGCTTATGTTGTAGTGGCCGCCTATGTGGTAAGCTTGGTGTTGATAAGAGTTGACAATGGTGTACAAAAGCTTGTGTATTATGTGAGCAAGTCCTTGCATGAGGCCGAGATCTGATATTTGCCACTAGAGAAGGCTATTCTGGTTGTGGTGCATGCCACACGCAAGCTTCCCCATTATTTTCACTCACACACTGTTGTTGTCCTGACTCAATTGCCACTCAAGGCTCTGCTCCAAAGCGCTGATTACATGGGGAGGATTGCAAAGTGGGGAATAAAGTTGGGGGCTTCTGACATTAAGTACATGCCTCGTACCTCTATGAAGGGTCAGATCCTAGCCGATTTTGCGGCCGAGTTTGCTAAGACCTCGATAGAAAGATGTGAAGAAACACAACATGGATGAAAATTCAATTAGAGTAACCTCCATACAAGGAGCATTATCATGGAAAGTTTATGTTGATGGCGCTTCAAACCTCAAAGGATTTAGAGTGGGGCTAGTTCTAATCTCCCCTGAGAAAATCACAATCGAAAAATAGTTGAGACTTAGGTTCTCGGCCATGAATAATGAAACAGAATACGAAGCTCTACTAGTGGGGATAACTATGGTTTAGAAGATGGGAGGAAAGACCGTGGCCGTATTCTCAGATTCAAGACTGGTGGTCGGTCAAATCCGAGGAGAATTGGAAGCTCGGGATCCTAGAATGCAGGTGTATATAAGCCAGTTTAGACATTTACAATCTAGGTTTGAATCTTTCAATTTACTGCAAATTCCTATAAGTAGAAATACACATGCAGTCTCACTTGCAATGTTAGCAACCTCCTCGGCACAGAGTCTACCGAGAGTAATTCTCGTTGGAGACCTCATTAAACCCTTTCGGTTGAGAAAAGAAGTGTTGTCCATTCATTAGATCAGGGTAGGTCCTCACTGGATGGATCCTATCCTACAATTCCTTAAAGATGATGTTCTACCCGAGAACAAATTGGAGGCTGATAAGATACGAAGAAAAGCTCCTCAGTTCTGGCTGTCCGAGGACCAGAAATTATATAAAAGATCTTTTTCCGGACCATATCTGTTGTGCATACATCCTGAAGTAGTCGAAATTCTTTTGGAAGAGCTACATGAGGGAATTTGTAGAAGCTCCATAGAAGGGAGATCTTTATCCCATCGAGCTCTCACTCAAGGATATTGGTGGCCCAATATGCATAAAGAGGCCCAAGAGTATGTAAAGAAGTGTGATCACTGCTAGAGATATGCACCAAGTATCCATCAGCCAAGAGGGGTCCTTAATCCTCTATCCAGCCATTGGTCTTTTGCTTAGTGGGGTTTGGACATTGTAGGGTCTTTCCCCAAAGCGGCAGGAAACAAGAAGTATTTGGTGGTCGGCACAAATTATTTCACTAAATAGGTTAAAGCAGATCCACTAGCCAACATCCAAGATGAAGATGTAAAGAAGTTCATTTGAAAAAACTTGTCACATGATTCGGGGTCCCTCACACTTTGGTTTCGGATAATGGACTTCAATTTGACAGCAAATCTTTCAGGAGGTACTACTGCGGGTTGGGAATAATTAACAGGTATTCCACTCCAGCTTATCCGCAAGGGAATGGGCAGGCCAAGGCTGTAAACAAGGTCATAGTAAATGGGCTCAAAAAGAGACTAGATGAGTCTAAGGGAAGATGGGTAGAGGAACTACCACATGTTCTGTGGACATATCGGACTACACCTCGGCGGTCTACTGGAGAAACCCCTTTTTCATTAACTTATGGGGCTGAGGCTGTTATTCCATTGGAAACCGGATTCCCACAATAAGAACGAGCTCTTTCACTCTGAGCAGCAACGATGGCTTACTAGAGAAAAGTTTGGACCTGATTGAAGAACGAAGAGAAACTGACATGGATATATTGACCTACTATCAGCATAAGCTTAAGCAAGGGTATGATGCAAACGTGAAATTAAGGCCATTAGTGCCTAGAGATTTGGTGCTGAGAAAAGTGGTTGGTTCTGCAAAGAACCCAGCCTGGGAAAAATTGGAACCCAATTGGAAAGGACCATATCGTATTCATCTGTGGCAAGAATAGGTGCCTACTATCTGGAAGATTTGGACGACAAGGTTGTCCTGCATCCTTGAAATGTAAACAACCTGAGAATGTATTATTATTAATAAGAATGTCCATTATTATATTTGTGTTCATTGCATTACGTATGATGTATAATTACTTTTCACTCTAAGTGTCAAATAGACCATTGGTCATGCCTGGCCCCTCGGACCACATATCTTGGAAAAATTGATACCTTTTTATCATTACTCTAAGTATTAAATAGATCCTTAGTTATGCCTAGTTCCTCGAATCATCTGCTTTGAAAAAAATTAATACTGCATGAAATTACTCTAAGTATTAAATAGATCCTTAGCTGCGTCTGGTTCCTCAGACCATCTGCTTTGAAAAAATTAATACTGCATGAAATAACTCTAAGTATTAAACAGATCCTTAGTTATGCCTGGTTCCTCAGACCATCTGCTTTGGAAAAATTAATACTGCATGAAGTTGTTCTAGGTATTAAACAGATCCTTAGCTGCGCCTGGTTCCTCGGACCATCTGCTTTGGAAAAATTAATACTCCATGAAATTTTTCTAAGTATCAAACAGAACCTTGGTCATGCCTGGCTCCTCGGACCACTTACCTTGGATAAATTGATATCTTCTTACCATTTTTCTAAGTATTAAACAGATCCTTGGCTACACCTGGCCCCTCGGACCATCTGCTTTAAAAAAATTAATACTGCATGGAATTTCTCTAAGTGTAAACCAAACCCTTAATTAAGCCTAATTCCTCAGACCGCATCTCTTGGGTGAACTAATCTTTTATTTCATTATAACCTAAGTCATACTTGGTTACTTAGATCATATGTCATATAATGAATTATGTCTAACTCCTCGGGTGGTTATTTTTGAATGTATGGTAAATCCCCCTTTTTTAGGCTACAAAAATTTGATGAATCCTATTATCAATCACTTGAAACGGCTAGAAATAATAAAACACAAAGCATAACAAGTAAACATGCAAAAGACAAAAGCGAAGATAATTTCATTAATAGAGATAAAGGTTACATTTTTGTTTTGCTAAAGCATACAACCACTACATAGCCAAAAATAGAAAATGAAACAACAAAAGGTCTCAAAAAAAAAAAAAAAAAGAAGAAAAATTCTAAGTGCTAAGCCTTGGCCTTGGGAGCAGGAAAGTCTTCTTTCTAGCTCGGCTGGGCAGTGGAAACTTCCTTAGCCTTGGGATCAACTTCTTTTGCTTTGGCCTCTGTTTCTTTTGCCTCTGCAGTAGCACACACTCCTAGACTACCTCAAGGCCGAGTCTATGGGGACTCCTGTAGCATTGAGGGCTTCTTCCCATGTCACACTATAAAACTCCCTACATGCCTCGGCCAACTCCTCAGTAAGCCTGGCTTGCGTTTCTTCAACGCCGAGCTGGTAGGATGCTTGCTTCTCTGCCTTGAATGCTTCCTTGGCTAATTGAGCTGCCTTTTTGGCCCTCTGTAGCTATGCCTTCAGATCTAGCACAAATTTACTGGAAGTAGCTAGCTCTAGCTTCGTCCGATATAGCAATTTGCACTGATCCTCTGCCTGCGACTCAGCATTCCTCAGTCCTACTTCAGCACTCTTTCTCTCTCTCTCTCTTCAATAACTAGCTTGGAGAGGAGTTCTTTGTTCTCGGCCTTCACAGCCCCTAAAGCCTTCTTTGCTTCAAGGCGGAGGAACATTTCATTCTTGGCTTCACTCTAAGCCCCCTTTATCCACTCCTCAGCCACAAAGACCTCCTGGGTGATTTGTGCAAAAACAATATGGTCACGTGAGCAAAAGGTAGAGAGAAAATTCATTAACAAACAAATAGAAGAAGGACATACAACTTGAAACTCACCATCGCGAGGTCCCTTTTTAGGGACAGAAAGAGGTCTTGTTGTTTCAAATTTCTCACAGCCTCCATGTCCTTGAGCAGAAGGAGTGGATGTTCCAAAGCCTCAGCTACATGAGCAGCTTGACCTCTTTGGAAGTCACGGACCGAGGCGTCCCAAGCTAGAGCCACCCCGTCCACCTTTAGCCGAGGGGACCAAACATGTGATGGTAAGCGCACCTCGGCCCTGTTTGGGTCATCCCGGCTGTCCACAGAAGTAGACCTTCTGTCCTGAGGTTCCCTAGCCGTTGTTTGTTGTTTAGCCTCCTTTTGAGGGACGACCTCCCCATCTTCGAGGTCTAGAGCCGGCCTTTTCTTCTTTAGGTCCGGTATACCCTTTAAGTCGAGGTCAGTGAGGGGAAGAGGAGGAGGAGGGAGTGAAGGAAGGACCTTAAACTTGGGGACTTCTTTCAAAGTTGCCCCTTTGTTTCTTGAAGCCAGGAGTTCCTTCAGCCCCTTTCCTTTCTAGTTCACCGCCATTTCACGTCCTTCTTCGTCAGAGGTGCTGTCCAAGTAGGTGATCACTGGAACCAAGGCGTGGACACCTGAGTGCTTATCAGTCTCGTCCTTGACACTTGAGGTGTGAGTGTGTACTTGCGCTGGACTCCTTTCCTCTTCGAAACGAAACTTGTCTATCTCCTCTTCTAAAGACAGATGCGAAGAAGCAACTCCCTCTTCTACTATTCTTTCTACAACAGGGGGAACGCGTTATGGTGGGTGGAACGATTAGATGGGCTGGCGGTGCAACTGGGGGGAAGATCGTCGGGGGCGAGAAAGTCTGGCCTTGATACGTTGATTCTGTGTATTCGAGTGTCACCGACTCTAATGTTGTGCCCGATATCTTGAAAAGTCTTGGAATTGGGCTCGAAATCTAAAATCAGGTGGACGGCTCGTAGCTGTTCGTCCTCGTTCACGAAAATCTCCGATCTGAGCAGTTAGTTGAGCGCCTGAACATTGGTGAGGCTGAGTCGAGGAGCTACTTGGTTTTTGTCTGCAATATAGCCGAGAAAAAAATGCAGTTAGAAAGCTGAAATCCAACATTAGAAGAAGGCAAAAATAAAAAGGAGAAAATAACGTGGTTGGGGTTAAAGAATCTAAAACTTTTACTAGGGAGCCTAACTCTAAAGTATCCCACCTAGTTCCTCCTCTCGGACAGGGTAGTGAACGCCATCATGCCACGCTCCTGAAGCTATCAAGTAGTCGTCTTTCATGCCTTTATTAGACTTGGGAAGGCATGAAATGAGTCTAACGATGGGCGATCTGGACTTGAGGTAATACCCCCCATCAGCCTGTGAGTGGCATTCGTACATATGGACCATGTCGTGCCAGGTAAGCCCCAAACCCAGATGCTCATTTAGAGCATCGACACTACCTAAGATCCTAAAAACTTTGGATGCACATTGATGGGGGCACAACCTATGATTGAAAAGGTAATCGCGGGTTATCCTACCTATTGGAAGCGTCATCCCTCCTTCTATAAAAGCTATCATAGGGATAACAACTTCCCCTACCTCCCTATCAAAATTTATTCGGTCGGGCTCACAGTACCGCAGAGCTACTCCCTGCGAGATATGGTATCGATCCTTAAAAATCTCTATCTTGGCAGGGGAATCCACTAGATACTTAAACCTACCCATTTGGACAAACTAGAGGGAGACAATTGAAATTGATGTATTAAAAAAAAAAAAAAAACTCTGAGATCCTTAAGGGTGTTTTCACGGATTTCTTAAGTAAAGAGTGCCGGAGATTTAGTGATGTGAAAAGCTTTTTGATTTTTGAGTGCTTGAATTCTTTGAACTCATTGAGAAATGAAGGGAACAATTTCTCCGGGTGCTTTATATAGAGAGTGAAAATGAGTGGGATTTATCCCGCTCAAAAAACTCAAAGAATGATGCCCACCGTTGGATCAATGCCTCACCGTTGGATGTGGGGGACATAACACCGCCTAGAGCAATTAATAACGCGTCGCGAACTCCGAAGCGTCAGTAGCGCTCACGTGACGTGCAGAACGGTAACTTGGCACGTGTGAACAAGGAAAATAAATGAGCATATCTCTTTAAATCAAAACTCCACTTTTTCTCCTCGGATAAGAGGGAAAAATCGGAGTTTTGAGGGGTTATTGTAGGGGTAAAGGCCCAAATTCATGTATTGGGCCTTAAGCTTTATCCGAGGACGAGGTAAAATCCAAGGAGAGGTAAATGAATACGAAGAAATGGAACGTTTGAGATAAGTGGGGGTGGTCTAAGGAGTGATGCTCACGTAACCCTAACTATGAAGACGAGTATCATGACTAAAGGAAAGGAAGCCCCTGAAAATATCTAAGGAAAAGTTACTACCACCGTATTAAATGTGATGCACATACTCTTCTATCTGCATTTATGTGGAGAAGACCCCTAAACAGTGTAACCTTGGCCACCGCAATTCACAGAAGGTCAAAGAAGGTGCATGATGGGACAGACACTCAAGTAAAGATTCAGGTGATCAACAAGTGTAGGATCAAGATGATCTAGAAGGAACTATATAATGTGAAGAAATCCTTCATAAAGGAGGAGAAGGAAAACAAAAACAAAAAGGTTGTATACATTAAGCTTGTATCTAAACTAAGAATAGTAAATATCAAAGTTGACCTCTTTGGACTCTTGCCAAGGACAGTTTCTTGAATTTAAGCTCGTTACTTCCTTCTTCTTGTGATCTTAACTTATCTTGTTGATTGTCTAATTTAATCTAGCCCCAGCTTTCTTTCCCCACCCTCTATAAATTCATTGTTTTTGGGCTTTTTGGGCCGATCTATCCATCTTTGGGCTGGAACACCAAATCTGTGTCCTTACATATATATATATATATATATATATAGAGAGAGAGAGAGAGAGAGAGAGAGAGAGAGAGAGAGAGAGAGAGAGAGCCGTCTAGCCTATATTCTGTGTCAACTTTGCACATGCAGTCATCCATATGCAATTGCGGTTGGCTTTTGTTAAGTTGTGAAATATTTAATTTGTTTAACCAAAAAAAAAAAAAGAAGAAATATTTAATTTGGACGAACCTTTAACTCATGAAATCAACATTATATATTGCAAATGGCTGAAAAGAACTAGACCATTGACTCTTGCTCATCAGTAGCAGTTTTAGGAATTTTTTTAGGTGGTCACTAAGAAACTTAAATTATATAAAATTTAATAAAGAGACAACTTGAATATATCACTATTACCAAAATATATATATATATATATATGTGAAATATTACAATTTTTTGTACTAGCAAAGAGAAAAAAAAAGAATAATAAAAGATAAAATGGAAATTGAAAATGCTGATATAAGAACAATAAAGTGACTACAACAATTTCATAACAAATCTTATGCAATAAGCTGTTATTGGTGGGCAAAACATGTCAATATTGAGCTCAAATCAGAATTAATAACAACTTATCACATAAGATTTATTGTGAAAATATTGTGGATATAGAATTACTATTATTTTTGTTGAATTCAAATTCTTGTAATTCTCAAGTCATATTGTTTAACATTTTTATTAGAGTGGTCAAAATTAGTTAATATAGTATATAATATTTTTTTGTAAGTGTATATATACATTTTTTTTAAGTTAGGAAGGTCACTAAACAGATTAATTTAAACTAATTATTTATAATTATTTTTTTTTGTTAAGTATTAAAATTTTTAAAAAAAAATTGGCAAGTGAGGGTGTTCCTGTGACCACCCTCACAAGTGGAGCCGCCACTATTGGTCATACTGATTACTATTCAAACAAGGGCTAGCCACCTGTGCCTTTTATTCTCCTATCCTTTTTCTTTCTTATCTCCATCTTAAACATAGAAATATGGAATAAATTATGACTTTTTTTTCAAATATCACTATTGGTTTTTTATTATTATGGGAAATTGCAAAACTTTATTAAGAATGTGTGCCAACATTTACATCATGGAGAAGAGCTTGTTCAAGAAAACAAGGAATTTCTTTAATCCAAACAAAGAAATCAACAATGCCAAGGGCATGTTTTGCTAATAAATGAGCGGGCCTATTGCCATGCCTTCCTGTAGGTGAAATATCAACCCAACGAAACTCATGTGATGCAGCCAGGGAGTAATACACCAAAGCAGCAACAGCAGTAGGGGAAGGCAATACTTCCTTCAATGCGTTAACTAGGATTAGAGAATCAAATTCAAGCACGAACTCCTGGATGAGCATATCTTTTGCAAATTGTAATCCAAGCTCTATGGCTTTAGCTTCGGCCTCAACAGTACCAAGGTAAGCCAATAGCTTCTTGCTGCAAGCCCCAACCAATCTGCCACCTTCATCCCAAATCAGAATTCCCACTCCAGTCGATTTGTGAGCCGTAAAAACAGCTCCATCCACATTTATCTTATAAGAGTTAGGAGGTGGAGGAGTCCAATTTGCAAGACACTTCGTTTTCTGCATAATGGTGACTGCTTGACTGGACTGGTACTCCCCCAAATAATCTAAAGCACCATGGATTATTGACTTCCCATTTTTCTTCACCCTGCCATTCCTCAACTCATTCTTATTATTCCACATAACCCATGAAATCATGTTAATCTTTTCTACCAGGTCTTGTTCCCATTTAGCCACCATAATCGCATGCCACAGGAAATCCATAAGAGAATTGAAATGGAAATTATGTCTCACCAGGATAAGATTTGACATGGACCATATCTCTCGAGCCCTTGGACAATCCCAAAACAAGTGACCCAATGACTCCACATTTGCTTGGCACTCATCACAGCAACTCTCTGTTAAGACCTTCCTGTTCACAAGATTAACCTTTATGGGCAAGATGATTTTATAGGCTCTCCAAGTAAAATGGCGAACTTTATGAGGGACATTTGCCCGCCATAAATACTTCCAAAACTTGCTTGAATTGCTGTCATTAGATACAGCCCAAGGATCAGACCCTGAGCTCATCTCTACAGCAATCTTTTATGCATTTCTCACACTGAAGCTTTCGTTTGCCATTGGAGCCCAAACCTGCCTATCCTCTGGAAGCTTGGAACTCAAAGTGATTCCTTATATCACCTCAGCTTCATAAGGAAGGAAGAGTCTTTGGACAAGCTCCTTTTTCCATGCCCCTACCTTTGCATCAATAAGTACACCAATTGTGGCCTCATGTGGTAAATCAGGAGGGGAAACAACCTTGTGAGGGGATGAGGTATGCAGCCACTTATCTCTCCAAATCTAAATACCACATCCATTACCCACTTGCTATCTAATACCCTTCTTTACAACATCTTAAGCAGCCATAATACTCCTCCAAGCATAGGAAGGATTACACCCCATCCCAGCATGAACAAAGTCAATGTTAGGAAAGTATCTGGCCTTGAAAACTCTATACACTAGAGAATCTCGACCCGACTGCAACCTCCACCTTTGTTTAGCCAACAACGCCAGGTTGAAGTATTTTAGTTGTTTGAACCCCATACCCCCACATGCCTTTTGGGCGCACAACTTATCCCAGCTAATCCAAGCCATTTTGCGCTCGTCCTTACACTGACCCCACTAAAAATTCCCGATTAAGCTTGTCATTTCATCACATAGAGAATCAAGGATTTTGAAGCAACTCATGGAATATGTCGGAATGGCCTGGGCAATAGCTTTTATCAACACTTCTTTACCCGTTTTAGACAAAAGCTTTTCCTTCCAACTTGCCAACTTCTCCTTTTTCACTATTGGTTTTTTGATATTATTATCTTGTATAATTGTATAATATGCTAGCTTTTTTTCCCAACAAATTATTCTTACAATGAAAATTGGTTACTGCTTAATTTAAAGGGGATTCTCCGAAGCCAAGAAAGTAGATGCTAAAAGGCTTGCATTATAACTTATATGGATGAATTAGGAGCAGAGATTTGAATATAAAAGGGGTCCTAAGGTTGTACTCGTAATTAATACCTAATTCTTATATTTTATTTTAATTTAGGTTAAATGGAAGGAAAGATGATAGATGAGAGATGGATCGTGTAGGTGGGTGGATCAAGATTGAAGAAGAGTAGAACTACAACAAGGACTTCTAAAAAGACCAAGCACATGTGGCCTTTTGCTAATACTCCAACACGCTACTTAGAAAGTAGACCTTAGTATAATTAGGGTAACAACAACCAAAAAAATTCACACCTTAGCGATGTGGTAATTATAGGGTGGGGGGATTTGACGGGAATTATCCCTAAAATTATGCTTTTCAATTGTTCTCTTTGGTTGGCTAAAAGCATCTCCAATAGATGCTCTATCTCTACTTTTTGGAGAAAAAAGCTCACTATTCACGCTTCAACAGAATGTCTAAACCCAATACTTTTCCAATTTTTTTTTTAAGTTGCTACAATAGTTCTCTTAATCTAGAGAATACTGTAGCAACTCCAAACCATTATTTGAGGATAAAAAAACACCTGGTTGAATAAAAAAATATTCTTTCTCTTTCCTCCTCTTGTCTTTGTTCATCTGTCTCTCTCTCAAATGGTAACACAATCAAAACACAAATACAATCTAAAATTAGAATAGAAACAATAGATCAAGAACAAGGGAAAATACAAATTTAATTAAAACAACAAATCTAAAATCAAAACAAAAACAACAAATCAAGAGCATGAAAGCCTATCTAAACTCCATTGTAACAACAAAGTGAATCAGAACAAGAAAAGAAGGAAGAAAAAAAATAAAAAATAAAAAATAAAAAAAGATAGACGATGGCCATGTCGGCTATGTGTGTGTGAGAAGTGAGCTGAAGAGGAAAGAAAATAGAAGTAGAAATAGAAGTCAAAAGATCATACTAGAGAGTGTTCTAGAATCAAGTAGAAATAGAAAAAGTAAAAAAAGAGAGAGCTACAGAATGAAAGAGAGAGTCTGGAATGTTCTTGAATGTCAGGGAGAAAAAGAAAATAAAAGAAGGGGTGGAGGGGATAGAGATAGGCTGGACACGTGGGTGGAGGAGAAAAAAAAGAAAAAAGAAAAAGAAATGAAAACGTATTGATGAGAATGAATTGTAAGAAAGGAAAAATAATATAAAAAATAAAAAATCTTAATTGAGAAATGCTATCACAATATTTTTACAATAAATTTTAAGTAATAGATTATTATTAGTTAATATTGGTGAGTAAAACAATAATTTCAGCAGTGGGTTCAAATTAGAACTAGTAACAACTTTTCACATAAAATTTTGATATGATTCTTATGAAAGTACTATGAAAAATATTGTGAATATGACACTTTTTATTGAAAAATATAATTATTGGGAATGAATATAAGAAGAATAAATGATGATAAAAAAAAATAAAGAATAAATGAAAAAATAAAATTTAAATAAGATAGAAAATGAGATAGAGAATATTTTAAAAATTGTATTTAAAAAAGTGAGTAATTAAATAATAAAAATTACTGTTTATACTCCAAACCGTGCAAAAATTTAAATAATACGATGAAAAGGGGATGATTTCCGAAGAAGCACCTTCAAAACTCTATAGGCACATGTGTAATAAATATTGATACGAGGTCAGTGTCATTTGGTGACCCTATTTTTAAGAGGGCCTATCGACCTAAGAAAGCTCAACGACCTAGCATCCGTGGTGAGGACCAAGAGCCTTCCCTGAATCTCAAGTTGACACGTATTATAGGTCAAGAGACCTCATTGATACAGCTTTGGTGGGCCCAAAAATATGGGCTTGAGAATTCGTTGGGTGGGTTAATATTCGACTTTGGACCTAACAGGTCCAACCTCCTCCAGATGAAAGCACCGTGCAGTCCGCTTCTTTAAAACATATGAATTTTTCAAAGGGTCTATCTATGATTGAATTACTTTAGCATAAAGTAAATCAACAACAAAATCTTGGCCTCCTTGACAATTTGCAAGTGAGCAAGCCGACGTGTGTTTTGAAAGCGATATCATCGCAATCTATACCGGGTTGTTATGGGTATGGATATGGTCTATCAATTGGATTTTTTTTTTTAATTTAAATAAATAGGATAGAATTTCAACTTATAAGTTATAAAATTTATTTTAGGATGATTGCTCTTATCATTGGATTAAGAGACTAGCCGAATTTTCGTGTAGGCGAATTTCAAAAACTCTAAATATTTTATTTGATGACAAAAAATTTTGCTAGTTTAATTAAATGGAACCCACTCCAATTAAATTAATTAGCTAGGTTCCCTCTGTGACTATTTTTTTCACTTTAAAGCTTAAACAACTATCATAAAACATGCGTAGAGGACAAGCATATAGTGAAAGGATTTGTCCCCTGTCTTCCCATTACAAATGTAAATGGCGCATTTAGTTTTAATGGGATTTTTACTTTTTTAGTGCTTTGTAACTGTTATACATCACACCCATAAAGTTTATTTCAATTGAACTATGGAATAAATTTAGATTATTTTTTATAGTACCTTTAGGATATGACATCGTTCAAATTATTTTAATCTTAGCATTTTATATTTTTATTCATGAAAAAAATTTGAATATTAACTTGCTTGAAATTATATGCTTATATATGATAATAATGGGTCCCATACCTTAAAAAAAAAAAAAAACACACAAATGTATTATAGAATTTTTCGCTAAAATGGTCATACAAAACAAAAAATTGAAGTACTACAAATTAGGACAAAATTTAGCAAGCTCCATAAGTGCAATACATTAAATTTCTCAATTAAATTCAAACACACAATGGCATTGAGTATTGAGTCTATTTACTAATAATCACAAAAAATTTTACATTTTTAAAGAATAATTAAATTCAATTTATTTATATGTTTGAATTTATTAAGGTATGAACTTTACTTAGTCTCTCTCTTAAAAATTACTATTAGGACCAAGAGCCCAAGGCCCATAAAACAATTTGTAAACAGATGAAATATGTATAAGGATTAGAAACACCAACTAGGAGTAAAACGAAAAATAAACAAACAGTTAAATATAATCTCAGCTCTATATAAGATTTCAACTCCAACTGGCAACACTCTAGCTTTGATCAATTCCACATAAAAGTATAAAACAATTGCTTTATTTTCTATCTACCGTATAAGTGTTCATTGATATATGTAGCTGGCTAATTAACCAAGAAGGGAAGCATATTTATTTATCAAAGCCAATGCATTGCTAGTCATATGTGCAATGTTCAAGATCAATTTCCTTACATCATTCTTGACATTCCCGTTCATGGCTTTCCCTTCAAACCCATCTGTGCAAGTGTCCTCATCCGTCAAAGCAGCACTAACCCAAGTTTGTATGTCATTCATTATAACTTGAAAATTGGAGCCTTTGAGTTTTCCCATCTCTGCTATAGACTCTCGAAGCTCATACACCGAGTCACTCAACACTTCAAGGCAATCCTTCATGGCACCTATTTCTCTTGGCTTCAAACCATGGCTTTGTGAGAGGTTTAAAAGCAGGGCTGAGGTTGATTTAGCCGCTGCAAGAGTCACGTTGAGAGCCGCGGCGGTGAGAACTTTAGGACTTGTCTGGATTGAATTTGCATGGCGTAAGAGAGAGCTAAAGCAAAGTCTTGGATAAATTGTTGCATTACAAGATGTTCTAATAAAATCTGTGTTGGGTTTTGGGGCAAGGTCTCTAGAGGCTAAGCTTGGCTTTGTGTTGGAAAGAATGACAAGTAGTATGAGAAGGGAGTTAACAAAAATTTTAAAAGATGAGCCTTCCATGTCTCTCTTCTCTTGAGAGATCTTTCTTCTTTCTCTAGATTAAGAGCTAGTGAAGTTTTAATAGTAGGGAATGGAAACTTTACCAATTTAAAGAATTAAAAGAAAAATATCTCTCTATTCAAAAAAGAAAAAGAAAAATATCTCGGTAACTTTAACCTATGGAAAGACGAGGATGGTTCTTTTCAAAAAAAAAAAACTAAGATAAGGATGGAGTTATTTATTTTTATTAATTTAATTATATAAATAAATAAATGGGGTCGTCATTAATTATATGAAACAATTTTATAAAACAAAATTAGAGTTTTATTTATTTTAAGCCGATGATTAATCGTTTTATTGTGACAAAACTAAATTGATATGCATAAAAAAAGGTTGTTCATACTATCAGGAAGCCATAAAATCCAAAGGTAAACAATTTTAAAAATGATAGGCTAAATCGATCCATGTAAGAGTGTATTTTTAACACCATATAACAAAAAATAAAATAATCAAAAAAATGTTATCAAAAAAATAAAATCCAATAAAAAAATTAATTTTAGATATTTTATTTGTGGCCAGTAGTGTTTCAATTTGCTAAAAACATATGGAAGAGGGTCAATTTTGATCTAAGAGAACTGTTAAATATAAGTAGACCACTGATTTTTTTTTTTTTCTACTTTGACAAAAATCCAAATTACCTCAAATTGGTTGTGCAACTGCCATCCAACTTGTGTAATTAATTATTTGTACCTTTTTTTTTTTTTTTCAAACATCTCAACAAGAATTTGACGGTGGGGATGGTATTATAATTCTTGTGGCCCCTGCTCCAACGGAAATTTAAGTGGATGAAAAGACCGATGTTCTCAAAATAACGTACATGATATAATAAAGATGGTAATAACTAGTCGTGAACAAAATATATACATGATGGCTAAATATAAGTAATTATTAAGTATTTTCAGAGTATTATAAAAGCATACTCATCCATCTCATATAATTGTAGGTCATATTAATTAAATTTATAGTAAATTTTTTTTTTTTTTAAAGTAACGCCATTCATTTAATCATAATAAAATCAAATCCTGATACAAGGCTTCCATAACTGGAGGGGGAGAGTCCTCCAACCAATACAAATCATAATCTAAATTTCTAGCATTTTGAGTTAAACCATGTGCTACCTTGTTACCCCCTCTCCTAATCTTACTAGTTGTAGTCCACTGTAAATTAGACATCAAATGGCGAATATCATCCACCACATTGCCAAGAAAAGAATAGTTAGTCACATTTGAAGAAATTGCTTGCATAACATTGGAATTATCTCCCTTTATCACTAGCTGAGTAGAACCAGCATCCACAGCAAATTCAATCGATCGCCGACACACAAGGAGCTCAGCTTCTTCACTTGTATCCACCTTTGGCCCAATAGCAAACATACCAGCCATGACCTCGCCCTTATCATTCCTGATTATAGCACCTATACCAAATTTCTCCTGTCCTGAAAAAATTGCTGTATCAAAGTTTAACTTGTATTCCATAGACGGAGGCGGCTGCCATGCATCATCAATTCTCTGCTCCCTCAACCTACCATCCAGAGACACTTGTGCGTGTTTGAACTCCTCTAGAAACTCCTCTGCCCTCTTGTTAAGACTGGTTGGATGCTTCAGCTTCCCTCCATACAGAACACAGTTGCGCTGATTCCATATCAACCAACACTGAACCCAAAATAACTCCATCTCTTCAGTTGAAAGCTGGTCCACCAAGTGCTCCATAAGCTGCATGAAATCGCTGAAACCAGTAACACCCTTCTGCAATTTCGCAATGCTCCCTGCCCACACATCCTGCACTGCTGCACAGTCCTATAAAGCGTGGATTGCTGACTCTGCCTCCCTAGTACATATGTGACATTTGTCGTCAGTTATAATTTATAATTTATATGAGAGAAAAAAATACACATTTATAGTACTTTAAAGAGTATTCAATAATTTTTCACTAAATATATATAGGATGCGAAAGTAAATGATAATTAAAGTCATTACCTTTCAAAGCGCGTCCATGGGTGGTCCTAGAGCCTAGAAATGAGACCCCTTGCCCAATAGCCAGCAACTTCGTACCCTCGGACGTCAGAATTGGGGCGAAGAATTGTATTCATTCTCTACTTATGCGTGTGAATTGTGATAGAATGGGGACTAAACTTTGAAAATTCAACTTAACGTGTTGCTGCACAACAGATTCTGTTCTATCATAATGGGGTGGGGTACAGAAGACCTGCCTTATAGAGTGGGCCTTTTACATCACAAGTATGAGTTTTATCCAAGTGAAACCCATAGACTTGTGAGAGGCTCGTTCCAAGAAGAGGGCATATATATAAGATATACACTGGTTACGACGGATCATTGGATTATTGATATTAGGTTGATCTTCAACCCGCTTATCTTGATCCATTTGATAGAATTAATTTGACTTAAAGGGTAGTGGATGCGTTCAGCCATATAAGTTGGATGAAATTGGTTATTCAATGTTAAAATAAAAGTTGAGTTTGTCGATTGGTGACTAGTTTAACAATATTTAATCTGACTTGCAATCTAACTAAAAAATACACTTAATTCTGCACATGTATAGACTCACCATCAATAGATTGGATTACACCCCTTATCAATCATATTTATCTTCCTTCCTGTTTTTTCTCATCATTTTCATTTCAAGAGTTCTAAACTCTCTCTCTCTCTCTCTAATCAATGACGAGATCAAACCAACATATCAAGGATGAGGACTTGACTTACTCTCACCTCTTATAGTAGCAAAGCAGTACTTTGACCTTGATCTAGTGACTACTGTTGCAACAGCAACTCCTCATTGACATCATATCTAGCCAACGTTTCCTTAAGGCTTTTACGTGGTTTTACCATTTTATAAGATTGTCGATCTTGATGAGGATTCAATGTTGTCGCGTGGTTGTTAAAAGACTCAAAACCACAATCCAACAAGGTCATATATTTGTTTATTTAAGGAAGAACAAGCAAGAAAACTAAGAAATAAATTAAATATATATCTATCATCCGTTATAATTTTTAGATTAATGAAACTGAAAAAAAAAAAAAAAAAAAGGAAAATTACAACACTCTTTCTCCTGGTTACAAACTAAGAAAATTTTAATGGCTTGATTCCCAGTTTGGTTCTAAAAATATAAAAATTACATGGAAAAAGCTTGATTAAAATTTTTGAATAGTTAATATAAGAATGAAAGTTAGGTTACAAAACGAGAAGATGTTAAATATCTATCTTGCTCAACCTAAAGGATACGGTCTTCCAAAATTTTAATAGCATTTCATATCATGACTTTGTTGGTCTTCTAGAAATTTAATGACATTTTATATTATGAATTTATGATTGTGTTGGTTTTCGAAAATTTTAATGGCATTTCATTCATAATTTTTCAAAAGACAATCATTATCAATTATTTGAAAAATTATGAGCCACTATTTATTTATTTATCATCCAAATAAATAAAAGGAAATGCTAACGAATGCCAGAGTATTGGTTAATAATTTATTTAAAGAAAGTTTTTATGAAAAAAGGAAATAAAGTAATTAATGTTTTTACAGTTTTTTTCATGTTTTATAAAAGTTGTGTTAAAACTTTTCTAAAATTAATTATTAACCAATGCCCTAAGGGTATTCCTTAATATAACCCATAAATAAATACTTGTTGCAAAACTCGACCCAATTTGATTCCATAACAAAGTTTATTAAAAAAAAAAAATGAGGGGCAATATATATATATATATATATATATATATATATTTTCTTTGGAGGTGCAAGATGTGGGCCAATGTTGTATCCAAGTTATGCTAGAGCCATCCATAAAGCCCAAATCGATTAATCTGCCCTGGGCTCTCATGGTATCCAAGTTACCGAACGGGTATAAGACCTAGAGACACGTGCAGCGCTCTTATTGCGTGAGCTTGGGTTTGAAGCCCGTCTGAGAGAGTCTCACTTTCGCAAACACCCCCCTCCCCCCCTCCCCACCCAAAAAAAAAAAAAAAATCCTTAGTTGCCGATATGATAGTTTCTATTGTTGAGCATTATTGAGCTTCAACCACTTTGGTGGCAATGAAAGATGTTAAGGACCTGAGTTTGAAATGAAATGAGCAATGTGACATTAGCTATCATTAGCAGTCTTCCATGCACCAAAATTTTTTCCTATTGTCCATCAATGTCACAGTCATTTCTCTCTCATTTTAAAGCAATCTCTAACCAATTTTCTCGCTTTCTGTTTCTATCTAACTAATTGGATTGGGTTTCAAAATGTCAACAATTGGAGGTCGAATTATTGTGATTAAAAACTTGACTATGATGTTATGACGCTACACATATACCATGTGCTCTGAAGTCAAATGAAAGTGAAGCAATTCCATTTTTCAGATTGATATACGCAGACAAATTGGTTATATGTAAGGTTTCATTACCTTCTTAACTAGTCAAATATGAAAGGGGAAAGATACATTATGGGTATATGATTTGGTTTTTGATTTTACTAAGCAACGAGAAAATTGACATGTTGAAAAAATAAAATAAAATCGTTAAGAATGCGAATAGTGAATTAGTGATCATACACGTATGCCGTGGATTTAAAATTGCCGATTTGTTAGGTTACAAAATATCTTCACTAATTAATCAAGTAAATTCATTTTTTTAGAACATGTACGTGTACGTCTCCATCAATTGTTTAGGTGCACTGGCAATGGCAATGCTTTCAAATTAAGAATAAAATAATGAAAAGTAATTGAGAATATATCATAATGAAATTAACTTGTACTCTAGAATAAAGTTGGATTAAAATCCAACCATCCAAATTATAGAACATTTCTATGGGATTCCAGATTTTTAAAAAAGTATGAGCAAAAAGGAAAAGGGAAAAAATATGTATGGTGGTCATACATACACACATGCAAAGGTAGATGCATTTTAATATATATATATACACACACACACACACACTAGCCTCATCACAGGCACTTCACGTGTACAATGAATTTTTTTTTTTTTTTGGGGTCCTTTGTAGAAAAAAAAAAAAACATGTGTTGTTTTAATATATATATATATATATATATATATATATATATATCACTACAAAAAAAATGGACTATTGCGACAAGCCAAAATTGCCGCAAAAGCCCAAAAAATTGCTACTAAAGGTTCATTTGGCCTATTGTGGCGGTTCTACCCACCAGCCTTGCAGTGCCGCAATAACTCTATTGCGGCAGTCACAAAAAGCGCCGCAATGGATCGCCCATTTAGTGGCGCTTTTGCCTATTGCGGCGGGCAAAAAACGCCGCCATATGAGGTTACCATTCGGGTCAAATGACCTTTTAGCTGCGGGCATTAAGCGCCACTATAGGGTTTATTAAACAACAGACTCTACGCACCTTTTAGCGGCGGTTACACCTGCCGCTATAGGTCTTCAATTATTTCATAATTATAGTCCTTCAGCAGTTTTTGCCTGCCACTATAGTTTTTTTTTCTCTCTCCTCATTTCTAAAACCACATTTCTATTACAAATAACTTGTAATAATCTTTAGCTTCACTAAGACAATACCACAAATTTAACTAGATAACACCACAAATGCCTCAAAACTAACATTATATTAATATAGAAATATATTATCAAATACATAACATTGTCTATAACCATCATCATAAAATTAACAAAAGAAAAGATGTGTTCCTTGTACAGAGAAAGTCCTTCAACACTTAAACTAATACCATAATCAAAGTTTCAAAGTTTTTCAAAATATTTTTCAACACTTGCAAAAAATGTGTTTGTTCAAATGTGGTTCTTTGTACACAAAATGTCCTCAAACACCAACATAAAATTTATAAGCTGCTTGGTTGATAGGATGCAGCTGATGATTTTTGGAGAGTTGGGGATTGTAAGAGAGCTGGGGATTGTAGGATCGGAGGAATATGCTATACAAAAAAAAAAAAAAAAAAAAAAAAAAAAAAAAAAAAGGCAATAATTAGGACACAACGATATCAAATATTGGAATCCAAAATTGCTTAATGCATGAGCATTAGAAGGGAAATTTGGAGTTTCAAGGGCTGCAACTACAATATGAAAATCACAATACAACTATCAAACACCTTAAAGTATAAACTCAATTTTTACAAGGAAGAAATGAAGTGCTTTTAACTTCAAAAACATATCTACATAGATTGAAAAGTTCTAATAAAAACAAAATAACCAACCAAATTAAGTATTTAACCCTAAAAACATAGCTAGGCAAACTTTGACAAAGAAATTAAAAAAACAGAAAGATTGGTTTCAACAGGATTGAAGCTGAAAATTGATGGAGACAACAGACAATGCAAATATAATCTCAGCATCATTCCAATAAACTTGCAGGATAGGATAAAATGAACTATATAGCCATATACAAGATAAGAACATGGAGTTTAGGATTACATATCTCAACCACTGTTGCAAAGCCACCAGTTAAAAGCAAGATTGGCATAGTAAAGCATCTTCATTTCACACATCATCTCCTTATCCCCCACTTGAACCCCAAGAAAGGCAAAGAAGAGGGAAAAACACATGAATATGGATTACAAAGAGCTAGATTTTAGTTTCGAGTGAATTTCCAACTGATTGCCCTATAAAAATGCATGTGACTCAACCATAATTTCAAGGGTTAGAAACACCCGCCCTGTGTGGATAAATTACTAATTGATGGAGACAACAGACAATGCAAATATAATCTCAGCATCATTCCAATAAACATGCAGGATAGGATAAAATAAACTATATAGCCATATACAAGATAAGAACATGGAGTTTAGGATTAAATATCTCAACCACTATTGCAAAGCCACCAGTTAAAAGCAAGATTGGCATAGTAAAGCATCTTCATTTCACACACCATCTCCTTATCCCCCACTTGAACCCCAAGAAAGGCAAAGAAGAGGGAAAAACACATGAATATGGATTACAAAGAGCTAGATTTTAGTTTCGAGTGAATTTCCAACTGACTGCCCTATAAAAATGCATGTGACTCAACCATAATTTCAAGGGTTAGAAACACCCGCCCTGTGTGGATAAATTACTAACTGATATGATTTCTTTACCACATTCCCTATATCTAAAAAGAGCTCATCAAATCATAATTAAAGTGCTAATCAGCCCAAAGGATCAAACCCATTTACACACTTTTGATATTTTTCAACATCCCAAAGTGCTAATCAGCATCTTCATTGTTTGTGACAGGAGCTATTAATGAATATTGATTTTATTTGGCTTTGTAAATCATGATTGACAATGATAGATGTTATTAGAGAGATTTGATTGCTATTAGATTTTTATTCTCATATGTGATGTAATGTCATTATGAACTTATTTTCTTTCCATATTTGACATAATTAGAAGTGCCTATTAAAAGACCCCTGGACTCATTATTGTAGATAGTTGATCATGGATTAATGAAGTTTGGGTTGGAAGTTTTCTTTCACTGCTTGGTGGCAATGGTGATTGTCGTGTTCCTATCCTTCTCCAATGCTTGATGTTCATTCTCATAGATCTTTTTTTTTTTTTTTTTTTTGATAAATCATAAATCATTCTCATAGATCTTATGAACCGATCAATGCAATATCGAAAATGGGTCCCTTGCATAAAAATGAATCATGTGAACTAATCTAAAAATACATGTTATTACAGTATTAGTGCCACAGTACATAAAACACAAGGCTTATCTAGGATCTACTAACTTTTAGCCTTTAGGGTCTACTAACTTTCTCATAATGCCACAATATGAGAGAGCAATATATTCTAGAAATATAACAATTGTACTAACTTTTAGCCTTTTAGATCAAGCAGAAAGTACAAAGTTCCAAGTTGGCATCCCATAAAGTAGACACATCTTTTACAATGACATCAAACAAGAAAGTATGTATAATAAATGACATGTAATACACAATTATATACATACTAGTCGTAGATCTGCTCATCGCGCGTGATAATTATTTTTATGGTGGATTTATTAAATTTTTTTTTTTTACAATTTAAACTAATCTAATAATGAGTAATGTATTGCATAGTTATATTTTTATTTATTATAGGAACAATCATAAATGTAATATAGGAACAATCCAAAACACTAAAAAGACATAAACTAAAAAAAATTAATAAAACTTAACAATGATTAATTGAACCAATATTAGGATAATTTTTTTTTTTTGATAATTTATTATGGTTATTTTCTTTGTAAAAATTATAATTTCGACCAACCAAAATATATTATCAAATAAAAAATTATTAGTAGAATCTAAGAATTAAATTTCTATACATGCATCGTTATAAAATAATAATAATTAAAATAAAATTGCAAAAGTTAAAATTTGTCACCTATCCTATAAGGACACAGATTTGAACCCTTAGCCCAAACGATGAATAGACCAGCCCAAAAGACCCCAAACAATAAATTTATAGAGAGTAGGTTAAGAAAACTAGGTTGGAACGAGTTGGACAATGGACAGGATGGATTCAAATGATAAATAAAAGAAAATAAACAAGTTCAACTTCAGAAAATCGTTCTCGGTAGATGTCCGAGGAGATTAGTTCTTATATATATTGTTTCAAATTAGATTACACGTTTCGTTCTTAGTGGCTACAGTGTTTCCCTCTTGATTTCTTGATCCTTCTCCTTTTGGGTATCTTCCTCCATCTATACTCCTCTTTCATCTCCTCTTTGCCTTCCATGTACAGATTAGGTGGTTGGTGTTGATACTTGTCTCATCCACCTTTTTCAGAAGTCTTTATGTAGTAGCTGTAAGGCTGAAAATCACTGTTCAAATATCATCTCCACATTAATGCGGCCAGAGAGTTAGCTGCAGAACATTCAATGCAGTGGTAGCAGCTTTCTCCCTTGATAGTTTAGGATCTTCCCTTGCTATACGTTTTTACAATATTTATCTGTTCCGACAGAGCTTTCTAAAGTGTTTTCTTAAATGGCAGACCATAAAAGGGACCTCGGCCTTGGTTATCCGAGGTGATACTCACCCTCGGCACCACTTCCTAGGTTACTAAGCTCACAACTAACTTCCTTGTCTTCCAACACAGGTTCTCTTGACAAAGTTTAACTATCCTCGAACAAATATAGTCCTCGGCTTGGGCTCTAGGCCCAACATGTATGTGGATAAGGAATTCTTGGCCCAGTACTCCTACAATAGCCCCTCGAGATGCTTCTTTTTGGATCCTCGAGAAGAAATGAGGATTTTGATATCATTGCATTTGCTCTATGCCCATTTCGGTTCACCTCCGCTTATGAAGATGCCTTTTTAACTACCCAAGACACACTCCTGATGCTACGGCGTTCGAGGCGAGCCTTCATTAAATTCTGATAGCTCCTTGTTTCTCAAGTTCTACGGCGTGTTGTAAATGGAACGGCTAAAAATTTCATTGGGACATAGGAGGGAATTTTCCCTTTCTTGGCTGTCTTTTCGATATAAATACCAATTAAATCAACTTTTCACCTCACTTTGCCATTCACCTAGTTCTAGCGCACATACACTGAACCTGTCAGCATTCCTTTTTCTTTACTCGTGTCCTCACAAATATCAAAAGCTTGTCCGAGGATACCTTCTTCACTTCTGTAAGTCTCCATAAGTCCTTAAATTTTCTTTTTCCATATTTTTTCTTGTTTTTGTATTTCTCCTCTCCTCGGCTTTAGTTTTTCTTCTCAATCTTCTCAGACCCTTCCAAACCCTTCTAAAAATGGGTAGGTTTAAGTATTTGGTGGACTCTGAAGAGGCCATTGAAGACTTTAAGGCTCAGTATAGGATTCCCACAAATGTACGAATTAGGTATTGCAAAGAAGGCGAGTGGCGCGAGAAAAGGCAGGAGGGAGAAGTAGTTATCCCAATGATCGCCTTTATAGAAGGGGGGATGAGGATCCCTATGGGTATGGTCATGAAAGACTACCTTAGAGCCCATAGGTTGGCACCCACTCAGTGTTCCCCAAATATGTTTAGAATTCTAAGCTCCATAGATGCCCTTAATGAGAAAATGGGTTTAGGTTTGACCCATCACAACGTTAACTGAGTCTACAACCTTCACCACCTAAAGGGCCAGGGGTACTACTTGAAGTCAAGGTACCCTGAGGTTAGGCTCATTCAATGCCTCCTCGAACCCAACAAGGGGTTGAAAAAAGACTTTTTAATTGTGTTGAGGGAGTGGCATGATGGCCTTCCTTGCCTGACGAGAGAGGGGCAACTAGGTAGGGTCTTGGGCTTTAAGAGAATTTACTCTCATTAACTCTTTCCCTTGTGTTTGTGCCTTGTCTGACTCTAATAGTTCTTTGTTTCTTTGTTGGATTTGCAGATAAACACGCTGCCGAGCCGAACTTCAGTTTGGTCAACAAAGATAGTTTGGACAAAATCCTGAAAGCCGAGGAATTCGTGCACGCGGATAGTCAACTACGAGCGGCTCACCTAATATTGGGGTATACGCCGATCTCGTTCAACTTCCAAGCACCCAAGTGCGTTATAAGGGCCAAAGACCCCCGTCTACGTCGGATAAGAGTAGCCGTCCCCAGTTTCCTTCTTCCTGAAGGCGTTCTGATTCCAGAAGGCACCCTCACCAGCCAACCTATCCTAGAGGGTGTGCCTAAGATAGCCTCGCTGCCACAACGCCAGGCCGAGGAAGGGACTTCTTCTCATCCGGTCCCCACAGAAGAGGAGAAATAAGAATAACACAAAGTAGTGGCGATGTCTGATTCTGAGGACGAATTTGAAGTCTTCAACCAATATTTGCCCCCAGACACTTCAATTTTTGACTCTAACCCTCCATTCACGTAGGAACCCGACGAAATGGGGATTCAGCGCAAACCGAGATCCAGTTTGCTGGACCTAATAGAGTCTCAACCTGGGAAGGATGCTCTAGCCAAAACGACTTAGACTAAGCCTCCCATCATCCCACCCACCTTGTCCCTCGGACTCCAACCTGCCGATCTGAAAAGAAAAAGGGAGTCAAAGAGGAAAGAAGTAATGGAGGTGGGGAAAACCCACCCCACTTTGAAGGACGAGGCACAAAGAGCAGCCAAACAGTCTAAGGTAGGGCAAAGGGATGCCGAGAGGAGGGATGGTCCTTTAACCACCTCCAAAGTATGGCTTCCGGCCCCGATGTTCGATGGTGCTCCTTTGCCGGCCAGTGCCTCCATCAGGGACTATCAAGGGGGTAAAGGTGGCTACGTGGCCGATGCGGTGAAGCAGGCTTCACTACTTCTCGGAGATATGGTTGAGCTCTGGTCCCTGAGGAGGCACGAAGTCTTACTTAGCCTGAAGAGATACCTGGGCATGGTACGTTTTCCACTTACCCTTTTTCTTTTCTTTTCTTTTCTTTTTATTTTATTTATAAACTGTATTTCCTTCCTCAGCAGGTTGTTCAGGCCTCCTTCCGAGCGGAAGAGATGACCAATTAATGCCATAGGCAGATGAAGGAAGAGGAAGCAAAGTGCAATGCTGCTATGGATGCTTTGAATGTGGCCGAGAGGAGCACTCAAGAGCTGAAGAGGAAGCTGATTGAGGAGGAGGGGGACAACGCAGCAGTCACCCTTGATAGTGCTAAAAAGCAGGCCGAGGGCCAGAGAGTGCTCCTCCGTAATGCTGAGGATCAGTTGGCCGCCTCCAAGGCTCAAATCACCACCCTTAAAAAGAGATTGGAGGAGGCCGAGGTGGCAAAGGTGAGAGCTGAGAAAGCTCGGAATCAGGCCGAGCAAGATGGATATGACGTAAGAGTGGCAGAGACTGAGGAATTAGGAGGGCAAAAAGTGTGTATTACCCCCCTGCCACCTGAGAGTCTATTCCTTCTGGCTCAAAGCCTGATAATATTCACGACGAGGCAGAGGTAGGCAAGGATGATGCGGCCAACACTTCCACCTCTTCTAATAAGGCCCCCGAGGTGGCTGCGCGTCCCGAAAGCATAGAAAAAGAGAAAATGATTAAGAAGTGGCTCCTGATACCCCAAACCCTCTAACTTTCACCCAGGACAATCTTGTCGAAAAAGATGCCCACAAAGAGATGGAGATTGTCCTGGCCACTCTTCGTCTGCCTACCAAAGCTGATCCAACAGGCAAAGGCCATAAGTCCTCTGAAGCCGCAGCTACTCAATCTAGCCAAGTCCCTCCTAAAGACAAGATTGTGAAAAAAAAGAAATGATTCCGAATGTAAAGAATTTTTCTATTATTGTTGTTTTTATTTATTTTGTTTTTTATAATCTATGGGATCCTTTTGTATTCTGCTCGCCTTGCTCCAAGGCTTTTATTAATGAAAGTTATAAATATTTTACTTCTTTCTATGATTCTTACATGAGAACTGAGATAGTTTTTATCTCACCTGGTACTTTGACAGTTGGGAAATGAGATACATATCTACTTTTTCAAATGAATGGCAAGGTAGCAGTTCAAAACACCTTATGAATTTCTTCCTATTAATAAGTTAAAGATTCTATATTCCATAATCAAACTGGAGGTAAATCATGAATATAATTTCAAATGCTTTAAGTGACGCTTTCTGACATGCAATTAACCATGTCCTTTCAATGGGAATTTAAGTTATTCAACAAGACTGAATCCAACAAACAAACAAACAATCAATATAAAGTATTAACTCATTCCCAAGGATCCAAATATAATATAAGCTCTATTTTACATTTGGAGAGATGTCATAAGGTGTTAATTTTCCCAAAGTATGTGGTTCGAGGAGCTAGGCTTGGCTAAGGTTCTTACTTAAAACTTAGAAGAATATCATAGGATGTTGATTTTTCCAAAGTATGTGGTCCGAGGACCAGGCATGACTAAGGTTCTTGCTTAACACTTGAAGAATATCATAGGGTGTTAATTTTCCCAAAGTATGTGGTTCGAGTACCAGTCATAACTAAGGTTTTTGCTTAACACTTAGAAGAATATCATAGGGTGTTAATTTTTCCAAAGTATGTAGTTTGAGGACCAGGCATGATTAAGGTTCTTGCTTAACACTTAGAAGAATATCATAGGATGTTAATTTCCCCAAAGTATGTGGTCTGAGGACCAGGCATGACTAATGTTCTTGCTTAACACTTAGAAGAATATCATAGGGTGTTAATTTTTCCAAATTATGTGGTCTGAGGACCAAACATGACTAAGGTTCTTGCTTAACTCTTAAAAGAATATCATAGGGTGTTAATTTTTTCAAAGTATGTGGTCCGAGGACCAAGCATGACTAAGATTCTTGCTTAACACTTAGAGCGACAATAGAAAGATATCAATTTTTTCCAGGTATGTGGTCTGAGGAACCAGACATGACCAGGGGTTTATTTGACACTTAGATAGATATCATGCAATATTAATTTCTCCGAAACATGTGGTCCGAAGATCCAGGCATGAATAAGGGTCTTTTTAACAAACTCATATATGATAAAGTACATTCTCATTAATAATAATACATTCTCAGATTATTTACATTCCAGGAATATGGCACAACGTTTTCTTCTAGATCTTCCAAATAGTATGTACCTACTCCTGCCACAGATTTAATATAATATGGTCCCTCCTAGTTGAGTCCCAATTTTTCCCAGGCTGGGTTCTTTGCAGAACCAACAACCTTTCTCAACACCAAATCACCAGGTGTCAGTGGCCTTAATTTCACGTTAGCATCATATCCTAGCTTAAGCTTATGTTGATAGTAGGCCAATTAAACCATGGTATTTTCTCTTCGTTCTTCGATTAAGTCCAAACTCTTCTCCAATAAGTTATCATTGCAGTTCAGAGCGAAAGAGCTCGTTCTCAATGTACGGAATTCAGTTTCCAGTCGAATAACAGCCTCGGCCCCATAAGTCATTGAGAAAGAGGTTTCCCTAGTGGACCTCCAAGGTGTAGTCCGGTATGTCCAAAGAACGTGTGGTAGTTCCTCTATCTATCTTCCTTTGGAATTATCCAACCTTTTATTGAGCCCACTCACTATGACCTTATTTACAACCTCAGCTTGCCCGTTCCTCCGTGGATGAGTTGGAGTGGAATACCTATTAGTTATTCCCGACTCGCAGCAGTATCTCCTGAAGGACTTGCTGTCAAATTGAAGTCCATTATCCAAGATGAAGGTGTGAGGGACTCCGAATCGAGTGACAATGTTTTTCCAAGTAAATTTTTTTGCATCCACATCCTTGATGTTGGCTAGTGGTTCTTCTTCAACCCATGTAGTGAAATAATCCGTACTAACTAACAAATATTTCTTATTCCCTGCTGCCTTGGGGAAAGGACCTACAATGTCCAAGCCTCACTAAGCAAAAGACCAAGGGCTGGACAAAGGATTGAGGACTCCTCTCGGCTGATAGATGTTTGGTGCAAATCTCTAGCACTGATCACACTTCTTCACATATTCTTGTGCTTCTTTTTGCATATTGGGCCACTAATACCCTTGAGTAAGAGCCCTGTGGGATAAAGACTTCCTCCAGTATGGTTTCCACAAATTCCTTCTTGCAATTCTTCCAAGAGTATTTCAACTACTTCAGGGTGTATGCACAATAGATATGGGCCGGAGAAAGATCTCTTATATAATTTCTAATCCTCAGACAGCCAGAATCGAGGAGCCTTCCTCTGTATCATGTCTGCCTCGGACTTATTCTCAGACAGGGTATCATCTTTAAGGTATAGCATGATAGAGTCCATCTAGCTAGGACCTACCCTTATCTGATGTATAGAGACCACTTCTCTCCTCAACCTAAAAGGTTTAATAAGATCCTCCATGAGAATTACTCTGGGTAAACTTTGTGCCGAGGAAGTTGCAATGTTGCAAGTGAACCTGCATGTGTATTCCTGCTTCTAGGGATTTGCAATAAATTAAAGGACTCAAACCTAGACTGTAAATGTCTAATCTGGCTTAAATATTCCTACATTCTGGGATCTTTGACTTCTAACTCTCTTCGGACTTGACCTACCACCAGTCTTGAATCCGAGAAGATTTTCACAGCCTTTCCACCCATCCTTTGGACCATGGTCATTCCAACTAACAGAGCTTCATACTCAGCTTCATTGTTCGTGGCCGAGAAGACAAGTCTTAAGGATTTTTCAATTGTGATCGTCTCAAGGGATACCAGAACTATCCCCAATCCAGATCCTTTGAGGTTCAAAGCGCCATCAACATAGACCCTCCAAAATAAGGCTTCTGATATGGAAATTACACCAACTGAATTTCCATCCATGTTCTGCTTTCTCGCTTCTTCTTCTACCGGGGTTTCAGCAAACTCAGCCACCAAGTCAGCCAGGACTTGACCCTTGACAGAAGTACGAGGCATATACTTGATGTCAAAAGCTCATAGCATCGTTCCTCATTTGGTAATCCTTCCTGTGTAATCAGCGCTTCGAAGTAGAGCTCCAAGTGGCAACTAGGTCAAGACAACAACTATCTGTTACTAGAAATAATGGGAAAACTTATAAGTGGCATGCACCATTGCCAAAATAGCCTTCTCGAGCGGTAAATATTAGACCTCGGCTTCATAAAGTGACTTGCTCACGTAATAAACTGGCTTCTGCACACCACTGTCAACCCTTATCAACACCAGGCTTACCGCATAGGCGGCTACTGCCACGTAAGCAAATAAAACCTCATCCTCTTCGGGTCTGGACATGATTGGTGCCCGAGAAAGATATTCCTTCAACTGCTGGAAGACCAAGACACACTCCTCGGTCCATTCAAATCCCTTCCATTTATTCAACAACTGGAAGAAAGGCCTACACCTGCCTGCCGACTGAGATATGAATCAGTTTAAAGCAGCGGTCATTCCTGTTAATCTCTGAACCTCCTTGGGATTCCGAGGTGGTTGCAAATTATTGATTGCTTTAATTTGGTCTGGGTTGACCTCAATTCCGTGGTGAGTGACCATGTAGCCCATAAACTTTCCAGATCCAACACCAAAAGAACACTTGGAAGCATTAAGTCGCAACTTATGCCGTCTCAAGATTTCAAAGATGTTTCCGAGGTCATTAACATGCTTGACTTCCTTCTTGCTCTTGACTACCATATCATCAATATAAATTTCAATGCTTTTTCCCAATTGTGGCTCAAATATCCTTGTCATCATTTTCTGATAAGTGACCCTGCATTTTTGAGCCCAAAAGGCATCACTTTATAATGATAGTTCCTAGTGAGAGTGACAAAAGCTGTTATTTCTTGATCCTCTAACGCCAAAGGTATTTGATGGTACCCTTAGAAAGCATCCAGAAAGCTTATCCGGGGGTGTCCTACAGTTGCATCTACTAAATGGTCGATTCAAGGCATAGGAAATGGGTCTTTTGGGCAGCCTTTATTCAAATAAGTGAAGTCCACACATACTTTCCACTTTCTATTCTTTTTCTTCATAACTGTAGTATTAGCCAGCCATTTAGGGTAAAACACCTCTTTAATAGCCCCGGCCCGTTTAAGCTTTAACACCTCATCCCTGACAGCGTTAAAATGATCTTTTGAAGAGCACCGAGGTTGTTACTTCCTAGGGGTGGCAGACGAAATGACATTTAGGTGATGACAGATGAAGCTCGGATCCACCTCAGGGGCTTCGTAGGCATTCTAGGCAAAAAAATCAATATTCTCCCTAAGAAACTTCACCATCTTTTCTTTTTCCTAAGGAGGCAACTGAGTTCCGATTTGGAAGAATTTCTCTGAATCATCTCCTATAATAACTTTCTCTAAACCCTCACACTTTGCCTCATTGGCCGCATCACTCAAAGGTGGTGCCCTAGTCTTTAACTGCTATAAACCATTATTTATTGGAGCCGAAGGATCAAACTCGGGCTGATGCATAATGGCAGTCACCAGGCATTGTCTGGTCACAAATTGACTTCCAACCAGCTCTTCGACTCGATCTCCAGATGTGTACTTTACTTTGAGATGAAGAATGGATGAGATGGATCCCAAGGCACGAAGCTAGGGTTGTGCCACAATGGCCGTGTATGAAGAAAAAACATCCATAATCTTGCCCTCTAGGGACTAGCCTACACTGGCAGTCAGATTTGCCCTCTCGGGACAACAACTTTTCCATCAAAGCCCACCAGAAGTGAATCGTAGCTGCTTAAGTCTTCTGACTTCAAATTGAGCCCCTTGTACAGGTTTGGATACATAATCTTGGCCCCACTACCCTGATCTACCAGCACCCTCTTCACATTGTATCCTCCAATCCTAAGGGTTATTACTAAGGTATCATCATGTGGTTGTATGGTCCCAGCTTTATCATCGTCTGAGAAGCTCAACACAGGCCGGATCTCCACCTTAGCTCTCTTTGGCTCGTGCCCAGAGTCCTCGGCAGATGATCTAGCCACTGCCATTACCCTAGATGGACAAGATCTTGTCTTGCCCAACGTGGCGAGGATAATGTGGATGGTGCCTAGAAGGGGCCTCGAAGAAGTATTGCCTTGAATCTCTGATCCCGTCTAACCTTTCTGCTCGCCAGGTTGGTTTAAGAACTGTTTCAACCTGTCATCTTGATCAGCTGTTGCAAATGACTCCATAAGGTTCTATAGTTTTCAGTTGTATGCCCTCGTTCTCAGTGGTATTGGCAATGAAGACTCTGATTCCGTTTCAAGGGATCCCCGCTCATCTTGTTTGGCCCCCTAAAATATAGCTCATTCTTGATTTTCTCCAGGACTTGATGCACTGGTTTTCGAAACACAGTGTTAACCACCTAGGCGGCTGTAGATCCAGATTGCCCCCTAAAATCCCTTTGCGGCTGATTTTTGTGCAAATGATTCCATAAGGTTCTATAGTTTTCAGTTGTATGCCCTCGTTCTCGATGGTATTGGCAATGAAGACTCTGATTCCGTTTCAAGGGATCCCCGCTCATCTTTTTTGGCCCCCTAAAATATGGCTCATTCTTGATTTTCTCTAGGACTTGATGCACTGGTTTTCGAAACACAGCGTTAACCACCTAGGCGGCTGTAGATCCAGATTGCCCCCCAAAATCCATTCGCGGCCGATTTTTGTTAAAATGGTCCAACCTGAAATCCCTCCTCTCCTGAGGAATAACCTTACCCTTCCCCTTTCCTTACTGTTGGTCTTCCTTAATTCTTTTATACTTATCGATCCTATCTATGAGCTGGTGTATGCTGGTAACAGGTTTTCCTGTTAGAGACCTCCTCAAGTTGTGCTCGAAAGGCAAATCGACCTTGAAAGTCCTGACAGCCACGTCGTCAAAATCACCATCTATCTTGTTGAATATCTCCCAATACCTATTCGAATATGTTTTCAAGGTTTCTCCTTCCCTTATGGACAGGGATAACAAAGAATCCAGAGGTCAAGGAACTCGACTACATGTGATAAAATGGGACCCAAATGCCCGAGTAAGTTATTTAAAAGAGTCAATGGAATCTGCTTCCAAACCATCGAACCACCTTATCGCCACAGGTCCTAAGCTAGACGGAACTACCTTTGGTGCGATGGTCCCAAAAAATAGAAGAGCCTCTGAGTATGCGAATACTACCATTCTTTGGTTGAAATGGCTAACATGTTCAATAGGGTTCGTCCGGCCATTGTAGATAGTGAATATAGGCTGGGTAAACCGCCGAGAAAGCTTCCCACTTTCAATTCTACGGGTGAAGGGAGACCTAGAGATTCAGTTAAGTGCCTTGCTCATAGCATCATTCCCCAAGCCCCTCGAGGATGAATCTCTATTTTTATGCTCATGATAGTACTCCTCATCATACGAAAAGGTTTCACTAGGAGGTGTCCTTAATCTATGCCTATAATCACCATCCCATTCGCCGTCAGAAGAAATATCAGAAATGGAAGGACTTCGCCTTCTCCACTCATGGCATAACTTCCTCTTTTGATGATCAATTTCCTTTTGCATGGCCCTCACACTCTTTTCATGAAAGATGTGGCTACCACCTCGAGAATGACTCTCGCCAGTATGAGTAGTATACACACTTCCCTCCCGATCCCTTCCACGCTCAAGACTACAAAAATGGTCTTCATGTTGGGATCCCATGGATTCTAACTAGTTTAGACCCGACCCTACTATGATTAAGAGTTAGACACACTACCGTGCCAGTAATTCCCACAGACGACACTAATTATAAGGGGCACAGATTTGAACCCTTAGCCCAAACGATAAATGGACTAGCCCAAAAGGCCCAAAACAATAAATTTATAGAGAGTAAGTTGAGAAAACTAGGTTGGAACGAGTTAGACAATGAACATGATGGATTCAGATGATAAGTAAAAGAAAATAAACAAGTTCAACTTCAGAAAATCGTCCTCGGCAGATGTCTGAGGAGATCAGTTCTTATATATATTGTTCCAAATTAGATTACATGTTTCGTTCTTAATGGCTACAGTATTTCCCTCTTGATTTCTCGATCCTTCTCCTTTTGGGTATCTTCCTCTATTTATACTCCTTTTTCATCTCCTCTTTGCCTTCCACATGTAGATTAGGTGGTTGGTGTTGATACTTGTCCCATTCACCTTTTTCAGAAGTCTTTATGTAGTAGCTGTAAGGCTGAAAATCACTGTTCAGATATCATCTCCACATTAATGCTGCCAGAGGGTTAGCTGCAGAGCATTTAATGCGGTGGTTGCAGCTTTCTTCCTTGATATTTTAGGATATTCCCTTGATATTTTAGGATCTTCCCTTGCTATACGTTTCTGCAATACTTACCCGTTTCGATAGAGCTCTTTGGAGTGTTTTCCTAAATGGCAGACCACAAAAGGGACCTCAGCCTTGGTTCTTCGAGGTAATACTCACCTTCGGCACTACCTCCTGGGTCACTAAGCTCACAATTAACTTCCTTGTCTTCCAATACAGGTTCTCTTAACAGAGTTTAACTGTCGTCGGACAAATATAGTTCTCGGCTTGGGCTCTAGGCCCAACATGTATGTGGATAAGGAATTCCTAGCCCAATGCTCCTACATATCCGATTATTTTCATTTGGCTAACTTTTGCTTTTCTTTAAATGAATGACATTATAGAGTACTTCTAATACAACTATTAAGAGTACTTTGTCCACCACAAAGTATTAGAAAATAAACAAAAATTAATAAAGTCTCATAGTTTACATCTAAATAGAACACTATAAAAAATCATGATATATAATAGAATAAATACCAAACTATCCAAATCATGCTATGTAATAGAATAATATTATATTTTTATATGCTATATATAATTCTTTAAAATGCAATAGGGTAACATTTAACAATCAAAGATAAAAAAAAAAAAAAAAAAACAACAACAACAACAACAATTTTAAAAACAAAACTAAATCGCATTAACCCAAAATAGAGTTTTAAAGAAAATAAAAAATTATAAACCTAAAGTAGAGATGCAAGAAAAAAAAAATCCACCAAAAAATTTAGAGAGAGAGAGAGAGAGAGAGAGAGAGAGAGAGAGAGAGAGAACCATATTTTTTGTGAGGGAAAATTATGCATAAAATAGAAGAGATAGTGACAAATTTAAAGTAAGAGGGTATGAATCAGAAGAGACAAAAATAAAAGAAGATGAAGGGAAAGAGGAAGAATGATATTAATGTAGAAGGTAGTGGGAGATGAAAAGATAAGGGAGGGAGAAAGATTGAAGAAGTAGTGAGAAGATGAAATGGTAAGGGAGATAGAAAGGTTGGAAAAGTGTAAATATTAAAAAAAAATAAATGTTAAAAAAATTATAGAAAAATTGGAAAAAAAAAAAAAAAAAAACCCGCCTAAAGCTTGAAAGGCTTCAATGTTTTTTTGTTTTTCTTTAAGTTGAAAAGGCTCACACAAAATCTTAAAGCTGAACTGAAAATGTTTTGGGTTGGGCTTGATAGTGAAACTAAATAACTAAGAAGTGAACTGGATTAATTATACATATTTATTATAGGGTGATAGTGGAAGTAAATAAATAAGTAGTGGGCTGCATTTATAGGGCTAAAAATTTTAAAAACCATTTTAAAATTGTAGGAAAATTATATTTAAAAAAAAAATGACGTGGCAGCTGATATGACTCAACATGAGAGCAGTAACATTAAGCGTTATGTTTCAGCTTTTAGTAATATATAGATATAGATAAGTGCACAAGTATTTTTCAAAAACTTTACAACTAGATGCACCCCAAGTACACTTAATACACATGGCATTATCCACATCTCCAAATGGAAACCAAAATTTTCAACTCCGTGAATCTTCAACTCCACGTATAGTACAGTCTAAACCTTCCTTAGTCCTTACAACGACTTAATAATTAACAATTCAAACAATTCTAGGCTTTTTAAAGTTTCCTTTCCCTCAATCTTGCTTATTCTCCACATGCCTTTCCCAATTCATCCCTCAAACACCAATTGCAAAATCAAAAGATTTCAAACTAGAGCCAACCAAAACGAAAAATTCCAAAATAAAGAACATAGAGAAGAATCAAATAATAAATAAATAAAAAGTACCCAATCACACCGTAACATGTGAGTACCTTAGAAACGGGACCAAATTCACAAACCAAATCAGATCCTCTATGTTTGGTCGCTTAGAAAATTTACAAAAACTAATAGCAAAAATAAATAAAACGCACTGAATTTTTCACTATTATTAATCTGAAGGCGAAAACCACATTTTCATCTCTAAATTTTCACACGATTCCCACTTTGGTTCTTATCTTTTATTTTCACCGCTTTTACTCCCTATTTAAAAAAATGCCATCTATTTTAGTTTTTTCTGTCAATGTCCTAACGACAAAGTCCTACGTGGTAGACAGAACTATTAAAATATATGATTGTGTTAGGTTCTAAGGAATTAGGAACTAATGTATTAGAACTTCATTTTGTAAGGTTGGCAAACCATGGTTAAAATGGTTTTAGTCTTGTTTAGACATGCTCAAAGTATGAAATTTTTATGTAAAGTTGGAATCGAGTTACTGCAGAAGTTACTGTACAAATCTGCCTGGCTCAATCGATCGAGAATTAGACTCCACCGATTGAAAGTCGTGCAGATTGTTTTTTCTGCAGAATTTCCAACTCAGCCCAAGCTCATTTGACATATAGAGTTTTATGTTTTGCTCTAAGTATAAAAGGGAAAACCCTAGCCATGTTTTAATAGAGTTCTTTATGCTACGTGTGTGAATCTTTTGTGAAATCTAGAGGTGTTTGCCTTCACATACACTTAGGGTAAGATTGATGTCTAGAGCTTGGTAATCATTCAATTGTAGATTCAAGAACTTAAAGATATACAAGCAGGAGTGCTTGTGCTTGCTGTGAATTCAAGAAAGAAGTAGTCCGTAGACTCGGAGCTGTCACGTGGTCGTGGTAGTAAGTTTTCTACTCGAGGTAGCAATAGGATGTTAGTGGTCTAAGTCACTATTGTACAAACTTTAATTCTTTCATAGTGAGTTCTATTTTACCTTGAGAATAGCTAGGTTAGATCCTTCCCAGGTTTTTTACCGGTTTGGTTTTTCTGGGTTATCAAATCGTGTGCTCTTTACTTTCCACACTTTGAATGATATGATATATTTGTATTAACCTAGAACTGCATAATTTACCTAAGTTAATCACTTGACTAAATAACTAGGTTAATCTGGTTGGGTTTTAAGGGGTAACAGACTGTTTCATCTTATGTCAGATGCTTGATGTCTGTTTGCAACGTGCCAGTTTCTACTTAATTACTTTGATAGGTGTTAGCGTGTATAAATGCCACATAATTTTACTTTAATGGTTGTGTTACTATTAACAAAATATGTATAAGACGATGTGCATGTTGTCATGTTTCCAAGATGCTAATATTTTGTAATTGTATAGAATCTATTCAAACTTGACTTGTGACTTATCAGGTCTATGCTGTGGTAAAATCTTCCCTTCTCGTATGTCCAGGCATTAAATCGCTTGTAAAATAGTTACTAAGCACAAGAACTCAAAGATGGGTGTCCTTACAGGATTTTATATATGTAGTGGGAACCAATTAGTTACTCTTGGAGCTTCCATATTATTTCTATGCAATTTTCCTGATTGTTATTTTTAATTACTGAGTAGGTTATCCAAGATCCAAGTAACTGGGAAAAATATAAGATCGAACTTCTGGAGACTGCTCGCATTCTAATTGGTGAGTTATTTATCTTTTTATGCTGATTGTAAGTGTGATGTTTATTTTACATTTGGATTGCATGTTTAATCTCCTTTCATTGAACTTTCACAGGATTGCTGATACAAATATTTACAATTGGAACAACAATTTCTCTTATCATTAACATGCCCCCTCCCAAAAGGGCCTCTTAACTGCTTCTTACCTAGAACAAACTCTCCATGTCAATGACTCAACGACTAAAAGAATTTTTTCTTTTTTTGAGTGCTTCATAAATTATTTAAATTAAGAAAGAGTCATTCCTTCATTTTACTTTTTTGATTATTAGCCTGCTCAGCCCCATAATTAGAATGAATGTTTATTTCGTTGCTTATGCTCAAGGTACTGGCCATAGTCAACTAATCTGAATCCTATTGGTAGGTAATGGGATAAACCCTTAATAAGTGATGTATACACTCGTGTGGGTATGGTAGTAGGTTTAAGTACCCTAGGCCACAGGGCAAGTGTAGCCCCTATCTTGATAATGGGCTAAAACATCTTAACTTGTCTAGCAGCCTGATTCCTCTTCATTGTGTTTATCCTTGATTCCATTTTGTTTTTGGCCTAAGTGCTTAATGGAAAATGATAGTGGTGGCCGTATAGCCATCAAAAGACACTTTGTTATTCAGGATTAATATATTAGGGATTTTGTCAACAGTTCAAGTTAAGACGTATTTAATGCTTTATTATTCAAAATCCTAAAAGCATTATGCACCTAGGGGGAATATGACAGTGACTGCAATTACAGGAAACCAACCTTGGTTGCACCTTGCTGCAGGGCATGGTACCTTGCTACCTAGAGATCTCAGCATGAATACAAGTCAAATGTTGAAAAGCTCTTTGATAGTAATAATCATGATGATGCTGTGACTATTTTACTTAACTAATGAAGTTGGAATATTTTGGGACCAAGAGCAGAGCTAGCCAGGAAACGAAAATGTATATGTTTCAGCCTTTCAGGTTCAGGATGTAATAATGACTTTAGCTCCATTGTATTGATTAACATAAATTAGGGACCTCCTGTTATATACTTATATTTCCTAGTGAGTGTACATTAACAGCCCTAATAGATTCTAGGAAAAGGGTTCAATTAGGCCACCATTGTTTTGTCAAAGTCCAGTTATTAGCAACTGCATTGCACCAATTGGCACTGTCCAAGCAATTTGCAATTGGCACATTATTATCAATAATTGGCATTATCTTTGCAAGCTATGAAATTAAATGGTAAATAGAAATGAAGGTACATTAGTATTGCTTTAAGGGAGCAACATCCAACATTTGCCTTCCTCAACTTATTGCAAAAAAGAGGAAAACACCAGGTAGGGAATTAAACAGTTTGGCACAAGAAAAATCAAAAGAAAAAGAATATAAATGTGAAGCCCTTTGGATAGTTTCACATGGTTTCATTGAATAAAATGCCAAAGATCTCCACTTTTTTTTTTTTTTTTTCTCTAAAAGATCCCCCCCACTTGCATATTCTTGGGCAGGGGCATGTGAAATGTTTGCTTTGCTTGTCCGCTCTGTCTCTCTTACTTCCCCCCCCCCCCCCCCCCCCCCCCCCCCACAGATATGCATCAATCATGCATCCAACTGAAAAACATATGATCAATTGTACGAAGGTTCCACTACTTAAATTTTGCATTTTACAAAAGCAAAAGTTGCAATTTGCAACTTGTTCACAGATATTAAGCAGAGAAGAACTCGCTAGTCACTATTTTAATGCAACTTGCTAAGACCAATAATCTCAAGCTCTTAGCTCCACGGATCACAACTTACACTGTACATCAGCCAATTTTATACATGGGTACAACACCAAATATGATATTGCATAGACATCGAGACCTATGACATATATATATATATATATATATATTTTGTGGGGGGGGGGGGTGGGGGGGGGTGTCTATATTATGCAAAAATAAAATGATACAATCACACTTAAGGTAAGCTAATTAACCATGAAGAGAGGCATATCGATTAATCAAAGCCAAGGCATTGCTAGTCAGTTGTGCAACTTTCACAATCCTACCCCTCACAAGGGTCTTCACGTTCCCATTCATGGCTTTCCCTTGAAACCCATCAGTGCACGTAGTCTCATCCGTCAAAGCAGCACTAACCCATGTCTGTATATCGCTTATCATTAGCGGAAAGTTAGAGCCCTTAACATTTTTCTTCTCTCTTATAGACTTGTTCAGCTGGTACACCTAATCACTAAGCTCCTCCACACAGTCCTTCATAGCAGCAACAACTTTAGGACTCATTCCCTGGCTTTTTGAGATATTCACCATCATGGCAGAGGTTGATTTAGCTGATGAAAGAGTCACATTGAGGGCTGTGCTTGCAAGAAGTTGAGGGCTTGTTTGGATTAAGTTTGTATAGGTTGAGAGAGAGGTAAAGCAAAGTTTTGGGTAGGTTGTTGAGTTACAAGATGTTCTAATGAACTCAGTGCTTGGCTTGTAAGGTGTAGCAGCTAAGCTGGAGTTTATGTAGGAACTAATGGCAAGTAATATGAGAAGGGATGCAAAGAAACGAATAGAAGAATAGCTTCCATTTCTCTCTTTCTATTATGGTAGTAGAGGTGTTGGATTTGCATGCAAGGGGTGAAGGATTACAAATATATACAAACTATAAGGAACCACATCATTTGCTAGATAAACCCAAGAGAGATACCTATTTATCCCAAAATATCTCAGTTGGGCAAGTCACAAGTCGGTTCTCAATTTACTCAACTTGGCTTAATAAGGGAAGCATGTGCAAAACTAGGTCACTTTCGTTGGCCAAAATAGCTTCTATTTTATGAGTTTACACTTACAATTTCCTTGATAGTCCCTAACAATTTGATGGATTTTTTGTTTCAAACATTGATTACTATCAAACGTCTCTGATTTGGCCAATTGCGGTCTAAATAGCACTGTGAAAGGAACCCATAGAGCAATACTTAAAACGGGGTCTAAGGGAATTGTTATGCTCCCCAACTTGGGCCAAAATGGCCCATTACCACTGTTTACCGAAAAATTTAGCAATTTACCATTGTTTTGGAAATATGTAGGAATTTACCACTTTTTGGGTACTCGACTTTAAGAAAATCGAGTTTCCCATGGTACTTGAGTTCTATGAACTCGAGCTCCATGGAAAAATTTTTAAAATTTTTTAAGGAACTTGAGTTCCATTAAAAAATTTTTGTATTTCGAGTTCCATCAAAAATTTTCTGGCAAATTTGAAGGTTATTTTTTCAAAAAACTCGAGTTTCTGGAACTTGAGTTACAAGGCAAACTCGAGTTTCACAAACTCGAGTTTTAAAAAGGTGGTAGATCCCTATATATTTTAAAAACAGTGATATATTGCTAAATTTTTCAGGAAACAGTGGTAGCGGGCCATTTTCGCCCCCAAACTTGAGTAAATTTACCTTTCTAAGTGGGATGGCAAAAGAAAAGTCTTGGTTTTAATATAACTTACAACTGCTGGATCATCAAACTACATTCTTTCATAAATATACTTGGGACAGCAGATATTTTTCTTTTGGTAGTTAGGAACACAATGTTGAAGATTTTCTTTTTTATATAAAAAAAAAAAAAAATCTCACAAGAAGCTAAAGGTTTTAAATCATATTATTATGATGTATAGGGGCCCCAAAATTGTGCCACATGCTTATGGATAAGTATATCCGTAAACATATATGGATATACTTATCAAAAGTGAGTAGTGCTACAAGTACTACAAGTTTTATTATATTAAGCTTATAAACTATTGTGTCACTTATCATAAAGAGGCAATTCGAATATTCATTTATAAGATGGTTAAAGCTCACCAATTATATTCATTACTGTTGTGGGCCTTTTGTGATTTTGGGCTGGATTACCTCATGTTGTACTGGGCTCAAGTGTTTTGGATAAGGGAGTCAGGACCGGCCCAATTGCAACTCACTTTGGTCCAGCTTGTGCACAAACTATGCCTTGTTTGCCAAAACTTTAGTCACATACCCATGGCAGGCGAAGTTGCCACTAAAAAGTTATGGCAGATGGGTGCAACAAAAAAATGATAAGCTGGATGCGTTACTGTTAGGCGAACTAAGTAAACAATTTTTTACTTAAATCAAGGGAAAAGAACACATTATAAGCGCAATAGTAAGGACGGGAGAAGAAACTATAGCAATAATTGGTAAAATCAAAGAAGAAGACGACTAGTTTGCCACATTCAGTTTTGTCACAGGACTAAGGCCAAGGAGGGAACCACTTTCTCAATGTGGGTAACCTCGCAGGAGGATCCTGCCGCGAAAATTACTCATTTTGAGGGAACGGACCTGGAGGACTTGTGCCTAAAATAAATTCTTTATCTTCAGCTGGGAGTAGGCTATTTAAAGGGAGAGAAGGAAAAAAAGAAAGCTTATTGGTGCATGCCTGTCATTCTACTCTCTCTCGCTCTCTTCCTAACTCTCTGTTTTCTTTTCCTATGTTTTTACTCTATCAATTTCTTCCCTTTATTTTTTTTTTTCTCTATGCTTACTTGTGTGGTGTGATGGTGGTTACTCTTGTGGTGATTGCTACTGTGGCGATGATGATTTTATTCATGGCACGAGTCCTTTATGTACTGCCTGCTGTGACTAGTTTTTTACCATTTTAGCCTTTAACCACTTTTGTCTGGTATGGGTGTCCTTGCCAACCACCACTGGTTTTGTTAGTTGTCTAGCCACCGCCACTTACTGGCGCTAGTTGCGCCACTTCCCATTTCTAGACAAAGAAGATTATTTTGTCTATTTGCTTACCATGGTATTCTTACCTATTCTAGTGTGGGTGTTCTCTTTTGCTGTCCCCCATAGCATGCACCTAACGATTCCAGCTCATCCTCCCTCTTTTGGGTAGTAAGTCATTCCAGTAGGACATTTCCCCCAAAAGAGTTTGAGCGGGAACCGCAGAATAGACTTTTCCTTCTCCCTACCGCCAGACCATATCCCCCTTACCCCTGACCCATGACCCACCACTCTTGTATTGGCTGGGTATAGGTTGGTAGTATCTGTGCCTTGCGCGTGCTCCACTTCCCTTGTACGTCAAAAGCTTGTCTGTTGCTCATGCGTTTACCACGGTCTGGAGGCTCGTCTATGCATTCTGCCGTTCATCCTTGACTTCATATGGCGTGAATTGTTTTCTAATTCTTCATTCTTTATAGGCCTGCTTCTTTTAAGGGCTGGGCCTTGCTTGGTCTTTTCTCCTTTAAGTCCATTCCTTGCCCCACCCGTGGTCTTGTTGCTGTTCTTGCCATACCACTCTGTTATTCTTGCCATGGTGTTATCTGACCTGCGCTTGCTGGGCTTCTTTGGTCTTGATGCCCACCCTTCTTTTAATGACTTCGTATGGTCATTCATGCTACTTTGGGCTTTCTCAATCCGTTAAATTGCTTGTGGGCTCTTTTGTCCCATTTCTTTCTCCTTGGGCATTCTTGGCCCATTTGCTTTCTCCTGGCATCCTCATCCCATTTCTAATTCTGCATTTCCATGAGCACCTTGCTAACTCTTTTGAGTTTTTCTTGGCCCAAACACTTCGGGCTTTCTATGGCCCATTCTTGCTTTTCTACATCATTAATGCCCATGTGTTTACTACTTCTTTCTCTAGGCTCCTCTAGCCCATTCGCTTTCCTCAAGACCCATTTATTTATTTTATGGGTCCATAATTCATTATTCATGTCATTCGGGCTTAATGCTGTATTTTGCCTATCAATCCACTGACTCCCTTCTTGTCCATATTGTTGGGTTTCTTCTTGCTGCTGGGTTTTTAAAAATGAGCATCAACAATTGTCATATCAATTTATAAACTTTATACAGTAAACTTGTAGTACCTCTTTAACATTTTCCATTGAAAATCTCCCAATAAAACCCAAAGAACACAAAGCCTGTTTCAAAATAAATGCATTGTGATATTTTGAAGCCTATTAATAAAGATTAATTTTAAATAATGTGGCATTATTTATATTTTTTAATGCATTAAAAGCTAAATAAATATTCATTGAAATAATCCCACTCCAGCTCAAACACAAATTAAGATAATCGTAATACAAAAAAAAAAAAAACTTTGCACGTGCTTCCCATAATTTTTTTTTACACGTGCAATCATCCATATGCGAATGTGGCTCATCTATAATTGATAATTATTTAATTTGGTTGAAACTTTAATTCATGAGATTGACATTAGAAATGGCTGCAAAACTAGAGCATTGACTCTTGGTCATAATGCTCACTATTCAAAAAAGAGCTGGCCTCCCTTCCCTTTTGTTCTCCTATTCTCTTTTCTTTCCACCTCCATCTCCTTCAATTTAAACATTTAAACATGAAATTGTTTTTTTTTTCCAACTGCTACTGTTGGATTTTATATTTATTTTTTGAGAATCTTCACTATAGGTTGTGATATTAATATTAAAATTTTCGGTATATATAATAGGCTATATTTTTTTAGTAGATAAAAAAAATTGTAAATATTAATATTACCGCTATATATAATAGGCTATATTATCTTTTTAAATATAGCCTATTTTATACTCTTATATGATAAAAAAAAAAAAAATTGAATACTAGGTACAATCTATAGTGCCATTTAGGAAAATTTAAATCGGAAAGATTTAAAAAGACAGACTACCATGGAGTGGCTTGGGTCCAATGCACAGAGCACTAGACCCAACCCTTACGTACACAGCCCCCATCTCTACCAAACGAATATAAATATAGCATTGTTCTACCTTATGGTCTCTCTCGATGACCGACAAAGACTCAGCCGCCAAGCAGCCATTATGAGCTCTAGAAGAGTCCAATTGAATCTCGGACTGACACGTACCCGAAATCGAGAGACTTCATTGACATGGCCTTTGGTAGACTTAAGAAGGGGCCATGTCCTGAAATTGAGGATTGTGTGAATAATTGACAATTTGATATACCACTCCAAACCTGTTTAGGTATGACCTCCTCTAGTTAGAATCTCCTCCTGTTAGGGTCAGTATGCAGTCCGCATACTTACAAATATGTCCATTTCAAAAGAGGTTCTCTTTGAGTCGTCTATCTATGCATGATTGAATCACATGTTTGATGCTTTAGGTAATAAACAACAAAAAATCTTGGCCTCCTACACAGTTGCAAATGAGTGTAGTCCTAAATCGATATCATTGTAATCTATTTCGAGTTGTTATCTACCAATTGGATTAGATTCCCAATATCTGCGAGACTGCGGCTCTGCTTTTTTTAAGTTTAGAGCTTAAGCAATTGCCAAAAGTCACATGCACAATGAGAACATGAGCAGACAACACACACGTACATACAGTAGAACTATTTGTCTACGTAAAAATGCAATTATTGCATTCAGTTTTCATGGGATTTCAAGTACTTTCTATATCTGTATGCATCACATAAGGTTATTTCACTTGAATGATGGAAGAAAAGATTCATCCATGCTTGTGAACAATTTTGATAGTTATACAGGACTCTACGTTCGAGATTGGTTAGTTTGTCACTCTGGAAACACACCTGTCTTTTTCATTAATTTCTTTCTTCTTCCTCTTCTTTTTTAATTTTTGTCTTTTGTAGCATTTGCTCCATAGGTATCAAGTTAGATTAAAGTAGCAATTTCATTCAATAATATTGCTTGCACAAACTTTATCTCACAAAACTTAAAGGTAAAAAAAAAACCTCTTTTATTTTTCAGTGGCATCAAAAGTTTCAGCCCCACCATGATGATTGAGAAAAGCAATTAATCAAGAAGTTTTCTTTTTCTATCTTTTCTGCATCAATCATGCTTCCAATTGTACAAAGGACTCTAGAGAACGTAACTTTTGCATTTTGCAATAGCAATAGTTACACTTCACAACTTACTAACACCAATAATGTCAAGCTCGTAGTTCACAACTTATGCATCAACTACTACCATATACATGGGTACCACACCAAATATGATATTACATAGGCATCTACATTAATTTTTGTGTTTTTCTTTTTCTTATCTTGTTATACAAAATTAATATGGTATAATTAATCTCTCTTAAAAGTAAGCTAATTAACCATGAAGAGAGGCATATCGATTAATCAAAGCCAAGGCATTGCTGGTCAAATGCGCAACATTCACAATCCCAGCCCTCACAAGGGTCTTCACGTTCCCATTCATCGCTTTTCCTTGAAACCCATCAGAGCACGTAGTCTCATCAGTCAAAGCAGCACTAACCCAAGTTTGTATGTCATTTATCATAAGCTGAAAGTTAGAGCCCTTAATGTTTTTCATCTCACCTATTGACTTTTTCAGCTCGTAGACTGTATCATGAAGCTCCTCCACACAGTCCTTCATTGCCGAAGCCACTTTATGACTAATCCCCTGGCTTTCAGAGAGATTTACCATCATGGTAGAGGTTGATTTAGCTGATGATAGAGTTACATTGATGGCAGTCATGGCAAGAAGCTGAGGGCTTGTTTGGATTAAATTTGCATAGGTTGAGAGAGAGGTAAAGCAAAGTTTTTTGTAGGTTGTTGAACTACAAGATGTTTTAATGAACTCAGTGCTAACCTTGTTAGGTGTAGGTGTGGCAGCTAAGCTTGAGTTTATGTAGGAACTAATGGCAAGCAATATGAAAAGAGATGCAAAGAATTGTTTGGAAGATAAGCTCTCCATCTCTCTCTCTCTCTCTCTCTCTCTCTCTCTCTCTCTCAAGTGTTGAGGCTAGAAATTTGTAGGAGTAATGGATGCATTTATGGGTGAAGGGTTGTTACCAATATATACAAACTCTAAGGACCCACATCATTTGCGGAGGAGCCCAAGATTAATGCCTATTTATTTGTCCCAAATATCTCAATTGGGCAAATTACAAGTGGGTTCTCAATTTTCTCAGATTGGCTATATAAGGGAGCATGTACATTTTGTGCAAGGTCACATTCGCTAGCCAAAATAGCTTCTATTCTATGGGTTAAGTTACACTTCAAAGTTTTTTGGAGTAGTCACTAACAATTCTCTGGATTTTTTTTGTTTTTTTCATACACGGATTACTGTCAAAGATCAGCTTCTAATTTGAATAATTGGGATCTAAATAGCACTGTGAAGAGAACATAGATTTATAACCAAGCACAGGTTCAGGTATGGCACGGTACAAGATATGGCAATAAAGTAATTCTGAAAAATTAAGACATGATATGACATAGATATTTGTTTTAATTCATTTTATATATATATATATATATATAAGCATTTATTTTACATATATTATTAAGCGTAATAATGGATAATAAAGTGAATTCATGGCCATTAAATGATTCTTGAAATATAAATTAATTAAGGTCCAAAAGAGTTTATAAAAGATAACTAAACAATTGTTCCAGTTCCACATTGAAACCAGTAAATAAAAAATATAAATAAAGTTCTTCACAAGTTTGAGCTATCTCTTAGAATGTGTTTGTTTGGAAGTGAAATAAGATGAATGGAAAATAAATGAGAAAAAATAGGAGAAGATGAATTTTTTTTTATTGGTGTTTGGTTGGAAGAGGAAGAGAAAAAAAAAAATTGAAGTGAAGTTCGAGTGTTTTTTTCCTGAGCCTACTAAAAAGTTTTCTCTCCAAAATAGAAAGAAAACTAAGTGCGGGGAGAGATGAATTGGGTGACGAAAATGGCCAGTTCATCCACGTTTGTGGGTTTTTTTTTTTTTTTTTTTTTTTTTTCTTCTTCTTCTACGTCCAGTTGCTTTTTTTTTTTTTTTTTTTTTCCTTTTCTTTTTTCTTTTTTTCTTTCTTTCTTTCTTTCTTTCTTCCTTTCTACGTCCAGTTGTTGTTGTTGTTTTTTTTTTTTTTTTTTTCCTTCTTCGTCAACTTTCAAATACACAATTTTTTTGCTAAAAAAATATGTTATTTCTTTGTTTTATTTAATGAGGATATAATTATAAATTCATACCAATTTCATTTTTTTATCATAGTTTTAAAAACCGGTACGGTGAAAAAACCGAAAAAAAAGCTAATTACCAGTTTCATGGTCGAATCGATAACGTCATAAATAATTTAATTATCATTTATTTAAATTATATAAATAATTAATAATTTTTTAATATACTAAAACTAACGAACTAATAGTAATAAATATGTTTCATTTTAAAAAAAATACAAGTATATAAGTATATAACATCTTTTTAAAGAATCTAACATAATATTATTACAAAACAATCATCTTAACATAATAAACTTTCAACAAATTAAACCAAATAAATAAGTTCATTAATTATTACATTTACATCCAAATGGCAAAACCCCACTAAAATTCAATCCATAAAAAGCAAAACCCAGAAACAGATCAGCCCCAAACCAAAATTTTAATGAGTCAAACTGTTGGTCTTAGATTGAAGCAGCACTCAACATTTCTAAGCACAATAATAAACCACCACTAAATTTTTATCCACAAAATGTAAAACCCAGGACCAAAATATTAAACTTTTTAATCTTAGATTGAAGCAGCACTCAAAATTCCCAAGCACAATACTAAAACACCACCAAGATCCATATATTATCTATACCAGTTAATTGAGGGCGTATAGGTATAACTGTATAAGACTTAATTTTCCACTCTATAAGACACGTAGCATAGTGTAAGTACTAATTATCTTCGTGTTTGTATAGCAATTAAAACTCCCAACCACCTATCTACCCTAAACTTTGAATCAAGCTGACTCATTTATTTTCCAACCGATATTTATTTATCACAGCAACCCTATTCTACTTCAATGTTAAAGGTTGTTTCAGACAAGTAGTACAAACATTGTATATCAAATGGCATACATGTATATCAAATGGTTCCTTTTAACCCTATTTCTTCTAATATTAGTTGCCAGAACTGGTGCCAAAGTTCCAGCAATTATCATGTTTGGGGACTTATCTGTAGACGCTGGAAACAACAACCAGATCCTAACAAAATTCCCAAGCACAATACTAAAACACCACCAAAATATTTCTAAGCACAAAAATAAATAAATAAACAAAGCAAACTCAATAACAAATCAACTATAAAACCATAGAATTTCACATAAAAACCGAACCTTAGGCTTGAGATTGGGAAAAAAAAAAAAAAATATATATATATATATATATAGATATGTGAGGCAGAGAGAGTGAGGGATATTCAGAGAAAGTGAGCTTGAGTTGAGTTAGGCAGAGAGGCGGAGAGCTTGAGATGAGTATTGAGGCGTGAGATGAGAGTGTTTTGTGTTTTGGAGTTAGGGTTAGTTTTTAAGTTCCTAGCCAAAACGATGTAGTTTTAGGATAGAAAAGGACAAAAAATGACCAATCGGTCGATAACCAGTTCAACCATGCCGGTTTTTGGTTCTCTGGTTGAACTGGCTGGTTTTCACTATTTACCGATTTTTAAGCTATTTTTGGTTTTTTACCATAATCGGATTGGATTGAAGGCCAGTTCTCGGTTGAACCGGTCGGACCAACCAGTCCGGTCCGGTTTTTAAAACCATGTTTTTTATCTCCTCATTTTTCTTGTCAACCAAACATATAAGTTTTTTATCCTTCTACATTTCCACCCTTCTAACCAAACACAAATGAAAAAAAACTAAATCTTTTATTTTCTCACTTTTCCATCTTCCTAACCAAACAGACTCTAACTCTTACTATCATGAGGGCTAAGTTACGACTACATATATCCAGGCATACCTGAACATATTCACACTTTTTTCACCCAAAAAAAAGAAAAAAAGAAAGATGGAACACGCATGCAGGCGTATGTTAGAGGTACCTAATATGGATACTTATCGGATATTGGTACTTGTTATGCACTCCAACTAGAGTAAATACTTTTCCACATGGGATGGCAGAAGGAAAACCTCGGTGTAGATATACCTTTCAACGGCTGGATGCATGGAAGTATAAGGGAATCCGCTAAAGATTTTTTTTTTTTTTTTTGCCTTCTTTTCTTTTGGTAGTTAGGCCTTAGGAAGAAGAGCTAGAACTTGTTAATCATATTATGATGTATATTGTATAGGGCCACAAAATTGTGCCACAACCTCAGAGTCAGAGTAACACACATGACATGCTAGCTAAAAAGATGCATATATTTTCCAATTAGTAAATTAAAACCAAATACTATTAAGTAAAAGCATTGAGATATATTTTAAAGTTTATTACTACTTAATAATTTTAAATAACATGACATTACACATTTTTAATTCACGAAAAACTAAATGTTCACTATGAAATAAATCATATTTATTTGAATACAGATTAAGATAATCCTATTCTATATATATATATATATATATAGAGAGAGAGAGAGAGAGAGAGAGAGAGAGAGAGAGAGAGAGAGAGAGAGAGAGGACCATCTAGCCTAGATTCTGTGCCAACTTTGCACATGCAATCATCCATATGAGACTGCGGTTGGCTTTTGTTAGGTTGTGAAATATTTAATTTGGACGAACCTTTAACTCATGAAATCCACATTATATATTGCAAATGGCTGAAAAACCTAGACCATTGACTCTTGTTCATCAGTAGCGGCATTAGGAATTTTCTTTAGGTGGTCACTAAGAAACTTAAATTATATAAAATTTAATAAAGAGACAACTTGAATATATCAATATTACTAAAAAAAAAATGCAAATAGATGAAATATTACAATTTTTTGTACTAGCAAAGAGGAAAAAAAAAAAAAAAGACTAATAAAAGATATAATGGAAATTGAAAATGCTGATTTAAGAATAATAAAGTAACCACAACAATTTCATAACAAATCTTATGCAATAAACTATTATTAGTGGGTAAAATATGTCAATACTAAGCTCAAATTAAAATTAATAACAACTTACCACATAAGATTTGTGGGAGGGTTTTTCGTCCCCAACCCCAATTAGAAGGATTTGTCCTCTTTGGAAATAGCGTTGAGCCTTGTCCTCAAGGTTTTGTTCAATCCCACTTCGGGGAGAGACGCCTCCCACATGTGCCTTATAAGCTTAAGCTCAAGACACGTGTACCACTACCACACATGTGTTGAGCAAGTCTCAAAAACTGCTGCGCATGCTGTCGGTATGTGGGGAGGCGTGCCCTTACCACGGGTAACAAAGCTGTGCGGGTCCTTCGGCCCCAAAGCGGACAATGCTTTCGGACGGGCATTGCCTTCCAAAAGCGCCTTTTAATGTGGGAGGGTTTTTCGTCCCTGATCCCAATTAGAAGGATTTGTCCTCTTTGTAAATAGCATTGAGCCTTGTCCTCAAGGTTTTGTTCAATCCCACATCGGGGAGAGACGCCTCTTACATGTGCCTTATAAGCTTGAGCTCAAGACATATGTGTACCACTACTACACATGTATAGAGCAAGTCTCAAAAACTGCTGCACATGCTGTCGGTACGTAGGGAGGCGTGCCCTTACCATGGGTAACAAAGCTGTGCGGGTCCTTCGGCCCCAAAGTGGACAATGCTCTCGGACGAGCACTGCCCTCCAAAAGCGCCTTTTAATGTGGGAGGTTTTTTCGTCCCTGACCCTAATTAGAAGGATTTGTCCTCTTTGAAAATAGCGTTGAGCCTTGTCCTCAAGGTTTTGTTCAATCCCACATCAGGGAGAGACGCCTCCCACATGTGCCTTATAAGCTTGAGCTCAAGACACATGTGTACCACTACTACACATGTGTCTTGAGCTCAAGCTTATAAGGCATATGTGGAAGGCGTCTCTCCCCGATGTGGGATTGAACAAAACCTTGAAGACAAGGCTCAACGCTGTTTCCAAAGAGGACAAATCCTTCTAATTGGGGTCAGGGACGAAAAAACCTCCCACAAGACTTATTGTGAAAATATTGTAGATATAGCATTACTATTATTTTTGTTGAATTCAAATTCTTGTAATTCTCAGGTCATGTTGTTTAACATTTTTATTAGGGTGGTCAAAATAAGTTAATATAGTATATAATATTGTTTTGTAGGTATATATATATATATATATACATTTTTTTTAAGTCAAGAAGGTCACTAAACAGATTAATTTAAACTAATTAGTTATAATTTTTTTTGCTAAGTATTAAAAAAAATTTTGGCAAGTGAGGGTATTCTTGTGACCACCCTCACAATTGGAACCGCCACTGTTGGTCATAATGATTACTATTCAAACAAGGGCTGGCCACCCGTGCCTTTTATTCTCCTATCCTTTTTCTTTCTTATCTCCATCTCAAACATAGAAATATAACATAATTTACGACTTTTTTCCAATCACTATTGGTTTTTTTTTTATTTATTTATGGGAAACTGCAAAACTTTATTAAGAACGTGTGCCAACATTTACATCATGGAGAAGAGATTGTTCACGAAAACAAGGAGTTTCTTCAATCCAAATAAAGAAATCAACAATGCCAAGGGCATTTTTTCCTAATAAATGAGCGGGCCTATTGCCATGCCTTCCTACAGGCGAAATATCAACCTGACGAAACTCATGTGATGCACCAAAGAAGCAATACACCAGAGCAGCAACAACAGTATGGGAGGCAATACTTCCTTCAATGCGTTAACCAGGATTAGAGAATCAGATTCAAGCACGGACTCCTGGATGAGCATATCTTTTGCAAATTGTAATCCAAGCTCTATGGCTTTAGCTTCGGCCTCAACAGCACCAAGGGGAGCCAATAGCTTCTTGCTGCAAGCCTCAACCAATCTGCCACCTTCATCTCGAATAAGAATTCCCACTCCAACCGATTTGTGATTTGCAAAAATAGCTCCATCCACATTTATCTTATAAGAGTTAGGAGGTGGAGGAGTCCAAGTTGTAGGACACTTCGTTTTCTGCATTTTAATGGTGATTACTTGATTGGACTGGTACTCCCCCAAATAATCTAAAGCACCATGGATTATTGATTGCCCATTTTTCTTCACCCCGCCATTCCTCACCTCATTCTTATTATTCCACATAACCCATGAAATCATGATAATCTTTTCTACCAAGTCTTGTTCCCATTTAGCCACCATAACCGCATGCCACAGGAAATCCATAAGAGAATTGAAATGGAAATTATGTATCACCGAGATAAGACTTGACATGGACCATATCTCTCGAACCCTTAGACAATCCTAAAACAAGTGACCCAATGACTCCACATCTACTTGGCACTCATCACAGCAACTCTCTGTTAAGACCTTCCTTTTCACAAGATTATCCTTTATGGGAAAGATGTTTTTATAGGCTCTCTAAGTAAAATGGCGGACTTTGTGAGGGACATTTACCTGCCATAAATACTTCCAAAACTTCCTTGAATTTCTGTCATCAAATACAGCCCAAGAATCAGACCTCGAGCTCATCTCTACAGCAATCTTTTATGCATTTCTCACACTGAAGCTTCTGTTTGCCGTTGGAGCCCAAACCTGCCTATGCTCTGGAAGCTTGGAACTTAAAGCGATTCCTTGTATCACCTCAGCTTCATGAGAAAGGAAGAGTCTTTGGACAAGCTCCTTTTTCCATACCCCTGCCTCTGCATCTATAAGTACATCAACTGTGGCCTTAGGTGATAAATCAGAATGAGGGGAAACAACCTTATGAATGGACGAAGTAGGCAGCCACTTATCTCTCCAAATCTAAATACCACATCCATTACCCACCTGCTATCTAATACCCTTCTTTACAACATCTTAAGCATAGGAAGGATTACACCCCATCCTAACATGAACAAAGTCACTGTTAGGAAAGTATCTGGTCTTGAAAACTCTATACACTAGAGAATCTCGACCCGACAGCAACCTCCACCCTTGTTTAGCCAACAATGCCAAGTTGAACTATTTTAGTTGTTTGAACCCATACCCCCACATGCCTTTGGGGCACACAACTTATCCCAGCTAATCCAAGCCATTTTGCGCTCGTCCTTACACTGACCCCGCCAAAAATTCCTAATTAAGCTTGTCATTTCATCATATAGAGAATTAGGGATTTTGAAGCAACTCATGGAATATGTAGGAATGGCCTGTGCAACAGCTTTTATCAGCTCTTCCTTGCCCACTTTAGACAGAAGCTTTTCCTTCCAACTTGCCAACTTTTTTGCCAACTTCTCCTTTTTCACTATTGGTTTTTGATATTATTATCTTGTATAATTGTATAATAGGCTAGCTTTTTTTTTTTTCCCCAACAAATTATTCTTACAATGAAAATTGGTTACTGCTTAATTTAAAGGGGATTCTCCAAAGCCAAGATAGTAGATGCTAAAAGGCTTGTGTTATAACTTATATGGATGAATTAGTAGCAGAGATTTGAATATAAAAGGGGTCCTAAGGTTGTACTTAAAAAAAATGAATCTAAGATAAAGTAGACTCAAGTACCCAACATCGTAGAAATTATATACAGTTGGAAACCATGGCATCTCCCAATGATCAGAGGTGGACATTGGGAGATGTATGCTTTCCATGATTGCGGTCCACTTACCTACCCTGAAACCACGGCATAAACGTCACCACCCACCTTTCCGCTTTGAAGCGATGTGGCTTCGTGACCCACGTTGTGCTGAAGTTTTTGAAGACGCTTGGATGGAAGGTTTGTACAAACCAGATGGGGCTCAAATTACAAATTGTCTTAACAGCTGCAGAGCTCGTTTATCTGCTTGGAATAGACTTGAATTTGGACATGTGAAACGGCAGATTGAGAGGTTGGAGAACTCACTACAACACCTGGAACAACACCCTGAGCGCAACTTTGATTAGATTCAAGAAGTTCGCAGGTCATTAAATTATTGGCTTGATGTAGAGAACACAATGTGGCACCAATGGTCTAGACATCTTTGGATAACTGATGGCGACCGCAACACATCTTTCTTCCACCAAAAAGCATCCAATCGAAAGGATCGGAACTCTATCAAGGGGCTCACTGATGAACAGGGCGTTTCGCAGGAGGATGATTACGTCATGGAGCGGATTATTGTTGATTATCTCTCTACTATTTTTCAGACTGCAGGCCCTACTGACACCTCAGCCATCATTGAAGCAATTCAACCTGTTGTTACCCCTTCTATGAATGAATATCTCTGTCAACCGTTCCAAGTAGAGGAAGTTCAGAAAGCGCTAAAACAGATGCATCCTAAAAAATCTCCGAGCCCTAATGGTATGCCTCCACTATTCTACCAACACTTTTGGTCATTATCTAGTGAGTGTGTTAGGAAAGCTATCCTTGATTTCCTGAATTGTGGTGTCATTCCCCCCAATTTTAATGAGACCCATATTGTGCTGATCCCTAAAGTGAAAAATCCTACATCGATATCTCAATATAGGCCCATTAGCCAAAGTAATGTCATTTCTAGGCTGGCCTCAAAAGTTTTTGCTAATATGCTGAAACGTTTCCTACCTGATATCATTAATGAAAATCAAAGTGCTTTTATGTCTACTCGCCTTATTGTTGATAATGTGTTAGTTGCTTTTGAAATTATGCATTACCTAAATCATAAAAAAAAGTGGAAGGCAAGGGGAGATGGCTCTCAAACTTGATATGAGTAAAGTTTTTGATAGGGTGGAATGGGGATGTTTACAAGATATAATGTCGAAGATGGGCTTTTCTGAAAGATGGGTGAATATTATGATGCTATGTGTTACCTCAGTTACATATTCCATCCGCCTAAATGGCAAACCCTGAGGCCTCATCACCCCCACAAGGGGTTTAAGGCAAAGGGATCCCATATCTCCTTTTCTTTTCCTGTTTTGTGCAGAAGGTTTATCAGCTCTTCTCAATAAGGCTGCATGGAATGGGGACATTATTGGTGTAGTGGCTTGCTCACATGGCCCAAAAAATTTCACATCTCTTCTTTGCTGATGACAGTATCATCTTCTGTCAAGCCACAAGAGAGGAGTGCACCCGACTGGAGAATATTTTGGAGACTTATGGACATGCATCTGGGCAAAAGTTCAATAAGGAAAAAATTTCCTTATTCTTCAGCCACAATACGTCATAAGACATTCGGGACAACATCAAACATCGATTTGGGGCGGAAGTTATTAAGCAGCATGAAACCTATCTAGGCCTACCTTCCCTGGTGGGTAGGTCTAAGAAGAACACTTTTCGAGCTTTGAAGGAACGTTTGGATCATAAGCTCTCAGGGTAGAAAGAGAAATTGTTCTCACAGGCAGGAAAGGAGGTCCTAATAAAAGCTGTGGCTCAAACGGTTCCTACTTATACAATGAGTGTCTTCAAGCTCCCGGATACTCTCTATGATGACTTAACGACCATGGTTCGTAAGTTTTGGTGGGGACAATCAAATGGCCAAAACAAAATGGCATGGCTAAGCTAGGAAAAGTTGTGTGCACCCAAAAAAAGGGAGGACTAGGCTTTAGGGATCTAAAATCCCTCAACCTAGCGCTCCTATCAAAGCAAGGTTGGCGCCTTCAAACCAACACACGCTCACTGGTATATCGCGTTCTCAAAGCTCGTTATTTCCCTAACTGTGACTTTCTCCATGCAGAGCTGGGACGCCAACCTTCATTTGCATGGCGTAGTATCATAGCAGCCCAACAAATTGTGCGAGCAGGTCACCGCCGGCAGGTAGGAAATGGTGCCTCCATCCGTGTTTTGCAAGACCGCTGGATACTAAGACCACAGTCTTTTACCATAATCACCCAACCGAATACACTCCACATGCACTCCATGGTTGCTGTGTTGCTTGATGAAGTCACGGGGGAGTGGAAGGCAGACTTGGTAAAATGGGTTTTTCTCCCGGACGAAGCTCAAACCATACTGAGCATTCCACGAAGTAACAAGCAAGCCGATGATTGTATAATCTGGGCCTACGCACCCAAAGGTATTTTCACAGTGAATAGTGCCTACAAAGTCGCGTTGGCTACTTCTTCATATGCATCCATAGTGGGGAGTCAGACACCACAGCGAAAGAAACTTTTTGGCGCACTCTATGGAGCCTCGACATTCCAAAAAAGATAAAGACTTTTGCTTGGAGGGCATGCCATAACATCCTTCCAACAAAAGTGAACCTACGTCATCTGGGAGTGCTGGACAGTGCAACTTGTGAAGCTTGTGGCATGGCTGACGAAACTAGTGGTCACCTGTTTTGGAAGTGCACTAAGGCCCGTGAGGTTTGGCTAGAAATAGGGATACCTTTTGACACTTAGAGGGTCTACTACAAGGACTTTATTGATTTTATTTGGTACCTATTATTTGTGCAGCATGTAGGACGTGAGTTGCTAGAGCTCATCTTAAGTGTGGCATGGTGCATGTGGTATAACTGTAACAAAACAAGGCTCGTGTCCACCAGACAAAGTAGTCAGTAGGTCATTCATAAGGCACGGTCACTACTTGAAGAATTTCGGCTAGCTCATCTTTCACGGCCTCACTTAAAAGACCATGCTGACACTCGATGGGTCCCACCATTACACCTCTAGTACAAAGTCAACTATGATGCTGCAGTATGTTTGAACCTCAAAACTATCGGAATTGGCGTCGTTATCCGTGATCACGAGGGGTCTGTGATAGCAGCTCTTAGCAAGCACCTGCCTTTACTGCTGGGTCCCTTAGAAGCTGAGGCGAAAGCCATGGACGAGGCGGTCTTATTTGCATGGGACGTCGGCATCAGGGTAGCTATCTTCGAGACGGACTCAAGCATGGTTTCAGACGCTATTGCTAGACACATCACTCCCCCGATCTCCATAGTGGATATCATTGCTGGCACCCTTCTTCAGCTGCAGGACTTCAGACGTACCCAAATCCAACACGTGAAGCGGCAAGCATATAAACCGGCACACACCTTAGCTTTTCATGCAAAAGGCATTTCTGATTTTATGACATGGATAGAGGAATGTCCCCCTTTTGTTGACTCACTTGTTTTTCAGGACGCTATGTTTTTCTCCTCTTCTCATTATTAATAAAGTTTTTGTCTTTCCTATTAAAAAAAAAAGGGCATGATTTTTGAAGAAGCACCTTCAAAACTCTATAGGCACATGTGTAATAAATATTAATATAAGGGAGAGTTAGTGTCATTTGGTAGACCCTCTTTTTTAGAGGGCCTATCGACCTAAGGCAGCTCAACTACCTAGCATCCGTGGCGAGGACGAAGAGCCTTCCCTGAATCTCAAGTTGACACGTACTTTCGGTTAAGAGACCTGATTGATCCAGCTTTGGTGGGCCCAAAATATGGGCTTGAGAATTCTTTGGGTAGGTTAATATTCCACTTTGGACCTTACAGGTCCAACCTCCTCCAGATGAAGTCACCATGTAGTCCACTACTGTGCAAATATGTCTTTTTCAAAGAGTTTCTCCTAGTCGGCCATCTATGATTGAATTACTTTAGCATACTTTGAGTAAATCAACAAAAAAATCTTGGCCTCCTTGACAATTTGCGAGTGAGCAAGTCGACATGTATTTCGAAAGCGACATCATCGCAATCTATATCGGGTTGTTATGGGTATGGATATGGTCTATCAATTGGGATTTTTTTCATTACTATTATTTAAATAAATAGGATTGAATTTCAACTTATAGGTTATAATGTTTACTTTATGATGATTTTTCTTATTATTAATCTAAGACATAGGACAAAAAATTTTATTAATTAAATTAACTGAACCCACACTAATTAAATTAATTAGGATCCCTTTTGTGACTTTTTTTTCACCTTAAAGCTTAAACAACTTTCAAAAAAACATGCACGGATGACAGCATATAGTGAAACTGTGAAAGGATTTGTCGGTCCACTGTCTTCCCTTTACAAATGTAAATGGCGCATTTAGCTTTAATGTGCTTTTTACTTTTTTAGTGCTTTGTAACTGTCATGCATCACACCCACAAAGTTTATTTCAATTGAACTAGGGAATCAATTTAGACTATTTTTAGGGGAAATTACAGTAAATTCACATGTGATTTAGCCCGTTTTCAATTTACCTACTCGCAGTTTAAAATTTAACACTTTACTTACCTGTGTTTAGCTCCGTTTGGTTTCTATTATCCACCTTTGACTTTTCCGTTAAAAAACAACTTTTATCACCAAAACATAAGATAATATGAATAAAAAATAGTTAGGGTTTGAATTTTGAGAAAGAACTTGGGTTATGGGGTTTTGTGTCTCTATACAAACTATTGGTCCTTTGCTGAAATTTCTTTGAAAAATAATCACAAACAATTTTACATCTTTAAAGAATAATTAGGGTCCATTTAGTAATATTGTTTTAGTAACGTTGTTTATATTTTTTGAAAATACATGTGGATGAAAAAATATGTGAAAATATGTATAATATTATTTAAACATTGAAATTATTATTTAAACAACGATAACAAGCGGGCCTTAGATTTAATGCATTTATACCTTTGAATTTTTTAAGGTATGAACTTTTCTTAACCTTTCTCTTGAAAATTACTATTAGGACCAAGAGCCCAAGGCCCATAAAACAATTTGTATACAGATGAAATACGTATAAGGATTAGAAACACCAACTGGGTGTAAAACCAAAAATAAACAAACAGAAAAATATAATCCCAGCTCTATATAACATTTCAACTCCAATTGGCAACACTCTAGCTTTGATCAATTCCACATAAAAGTATAAAACAATTGCTTTATTTCCTATCTACCGTATAAGTGTTCATTGATATATATATATATATATATATATATATATATATATATGTAGCTAGCTAATTAATCATGAAGGGAAGCATATTATTTATCAAAGCCAACACATTGCTAGTCATATGTGCAATGTTCAAGATCAATTTCCTTACATCATTCTTGACATTCCCGTTCATGGCTTTCCCTTCAAACCCATCTGTACAAGTGTCCTCATCCGTCAACGCAGCGCTAACCCAAGTTTGTATGTCATTCATTATAACTTGAAAATTGGAGCCTTTGAGTTCACCCATCTCTGCTATAGACTCTCGAAGCTCATACACTGAGTCACTCAACACTTCAAGGCAATCCTTCATGGCACCTATTTCTCTTGGCTTCAAACCATGGCTTTGTGAGAGGTTTAAAAGCAGGGCTGAGGTTGATTTAGCCGCTGCAAGAGTCACGTTGAGAGCCGTGGCAGTGAGAACTTTAGGACTTGTCTGGATTGAATTTGCATGGCGTAAGAGAGAGCTAAAGCAAAGTCTTGGATAAATTGTTGCACTACAAGATGTTCTAATAAAATCTGTGTTGGGTTTTGGGGCAAGGTCTCTAGAGGCTAAGCTTGGCTTTGTGTTGGAAAGAATGACAAGTAGTATGAGAGGGGAGTTAACAAAAATTTTAAAAGATGAGCCTTCCATGTCTCTCTTCTCTTGAGAGATCTTTCTTCTTTCACTAGATTAAGAGCCAGTGAAGTTTTAATAGTAGGGAATGGAAACTTTACTAACTAAAAGAATAAAAATAAAATATTTCTCTATTCAAAAAAGAAAAAGAAAAACAAAAAAAGATCTCATAAGTGTGACTTTGACCCATCAGTAAGACAAGGATGGTTCTTCTTAAAAAAATAAAAATAAAAAAAATAAAAAATAAAAAAAGAAGAAGAAGAAGAAGAAGAAGAAGAAAAAGAAGAAGATAAGGATAGAGTTATTAATTTTTAGGCAAAAACATCATTTTGGTCCCTGTATTTATGACCACAGTCAATTTGGTCATTATATTTTGGTATCAATCAATTTGGTCTCCACTATTTTAAACATATAGTCAATTTAGTTTCTACAGTTAAATCACTAACAGAAAATGCTTATGTGGCAAATGATTTGTATAGTTGACATATTTATTATTAAAAAATTGAATAAGATGATGATGTGTCTCAGTTTAAGTGGCCATGTCAGCGCTTAGGTGGCAAAAAAAAGCCACATCAACTTTAAAAAATATTTTTCTTTTCTTTACCAATTTTTTCCGTTTTATATTTTTTCTTCTAATTTTCTCACAATTTTCTTAACCTAACTGTAAGGACACAATTTTTAAGGCGAGGCTCACAAGCTGGATGGACTTAGGCTCAAAAAGTCTTAACAATGAATTTATAAAGTGTGGATTAGAAAAATTGGGCTTTAAGTGAGTTCAAGAATTATCCAGGTGAATTTAATAAACAGGAAGATAGAAATGGAGTAGTAATGTTATAGAAAACCATCCTCGGCTCTGTTCGAAGAGGAAAGTTATATAATTTCTTGTATCTTTACAACTTAGTGTCTTTCTTTCTTTCTTTACAACTACTGTTTTTTTTTTTCTCCCGAGATTCTTCGATCCCCACTTTCATTGCCTTCATCTTTCTTTATACTCCTTTTTTTTTTTCCCCCACGTGTTGGTCAAATGATCTCCCTTTAATATTTGTCCCATCAACCTCTCCTTGAAGTCTTCAGACGGCAGCTGTAAAGGTTGAAGATCACTGTTCAGACATCTTTTTCTCATTAATGCGGCTAGAGGGTTAGCTACAGGGCAATTAATGCGGTGGTAGCAGCTTTTTCTATAATATTGTCCTGCTTCCACCTGTCTTATGCGCATACAAAATGCTCCTTTACCAGAAGAATCCTCTAAAATATCATAATATATTCCTAAATGCATATCCTGGCTCTCTCTTTGCTGTCCGAGGATGCCATCTCCCTCGGACAACTCTTCTCAGTTTACACACTTGTTAAATACTTGCGAGGCTTGCAGCTATGCATTTTCTTTGTTATTTACTATCCTCGGACAGTTGTGTCTCCTCGGACAAGTCAACGGCCCAACATTTAGATTTGGGCCTTTGGTCCCTATAATAGCCCCTCAAAATTTCGGTTTTCTCCTCTTATCCAAGGAGAAAAGTGGGGTTTTGATTTCCTTAAGAGCTAAGCCCACTAATTTCCTCAGTTTACACATATAGGAATATTATCTCATGTGTCTCCTGATTATTGCTGACGATTCAGAAACCACGATACGTCATTTATTGCTCCAGGCGGCGCCTTATCCCCATTATCAACGGTGAGATGTAGATCGTGCGGCTGGTATTTCCCTTAAATTTTGAGCGGGATAACTCCCACTTACTTTTTCCCATTTCACATAGTCTTAAATTATCAAGATATCTTGAGCGCTTTAGTCTTCAGAACACCTCTCGTTTCAAAAATCTCTAAAGCCTTTTTCACTAAAAACTTTAGATTTTTAAGAAGTAACTGAGATAGAAACGACATTCATTCTTATAAGTTTTCAACTCCCAAGCTATTTTCATCTCGACCGGGCTTCTCGGCCTATTAATTTCTGTCTCTCCTCCTACTAGGAACTTACCTTTCATTCCTTTACTTAGCTAGATGGGTAGATTTAAGTATCTTGTTAAGTCTCTTGCCGCCATAGAAGGTTTTAAAGCAAAAGACCATATACCCGAGGGAGTAAACCTACGATACTGCCCACCGGAGAAGATTTTAACTGATAGGAAAATAGGTGAAGTGGTCATTCCCGTGATCAGTTTTGTATAAGGGGGAATGACCATTCCCATGGGCAAAGTAACTCAAGAGTATCTTCAAAACCATAGGTTATGCCTGCATTAGTGCGCACCCAACCTATTTAGGGTTTTGGGTTGCGTCAACGCCCTCAACCAAATGATGGGCCTGCAACTCACCTAGCACGACGTTATACACATGTACGAATGTCACTCTCTCGCTAACGGGGGATATTACCTAAAATCCAGGTCCCTCATTGTCAAACTCGTGTCGTGTCTTCCCAAGTCCAACAAGGACATGAAGGAAGACTACGTCATCGCCTTCGGGGAATGGCACAACGGCTACCATTGCTGTTTAACTTCTTTCCTCTTATATGGTTTAATGATCTAATTGCACTTGTGTTTCTCGACTATCTCTATAGATAGAAAACACGTTGCTCCTAAAATCAGTCATGTGAATGTAGCGAGTCATAACAAGCTACTCAGATCCGAGATCTTTGTGAGCAAGGACGGTCCACTGCGCGTCATACACTTAGTATTGGATTTTGTTCCTTTGTCGAACAATTTCCAAGAGGTCGGAAATGCGATCTGAGCAGGTGACCCGAGAATCCACAAGATCGATATGTCTCAACCAGGGTTTCTAGCCAAAAAAGATCTTCCCCCGGTTGAGTGGCCCCTACAGCAAGCTTTCCCCCAGCCAGTGATCCAAAGGGAAGAAACTACCTCCTCTCGTCTGTCTCTTGAAACCAAGATAGACCACTTTCATTTCGAAGAAGAATAGGAGGTGCAAGACAAACCCCTTCACTTCCTAGACTTCGAGAGCACTGAAGAAGAAGAAGAAGAAGAAGAAGAAGAAGAAGAAATGTCTTTAAATCAGAGGAAAGGATAAAGGGATATTCTGGCTGGAAGGAGCAAAGGTTCACCCTCTAAGGATGAGCCTAAGTCCCAAGTTCCTAACAATCCTCCCCCTCCTCCCCCTATAACCCCGGTTGGCCTTCTTCCAAATCTTGATTTAAAGAGGAAGAGAAAAATAGTAGACCTAGAGTAGGGCGAGGTGCCTCCACAAAAGGGGGCTAAGCAACAAAAGAACACAAAGGACAAACGGGCTTCCCCAGCTGAGAGCAAGGAAGACCCTAACGCCCTTGACGTTCGCCCACTGCGCACCTGGGCCCTGCGGTTGGAGTTAGACGGCGCTCCTATTCCCTAGAACTCTTCCATCAGGGAGTTCCAGAAAGGACGCTCAGCTTACATTGCCAAGGCCTTAGAGCAGCCTCTACTTCTGCCCCGTGACATGGAATCTGTCAAGTCATGGAGGTAGACAGATCTTTTCATGTATCTGAAAAGAGACCTTGCTATGGTAATCTTTTGATTAACTCTTCCAAACTGAGGTTAATTCCCCAAAAATTCTATTTTACTTCAACCTGTTCTGATGCTATTCTCTCATTCTTCCCATGCAGGTCACTCAGCAGGTTTATATGGCCAAAGATTGGGTTAAGGAAGCCTGTAGCCAAGCCAAGGCTGAGGCCTAATCCCGTGCAGAGGCTGAGAGGGCCCTGTGGATCATCAAGTAGGAGAAACAAGAACTAGCCAAGAAGTTGGTCATTGAGGAGAGGGAGAGGAGGAGCACTGAGGTCGGGCTGAAGAGCGCCCAGGACCAAGCCGAGGACCAACAGAAGAAGTTGCATATTACTGAGATAAAGTTGGCAACTCAAAAGCAGCTGGTCCTGGAGCTCAAGGCAAACTTGGAGAAAGCTAAGGAAATTGCTCGGGATGCTGAGAGGGCGGCCGAGGCTGAGAAGAATGTATCCTACCTCCGTGGGATCGAGGAAACAGAGATAAGGCTTGCTGAAGAGTTGGTCGAGGTGTGCAAAGATTATTGTAAGGCTACATGGGTGGAAGCCCTCGACCTTGCAAGAGTCCTTGCAGACTTGGAATTAAGGCAGCCCGAGAAAGTTTTCTACCATCCCTATATTCGCAAAGACCCAACTATAGCTCCATCTCTGTCATTCCATGCCCCAGAATCATCCAAACAGACCCTTCTTTTGCCTGAGGCTGATAACAAGGATCAAGAGGAAGAAGTGGTAAAAAATGGGGATAAGAATATGGAGGCAACCAACTCTTCTAAGGCCAAGGATGCTGTCAAAGCTAGTGAAGCTGCCACTTCAGTGACCGAAGCCGGATCCAAGGAGGTTGAGCCGAGCAGACATGACAACCTCCCACCTTCAATGACCGAAACTTAGTGCTAAGGCTTTAGGTTTCTCTTGTTTTGTAATGACATTCCGTACTTAAAAATAATGTACTTTCTATTTCAATTAATGAAAAGTTTTGAATTTTTCCTTATATATGCTCAATTGTATTTCTTAAAGCGTTGTAGTTTTTAAACCCATCGGATAAAACAAGCTAAAGCAATAATGGAAATAAGTTAGGATAATTCTTTGAATTGCTGAAATTGAACTGGAGTGCTAATTAACCTAAGGTATGTGGTCCGAGAGACTAGACAGAAACAGGGATTCGTTTAACATTTAATAAAAGTGAACTAAAGTGTTAATTTACCCAAGGTATTTGATCTGAGAGACTAGACATGACCAAGATTCTGTTTAACACTTAGTGAAATTGAACCAGAGTATTAATTTACCTAAGGTCTGTGATTCGAGAGATCATACATGACCAAAGTTTTGTTTAACACTTAGTGAATTCAAACTAGAGTATTAATTTACCCAAGGTATGTGATCCGAGAGATCAGACTTGACTAAGGTTCCGTTTAACACTTAATGAATTTGAACTAGAATGTTAATTTACCTAAGGTATGTGATTCGAGATCGAACATGACCAAGGTTCTGTCTAACACTTAGTGAATTTGAACTAGAGTGTTAATTTACCCAAGGTATATGATCCGAGAGATCAGACATAACCAAGGTTCTGTTTAATACATAGTGAATTTGAACTGGAGTATTAATTTACCCAAGGTATGTGATCCGAGAGATCAGACATGACCAATGTATTATTTAACACTTAGTGAATTTGAACTAGAGTATTAATTTACCGAAGGTATGTGATCCGAGAGATCAGACATGACCAAGATTCTATTTAACACTTAGTGAAATTGAACTAGAGTAAGTAGGTAATGTAATAAGCTTAAGTACAACAATTGAAACTTTTATTAATAGTAATACCTTCTTAGATTATTTACATTCCAAGAATGTGGTATAGCCTTTTCTTCTAAATCTTCCAAATAGTACGCTCCTATTCTAGCTACTAAAAGGATGCGATATGGCCCTTCCCAATTGGGTCCAAGTTTTCCCCAGGCTGGGTTCTTTATAGTACCCATTACCTTTCTCAAAACCAAATCTCCAAGTACGAGTGGTCTCAACTCAACATTGGCATCATACCCCTGCTTGAGCTTGTGTTGATAGTAAGCCAATTGGTGAATATTCGGTGCAAACCTCTGGCATTGATCACACTTCCTCACATACTCCTAAGCTTCCCTCTGCATATTCGGCCACCAGTATCCCTGAGTTAAGGCCCTATGAGTTAGAGACCTGCCTCCTGTGTGGCTTTCACAGATTCCTTCGAGTAGTTCTTCAAGTAGCAGCTCTGAAGTCTCAGGGTGTATGCATAACAAGTATGGCCCAGAGAAGAAATGCTTGTATAGTTTCTTGTCCTTTGACAACCAAAACCGGGGAGCCTTCTTCCGTATCTTGTCAGCTTCAGCCTTGTCTTAGGTAAGATATCATCCTTGAGGAACACCACTATAAGGTCCATCCAACTGAGTCCCACCCTAATCTAATGGATGTGAGGCGTTTCTCACACTTCAGCAAGTTTATGCAGATCTTCAACAAGAATAAGTCAAGGTAGACCTTGCGCCAATGAGGTTGCAAGAGTGGCCAGAGAGTCTGCATGTGTATTCCCACTCCGAGGGATATGCATCAGGCTGAAGGATTTAAACTGCGACTACATCTGCTTGACACGACCCAAATTCTGCATTCTCTTGTCCCGCGCTTCCAACTCTCCTCTAACCTGTCCAACGATCAATGTTGAATCCGAGAATACTTGCACTGAGCGTCCCCCCATTTTTCGAACCATGGCCATTCCAACCAACAATGCCTCGTACTCAGCCTTATTGTTTGTGGCCGAGAAGCCTAACCTCAAGGAGTTCTCAATAATGATATTCTCAGGAGATATCAAAACCAGCCCCACTCCAGATCTTCTTTGATTGGCCACGCCATCCGCATACACCTTTCAAGATAAAGGTTCTTGCACGGAGATTAGACCAACTGAATTTTCATCCATGTACAGCCTCTTGGCGTTCTCTTCTAGCAAAGGTTCAGTGAATTTGGCTACCAAGTCAGCTAGAATTTGCCCCTTAACAGATTTGCGAGGCATGCACTTTATATCAAAAGCCCCTAGGATCGTACCACACTTTGCAATTCTTCCTGTGTAATTTTCACTCCGAAGTAGACACCTGAGCAGGATTTGGGTAAGGACCACGACCGTGTGTGACTGGAAGTAGTGAGGGAGCTTACAAGTAGCATAAACCACTGCAAAGATAGCCTTTTCTAGTGGAAAATAACGGACCTAGCCTCGTGAAGAGACTTACTTACATAATAAACAGGTCTCTGTACGCCGCTATCAACTCGTATAAGTACCAGGCTCACTGCATGTACGGCCACAACGATATAGGCAAATAGAACTTCGTCCGTCATAGGATTGGACAATATGGGTGGCCAAGACAAATATTCTTTCAACTGTTGGAAAGCCAAGATGCATTCTTCATTCCATTCAAACCCTTTCTACTTGTTCAGCAACTGGAAAAAAGGCCTGCATCTGTCTACCGACTAAGAGATGAATCGATTTAGAGCAGCAGTCATCCCATTCAACTTTTGAACTTTGGGATTCTGAGGTGGTTGTAAGTTATTGATTGCTTTTATCTGATCTGTATTGACTTCAATCCCACGGTGGGTAATTATATAGCCCAAAAATTTTCCAAATCCGACGCCAAAAGAGCACTTGGAAGCATTGAGTCATAGCTTGTGTTTTCTTAAGATTTCAAAGATGTTTCCAAGGTCGTTGACATACTCAAATTCCAACTTACTTTTGACCATCATGTCATCTATATAAATCTCGATGCATTTTCCTAACTGTGGTTCAAACATCTTTGTCATCATTCTTTGATAAGTGGAGCCCGCATTTTTCAAACCAAAAGGCATCACCTTGTAGTGATAATTCCCGACAGGGGTAACAAAGGCTGTTTTTTCTTGATCATCCAAAACTAAGGGGATCTGGTGATACCCTTGGAAGGTGTCCGAAAAGCTCAACCATGGATGTCCTACAGTCGCATCTACTAACTGATCAATCTGTGGTATGGGAAAAGGATCCTTCGGATAGGCTTTGTTTAAATTTGTAAAATCCACACATACTCGCCATTTCCCATTTTTCTTCTTTACCACCACTGTATTAGCCAGCCATTTAGGGTAAAAAACTTCTTTAATAACCCCTGCCTATTTAAGCTTATTCACATCTTCCTTGACAGCGTCAGAATGCTCATTGGACGAACACCGAGGTGGCTGCTTCCTGGGAAAGACGGCTGGATTAATGTTCAAATGATGGCAGATGAACCCTGGATCTACCCCTGAGGCCTCATAGGCATTCCAAGCAAACATATCAATATTTCATCCAAGGAATGCTAATAGCTCTTCCCTTTCCTAAGGAGGCAATTGAGCTCCTATCTGGAAAAACCTTTCCGAATCCTGGTCAATAGCAACTTTCTCTAGCATCTTCCATTTCACCTCTTCCGACTCCACAACATTAGGTAGAATCAGGATCCTTGATTGCTTTGGGCCTCCATCTACGGAAGCTGTAGACTCGGCCGCAGGCTAGTGCATGATGGCAGCTATAAGGCACTGCCTAGCTACAAATTGGCTTCCTACAAGCTCTTCAACCTGATCCCCTGATAGATATTTAATCTTTAAGTGCAAAGTCGAAGAAACAGCCCCTAGGGCATGAAGCCAGGGTCTAGCTATAATAGCCGTGTAAAGAGAGTATGCATCTACTACGATGAAGTCTACTTCGACCACCTCTGACCTTGCTTGTACGGGCAACCTGATTTGACCTCTCGGGATGAAAACTTTCCCATCAAAACTTACTATAGGTGAATCATAAGTTGTTAGATCCTCAGGTCTTAAGCCCAAACCCCTATAGAGATTTGGATACATGATTTCAGCTCCGCTTCCTTGATCGACCATCACCCTCTTCACATCGTACCTGCCTATTCTAAGGGTGATTACCAAAGTATCATCATGCGATTGGATTGTCCCTTTCTTATCCTCGTCTAAAAAACTTAATGCTGGTCGGACCTCTAACCTGGCCTTTTTTGACTTATAATTAGCACCCTCGGCAATTAGCCGAGCAACAAACATCACCCTGGAAGGACGAGATCCATTCCTCCCAGGTGCTACAAAGATGACATTGATCGTGCCCAACGGGGGCCTTGAAGAAGCACTCCCTGGAACCCTAGGCCTGGTGTGGTCTCCCTGGCCATCGGGTTGATATACAAACTGCTGTAATCTTCCTTCTTTGACTAGTTGTTCTAAGTGATTCCTTAAAGTTCTGCGATCTTCAGTAGTATGCCCTCGTTCCTGGTAATATTGACAGTGAAGGCTTTGATTACGCTTCATGGGGTCTCCTCCCATCTTATTCGGCCATTTAAAGTATGGCTCATTCTAAATCTTCTCGAAGATTTGGTGTATTGCTTCTCGGAACACTGCGTTGATCATCCGAGGCGCTGTGGACCCTGACTGCACATTGTAATCCCTCCGTGGCTTGTTGTTGCTGTATCGGTCCGACCTTAAATCCCTCATCTCCTGAGGGATAACCTTAGTTTTTCCCTTGCCTTGTTGTTGATCCTCCTTAACTCGTTTGTACTCATCGATACGATCCATCAATTGACACACACTTCTCACAGGCTTCTTAGTCAAAGATTTCCTCAGGTCGTGCTCAGCTGGCAGGCCGACCTTAAAAGTCCTTACGGCCACGTCATCAAAATTCCCATCGATCTCGTTAAACATCTCCCGGTACCTGTCTAAGTATGTTTTCAGAGTCTTCCCTTCTCGCATAGAAAGAGATAGCAAGGAATCCAAGGGCTGAGGAACTCTGCTACATGTAACAAATCTAGAGCAAAAAACCCTGGTGAGCTTTTTAAAAGATCCAATAGAACTTGCTGCAAGGCTATCAAACCATCTCATCACTACCAGCCCCAAACTAGATGGGAACACCTTACACATAAGAGCTTCATTCCTAGAGTGGACAGCCATTCTCTGATTGAAATGATTCACATGCTCCACAAGATCCATTCGACCGTTATACATGGTGAACGTGGGCCGAGTAAACCACCGAGGAAGCTTTCCTCCTTCAAATCTGCACATGAAGGGTGACCTGGAAATCTAGTTGAACGCCCTACTCATAGCGTCATTTCCCAAGCCCTTAGAAGATGAGTTTCTACCTCTTCGTTCATGATAATGTTCCTCTTCGTAGGAGAAAGATTCACTAGAAGGTGTGCGTGACCTGCGCCTATAGTTACCATCATCCTCATCATCCGAAGAAAGATCGGAGATGAAGGGACTGCGCCTTCTCCGCTCAAGGCGTAGCTTTTCCTTTAGGTGATCAATTTTACACTGCATGTTCTTCGTGGTATCTCTATAGGATGCATTACCCTCATCTCGAAGTCGAATCCTGCTAATATGAATAGTATGCATGCTTCCTTCACAATCCCTTTCTCGTTCAAGGTGAAGAAAATGATCGAGATGCTGGGAACTATCAGACTCCACCCTATTAGAACCTGATCCTACCATAGCTGAATATTAAGCTCACCAACACACCAAAGTTTTTCCACAGACAGCGCCAATTGTAAGGACACAATTTTTAAGGCGAGGCCCGCAAGCTGGATAGATTCAGGCCCAAAAAGTCTTAACAATGAATTTATAGAGTGTGGATTAGAAAAACTGGGCTTTAAGTGAGTTCAAGAATTATCCACGAGAATTTAATAAACAGGAAGATAGAAATGGAGTAGTAATGTTATAGAAAACCATCCGAGGAGGATAGTTATATAATTTCTTGTATCTTTACAACTTAGTGTCTTTCTTTCTTTCTTTACAACTACTGTTCTTCGATCCCCACTTTCATTGCCACCCTCTTTCTTTATACTCCTTTTTTTTCCACGTGTTGGTCAGATGATCTCCCTTTGATACTTGTCCCATCAACCTCTCCTTGAAGTCTTCAGACGGCAGCTGTAAAGGTTGAAGATCACTGTTCAGACATCTTTTTCTCATTAATGCGGCTAGAGGGTTAGCTACAGGGCAATTAATGCGGTGGTAGCAGTTTTCTCTATAATATTCTCCTGCTTCCACCTGTCTTATGCGCATACAAGATGCTCCTTTACCAGAAGAATCCTCTAAAATATCATAATATATTCCTAAATGCATATCCTGGCTCTCTCTTTGACTGTCCGAGGATGCCATCTCCCTCGGACAACTCTTCTCAGTTTACACACTTGTTAAATACTTGCGAGGCTTGCCGTTATGCATTTTCTTCGTTATTTACTGTCCTCAGACAGTTGTATCTCCTCGGACAAGCCCACGGCCCAACATTTAGATTTGGGCCTTTGGTCCTTACACTAACATATATTCTTTTTTTTTTTTTTTGGTTTTTTTTTCTTTCTTTCTTGCAATTTCTTGGTAACCAAACAATAATTTAGTCCAATAATCTTAAATTAGTCCAACAATCTCAAATCTTCTAACCCCAAAATCATCTCCTAAAAGAAAACCTAGATGCAAAGGATCCACCAAACCTAGATTCAAACTAATTTTCAAAAATTGTAAACAAAAGCCCTCAATTCAAAGTTTCAAACTAATCCCAAAACCCTCACCTGCAAACCCAAAACCACCACAACCTCAACCGTCTAACACCAACCTAAACCCAAATCCACCACAGAGCTCAATCTGTGGCCACAAACCCCAAACAAAACTAGATCCAATCGATCCCGATCACCTGACTTGGGTCTCCTCGTCTCAAGCTCGACCAACATGGACCCATCCTCAAATCAAAGTCGCCTTGTGCAGCAACAGGGTCTCGTGAGCTCTTCATCGCACCTGTACGTTGGTCAGAGCGACAGAATTTGAGTTGGAGGATTAGCTATAGCATTGGAGTGATAGTGATTGCAGTTGCCTTTAGCTTCTTTGGCCATGAATCAGAGATCGCAAGAATTACCACACACAGAGAGAGAAAGAGATGAAATGTTATTAGAGATGAAATATTACTATATTAGAGAGATTCGCTTTTATTTTTGTGAAATTATAGGTTTATAAAAAGACAAAAGAAAAAAGAAAAAAGAAAAAAAAAAAATATATATATATATATATATATATATAAGCTTATGTGGCTTTTTTTTGCCACTAAAGTGTTGACATGGCCACTTAAACTTAGACACATCATCATCTAATTCAATTTTTTAATATTAAATATGCAAATTGTACAAACCATTTGCCACATAAGCATTCTCCGTTAGTGAGTTAACGGTAAAGACCAAATTAACTGTAAATTTAAAATAGTAGGGACCAAATTGAACGATACTAAAATATAAGGACCAAATTGATTATGGTGCCAAAATGTAAGGACCAAAATGGTGTTTTCGCCTAATTTTTATTAATTTAATTATATTTATATAAATATATAAATAAATAAATGGGGTCGTCATTAATTATGAAACAATTTTATAAAACAAAATTAGAGTTTTATTTAATTCAAGCCAATGATTAATAGTTTTATTTTGACAAAACCAAATTGATATGCATACAAAAAGGTTTTTCCTACCTATCAGGAAGCCATAAAATCCAATGGTAAAAAATTTTGAAAATGATATGCTAAATAGATCCAAGTAAGAGTTTATTTCTGACACCATATAACAAAAATTAAAATTAAAAAAAAAAAGATTTTAGTGGGATCCAAATCCAATAAAAAAAATTAATTTTGAATATTTTATTTGTGGCCAGTAGGTTTTCAATTTTTTTTTAGTCCTAGTAAAAAAATTAATTTTTTTTTTCAATTTGCTAAAAACATATGGATGAGGGTCAATTTTTTTTTTTTTTTAGATTAGACAAGCAAGAAGGTCAATTTTGATCTAAGAGAACTGTTAAATATAAGTAGACCACTATTTTTTTTTTCACTTGGACTAAAAAAAAATTACCTCAAATTAGCTGTGCCATCCATGATCCAACTTGTGTAATACTTTCTCAAAAAAAAAAAAAAAAAAAAAAAAAACTTGGGTAATTGACTATTTATACCTTTTTTTTTTCTTTAAAACATTCAACAAGAATTTGATGGTGGCAAAAATAGCCAAACACCATATTTTAGTAAAATTTGTGGCAAATTAGTACTATTTCGAAAATATTCAGCAATATACCATTTTTTTTAGTACTTGAGTTTTCCAAAAACGAGTTTTAAATGGTACTCGAGTTTTTAGTACTTGAGTACCTTTTTTTTTTTCCCTACTTTTTGTTTCGTAGTAGAAGACTGCTGAAACTTCTGACTGCAACATAAAGAAAGAGAAAAGATAAAAGAGTTTTTAATAATTCTAATAGTGACTTTGAAAAGTCAGTTGTCTTGTGGGAGTGGGATATCGATGGACAAAAAGCGAAAAGTAGAAACAAAAAGTAAAATCAATCTTTGAAAAGTCAGTTGTCCAGACACTTGCTTGGAAGTTTCAGCAGTCTTCTGCTACGAAAAAAAAAAAAAAAAAAAAAAAAAAAAAAAAAAAAAAAGGTACTTGAGTACTAAAAACTCGAGTATTATTTAAAACTCGTTTTTGGAAAACTCGAGTATTAAAAAAGTGATAAATTGTTAAATATTTCTATAACAGTAGTTCTCTATTTTTGCCATTTGATGGTGGGGATCGTATTTTAATTCTTGTAGTTCCTGCTCCAACGAATATTTGAGGGGATGAAAAGACCGGTGTTCTCAAAAATCAAAATAACGTACATGATATTCAGCAAAAATAAAAATAAAAATAACGTACATGACATAATTAAGATGGTAATAACTAGTGGTGAACAAAATAAATACATGATGGCTAAATAGGATGTGAAAGTAAATGATAATGAAAGTCTTTACCTTTCAAAGCACGTCCATGGGAGGTCCTAAAGTCTAGAAATGAAAGCCCTTGCCCCATAGCAAGGGCTTTCATTTCTATTTATGCTTGTGAATAGAATTGGGGCGCAGAATTGTATTCATACTCTATTTATGCTCGTGAATTGTGATAAGATTGGGGACCAAACTCCTTTTTTTCTTATCATTTTCATTTCAAGAATTTTAAACTCTCTCTCTCTCTCTTCGTCGTCAATGACTAGATCAAACCAACAAATCAAGGATGAGGACTTGACTTACTCTCACCTCTCATAGTCGCAAAGCAATACTTCGAAGTTCGAACTCAATCTACTATTGCAACAACTCCTCCTCATTGACATTATGTCTAGCCAACGTTTCCTTAACGCTTTTACGTGGTTTTACTATCTTATAAGATTGTGGATCTTGATGAGGATTCAATGTTGTCACGTGGTTGTTAGAAGACTCAAAACCACAATCTCACTGGGTCATATATTTGTTTTTTTAAGGAAGAACAAACAAGAAAACTAAGAAATAAATTAAAAAAATATATATATATATATATATATATATATTGCATTATAATTTTTAGATTACATGAAACTAAAATAAAAATAGAAAATTACAACACTCTTTCTCCTGGTCACAAACCAAGAAAAATTATAATGGCTTTTCCAGTTCGATTCTAAAAATGTAAAAATTACATGGAAAAAGCTTGATTTTGATTTTTGACCAATTAATATAAGAATGAAAGTTAGGTTACAAAATGAGAAGATTTTAGATATCTATCTTGCCAGACCTAAAGGGTCTTCCAAAATTTTAATAGCATTTCATATCTTGATTGTGTTGGTCTTTTACAAATTTAATGGCATTTCATATTATGAATTTATGATTATGTTGGTATTCGAAATTTTAATGACATTTCATTCATAATTTTTCAAAAGACAATCATTATCTATTATTTGAAAAATTATGAGCCATTATTTAATTATTTATCATCCAAATAAATAAATACTTGCCGCAAAACTCGACCGAATTTGATTCCTGTGGTGGGCTTTTTCTTTTTGCACAGTATTGGGCTGATTGCTTCCTGCCGTGCTAAGCCCAAAGTATTCTGAATCAGGGAGTTGGGACCGGTCCAATTACAATCCACCTTGGTTCAGCTTGTGCGCAAGCCACACCTTGTCCTGCAGCAACTTAGATTACGTGCCTACAGCAGGCAGAGCTATTTAAAACGATTACGACAGGTAGATATAACAAAGATGATAAAAAGATCGATTCACTTATAAATTGCAGAAAAAATACATATTCTAGTAGAATGACAACTAAAAGAGAACGCTGGGAGTAAGCTTATTAAAACTAAAAATGAATATTAGTCTGCCGAGCGTGTTTCGGGATCTAAGCCAAGAAGGATCAAAATGTTTCCTCAATGTGAGTAATCTCCTAAGGAAGAGATTAATTGCTTTGAGGGAACGGGCCTAAATGACTTGTACCCAAAAAGGTCCTCCTACCATTGGTCGAGAACATCGGTTTGAGAGGGAGAGAGGGAATGATCCTATTTGGTGCATGCCTGCCGTTTTCTATTCTCTCTGTTCTTTCTTTTCTTTTTTGCTTTCTAATTCTTTCTTCGTTTGGTTTTCTCTTTCTTTCTCTTCTTTTTTTTTTTTTTTTTTGGTTAGTGTGACTCTCTCTTAGGCCAATCTTGCCTCCTCCTCAATGCATGCACAGTGGGTATTCTTATATAGTGTCTGCCGCTGCTGGCTTTCATCATTTTAGCCTTTAACAGTTTTTGTCTGGTATGTGTGTCCTTGCCGACCATTACTGATTGGTCAGGTGCTAAGCTAGTGCCACTTGCATGCGCTAGCCGTGCCACCCCACATCACTAGACGAAGATAGATTATTTTGTTTGTTTGCTTGCCGTGACATGCTTGCCTGCCACAGCGTAAGTGCTTTCTCTCTCTTCGTCCCTTATGGCATGCACCTAGTAGTTCCAACTCAGCCTTGTCTCTTTTGGGCAGTATGTCATCCCAGCAGGACATTTCCTCTAAAAAAGCCTAAGCAAGAACCCAAAAAAATAGGATTTCCCCTCTCCCTACCGCCAGACCATACCCTCTTACCTCTGACCCATAACCCACCCTTTCCTGTATTGGCTTGGTACAGGCTGGTGGTGTCTGGCCTTGCGCATGCCTTACTTCCATGTTCGTCCAAAATCTGCCTGCTGCTGACGCGTTCGCCGTGATCTGAAGGTCCCTCTGTCCATTCTGCCGTTCGTTCCTATCTTCTCATGGCATGGGCTGTTTCTCCTAACTTTGCTTTTTTTGTGTTTTTCTTTTCTGGGACTGGGCTTTGCTATTTATTTCTTGCCGTACCACACCACTATTCCTGCCCCAATGTTATTTGGCCCAATAACGCTGGGCTCTTTTGGGTTTGCTGATTATTTCTTTTCTGATGGCCCAATAAATCCATTGGGCTTTTTCATCGTATCATTTGTGGGCTCACTGTCCTGTCTGCTTCCTTTTAGGCGACCTTAGCCCATTTACTTTCTTGGGGCGTCTTTGGCCCTTGCGAATTCCGTGCTTCCCATAGGCTTTTACCATTCATCGGGCTTCCTCAGCTCAACTACTCCATACTTCATTCATGGGGCTAATAGATCCTCTATTGTTCCTTACTTTCTTTATTTACACTACCTTGGGCCTGCCGTGGCAGGCATAGCCCATTCTCACTTTTTTTTCTACATCCATTCTGCCCATGAGTTTGCTATTTCTTTCTTTCTGGGCCTTTGAGGCCCATTTGCTTTCTCAAGATCTATTTGTTTGCTTACGGACCTATAACTCATTGTTCCTGCCGCTTAGGCTTAATGACCTTTCTATCCTCTTTCTAACTCTTTTCTGCCTATATTTATGGGTTTTTTTTTTTTTTTTCTGGGCTCTTAAAAAAAAATAAGCCTCAACATTTAGCCCCCTAAACATATGAAGCGTGCCTATGGTTCATATGTGAACAAAAGACTTCTTTGCCCTTTGTGTCTTTCCTTCTTCTTTTCCTTCGCGGGCCTTTTCGAACAGTGGTCCCCAACCTATACATACGTTCATATATGCGCATATATATTTTATTTTCTTTCTGCCGTGAACAGTGCTATCTCTTCGAATTCTCCAATATAGCAGTTATTTTGACACACAACCACCGCTTCATTAATTTCATCCCTCTTCTAATGGCTGACCCATCGCATCCCCTCACGCTGGTACTAATGACACTAATATTTAAGGACAAATCCCTTCATAATCCTTCCACAAACGCCTTTTCTTCCTCCTTCACAAACACTCTCCTCGTTTCCCTTTCTCCACAGTTTTCTTCTTCTAAGATACTCCCATCCATTTTACTCCGATCAAAACCTCGTACCATGACACCGGCGAAAGGCCAAGGCTTCTCCCGCCGTAAGGGAAAAGTGGTTGTCTTTGATCCTCCCGTCACTTGCAATGTAGGCGAGGAGGTTGTATCTTCCTAATCAGACCACTCCGACGAGGAAGAAATGCAGCTCACCCCGGATAGTAAGTGTGCTCCCCTTATTGATCCTTGGTATGACACCCATCCCCACTTCCCAAAAGTTCCTGGTGACTATACACCACTGTCGTCGGGCCGTGTGTGGCTTGCTTTTTGCCCGATCTCATCATTCGACAAGGCATTTCACTCCCCGTGCCCATTCACTTTGAATTTGGGTCAGGCATCGCTTTGGGTTGGAGGGATTGGGTGGATAAAGAGCTATCAAACGCGAGTTTCATGGGTTTGCTTCAGCAGGCCGGCGTACTGAAAGCCATCGTTTCATCCCGTTGTTTATCCAATTTTAGGGACCTCTTCAACCTTCGTCACTTAGTCCGTAGATGGTGCACCACCACTCACACTTTCTTCTTCTCCTGCGATGAGGTCACCATAACCTTGGAAGATGTAGCCAATCAGTTGCTCTTTCCCATCCTTCGAGACATCGATCCTAGCGCCTTGGAACTTTCTCTAGAACAGGAGGCCGTTGAGGTCTAACTGAAGAGGAAGATGAGTGGTAATGCAAAGTTGTCATTTTGGGTCAGCTTTACCTCCAAGATTTCCACCGTTGCTAGTCGTACGGCTTTTATTACCTTCTGGTTATGTAAGTTCATCTTCGCCTCCCATCCCCACTATGTCGTCAAGCCTTTAGGCTCCTGCCACATAGTCACTTCCTCTGTTCACAGCACTATTCTGTAGCACTTGTTATATGAGCGTTGTGCCAAGCACTTGGCAAAATGCAGGCCCGTCCATTTTGCTAAAGAAAAGTATCAGTCTTGTCCGCGAGTTATTACCGATTTCTGTGCTAGATTCAAGTTTGACTTCCCGTGAGCTTTCCATTGGGCCGGTTTAAAGCCCATTGATCATTCTGTTATTGAATTCTTTGATAAAGGAGTCGGGTTCTCCTGGAGGGCTTACAGGAATTTGGGTACGGGTTATACGTGTATTGACTCTGTTATAGGCCTATTTGCTGATACCACTGGCACCACCACTCCCTTGACTGATTTTGATGAGACGGGAATTACTTATTTGGCAGCCACCAATGCTGGGTGGTTGCCCTATCTAGCCGACAAAGGCCTTAAGTTCGTGCATTATCCTACCAACCGGGTAAGAAGACAATTTGGGTTAGATCAAGACATTCCTGATAATCTCTCTTTTCTCATGGAGTCTCCTACATTTGTCTGGCCGTTCCTAAGACATACCGCCTTTGGATTCTAGAGCCAGCGTTTTACTACAGTTACCATTCCAGGTTCATTGAGAGAGGGCATTTGCACTCCTGCCATACACGGATATTGGTAGGCTGTGATGACTTCGTTCGAACAAGAATTGGTGGCTAGTCATAGTTTCTCCCTTATTCCTCCTGATGGACTTAGTGCAGTTATTTCGGCTAATCCTCGGTTGCTTTTGCCCTCCAAGTCTGTGTTAGCCTATGCCAGGAAACAGAATCGGTCTGCCATCTTTGAGTGGGATGAGGAGAAAAGAGGTTGGTAGTGGCACGCAAGTGATTATCCTCTAGATTGGGAGAAGGAAGTGAAAGTGACGAACATTCCAGTACCTAAGAAGGGTTCTGCCAGACCCAAGTATGCCAAAAAAGACGGTGATTCTTCTGAAGCTTCTAAGTTTACTGTTTCGCAGCTACCCACTGGCGCCCCTCTTTCCAGTAGGACGCGAGGCAGTATGAGGAAGTATGTCCCTCCCTATGCGTCCACTACCACTGAGCCGTGAGTATGTTGCATTTAACTTTGCCTTCCATTTTTCGTCTTTGCTTTTTGCGAATAGCTCTTTTATACTTTGTTGATTCCTCTCTTTGTCTCTGTCTTCTGTTTCTCTTTGCAGTCTAAGCACAAGGAAGATAAATCTGCTACTCACCCTATACCGCTCGACGAACTTGAATCCGAAGTATGTCTCTTACCTTTCTTTCCCTTTCTTTTGCCTATATTTCTTCTGCCATGCACCGTTGTTTGTTTGTCTTTGTTTCAGCATCATTACTAGTTATGGACTCCTTTGTTTTCCGTTTTCACTTTTTTTTTTTTTTTTTCAGGACGAATTCGAGCCTCTCTCTGTATACCGTCCCACAACTGAGGAACTTTCTGCTTCCATGGGCACACCCATGGGAGGTTTCTTTGGCTGGGCTGGTGTAGTACTTGCAACGTCCGTTCCTGCTGCCGTTGCACCGGAAATCCCTGCTAAGGTCCCCATCCCTCCTACTGAGCCGGTATCCATAGGTGAGAGTACTCATATGGAAAAGGTTGGGGCAACTGTTCCTACTCCTACCGAGATGCTTACTCCCCATAAGGGAGTCATTCCCTCTGCCATTTCTCAGGCCAAGATTGCTTCTCCCGTTACACCCCTTGTTATCTCTATCAGTGATCCTTTCATAACTCTTTCTCAAGCGGTGAAGGATGATTCCTCCTTAGTAGTTACTCCCTCTTCCATCCCAAGCTCCGCTACACAGGGGCCTGATGCAAACTTGTCCTCTGAAGGCTCCGAGAATGTCCTCGAGGATTCTGATGATGAACCTACCGTAAAAAAGAGGAATTCTGTTTCTAAGGAGGAGGAGGAAGGTGCTGAGCGCGCGGGCAAACCCATGGGTATGTATCTCCTTATCTTGTTAAGTCCCTTCTCCTCTCCTTCCTTTTTGTTTTGTTTTGTTTTTTTTTTTTTTTTTGTTAGTTCCTTTTCATGCACATGTATCTATTCTTCTGTCACCCTTTGGTTTTGTGTGTTTATTTTATTATTTTTTTTTGTGTGCAGAAACCTCTAAGGAGCCAGGAGTTGCAGCAGATACAGATATGCCCACGGCCACTCCTCCTGCTGCACCCGTAGCACCCATTCCTGTTATCTTCTCAGTCCCTACTTTCATAGGTTCTGGTTTGCTTCTTTCCACCGTTTCTCCCTTTTTTTTTTTCTTTTTTTTTCATCCATGAGTTCACTCATTTTGGCTCGTGGCTCCTTATATCTCTTTTTTTTTTTTTTTTTAATTTCTTCTTAGCAAGTCCACTTCCTACCACCCCTTCCCAGTTTAAGTTGGGCAGCAGTTCTACCGCCGTTATAGACCCTGTGAGTGAGGCTGTATCCTTCTTTACTCGTTTTGATTAGCTTGAGGTTAATGACCTTAATCCTATAGATTTCTGAAGTTCTGGTCCTCCTTACATGGATTTTCATGGCTTCAGGGTTCTTGAGGATTGTGTTTCTCACCTGGAGGCGATCTATAGCAGCCGAGGTGACTTTATGCAAGGATTCCATCTGGGCCGTTCTGCTAGAGAGCATTTCTTGAAAATGCTTGGGGGCTTGATGAATGATATCGAGCATAACTTTGTTGACACTATCTCTTCCGAGAGGATCCTTCGGTGGAGAGCTGCAGTTCAAGAGCTTATAAGCGTAGGCTTCGCTGTGGAGTTTATTCTGAATCATCTCCGTGAGATTGCCTAGGCCCTTTTTATTAGGAGTATTCAGCCCGCTTTTGATGCCATTGACACACGGATTGAGGTTTTGAAGAAGGGGGTGGCGGACTTTGAGGCTCGCTGTGAGTGCCTTCTTTCGAGCATTGGTGAGTCGAGCCGTTTTGGTGATCAATCTCTTATTTATGGGCTTCGTTGATGACGTAGTTTCCCCTTCTCTTGTTTTACTTATTTGCTAGTTTTTGTATATCCTACCAGACTTCACTTCTTCCTTCTTTCCCCTTTTTTTTTTCTTTTTTTTTTCTTTTTTATGTTTATGAGACTGCCGTATTTTGGGCTTGTAGTTATGATACTACATTTTGCTACTACTTTCAGCTTTTGCTATGACATGGTATGCTTTTGTAATATATTTCATACATCTTTTCATTACATAAAAGCATGTTACAATCATGTCTTGTGACATAGTCACTTGAAGGGAAACAAAAGAAAGACAAAAACAAAAAAAAGTAGCTACATGGCTTCTTCCTTTAAGCATAATAACGCTTCAACCACTTCCCATTGATGGGATCATTCAAGTCTTTGCCATCCATCTAAGTCAATCGGTAATACCCAATTGAATGCGCTTCACTTACCATAAGGGACCTTTCCCATTTTACTGCAAACTTAAATGGTCCTGCCATGCCTCGTCTGACATAATCCGCTACTTTTAGCACGAGCTGCCCTTTCGCGAATACTCTCTCTTTGGTCAACCTTCCATAGCTCTTCGTCATTTTTTGTCTATATCTGCAGCTACACTCTTGGGCTTCCTCTCTCCTTTCATCAAGCACTTCCAAGTCTTCATACCTTTCTGCCGCAAAGACTTCCCTTTCTTTTTCCTTCTCCTGCATTTGCATAACCCTTAATGATGGAGCCCTTATTTCCACTGGGCACATTACTTCTGTCCCGTAAACTAGAGAAAAAGGTGAAAAACCAGTGGCCGACTTCGATGAACTTCGATAAGCCTAATGAGCGTCCAGTGGGTGCGTTGCCCATTCTCCTATGTATTTTTGACTCATTTTACTGATGATCTTTATGAGAATCTTGTTTGTTGCCTCTAGTTGCTCGTTTCCTTGAGGGTAGTAGGGCAATGAATGGTGGTGCTTAACTTGATAGAACTCCAGCATCCTTCTTACGTCGCTGTTGACAAAGGGTGTACTATTGTTACTAATGATCCTATGGTGTACTCCAAACCTCAGAATTATGTTTTCCTTGATGAAGTTTCCCAATTATGTTTTCCTTGATGAAGTTTGCCACTGCTCCTCCTGTGGCTTTGCAGAGTGGCACTGCCTCTACCTACTAGGATCCATATGTAGCCACGCGACAGTGGGTTGATTGGTCCGACTAGATCGAGCCTCCAAGTGTGAATAGGCCATGGGATGACCATGCTATGTAGGCTCTGTGGATGGGTGTGAATTAAGTTGGCCTGTATTTGACAGCTATGGCATCTTTATACAAATTTTGCCGTATCTCTCTTCATGGCAAGCCAATAGTAACCCATCTGCAGCAAGCATTTGTATAACTTCTTTTTCACCTAGTGTTCCCCACATTTGCCTGTGTGTACTTCTTTTACATATCTTTCGCTTCATCGGGGCCCAGGCATCGTAATGGGTCTCCGTCATACCCTTTCTTGATTAGGACCCTATTGTGTGGAAAGTAACGTGTTGCCAACCTTTTGAGCTTGTATCGCTCACTATGCCTTGCAGGATCCCTTCTGCTAAGTACTGAGTGAATGGTTTTCTCTAGTCCTTGCTGACGAATATAGCATAGCTCTCTTCCTTATCTGCCGTTAGTTGACAAGTCTCGCATTGGACCTGGACTTGATCCACGTCTTTTCCCATGTTCGACCAATAAAAGCCTGCCCTTTGGAGCTTGCGGTAAAGGCTGACTTCTCCGCTGGACCCGCAGGTCTTGTCATGTACCTCTATTAACTTCCTCTGTGCTTTTCTTTGCCCCACACATCTGCTCCTGAGGATCTCTGTCCCTGTCTGTTTCCCAACTCCTTAGTGGAGTCACCAATTTAAATGTGGTGGGCTTTTTTTTTTTTTTTTTGCATAGTATTGGGCTGGATTGCTTCCTGCCATGCTAAGCTCAAAGTATTCTGGATCAGGGAGCTGGGACCGGTCCAATTACAATCCACCTTGGTCTGGCTTGTGTGCGAGCCACGCCTTGTCCTGCAGCAACTTAGATTACATACCCACAGTAGGCAGAGCTATTTAAAACAATTATGGCAGGCAGATATAACAAAGATGATAAAGAGATCGATTTACATATAAATTGCAAAAAAAATACATATTCTAGTAGAACGACAACTAAAAGAGAACGCTGGGAGTAAGCATATTAAAACTAAAAATGAATATTAATCAGCCGTAGCGTGTTTCGGGATCTAAGCTAAGAAGGACCAAAACATTTCCTCAATGCAACTAATCTCCTAAGGAAGAGATTAATTGCTTTGAGGGAATGGGCCTAAATGACTTGTACCCAGAAAGGTCCTCCTACCGTTGGTTGAGAACATCAGTTTGAGACGGAGAGAGGGAAGGATCCTCTTTGGTGCATGCCTGCCGTTTTCTATTCTCTCTGTTCTTTCTTTTCTTTTTCTTTTTCTTTCTAATTCTTTCTTCCTTTGGTTTTCTCTTTCTTTCTCTTTTTTTTTTTTTTTTTTTTTTTTGTTAGTGTGACTCTCTCTTAGGCCAATCCTGCCTCCTCCTCAATGCGTGCACAGTGGGTATTCTTATATAGTGCCCACCGTTGCTGGCTTTTACCATTTTAGCCTTTAACCATTTTTTTCTGGTATGTGTGTCCTTGCCGACTATTACTGATTGGTCAAGTGCTTAGCCAGCGCCACTTGCTTGCGCTGGCCGTGCCACCCCACATCACCAGGCGAAGACAGATTATTTTGTTTGTTTTCTTGCCATGACATGCTTGCCTGCCACAGCATGAGTGTTTTCTCTCTCTTCGTCCCTCATGGCATGCACCTAGTGGTTCCAACTCAGCCTTACCTCTTTTGGGCGGTATGTTATCCCAGCAGGACATTTCCTCTAAAAGAGCCTGAGCAAGAACCCAAAAAAATAGGATTTCCCCTCTTCCCACCGCCAGACTATGCCCTCTTACTTCTGACCTATGACACATCTCTTCCTGTATTGGCTGGGTACAGGCTAGTGGTGTCTAGCCTTGCGTACCTTACTTCCATGTTCGTCCAAAATCTGCCTGCTGCTGACGCGTTTGCCATGAGCTAAAGGTCCCTTTATCCATTATGCCGTTCGTTCCTATCTTCTCATGGCGTGGGCTGTTTCTCCTGAATTTGTTTTTTTTTGTGTTTTTCTTTCCCGGGACTAGGCTTTGCTATTTATTTCTTGCCGTACCACGCCACCATTCCTGCCCCAATGTTATTTGGCCCAAAAACGCTAGGCTCTTTTGGGTTTGCTGATTATTTCTTTTCTGATGGCCCAATAAATCTATTGGGCTTTTTCATCATATCATTTGCAGGCTCACTGTACCGTTTACTTCCTTTTGGGTGGCCTTGGCCCATTTACTTTCTTAGGGCATTCTTGGCCCTTGCGAATTCCGTGCTTCCCATGGGCTTTTTCCATTTCGTCGTGCTTCTTCGGCTTAACTGCTCCATACTTCATTCATGGGGCTAATAGATCCTCCATTGTTCCTTACTTTCTTTATTTACACTACCTTGGGCCTGCCGTGGCAGGCATAGCCCATTCTCACTTTTTTTTTATACACCCATTCTGCCCATAGGTTTGCTATTTTTCTCTTTCTGGGCCTTTGAGGCCCATTTGCTTTCTCAAGATCCATTTGTTTGCCTTATGAACCTATAACCCATTGTTCCTACTGCTTGGGCCTAATGACCTTTCTATCCTCTTTCTAACTCTTTTCTGCTTATGCTGATGGGTTTTTTTTTTTTTTTTTTTTTTTTTTTTTTTTTTTGGGCTCTCAAAAAAAATGAGCCTCAACAATTCCATAACAAAGTTTATTAAAAAAAAAAATGAGGGGCAATATTCTTTTTTTTTTTTTTCTTTGGAGGTGCAAGATGTGGGTCAATGTTGTATCCAGGTAATGCTAGAGCCTCCATAAAGCCCAAATCGACTAATCTACCCTGGGCTCTCATGGTATCCAAGTTACTGAATGGGTATAAGACCTAGAGACACGTGCAGCTCTCTTATTGGGTGAGCTTGGGATAATTTTAAGCCCGTCTGAGAGAGTCTCACTTTCGCTAACCCAAAAAAAAAAAAAAAAAAACGTTCTATTGTTGAGCACTATTGAGCTTCAACCACTTTGGTGGCAATGAAGGATATTAAGGGCCTGAGTTTGAAATGAAATGAGCAATGCGACATTAGCTATCATTAGTAGTCACTCTCATTAAGCTTTCATGCCCCAAAATTTTTCCTATTGTCCATCAATGACACAGTTATTTCTCTCTCATTGTAAAGCAATCTCTAACCAATTTTCCCGCTTTCTTTTTCTATCTAACTAATTGGACTGGGTTTCAAAATGTCAACAATTGGTGGTCGAATTATTGTGATTAAAAACTTGACTATGATGTTGTGACGCAGGGCTGGCTCAACAACTATGAGGACTTTAGGCGAAAATTTTAAGTAGACTTTTTTTTTGTTTATATTTACATATTAATCAAATAATATATATTAATTTTTTTTTAATTTAAAATCTATTTTCATATCCGGATAAATTATTGAATTATTGAATTTTTAGCCTGTACTCCTATGGCTAAGTGTAAAAGCAAAAAATGTGTCCTATCATAGCAGAAAAGGGTCCAATTAAGAGGGGGGCAAAACTTTGTACCAATGTTTTGTATTAATATTTTCCCAGCCTATCCTATGACTATAAACCAAGGCCAGCTTATGCAGTAAAACAAATAAACGTGTCTCACTCCCATCAATGGCTTGTGCAGTGAAATAAGAGAGGGGCAGAAAGGTCCTATCATAGTAAAAACGTGTCCCATCAATCAATTGTACTGTGAAATAAACTGAAAATATATATAATTTAATGCATTTTACTTTTCTGTATTTTAGGATACAATGAAACTTTTTTAATGCATTTTATTGACTAATAAAAATGCTTAGAAGTTTTTCTAATTAAAATATATAAATAAATATATTATATATATAATTTTAAGTAAATGCCTCTTTTATTTGAGAGACTTAGGCGATTGTATCAATGACATCTCCTATTGAGCTGACCGTGTTGTGACGCTACATATATACCATGTGCTTTGAAGTCAAATGAAAGTGAAGCCATTCCATTTTCCAGATTGATATATGCAAAAAAATTGGTTATATGTAAGGTTTCATTACCTTCTTAACTAGTCAAATATGAAATGGGAAAGATACATTATAGGTATATGATTTGGTTTTTGATTTTAATAAGCAACGAGAAAATTGACATGTTGAAAAATAAAATAAAATCGTTAAGAATGCGAATAGTGATCATACACGTATGCCGTGGATTTAAAAATGCCGATTTTGTTAGGTTAGAAAATATCTTCACGAATTAATCAAGTAAATTCATTTTTTTAGTACATGTACGCGTACGTCTCCATTAATTGTTTTGGTGGCACTAGCAATGCTTTCAAATTGAGAATAAAATAATGAAAAGTGATGATGTCCAAAATATTGTCAGTAAGCCACAAAGTTTTCACGTGCTCGAAACAACTTGCACAACACAAAACAGGAAGACATTAAGGGAGTACCGGTGTGGTACCGGCTAAGGACCCTCCGAAGGTTAAGTCAGAGAATGTTCATAACCCTAGAGTGTTAGAGATGGGGAAGTTATGTGTACCTTGATTTGTGAGAGCCTTTGGATTTTTATAGTAGTGTAGAACCTACCTTCTTTTCTTGCGTAGGAAGTCTTTTCCTTGTAGGATTGTTATTAATGAGCGTATATCACGGAATCCTCCTCATGTTTGAATTCTATTTCCATTGAGATTCTACAAATTAGAGTTATGCGTGAGACGTAAGTTGTTTCCATTTATAATCCTTGGAGATTATTAAAGCAATGGATGGCACGTGGCCTTTATATCCGTCCACCTTCTGTCCGTGCACCCCTAATCTGTCCACAAATAATCCACAAGTTTGAACTATCATCACCTCTATTAAAATATACTTGTCACATCAAACTTTACCCTTTTCAGCTGCCCCCTCACTTCATAGGTCCGTGACCTCTTGGAGGACGGACTCATGGAGTGACAGTTTGATTTGCCCTTTAAGAGATTGACCTAGCCTGACATGCTAGCATAGGGTCATTAATATTGAGTTATTAATATTGTAGGGCACGTGTCATCTACTTAATGGCTATTCTCTGGGAACGAAGCATCCCTTCATCTTCCGTGCCATTTCTTCTATATAAGCTCTCCTCTTTATCCCTCATTTTCCACTTTCCACAGAAATCATACAATCAAAGCGCTTCCGTCATCCTTGTCAGACGATCAATCTGTCCAGTTAGTTCATCCGTCATCTGCACCTTTTAGCTACACATCCACAACTGGTAAGCATTCTTATCCTTTTCTTAATGAACTGTTATTCATTTTTGTACCACAGTCATCCATTTTAGGTTCGTCAGTGTCTTAGCGTTTACCATCACGTGTAGGTGGCAGATGTCTAGTGCGTTAAGTAACCAATCGTTTGTCCGCGACGGGGTGGGCTACGATGAAGTGTACTTGTCAGGTCAAAAAGACCCTGACACTTCAAGTGAAAAGAGGAATTCGTCCGCCACCTCTCCTTCCTCAAGAGATGAGGACTTGGAGACGGATAGGCCAGAAAGTGACCTTAGCGACGGCCTAGATGGAGGCGTGCCCCCAATCCAATCTGTCATTAGTCCTAACGGTCTCAGGGAGTTCATAATGCTTCCTATATGGACGGTTAATGACTTCACATCCACAATCAAAGGTTCTCACTTCAAAACACTTAGAGAGAAGTACTAAACACCCGTCAACATACCCCTTCATCTACCCTTCAAGTCGGAGAAATGTTATTACGATAGGGTTGAAGGCATTAGGGTTTATGAGCAGATGCTTAAAGCAGGGCTCAGGTTTCCCCTATGTTCTCTCCACCGCCGTCTACTTCAGTACCTAGGTCTGTCCGTCACCCAGATCTCCCCAAACGCCTGGAGGGTCTTCCTCGACGTAGAAGTCTTGTACGAGGTGATGTTCGAGGGGGCACGGAGGTTGACGGTGGAAGAATTCTTTCACTATTACCATCCAGCGGAGATTGCAAAGTCTAAGGGCATGTATAGTTTTGTGCCCAGGAGCCCGTTCTTGAGGCTTGTGTGCGATACTCTAGACTCCAACAGAAATTAGAAGTCTAGGTATTTTTTCATGGAGGGTGACGAATGGATGTGTCACCCTGGTGACACCGAATACATGCCCGTCGACATAACGTGGGGCATAAAACCCCCGTCCTGTATGTATCCGTCTTGTTCCTTAATATGGTTGGTTTTTAATTTGTCGTTATATTAACCGTCTATGCTTCTTTGTGCAATTCAGGACTATCCACAAGTTTCACTTGAGGAGTTAAGCTTTTTGGAAAAAAACTTTTCAAAAGACAAAGTTGGAAGAAAGAACTTGGGCCAAACTGGTCAATCTAGATACCTTACATTGGTATTGTGACAGACCAGAACCAAAAAAAGCTGCCTGTCATTACGAGAAATAAGTTCGCGAACGTAAGTCCGTCATTCAATGCCTTCTGTTTATCATTACATACATTTACATTTTTTTTTAACATGTATGTCCATCCGTTCTTGTAGAAATGGAAGCCAGCAAAAAGAGAGCTTATATTAAGCAACAAGCTGCTTCAAAAAAAAAAAAAAAAACAAGAAGGTCAGGCTGGTGCTGGGACGGGTGCTTCCTACCCGTCTGCCCTCAAAAGGAAACCGCCACAGGAGAAGGTTGACCGTCAGCCGAAGAAACCAAAAACAGTCCCTGAGATCGTCGAGGCAAAAAAGACGGTCCCTCCTGTTGGCCACGGGAGAGGGAAAGGTCTCATGACGGGCCAAGTTCCCTCGGGTCTCTTCAGCATCGCATAGGTATTTCTACATCCATCTTCTCCTATGTTTATCTCCGTCAACATGTCCCTTTAATGATCATTTTTGCTTCCAGGAAATGTTGATGATGAAGGAGCTGATGGGGCACTGTCTGAACCACGAAATGTCCCTTGACCGTCTTAGGGCCAAGGCGAGGTCAACGGAGGAAGAGCTTGCAGAGCTCAAGACCTAGAAGGTAGTCTAGGAGAAAAAATTTGCAATGTCCAAGGAAGCGAGGGGCGAGCTCGAGAAGCAGACGGAGCTGCTGAGACGGGTCTTGGAGGATAAAGAAAAGGAAATTATTGATGCTAAGGACCGGCTCCGTCAGGCGAAGGAGGAGGTGATATTTAAGTATCGTGACTCCGACGCCCTTCTGTCAAAGCTTGGGAGCTCCTTCGCTGAGGGCTTTAACGATTGCCTTCGTCAAATTAAAGCCTCCTATCCGGACCCGGATCTATCTCACATCAATATAGACGACCAGGGTCAGAACTCCGTCCTACTTGTTCACTCCGAGAGTACAGACCAACTTTTTGGTGACGGCGCCCCCGGTGATGATCCTCATGGTGACAGCGAGTCTGCTCTTCAAGTCCAGACTGTTAAAGTTGATGCCCATCAACCAAAAGATGTTCAAGTTGAGGAGAAGGCCGAAGATCCCTCCGTCCAGTAGTTTTTATTTTGTGAAAATTTGTTAAGAACAATTTTTGTACCATTGTGAACAATTGCCCTTCGTGGGTTTTTTATTAAGTAATTACTTTCTTTATGATCCGTACACTTTTAACTTTGTTGAATTTTTGAACTTGTGCATAATTCATGATTTGATATACATCCATATTGTTGAATCCGTCCAATTTATGGACCTTATAATTATATCCATCCACAATATTTACTTGAACGGGATAGTTTTAGGATCTGTCTTATTTTATGTTGGATTCGTCTAGCCATGGCCATTATTTGGGTCCGTCACTTACATGGACCCTTGGACCATGATGATTGACAATTTTTACCCTTATAGGATGTATTCCTCCACTTGTGGACTTGATAAGTTTCACACCTATATTGGATGTATTCGTCCACTTTTGGACTTGATAATTTTTACACCCTTTTAGGATGTCTTCGTCAACTTGTGGACTTGATAATTTTCACACCCTTATAGGATGTATTCGTCCACTTGTGGACTTGATAATTTTCACACCCTTAGAGCATCACCAGCAAACGCGCTAGCTCCAATTTTTCTCCAAATAAGCCACTGTTCACACAAAAAAGCACCTCCAACAGCCTCTCTATCTCTAAATTTTTTTTTTTAGATTTGCTACAGTAGCTTTCCAGACATGGAGAGCACTGACTATAGCAATCACTATAGCATATCTGAAGAATATTTCCCCTTAAAATAATACCGGTTGAATTAAAAAAAAAAAAAAAAAAACTTTTTTCTCTTTTCCCCATTTTTATTTTTTTTTGCACTCCCTCTCTCTTGCTTCTCTTTAGAAAAAACTTTCTTTGCTTCTCATCAAAAAACAATGGTGAAAAGAGCAATATTAAAACTAATCAAATTAGAACAAAAAGAAAAAAAAGAAAAAGAGCAAAGCTGACCCATCTGAGCCTCGGTGGGAGCAGGACATGCAATCGTGCTTCTTAAATGCTCTGGAGTAGACGTAGTGCTAGAGAAGAAAAGAAAAAAGAAAAGTGAAGATTGAAGATAGAGCTCCATACAAAGTGCTAGAGAAGAAAAGGAGAAGAAAAGAAAAAAGAAAAGTGGAGATAAGAAGATAGAGCTCAGATGAATGTTCTTGAATGTTCTCTGGAATCAAGTAAAAAAAAAAATAGCCGAAGTGGAATTTTCTTGAATGAGAGCTGGAGAAAAAAAGAGAGAGAAGGAGAGCTGGAAGTGGAATGTTCTTGAATGAGGTAGAAAAAGAAAATAAAAGAGGTGGGGGGGGGGGGGGGGGATAGAGATAGGACTACGTGTGGAGGAGAAAAAAGAAAAAAAAAAAAAGAAAGAAAAAGAAAACGTATGGATGAAATGAAATGGGAGAAAGGAGAAATAATATAAAGAATAAAAAATTTTAATTGAAAAATGTTACCGTAATATTTTCACAATAAATTTTAAGTAACAGATTGTTATTAGTTAATATTAATGAGTAAAAAAATAAATTCAGTGGTGGGTTTAAATTAGAACTAGTAACAACTTTTAACATAAATTTTGTTGTGAAAGTATAGTGAAAAATGTTGTGGACGTAATACTTCTCATTAAAAAATATAATTGTTTGGAATTAATATAAGAAGAATAAATGATGATAAAAAAAGAATAAAGAATAAATGAAGAAATTATATTTAAATGAGATAGAGAATGGGATAAAGAATCTGTTGGAAAGTGTATTTGAAAAAGTGGGTAGCTAAAAGGTAAAAGTCACTGTTCATTCTCCAAACAGTACAAAAATTTGGAAAGTCTGCTGGTGATGCTCTTATAGGATGTATTCGTCCACTTCTGGACTTTATAATTTTTACACCCTTATAGGATGTATTTGTCCTCTTGTGGACTTGATAATTTTCACACCCTTATAGGATGTGTTCGTCCACTTGTGGACTTAATAATTTTCACACCCTTATTGGATGTATTTATCCACTTTTGGACTTTATAATTTTTACACCCTTATAGGATGTATTCGTCCTCTTGTATGGACTTTGTAGATGAGTAGCCCAACAAAAGTAGAAAAAGTACACAAGTTATATATCTGAATAAACTCTTATCATAGAAAGATTATTCTTTAAAAGGATTTGAAAATTGCCCTTTTGGCTTAAAAAGTATTGTAGCAAAATCTAAAAGAAATAAACTTAAAATGAATGTTGAATTTAAACTAGGGAATAAGTAAGTTAAAGAGCGTTGCTTTATATCTGCTGCCATCTACTGGTAGTATTTTTTGAGATGCTTGATGTTCCATGGATGGTGCAACTTCCGTCCGTCCAAAGTCTCCAGGTGGTAGGTGCATTTTCTTACCCATAAAGTGATTCTATAGGGGCCTTCCTAGTTGGGCCCAAGTTTCCCTTGGGCGGGATCTCTAGTACTGCCCATCACTTTTCTTAAAACAAGGTCTCCCACTTTGAAGTCTCTGTGCCTGATCCTAGAGTTGTAGTGCTTGGCTATGAGGTCCTGGTATCATGCAAGCCTTTACTCAGCTGTCGCCCTGACCTCATCTATTAGATCGAGTTGTACGCGTATAGCCTCGTCATTCCTCCTTTCATCGTGATTGTCAATCCTGTAGCTTGTGAGTCTAACTTCAGCTGGGATAACTACTTCACTTCCGTATGCCAACCTGAATGGTGTTTCTTCCGTAGGTGTTCTGGCTGTCATCCTGTACGCCCATAGCACGCTTAGTAGTTCTTCCAGCCATATAACCTTTGCCCCCCGAGCCAAGTCTTGATTATTTTTAGCAAGGATCAGTTCGTGACTTCAACCTGTCTGTTTGCTTGAGGGTGTGCTGGGGAGAAGTAATGGTTCTTGATTCCCAGTTGTAAGCAAAAGTCTTTAAAGGAGTCGTTGTCGAACAACTTCCCGTTGTCTGAGACCAAGACTCTTGGTATACCGTATCTGCAAATGATTTTCTTCCATACGAAGTTGCACACATTCTTTTTCGTGATAGTTGCTAGGACTTCTGCTTCTACCCATTTGGTGAAATAGTCGATGCCTGCTACCAGGAACTTCAACTATCTAGCAGCTGTTGGGAAGGGACCTATGATATCCAAACCCCATTGAGCGAACAGCCATAGGGCCTTCATTGGGGTGAGTTCCTCCGTTGGTTGCCTTATGAGATTACCAAATTTCTAGCACTTGTTGCAAGCTTTGACGTACACCTAGGCGTCCTTCTACATAGTAGGCCAATAGTATCTATCTCGGATCAGCTTGTGGACTAACGACCGCGACCCTGAGTGATTTCCACAAATCCCTTCATGTACTTCTCTCATGACGTAGTCTACTTCTTCGGGACCTAGGCATCTCAAGTATGGGGGCAAGAAGCCTCTCTTGTACAAGACATCCTTTATCAGGACGAACCGTACTGCTTGGACCTTCAGCTTTTTTGCAGCTTCTTTGGTGTCTGGTACTATGCCTTCTTTGAAGTAGGAGATTGTTGGTGTGGTGTAGTTGCTCTCGGAATCTATCTCCTGCATGTCGATAGCATTGATTAATGGTGAAAGTTGAACAAAGGGAAGTACCTTGGTGGAGATGATCATGTGATCTGTTGATACGGCTTTATCAAGGCCATCGGCCTGCTCGTTTTCTCCTCTCGGGATCTGTACAATCTTGGCCAGCAAGTCATTCATTTTTTTCTTTGCCTCATCTTTTTGCCCCTACATTCGTACTCACCGTTCACTTGATTGGTGACAACCTGAGAGTCACAGTGAATAACCGCTCTCGTGGCTCCTGCTACTTTAGCGAGGTCCAGTCCTGCCACCAAAGCTTCATACTCTGCCTCATTGTTGGTCGTAGGAAAGTCGAGGCGAACTATGCATTCAATTTCGTCACCCTCCGGAGCACAAAGTACGATGCCTACTCCGCCTACCTGTTTGTTAGATGACCCATCCGTGTATATGTTCCATTGGAGACATTCTTCTACCCCCTAGTCTTCTAAGCTAGTAAACTCTGCGATGAAATCAGTGACCACCTGTCCCTTAATGGCTGTACACGGGCAGTACTGTACGTCGAATTCGCTTAACTCTATTACCCACAGTGCCATTCGCCCTGCAGCTTTAGGATTGCTCATTTCCCGCTTTAGGGGCTTATCAGTCAGGATGACTATTGTGTGGGCTTGAAAATATGGCTTAAGCTTACGAGCCGCTGTAATCAAAGCAAAGGCGAACTTTTCCATCGGTGGGTACCTTTCTTCTGCGCCACGAAGTGCCCAGTTGATGTAGTACACGGGCTTCTGCATCTTGTCTTCTTCTCGGATTAGGGCCACACTGAAGGCGGCCAGGGACACGGCCAAGTGAAGAAACAGTTCTTCTCCTGCTTTCGGAGGACTCAGTAGCGGTGGGGAAGAAAGATAGGCCTTCAAGTCATCGAACGCCTGCTGACACTCGACCGTCCATTCAAAGGATTTCTTCAACATGCGAAAGAAGGATAGGCACTTATCTGTTACTTTTATTACAAACCTATTTGGTGCAACAATCTTGCCATTGAGGCTCTGCACTTCTTTCACATTCTTCGGGGGTGCCATCTCTAATATGGCATGGATTTTATCTAGGTTGGCCTTGATACCTCTTTGGGACACCATGAACCTTAGGAACATTTCTGCCGTCACCTCGAATGCACATTTGCTCGGGTTGAGTTTCATGTTGTAAGAACAAAGGGTATTGAAAGTCTCCTTGAGATCCTCCAAATGATCGTCCTCCTTTTGGCTCTTTACTAGCATATCGTCTACGTATACTTGGACATTTCTCCCAATCTAATGTGCAAATATCTTATTCATGAGCCTCTGATATGTTGCGCCCGCATTCTTAAGGCCGAACGGCATCACTTTGTAACAGAAGAGGCCTTGGCTGGTAATGAACGAAGTCTTATCCTGGTCTTCTTCATCCATTTTTATTTGGTTATAACTTGAAAAGGCGTCCAAGAAGCTCAGCAACTGATGCCTAGCCATGGAGTCAACTAGGGTATCAATCCGTGGGAGGGGATAGCTATCCTTCGGGCAAGCTTTGTTCAGGTCTGTGAAGTCTACGTACATCCTCCACTTTCTGTTGGCCTTTTTTACCATTACCACATTCACAAGCCAATCGAGTAGTACACTTCCCTGATGAAGTTTGGCTTTTGAAGCTTGCGAACTTCTTCTGCGATAGCTTGGTCTCGTTTTTAAGCGAATACCAGCTTCTTCTAGAGGATTGGTGGGAAGGTGGGCAAGACGTTCAACTTCTGCATCACAACTGAAGGATCGATTCTTGGCATATCTTCGTGGCTCCAGGAAAACACATCTTGATTGTCCTTGAGAAACACTACGAGTGCTTGGCGAACCGTCGGCTGGCGAGAATGCCAATCTTGGTAGTTCTATCGAGTCTGGAGCTGTCAAGGGATACCTCCTCGAGTCTCTCTACGGGTTCCGCCACCGTTTGCTGTTCCTCAATACTTATTGTCTGCATATGATCGTCCATCTCCATCATTGCTACATAACATTCTCGTGCTACGACCTGATCCCCACGTACTTCTCCTACTCTGTACTCAATAGGAAACTTGATCATTAAATGGTAGGTTGAAGTTACAGCCTTTCACGAGTTAAGAGTTTGTCGTCCGATGATGGCATTATATGCAGATGAGCAATCGACCACAAGGAACGTAACATCTTTAGTGATTTGTTGAGGATAATCACCAACTGTGACAGGTAGGATAACCGCTCCGAGGGGGTTTACTTTGGTTCCTCCAAACCCAACAAATGGAGCGTTGGTTGGGATTAGCCATTCTCTATCAATCCTCGTCTGCTGGAACGCCAGGTAGTAAAGGATGTTAGCAAAGCTTCCGTTGTTGACCAGGATCCGATGCATGTTGTAGTCTCCTACCTGTATGCTAACAACAAGTGCGTCATCATACGGGTGGTGGAGGTGTCGTGCGTCATCTTCCAAGAATTCGATGATGGGGGTGTCGACCCATGCCATCTTTGGAATGAAGCCTGTTAGCTGGACGTTCTGAACCATTCTGAGGTAATTCTTTTGAGCTTTTTTGGATCCCTCCCACAATTATCCTTATGACTCCTATTACCGACCTTTGATGCTCATTCTCCCATCTGGGAGGTTGCTCTTGTGGCTAGTCCGCTCTCTCTTTATTGATGAACCTTTGCAGCTTTCCTTGTCTGATGAAAACTTTTATTTGCTATTTCAAGTCATAGCAGTCGGCTGTGTCATGACCGTGGTCTCTGTGGAAATGACAATACTAGTCCCTAGACCTTTTATTGGGGTCTCCTTTCAGCTTGCCTGGAAAAGTAAGGGTTCCTTCATCTTTGATCTGCATCAAAACTTGGTTTATCGGGGCCATCAGTGGAGTGAAGCTCGTGAATCTTCCGGCGAGAGGCTTAAAGCACCTTTCTTCTCTTTTATCTCCCGTCCTAGTTGTCTTTCACCCCCTGTCCTAGTGTTCGTCATCCTGCCTTTCCCTCTTCTTGGAAGGCTTTTCTTCTCGAGCCAATAGTGCGTCTTCTACGTTCATGTACTTAGTTACCCTGTAAAGCACATCCGATATGGTCTTTAGGTCATTCTTATATAAGGAAAATAGAAATTTACCCTTCTGTAGGTTTATGAATGCGGCTATAAGTATTTTATCATCAGCTTCATTGATTGAAGCGCCTCCTTGTTAAAACGGGCAATGTAAGACCTCAGCATCTCATCCTCCCGTCGCTTAATGCTCATCAGGCATGCAGTGGACTATTTGTACTTGTGTCCTCCGATGAAGTGTGAAGCAAATTGAGCACTTAACTCCTTAAAGGTATTGACAAAGACAACTCAAACAAAGAGTAAAGTGACAGTAAATATGAGAGAAAAGAGAACCAAGGGAACACAAAACAGTTTAGCTCTATAGAAAATAGAGAGAACTCCCCCTATGAAGAGCAACAACTCCCCCTATGAACAACAAAGTCAAAAAAAAACTTTTCTCCCCCTATAAAAATAGGAAAAACAAAACAAGTTTGGGAAAAACAGTTTTGGGGAAAATTTAGGAGGTGGGGATAAATAAAAACACACAAATCAAAAAAAAAAAGTTGAGGATACACATAAAAAAAATATTCTCCCTTTCAATAAATGCAAACTTGACACTATGTGACCCAAAAACAGTTGCATGAGTAGAGAAAATATTTGCACATTGATTATCCATCATATCTCTTAAGAAAAATATTTTCTGTAGTTCACACATCAAGAAAAATAGCATATACTAAAATGTACAAAGGACTCAAAAATTAATCAATCAATTTTTAATTCAAGTTGAGTACCCAATTTAGCAAAGTGTATGCACGTTATGTGTGAAAACAATGAGAGATATGACTGCAAAACTGCAAGATGGATACAGAAAAACAATGCAACTTATGTGAATCCTAAACATAAATAATGCATGAAAAAATTTGGTCAAAAACTCTAAAAACTGAAAAATTTTTAGTTTTGATCGATCGAGCATCGATCGAATACCAATCGAGTCAGACAGAATTAAACCAAAAATTTTAATCGCAATTTCGATCGGTCGAGAAACAGCTTCGATCGGTCGAAATTCTGGAAAACTCAAATTTTTGAAAAGCAGAGCAATTTAATGCAGTAACTCCTCAAAGCACAATATTTCATGAATGAAATGTATGAGTATGAGACTAAAAGTTTTTCAAAAACACATAAATACAACCCATATCTCTCAAAATTAAGATTTTCAATCAATTTGTCCTTAAAACTCAAATTTTGCACCAAAATCAAGAAATTGTCAATCTTGGATGGCCACAATAAAATCACACACAATAACATGTACAAAGTTTAGCAAAGAGTAACTTTGTGTAGTGTGTGCAACTAGCAAAAACTTGAGAGACATGTGAGGTGATATGTGAATAGTGAGCAATCACAATTTCTACACAATTCATCAAATACAATTGAGAGAGACTATCACCTAAAGAGTTACATCATATAACTCTCACATCTCCTAGAATAAAAGCTTGCAATCATGTAAGTTTCTTGATTTGCCTCATAATATACACACCAATTTTAATTGATTAGGAACTTATTATAGCTCAATAATGTACACACCAATTTTAACAATTTAATCCGAGGCTACACTTTATGTTCTTTTTGTCTTTATGTTCTTTTTGTGCATGTGCTACACTTTCTCGAGCATAAAATCTTACGATATGCACTAAGGTGTTCATGATTGGCTAGTAAACAGTGGTGAGATAGTTATTTATGCCTTTCTCATTAAGTTCAAGTCCGACAGACAAAGGCATGTGACTTCAAGATCAAGACAAAGTGATTAAAAACTATAAACATCTTCCCACACAACATGCACTACAAAGCTTAAACTAGTAAAGTGAAATAAAGAAGCTCATCCAAGCTAAACAAGGTACATAAACATGTTATGTAAAAATAATATGGCCAACCTTGATTATAAATCCAAGATATATAATACAAAACACATAAAAATATTTTTGGTTTAAAAAAATTTTATGACCAAAAACAAAAAGCACACATTATTCTAAATGAACAATGCAAAACTATGCATGATAGTGCTTAACTAAGCTATGGAGGGTACACAAACAAGAAATATCAATTTCTTAATTGACCCATGAGTACATGTACAAACTAGTACATACTCATACAAAATCATAAATAGCTTAGCACTTATATAACATATGCTATTCAAGTTTCTCCACAATGTCAAGCATGTTCTAAATCAAGAGAGAGATATCATAGTTCATGTAATCCTCAAGAAAAATAAAACTAGACACAAAATAAAATATTTTTGTCTTTTTGAAATTTTTCAATGTTTTTGGATTTTTTTTTAATAAAAAAAAACAACCTAAAAAACAAAACAACCAAAAACAAAAACAAAATATGTCCACAAATAATTGAAAGAATTAAATCAGAGACAAGTCAACAACACTCACCTTAGAGAATCTTTTCTCACCCATATAGCACGAGTCTTCAGCTTTGTAGGTGAAAATCCATATGAAGCAGAGTGTGTTTGAGGGATTACACCAATCTTCTGAGAAAGACTGAAATCCTGCAAATTCCTTTCACAAGCCAACAAGCTTAAATTTTTCAAAAGCATATGAAACAATTTGTTTGGACTTATAGCAGGAGAAATATCATCACATATCCTAGATTGAAATACAGAATTTTTAAATTTCAATTTATGACAATTAGGACGAATGTGACCAGAGACAGCACAAAAGTGACAAACAAGAACAAATTTAGGAACATCAGTATTCCTAACAGCAAATCTAGTCTCAGATTTTTGTTTTTGCCTCAACAAAGAACAGTTTGGTCTAATATGACCAACAACACCACAAAGGTGACAGGTAGGCACAAAAACAGATTTATTATACTCTCTAACAGTAGGTTTAGGCTTAAATTTAGAAATTTCAGCGTCAACATCAGAACTTTTACCTTTGTCTAACCTAGCAAAATAAGCTTTTTCTTTATTATTCCTCTTGAAAGGAGGGATATAAACCTTTTCAGTTTTAGGCTTAAGAGAAACAGAAACACTTCTGTTAACAACAGCAAGCATGGTACTAGTCAAATTTTCAATTTTAGCTTTAGATTCAGCTAACTCTTGTTCCAAGCTTTTCATCTTCTCATCTTGAGAGGAAATTTGATTTCTCAAAAATTCATTCTTTTTATTAGATTCATCTAATCTAACAATCAATTCCTTATTTTCAAGATTAGCCAATTTTAACTCTTCCTTGAATTTCTTAGCAATTCTCATAGTTTTCAATAATTCCTTACGAATAGTTTCATAGGCATCAAAAAGATCAACAGAAACAACAGTGTCCTTTTTAATCAAATCATCACAAACATGAGCAGAAAGACACTTCAAATTATCCATGATAACAGGGACCAAGGATCAACTCTTAGATCAAAAGATCTACAACAAAAGAGTTACTCGCTCTGATACCACTTGTAAGTTCGTTTAGACCCCTGTAAACTAGATTGTTTAACTTAATTAATTAACCAAGTGAATACTTAGATTTATTATTCAAATCTAAATTAAACACAAATAGTCATAAACAATAAAGCAGTGGAAAAAAATAAAAAACACATGATATGATGACCTAGGAAAACCAAACCAATAAAAAACCTGGGGAGGATTTAACCTAGCTATCCTCAAGGTAAAATAGCAAATCCACTAGAAAGAATCGAAGTTTACACAATAGCAACTTAGACCACTAACATCCTATTGCTACCTAATGTAGGAAACTTACTACCACGACCACGTGACAGCTCCGAGATCACGGACTCCTTCTTTCTTTAATCTTTGCAAAACACAAACACCCACGCTTGTGACTTTAAGATCCCACTCAAAGGTTTAGCAACATAAACTCTCCTGTTTGTGACTCCAAGACCACCCTTGAAAGTTTAGATCATCAGCACCTTTGATGACTAGAGAAGGCAGCAACTTCCACAATACCGAATCTTGAGATTCTTCAAGGAACAACACTGGTAGAAGTAATAAGAGAGGTTTTAGGAACAAAACCCTAAATACAAAAGAGGCACACTCTTCTCTCTCTAAAAAACCTTAATAAAAACGTGCTTAGGGTTTCCTTTATATAGTGGGAGAAGTAGATCTGAAACCCTAATCCTTAATGGGCTAGAACTGCTGTTTGGGCCAACTTAAAATTCTGCAAATACGACTTTCGATCGATCGAGCCTGTTTTTCGATCGGTCGAATCAGGCAAATTCTGAAATCTTCTTTCTGCAGCTTGTATGTTCTTGTGTGCTCATGATTTGTCAATTGTTCTAAACTTTTAGAACCTAACAAAGACCACTCGTTTCTTTGGTTTACATGCGTGGGAATACTGCTTCACGCGCCCCATAACTGTTATTAATGCTTCGGAACCCACAATGCATCATTAATAGCTCTAGGCGGCGTTTTGTTCCTCCCATCCAATGGTGAAATGTAGATGTAGCGGTTGACAATTCCCCTTAAATTTTGAGCGGGATAACTCTCACTCAATTCCATTTCCTATATAAGGCACCTGGGGAAATCATTTTTCCTCATTTCACAAGTCTTCAAGTTCTCGAGAGATCCCAAACACTCTAACCTTCAAGATTTTCTATGTTCTCAAGTTTCCTAAGTTCTTTTCTTAAAAAATCTTCGACTCTTTTAAAAGTTCAAGGACCAATACACGTGCTTATTCTCGTAAGTTCTTTTTTTTTTTTTTTTCTCGGCCAAGCTCCTCGGCCTTCTATTTTTTGTTTTCTTTCTTTGAAAATTTCTTTTGCATCCATTTAGTTCGCTTAGTTTGCCTAGATGGGTAGGTTCAAACATCTTGTAGACTCCTCTTCTGCCATGGAGGCTTTTAGGGCTAAGTATAATATCCCTCAAGGAGTAATCCTGAGGTATTGCCCACCAGACCAAATACACACTGATAGGGAAGTGGGTGAGGTGGTCATTCCCATAATTGCCTTCATAGAAGGAGGAATGACACTCCCTATGGGCACAGTAACCCGAGACTATCTCCTTCACCATAGGTTATGTCCCCATCAGTGCGCACCCAACCTATTTAGGGTCTTAAGGAGTGTAAATGCGCACATGTGAACTTAGGGCTCATGTGGCACAACATCATCCATTTGTACGAGTGTCATTCCCTTGCCGATGCGGGATACTACCTCAAGTCTCAGTCCAACATTGTTAGAATGATGTCATGTCTTCCTAAGTCCAATAAGGGCATGAAGGATAATTACCTGATCGCATCCGAAAAGTGGCACGATGGTCTTCACTGCCCAACCCGGGAGGGAGAACCAAGTGTGGTACCCTAGGATTAGGTCCCTCGGCATGAGATTTAGCCCTTTTAGTTTTATTACCTATCCCCCTTAACATATTGTCTTCTTTTGATGGCAAGTTTCATTGTTTTAACCCTGATGCTCTCTTCGGATGTTTTCGCAGATAAGAGGCACACTGCTTCGAGACTCAGCTTGATCAATGCTTAAGGTCTCAACAAGTTGTTGAGGTCAAAGATATTTATAAGTGCAGACGAGTAGCTTCAAGCTGTACACTTAATACTCGATTACAAGCCTCTGTCAAACATATTCCAGGATGCGGGTCAATCAATAAAAGCCGGTGACCCAAATTAGCTCGTATAGACATTTCCCTACCCGGCTTTTTGGCCCAAAGAGACCTTCCACTGGTTGAACTTCCTTTTCAATGTTCCCCTCAAGAGGTAGCTCTCCGAGGGAAGGAACAGCCTCTTCGCATTTATCCCTTGAGGCTAAGATTGACCAATTTCACTTCGAAGAAGAAGAAGGAGCACCAGTAAGGCCTGTAGAGCTCTCAAATTCTGAAGTTGAAATTGACAGATTTTCTACGGCCCACTCCCCCAGACTAGTTATTGCCCGGGTTGTCACCAGTTCCGAGGAACAGGAAGAAATGGACTTGAACCCAAGGAAGGGCCTTAAAGATCTGGTGGCTATGAGAAATAAGGGGTCATCAACCAAGGATGCCCCACAGACTCAGCTTCCTCCCAATCCTCCTCTTCCCCTTCTTCCTTCTCCCCTCAGCATGCTTCCCGATCCTAATTTGTAAAAGAAGAAAAGGAAAGGGAAAGACATGGAAGAGGGGAGATTGTCCCATCGAAGGGGTCGAAGCAGCAAAAGACTACTAAACAGGGTGCTTCTGTGGAGAGCCAAGAGGACTCCCTTGGGGCAGAGGTGCACCGACAACAGTGCACCTAGGCTCTAAGGCTGGAGTTGGATGGCATTGCCATCCCCTGGGATGCCTCAGTTAAGGAGTTCCAGAGAGGGCATTCAGCCTACATTGCTGAAGCTCTAGAGCAGCCTCTACTCCTCCCTAAAGACATAAAGGCCCTCAGGCACATAAGGTAACTTGATCTTTTCATGTCCCTGAAGAGGGACCTTGCCTTGGTGAGCTAACTGACACATCTTTGAATTAAATGCTAAATTGCATCTTCATCCTCTCCTCCTTTTTTACTAGGATCCTTTCATTATTTTCACGCAGGTTACTCAGCAAATTTTTGTTGCTGAGGAGTGGGTCCAAGAGGTCCGTAATGAAGTAAAGGCTGAGGCCACTCCCGCGCTAAGGCTGAGAAGTCTCTGGGGGCATTCAAGCATGAAAAGACGGAGTTTGCCCAGAAGCTGATCGTTGCGGAGAAGGGACGCCTAAGCAGAGAGGGGACGCGTAAGCGCCGAGGCGAGTTTGAAGAGTTTGGAGACCCAGGCCGAGGACTTGTGCTAGCAACTTTACATGACCGAGATAGAGTTGGCCACGCAGAGACAAATGGTCCTAGACTTGAAGGCTGAGTTACAGACAGCTAAAGACGTGGCTCGAACGGTCAGAGAAGCTTCTTTGGCCACGAAAGCAGCATCCTATGAACGCGGGGTGCAAGAAACAGAGTCGTGGTTGGCTAAAAAGGTAGTAGGAGTATGTACCGAGGTATGGGCTGAAGCGCTCACCCTGGTAGGAGTCCCCAAAGACTCCGAGCTATGGAGGGCTGAGAATATTTTCTTCCCAGAGGACATTTGGGAAGTTTCATCGATGCTTCCTCCCCCTGTTACTGATCCTCTTCCTCCTCCTGAGCAGCTCCCATCCATCCAAGGCCTTTCCCTGACACTGAAGTCTCAACAGGAGCTATGAAGGGTAAAGAGGTCTAGTTGCCAATCAAGACTAGTCTCCCCGAAGATGCCCTCACAATCAAGGATGTTGTTTCCGAGGCTAAGGGTGCAGCGTCTAAGTCCAAGGCTGGGGATCCCCAACTTAAGGCCGTTGATTCTTAGGAGGACCCTCACAAAACAAAGGCCTAGTTATAGGATTTTTCTCTCTCTCTTTTTTTTTTTTTTTGGTGCCGTTGTAGTATTTTATCACTATTTGTAATATATTCATCTTTTGATTAATGAAAAGACTTTACCTTTCATTCCATGAATTTTATTTTTGTAACCTTTATTCTCTTATTGGTTTTATTACTGTTCTACCCCTCAATGAGATTTGGGGATTAATAGGATTGCTAACAATAGTGGATTGTTATTACTCATGCTTTAATAAAATCTAAGAGTAGTACGTTATTTCTAATCCAAATAAATTGAACAAGTGCTAGCAATAAGGAGAGTCATCACATATCTATACTGAGAGTTGGGCTTCCTATAAGGAAAGTGGAATTTTATGGAGATGGACACTATATCTTGTAAAACATAAGTAGGGCGGACAAACTTTATCTTGCTTAATACTTGTATAAATATGCATGAGTATTAACTTACTCAAAGCCCCCAATCCGAGAAGCTAGGCACAACATAAGATCTATTTTTACACTTAGGACAATAAATGGAAAGTGCTAATTTACTCGAAGCATGTGGTCTGACGAGTTAGGCATAACTAATACTCTGTTTAACACTGAAATAGATGTTAGGGGGTATTAATTTTCCCAAAGCATGTGGTCTAAAGAACCAGGCATAGCTAAGGTTCAATTTAGTACTTAGAGCAATGATAAAAAGATATCAATTTACCCAAGGTATGTGGTCCGAGGATCCAGGCATGACTAAGATTCTGTTTCATACTTAGTGAAAATGAACTGAAGAATTAATTTATCCAAGGTATGTGGTCCAAGAGACTAGGCACGACCAAGGTTCTATTTAACACTTAGTGAAAATGAACTGAAGTATTAATTTACCCAAGGTATGTGGTCTGGGAGACCAGACATGACCAAGGTTCTATTTAACACTTAGTGAAAATCAACTGAAGTACTAATTTACCCAAAGTATATAGTCCGAGAGACCAGGCATGACCAATATTCTGTTTAACACTTAGTGAAAATGAACTGAAGTATTAATTTATCCAAGGTATGTGGTTCGAGAGACCAGACATGACCAAGGTTCTGTTTAACACTTAGTGAAAATGAACTAAAGTATTAATTTACCCAAAGTATGTGGTCCGAGAGACTAGGCATGACCAAGGTTCTGTTTAACACTTAGTGAAAATGAACTGAGCCGCAAATGTTATGTAATGTAATAAACTCAAGTGTAGCAATCAAAACTTTCATTAATAGTAGTACCTTCTTAGATTATTTACATTCTAGGGACGTAGTACAGCCCTTTCCTCCAAATCCTCCAAGTAATATGCACCTATTCCTGCCACTGATATGATACGATATGGTCCTTCCCAGTTGGACCCTAACTTTCCCCATGCTGGGTTCTTTGCAGTACCCACAACCTTCCCCAAGACCAAGTCTCCAGGCGCCAGTGGCTTTAGCTCTACGTTGGCATCATACCCTTTCTTGAGTTTATGTTGATAATAGGCCAATGGGACCATGGCATTTTCTCTTGGTTCTTCGATTAAGTCTAAACTCTTCTCCAACAGCCCATCATTGCTACTTAGAGTGAAGGAGCTCGTTCTCAGCATGTGGAATCCAGTCTCTCGTGGAATAACAGCCTCGGCCCTATAAGTCATTGAAAAGGGTGTTTCCCTAGTGGACCTACGAGGCGTAGTCCAGTATGTCCAAAGGACGTGTGACAGCTCTTCCACCCATCTTCCCTTCGCATCATCCAATCTTTTCTTAAGTTATAGGCTCATCCTGTTCATTCTCTTGTAGATAAGCCGGAGTGGAATATCTATTAGTTATTCCCAAATTGCAGCAATACCTTCTATAGGCTTTACTGTCAAATTGGACTCCATTATCTGAGGTTGGGGTATAAGGAATTCCAAATCGAGTGACAGTATTTTTCCAAACAAATTTCTTAGCATCCATATCCTTGATATTTGCTAGTAGTTCAGCTTCAACCCACTAGGTAAAATAGTCTTTGCTGACCAACAAATCCCTCTTATTCCCTACTGCCTTGGGGAAGGGACCTACAATATCCATACCCCATTGAGCAAAAGGCCATGGGCTGGACAGAGGATTAAGGACTCCTCCTAGTTGATGAATGTTTGGTGTAAATCTCCAGCATTGATAGCACTTCTTCACGAACTCTTGTGCTTCCCTTTGCATGTTCGGCCACCAATACCCTCGAGTGAGGGCCCTGTGAGATAGAGATCTGCCCCTTGTGTGGCTTCTACAAATCCCTTCATGTAATTCCTCCAAAAGTAGCTCAACTGCTTCAGGGTGTATGCACAGCAGATATGAGCTAGAGAAGGATCTCTTATACAGTTTTTAATCCACGGACAGCTAAAACCGAGGAGCCTTCCTCCATACTTTATCCGCCTCGAACTAATTTTCAAGCAAGACATCTTCCTTAAGGAACAGCACGATAGAGTCCATCCAGCTAGGACCCACACTTATTTGATGAACATGAACCGTATTTCCTCTTACTTCAGTAGGTTTATATAAGTCGTCTACATGGATCACTCTAAGCAAAATTTGTGCCGATGAGGTAGCTATTGTGGCAAGAGAGTCCGCATGTGTATTCCTATTTCTAAGGACTTGTGATAAACTAAAAGACTCAAATTTAGACCGTAAATGTCTAACCTGGCTCAGATATTCCTGCATTCTAGGATCTCTGGCTTCTAATTCTCCCTAAACTTGCCTTACCCCCAATCTTGAATCAGAAAATATTTCCACTGCTTTTACACCTATCCTCTGAACCACGGTCATCCCAACCGACAGGGCTTTATACTCAGCCTCATTATTTGTGGCCGAGAAACCTAATCTCAAGGATTTCTCAATTGTAATCTTCTCAGGGGATATCAGGACTAGCCCCACTCTTGACCGACTGTGGTTCGCTGCACCATCAACGTAGACCTTTCAGGACAAAGGTTCTTGTAGGGAGATTACGCTAACTGAATTTCCATCCATATTTCGCTTCTCTGAATTTTCTTCTATACGTTTTTAGACCCCTTAAAACTCAACTTGATTAACCTAGTTATTTAGCCAAGTAATTAACTTAGGTAGATTATGCACATCTAGGTTAACACAGATAAATCATATCATTGAATAGTGCAGAAAATAAATAACACAACGATATGATAACCCAGGAAAACCAAACTGGTAAAAAACCTAGGGAGGATTTAACCTAGCTATGCTCAAGATAAAACAAATCCACTATGAAAGAATTGAAGTTTACACAATAGTGACTTCGACCACTAACATCCTATTGCTACCTCAAGTAGGAAACTTACTACCACGACCACGTGACAGCTCCGAGTCCACGAACTACTTCTTTCTTGGATTCCCAGCAAGCACAAGCACTCCTGTTTATATATCTTTAAGCTCTTGAATCTGCAACTGAGTTGATCACCAAGCTCTCGACATCAATCTTGAGATTGAAAACCCTAAGTGTATGTGAAAGCAAACACCTTTAGATCTCACAAGAGATTCAAACACACAGCATAAAGAGCAACCCAAAAATGTGGCTAGGGTTTTCCCTTTTATACTTAGGCAAAACATAAAACCCTACACGTCAAACAGGCTTGGGCTACGTTGAAAAATTCTACAGAAAAATAATCTACATGATTTTCGATCAATCGAGTCTAATTTTTGATCAATCGAGTCAAACAGATTTACACAGTAAATCCTGCAGTACACTCGATTCCAACTTTACACTTAAACATACTTTGAGCAAGTCTAAAACAAGACTAAACATTTTGATCATGGTTTGCCAACATTAAAAATTGAAGTTCTAATACATTTAAACCTAAAGTCTTAGAACCCAACAAACTCCCCCTTTGGCAATCCATGACTAAACACAAACCAAAACAAATTGCTCAAAGTTTACAAAAAATCAGCCTATTACAATATCATTGCCCAACACAACAAATTCAACCTAATTACCATCTATTAGTTGTAAGTGTAGATAGCAGTACGACTGAATCAACCTGTATATTCCTGAAACACTCAACAAACACATAAACGCATGTGTTGAAATACAAGTAACATAAAATAACTTTTTGATTTCACATAACACAAAATAAAAACATATAATCATGAATAACCTCATAAACATAAATCAATAAGAAATGTGAAACAAGAAACATATATAAATACATTATAGCATCTCCCCCTAACATAAACAACCTAAAAAAACAAAAACAAAAACAAAAATGCATCATGAGCCAAAAATGTAGATACACAATGAAGCACCTAGATACGATCTAAAGTTCCACAGCTCCAAAACAATAAAATCTCCTCTACAAATGTACTCCCCCTTTTTGTGACGAATTGACAAAGGGCATTCAATTATCATCAAAAAGAGGTAGCGGAGGTGATCGTCTAATACTCTCCAAATCCGCTCGCAAGGCACGAAGCTCATCAAGCATGTCTATCAAAAGCTGACCATAAGCCGGCTAAACGGTCATGACAGTCTCCAACATACAACGAATGTCTGAATCATCCGAAGCAGAAGGTGGAGGAATAACAGCAGCAGTAGGATCGATAGACGCCTCAGCAAAAGTATCACCTGTAGTAGAAGGAGGAGGAGGTGCAACACTAGAAGACTCAACTCTAGGGCGTTTAGAGCTTGCTTTCATCTGAGCAACCCTCTGCCTAAGAAAGGTGGCACCTATAGGAGCGACTATATGAATAGGCTCAGACGTAGGAAAGTCCTCTAAACCCAAATGCAAAAGAATCCAATGAATAAAAACCGGAAAGAAGAGAGCATGAGCAACAGAACTACTCCTATGAACCTCAATCAAAGAACGAATGAAAAGATAAGGAAAGCTCATAGGAGCATTCTATGACAAAGGCATACAGAAATGCACATCTCTCCAAAGGAATAATGTGCAGGTGAGAGATAGGCCAGATCAAATAGCAAGAGATCCAAAAAATGAGATAGTGAGTCTTGGTCAACTCGTTAGAGGTGATCTGAGGATCAGAACCCCATTGGATAGAAGTACCAGTAATAAATGACATAATATCATCTAGGGAAGGAGACTCATTGTATGGATAAACAGGATGTTGGACCAATGGCACCCCAAGAGCATCAGCTACTACGGAAGGAGTAATGGTGAACTCTTCACCCATATCTAACTCTTGACTTGAGTGTTGGAATCATAGGTCTAGACAGAGAGGTTCGAGTAGAACTCTCTTATCAAGGTAGCCGGAGGAAGATTATCAACATCTAATAAAGGCAACAAGCCCCAATGGTCAAAGTTTCTCCTAATCCCACCATCTAACTCATCTAACAAAACCTTCCTCTCAGCCCAGACATTCCTACAAATATTCAACTTCTCATATGTTTCCTGGTGTTTCTCACTCGGAAACCTAGTACTATCAAAAGAAGGGGCAGAGGAGGAGGAGAACACTCTATGAGCTCTAGTCTTCCTAACCATGATGCTAAGAATCAAAAGAACGGACACAAAAGAGACAGAGAGAGAAAAAAAACACAAAAACCAAGGGCAGACTGCAAGTTAGCACAAAAATATATAGAAAATAACAATCTATATGATGCATGAACAATTTCAACACATGATGCATGCACCAATGCAGTGAGAATGATTTCAATTGGACTTTAAATTCACAATATTGGCTTGAGCATAGAGTTTATATAAAAAAAAATCCCAATGTTTGAAAACCCACTTTCAAAAAACCAACAAATTGACCAAATTGATTATTACACAAGATAGATAACATAAAATAATGATCAAATCAATCAGTTTAACAAGCCAATTTCATCAAATTAAGCTCAATTGAACAAAAAACCCTAAATCTATTAGTTTCAAGCCCTAGAATTTCCAATTTTTTTCAAATCATTAAATTGATCAAATCAATACACAAAGAACAGTTTTATATTGTCCCACAACAAAAAACCATTGATAAATTTCCAAAGAAAATGCTTAAATCAACAAAATCCCCAAATTTTCATAGGTTCGAAATTATCCCTAATATGCATGAAACATGGAAAAAAAAAAAAAAAAGGGAGGGACAAAAATGTCTTATCGGCCTTAGATGACAAAAACCTTGCAAAAATGACAAAAATTTGAATTGACTCCATGACCGATTGAAGAGAGAGAGAATAACTTTTGAAAATTTTGAAAAAGTGATGAACACGTGAAAAGTTAAAAGTTTTTTAAAAAAAACTCTCCATGCGATTTTCGATTGATCGAAAATTAGATTCGATCAATCGAAATTTATTTTCGATTGATCCAAAACCAATTGAGCAACAATCGAAACGGTCAGATTCAAAAACACTTGAATTGAACCCAAATTTCCCAAAAATAAGATTTTCAATCAATTTTCCTTACATTCTCAAACTTCAAACACATATTGCATTATAAACCAAGGAATTCTCAATCTTGGATGGCCACAACAAAATCACACACAATAAAATGTACAAAGTTTAGCAAAGAGTAACTCGTGTAGTGTGTGCAACTAGCAAAAGCCTAAGAAACATGTGAGGTGATATGTGAATAGTAAGCAATCACAATTTCTACAAATTCATCACATACAATTAAAGGAGACTATCACCTAAAGAGTTACATCATATAACTCTCACATCTCCTAGAATAAATGCTTGCAATCATGTAAGTTTCTTGAGTTGCCTCATAATGTACACACCAATTTTATTTGATTAGAAACTTATTAAAATAGCCAGGATAATGAACACACCAATTTTATTTGAATGTGAAGTTATTATAGCCCAATAATGTACACACCAATTTTAGCATTTAAACCGAGGCTCCACCTTAAGTTCTTTTTGTGCATGTGCTACACTTTCTCAAGCACAAAATCTTACGATATGCACTAAGGTGTTCATGATTGGCCAGTAACAGTGGTGAGATGGTTATTTATGCCTTTCTCAATAAGTTCAAGTCCGACAATCAAAGGCATGTGATTTTAAAATCAAGATCATGTGATCAAAAACTATAAACATCTGTCCACACAACATGCACTACAAAGCTCAAACTAGTAAAGTGCAATAAAATAAGCTCATCCAAGCTAAACAAGATACATAAACATGTTATGTAAAGATAAAATGGCCGACCTTGATATCAAATCCAAGAAAAATAATGCAAAACACATTTTGATTCCTTTTTCTTTTTTTTTTTTAAATAACAAAAACATCCTAGAATGAAATGCATGAATGTTATGCAATGCAAATCCTAGAAAAGCAAAGAAAACAAAAAATAACAAAGAACAAAGGTCACAAAGAATAGAGCGATGAAGTACAAGAACCATGTCAAACAGACTCAATTAGATCAAGCTTTTTGCATCCAAAACTTTTTAGATGCAACTCTTTTATTGGAGTTGTTATTGACATTTGAATTCTAAGCAACTCCAGGATTGGAATAAAGGTTTAAAGCCTTTATCAACTCACTTTGCAATTCTCTCTGTGTAGTCAGCACTCCGGAGTAGAAATCTAAGCGGGAGCTGAGTTAAGACAACAACTGTGTGTGATTGGAAATAGTGGGGAAGCTTACGTGTGGCATGTACTACTCCCAAAATAGCCTTCTCAAGTGGTAAGTATCAGACATCGGCCTCATGTAGCGACTTGCTTACATAGTAAACTGGTTTCTACACCCTGCTATCAACCCGTATCAAGACCAAGATTATCGCGTGTGAAGCCACTACAATGTAGGCAAACAAAACTTTATCTGCCTGGGGTTTGGACATCATGGGTGGTCGGGAAAAATACTCCTTTAACTACTGGAAAGCCAAGACACACTCCTCGGTCCACTCAAATCCCTTCCATTTATTCAACAACTGAAAGAAAGGCCTACACCTATCTGCTGACCGAGATATGAACCAATTTAGGGCAGCAGTCATTCCTGTTAGCTTCTAGACCTATTTGGGATTCTGAGGTGGCTGTAAATTATTGATTGCCTTAATCTAGTCAAAGTTGACTTCAATTCCACGGTGTGTGCCCATGTAGCTCAAAAACTTCCCTGATCTGACCCTAAAAGAACACTTGGAAGCATTAAGTCGTAGCTTGTGTCTCCTCAGGATTTGAAAGACAATTCTGAGGTCGTTAACATACTCAGATTCCAACTTGCTCTTGACCACTATGTCATCTATATAGACCTCAACATTTTTCCCTAATTGTGGCTCAAACATCCTGGTTATCATCCTCTGATAAGTAGCCCCTGCATTATTCAAACCAAAGAGCATCACCTTATAATAGTAATTCCCTACAAGAGTAATAAAGGCTGTTTTCTCTTGATCATCCAAGGCTAAGGGGATTTGATGATACCCTTGAAAGGCGTCCAAAAAGCTCATTCACGGATGACCTACAGTTGTGTCCACTAGTTGGTCAATCCGAGGTATGGGGAAGGGATCCTTAGGGCATGTTTTATTTAAATCAGTGAAATCTACGCATACTCGCCATTTTCCATTCTTCTTCTTCACAACTACCATATTGGCCAACCATTCAGGGTAGAATGCTTCTTTAATAGCCTCGGCCTGCTTAAGCTTCATCACTTCGTCCTTGACAGTGTTAGAATGATCTTTAGAGGAACGTCGATGTGGTCGCTTCCTGGGGGTAATAGATGGATTGACGTTTAAATGATGGCAAATGAAGCTCGAATCCACTCCCAGAGCCTCATAAGCATTCCAAACAAACACATCGACATTCTTCTTGAGAAATCCTACCAGTTCTTCCTTCTCTTGAGGCAATAGCTGAGCCCCAACTTGAAAAAACTTCTCCGGATCATCGCCTATATAAAATTTCTCTAAAATCCTCACACTTCACCTCCTCGACTGACCCGTTGGCCAATAACACCGGAGAGTTAAACTGTTATAAGCCCCCCTCAGTAAAGGCCGAGGATTCAGCTATAGGCTGATGCATAATCGTTGCCATAAGGCATTGCCTAGCCATGGACTGGTTCCCCATAAGCTTCTCAGTCCGGTCCCCTGATGGATACTTTACTTTCAAATACAAAGTTGAAGAAACAACCCCCAGGGCGTGAAGCTAGGGTTTGGCCACAATCGCCGTATAGGGAGAATATGCATCCACCACAATGAAGTCCACCTCGACCATCAAACCAGCTTGCACGGGTAGTCTGATTTGTCCTTTTGAAACAACAACCTTTCCATTAAAACCCACCAAAGGTGAATCATAAATCATCAGATCTTCTGGCTTCAAATTTAGCCCCTTGTACAAATCCAGATACATAATCTCAGCTCTGCTACCTTAGTCTACCAGTTCCCTTTTCACATCATACCCCCCAATCCTAAGGGTTATCACCAGGGCATCGTCATGTGGTTGTATGGTCCCGGCTTTGTCATCATCCAAAAAGCTCAATGCTGGTCGGATCTCTATCTTAGCCCTCTTCAGCTATTGCTCAAAATTTTCGGTAGATGGCCTAACTACCTACATCACCCTAGACGGGCAAGATCTAGTTCTCCCTGGAGCAGCAAGAATGACGTGGATAGTGGCCAGAGGAGGCCTTGAAGAAGCATTCCCCTGAGTCCCTAATCCTGCTTGGCTTCCCTGTTCGTTGGGCCTATACAGAAATTGCTTCAGTCAGCCATCTTGAACCAACTGCTCTAGATGATTCCACAAGGTTCTATAGTCTTCGGTGGTATGCCCCAGCTTCTAGTGGTATTGGTAATGAAGACTCTGATTGCGCCTCGAGGGGTCCTCGCCCATTTTGTTTGTCCATTTGAAGTATGGCTCATTTTTTATCTTCTCCAATACTTGATGCACTAGTTCTCGGAATACAATGTTAACCACTTGAGGAGCTGTAGAACTGGATTGCCCGATAAAATCCCTTCGTGATCTATTGTTGTTATAATAGTCAGATCTAAAATCCCTCCTTTCCTAAGGGATAACCTTAGCCTTTCCCTTTCCTTACAGTTGATCCTCTTCAACCCGTTTGTACTCATCAATGCGATCCATCAGCTGGCACACACTCTTCACCAGCTTCTTGGTCAAAGACTTTCTTAAATCGTCCTCGGCTGGCAGGCCGACCTTGTCCTTATGGCCACGTCGTCAAAGTACCTATCGATCTCATTGAACATTTCCTAGTATCTGCCTGAGTGCGTTTTTTGGGTCTCCCCCTCTCGCATGGACAGAGACAACAAAGAATCCAAGGGCCGAGGAACCCTACTTCACGTAATAAACTAAGAGCAAAACACCTTTGTGAGTTCCTTAAAGGAACCAATAAAACTTGCTGCCAGGCCATCGAACCACCTCATTGCCACAGGCCCCAAGGTAGATGGGAATTCCTTGCACATTAAAGCTTCATTTCTAGAGTGTACCGCCATTCTCTGATTAAAAAGGCTAACGTGCTCCACAGGATCCGTTCGACCATTATACATGGAGAACATGGGTTAGGTAAACTGTCGTGGAAGCTTCCCTCCTTCGATTTTGCGCATGAAAGGTGACCTAGAAATTTGGTTGAGTGCTCTACTCATAGCATCATTTCCTAGGCCCTTAGAAGATGAGTTTCTACTCCTGCGTTCATGATGACACTCATAATATGAGAAAGATTCGCTAGGAGGAGTTCTTAACCTGCGCCTATAACTGCCGTCCTCTTCATCATCAGAAGAAAGGTCAGAAATGAAGAGACTTCGCCTTCTCCTCTCGTGGTGCAACTTCCTCTTTAAGTGATTAATTTCCCGCTGCATGTCCCTGGTATTATCTACATGAGGGTTATGGCCCTCATCTCTAAATTGACTCCTGCCAGTATGAATTGTATGCATGCTTCCCTCACGGTCCCTCTCTCGTTCAAGATGAAGAAAGTGGTCGTGATGTTGGGAACCACCAAACTCTGCCCGATTTGGACCAGATCCTACCATGGTTGAATGCCAAACTCACTACCACACCAAAATTTTCCACAGACGGCACCAATCGTAAAGACCCAATTTAAGTTCCTAGTCCACGAGAAGGATGCACTTAGGCCCAACAAGCCCAAAACAATGAATTTGTAGAGACTGGGTTAGAAACTTGGGCTTCAGTGAGTTAAAGAATAAATATAATGGATTTAATCAAAGAAAAACGACTCAATTCGAGGGGACTAGTTCTTATATATTGGCTCACAATTTGATTACAAATTTAGTTTCAGGTTGCTACAGTAGTTCTTTCTTTATTTTTCCAATCCCTTTCTCTCAAGATCCTCCCCCCATTTTATACTTCCTTCTACTTGCATCATCACCTTCCACATGCAGTCCAAATCATCTTCTTTCACCCCTATCCCATCAGCCCTCTTAAAAAGTCTTCATTTGGTAGCTGTAAGGCTGAAAGTAACTGTTTAGATATCACTTCCTCATTAATGCGGCTAAAGAGTTAGCTGCAGAGCATTCAATGCGGTGGTATCAGCTTTCCTTTAGATATTTCTCAACTTCCACCTATCCTATATGCCCACAGGGTAGTAGAACCTTCTGGTGTATCATCCTAGATAGCAAAATACATACTTTAACCTTTGCCTTGCTTAGCCGAGGATGTTTTCCTCCTCGGACCACCTTCCTCAGTCTACACAGTCACAGTCTACTTGTGAAACTCACCACCCTGCGTTTTCTACATTATTGACCCATCCTCGGACAATTGAGCCTCCTCGGACAAGCCCAAAGTCCAATACACGTATTTGGGCCTCTGATCCCTTCAAAACCATTGTCATAGTATGAAGCTCTTTTGAGATAGTGAAAATTTTTATACCTATTTGTTGTGTGTAACCAAATAATAGTGGGTATATGAAAATTATAATTAGAAAATTATGATAATTTTTTGTCCGTTTATTGGTTTTATAAGAGGGATTTTTCAGTGTGCAAATTAAACTAATATCACCGATGTTGCTACCACTATTGCCACTATTACCATTCACCTCTTCACTACCATGCACCGAACATTATTCATGCTATCATTGTCATCACTACTAACCACCACCGCCAATAGCATGCAAATTGTAATATATAAACATGCAATGTTTTTTACCACTTGACAAAAAAAAAAAAAAAAAAGGTTAAACTTTGGAGATCCTATTTTTTATGGGTTTTCTTTCACACCCTTGTTTTGAAATTCAATGGGCAGAAATTGTGATGAGAAGCCCACCCCATCTCAACCAAGCATTGAGACAATTTATAAGCAGACAAGAGCAAAAGCAAGTCATGTTACGAAAAAAAAGGGGCTAATCTACGTGTTCATTTGTCTTGATCAAATGGATGATACATGGTTAGGTATTTCTTTGCCAAAAAGAAAAGGAAAGGCAGGGAGAGTTCTTCAAATATATAGAATGCAAAAGAGGAACATATTAGCCAAGGAGTGGAAACATCATTCTTAGAATATCTTTTTGTTTTGTTTATTCTTAAATAGTAGACCTCTTCAAGACGAAAGTAAGTGAAAATTTTATTTCTCTACCAAGAATTTAAAATAAAATAAAATAATAATAATAATAATAATACAAAAAAGAAAAGAAAAGAAGAAGAAAGTAGAAAGTGACTGTCCATATTTGGCGACGAGGATGGAGACATTTGGAGTTAGTGTAGAGTGACTGCTAAGCCGTCCTCAATTGCGAAACATATTGCTTGCAGTTCATACCACATTGCACTATAAATAAAGGAGCTCCTTTTGAAACTTTCACATGCAGTAGTTAATCAAAGTCAAGAGAGAGAGAGAGAGAGGGAGAGAGATAAAAAGAATGAGAAGGCAAGAACAACAGCAGCAAGTAAGTGATGTTGTACCATCATCATCATCATGGGGTGGAGGGAGCAACCGTATAGCAGCCCTTAATCTAGAGGGAACCCCACCCCCCAATATCACTGATAGTCCTGATCATAAACAGTTTGATCATCATGATGAGGATTCTAAGGTTTTTCTCATATAACCCTCTTCTCTTGCTTTCTTAGCTATGCATTTTCTATCTTTGAATTTCTTTATTCTATATGTTTGAATAGATTATCTTGTGATTGATGTTCCAGAAACCTGGGTGGAGAAAGTTCCTATCATATGTAGGCCCTGGATTCCTTGTCTCCTTAGCTTATCTTGACCCAGGCAATTGTGAGTCTCTTTCTGCCTCTTCCTCTGTCTCTATGTGTTGGTGTGCATGTGTGTGTATTTGACAAAGTAATATCATTTTTACCATATTGCAGTGGAAACTGATCTGCAAGTTGGAGCAAGTCATAGATTTGAGGTAAATCAAATAGAAAAAAGATGGAACTAGCTATTACATGAAAAATTATGAAGAGAGAAAGTCGGCCTTTAATAAAAGTTTAGATATATTATAGGTTTATTTTGAAACATTTCCTAAGAAATATTACTTTTACTCCTTATAGGAGTTTTAATTATATTACTTCTCTTTAAAAAGAGAGGAAATATTAAAATTTTAGATTAATATAATTTGAAATATTAATTTATTTCTTGAGTGAACTCACGCATACGAAATTTTTTTTTTTTTTTTTTTTTTTTTTGCATTTTGTTATTTTTAGTTTCAATTGCTATCAAAACTTGAACAATAATATCAAATTCTGAATGAATTGTTTCTTATATAGATTCATTTTACATGAATAATTAGTGAACTGTTTATAGATTAATATACGAAAATAAATGTATTTATCCTATTAATACATGAAAATAAATTAATACTTTGACATAAATGCAAAATTTTGTTGCAATGAAAAGTTAATGAAGATTATTTATTTTCTTTTCGAAGAAAGTGCACTTTTGACTCTTAAAGTTTGCTATTTTCAGCTACTGTGGGTGATACTTATTGGATTGATCTTTGCGCTCATAATTCAATCTCTGGCGGCAAATCTTGGTGTAAGCACTGGTAAGATGCACAGCAAACAAATTCTAGAACAAAATATAGAAGTTAATATAGTTTCTGCCTCAATTTTCTTCTTCTTCTAGTAATAATCATGATAAGTTTTTTTTTTTACGTATCGCCGCAGGCAAACACCTTTCAGAATTATGTAAGGCTGAGTACCCAAAATATGTGAAGTATTGCCTATGGTTGCTAGCAGAGGTTGCAGTCATAGCTGCTGACATACCCGAAGGTAAAACAATAAAATTGACTTACAAAGACAAATGATATCATTACCATATTATGTTGATGCATGCACTAGCCTCATCATTCTTGAATTATCCTCTCATCCATGTCTCCTTGATCATATTAAAATTAAGGAAGAATAAAAAATTTCAATTTTTTCAATTTGTGGCAGTGATTGGAACAGCCTTTGCACTAAATATATTGTTCCACATCTCAATTTGGACTGGAGTTCTTATCACTGGTTTAAGTACTCTCTTACTTCTTGGCCTACAGAGATACGGGGTAATTTATTTTATTAACTATTTAAAATTTTCTGCTCCATTAATTATTTATCAAGAAATTTAATTGGGTGTTTAATTTTTATGCTCAACTATATATCCAAGTACTTTGTGCGATATTTTTATGCCAACTATCAATTATCTACGTACGTTTTTGGCTACCCGTTAATTATTATTTTATTTTTAATTGAGTACAAAACAAAAAAAATCTACTTACCCCACCAACCCAAATAATTTTAAAAAGAAAAAAAGAAGAAAAGAAACTACCAACGTTGTGTGAAACATAGGTGTGTTTGGTTCATCTTTTTAAAACTGAACTTTTTGAAAAAGTTGAGTTTTTAAAAAGTGCAGTATGAAAAAGTGTTTTTTTCAAAAAGTTGAGTGTTTGGTAAAAACTGTTAAAAAGTGCTTTTCGAAAAAGTTGAGTGTTTGGCTAGTACTTATAAAAGTGGCAATTTGAAGGATAAATTACCAAAAAGAACAATATATATATAAGGAAGTTTATTTCATGCTTAAATCACATACTTCATAATACTTAAATCAATTTTTCTCTTTCTAAAAAAATTATTTTTTCTCATCAATATTAGTTAATAATAACCTACCACTTAAGATTTATTGTGAAAATATTGTGATAATTGATACTGATTTTAATTTAAACGTACTATTACATTTATTTTTTTCTCTTTCTAAAAAAATTATTTTTTTCTCACTAATATTAGCTAATAATAACCTACCACTTAAGATTTATTGTTAAAGTATTGTGAAAATATTATGATAATTGATACTAATTTTAATTTGAACATACTAAACAAATTATTTTTTTCTCATCAATATTAGCTAATAATAACCTACCACTTAAGATTTATTGTGAAAATATTGTGATAACATTTCTCAACATCAATTTCTTATTCTTTATTTTATTTTTTCCCTTATCTTTTTTTTTCATCCACACGTTCCTTTTCTTTCTTTTTTTCCTCTTTTTTTCTCCTCCACACCTATCCTTATCTCTGTCTTCACTTTTCTTTTTTCTTTTGTCCTCTAGCACTTCGTCTTAGAACTGGAGTTCTTCACTTTTCTTTTGGGATTTTTTTCTTTTCTTCTCTTCGTCTACTCTAGAGCATTCAGGAAGCTCTCTCACACAAACAAATTCTCTCTCATACACACATAGATCACCGGCAGAGAAGTGGAGATCAGCATTCTACATGATTTTTTTTTTTTTAATCTTTTCCCTTGCCGCGCTGCTAGAGCTCTCAAGTTCTTGTTTCTCCCTTGTCATCTTCAGATCTTCTTCATCGTTTGTTTTATTCACCTCCTCAGTATATCAATTTTCACAGAGGAGAGGAACCTGGGACTGCACCGTTGATCAAGCTTGTTTGTGAATTTGTGATCTGCTCTGGTTCTCTGGGGCTGCTGTTGCAATCTTTGATTTGTGTTGCTCACTTTCACCGTGTAAAATTGTGTTATAAGCAAAGGGATAAAATTGGGTTTTTAAGAATAACTAGTGGGCAATTTGGGATATTTGTGCAACTTCCAACGGTAACATGAAAAGCGCTTCAGCGCTTTTGTGCAATGGTGCTATTTGCTGCTTTCCCGACTTCTGTTTTTCCTTCACAAATGAAAACGCAGCTTTTAACAGAAAGCAACTTTGAAATCCTTACCAAACACACATAATTATTTTTTTGGTTTCAAAACGTGCGTTTCAGCTTCTAAAAGCTAAAACAAATGGGCACATAGTTAGGTTTTATTACATAGTTTGCAAGTAGTACAGTTTGTTTATACACAGATACAATGGGGAAGGTGGGGGGACTATTGACTCTGTCTCTAGCTTTTGGAACCCTCTTTTAACAGGAAAATGACCTAGGTCTAGTGTTTCCGTGCATTGAATTTATCGAGATATGAATCTATATCAAACGCTTGTCACATGTGACCTGTGTATATCACAATTAGTTTATTACACAAAAACACTATACCAAATTCTTATCCCTTTAAACGTTTAATCATTGATGCATAATGCCCCTCTAAAATTTTGAATCCCTTCACAGTGATATTGATTTTTAATCCTAAAGAGCATTCTCAACAAAGGTTGTAAATGCTATAAATGCTATTTTTTAGCATCTGAAACCACAAAATGCTACTCCATCAAACATCCTATATCTTAAAATTTTTGCAATCTTGCTACAGTGTGCTCTCAAAAATGAGAGCGCACTATAGCTCAAATCTTATAAAAAAAAAAAAATTTAATCGTTGTCTCATCTCTCCCTGTACTCTTCTTTCTTTTTCTCTCACCGGTGTCTTCTTCTCTCATTTCTTCTTTCCTTCTCTCACTAGTCTCACTTCTTTTCTCTTTTCTTCTTTCTTTCTCTTTTCCTCATTCACCGGCATCCACAACTGAAAACCACGGTGGTAGTGGTTCGACGAAATCGTGAAGAAGATGAGGTCGAGTTTGTGGTTTGTGGGTCTCTGCTGTTGATCGAGGTGGCTAGGTTGCGGTGGTTCGGCGAGTATGGCTGGGTTTCGACAGGTGTGGCTGGGTTTTGTGATTTGATTTTGGGTGAGAAATTTCAAAAATATGCTTTTTCTAATTTTGGGTCTGTGATTTCTAATATGGGTTTGTGATTTGTGGTGGTACCGGGTTTGATTGGTGGTTTTGATGTTGGTTTGTTAAGTTTTTTATTTGGTTTTGGGTGGTCGGAATCCTAACTTGCAGAGGTTGTAGGTGCCGCCAGTGATGGTGGCTATGGCTGTGCTGTGATGGTTTGTGGTTAGGTTTGTGTGGTGGGTTTGTGGGTGATGGGTTTGTGGTGGTTGTTGGCTGCTGGGTGACGTGGCTATTAACTGTTAGGTGTGGTGGCTGTTGGGTTTTGTTATACCAGTGGTGGTGGTGGTGAGTGGATGTGGTAGTGTCGCACCGGCGGTGTTGTGAGAAAGAGAGAGACAGAAGAGAGAGACAGAGGAGAGAGGAAAAATAAAAAATTATTGAAAAATAATAAAGAAATAATATTTAAATGAAATGGTAAAAAAAAATAAAAATTTTGATATAGATTGTATTGTAAAATGATATGTTATATGTTATAAAATTGGATTTTGAAATGATAAATGCTAAATTTTTTAAAATGGTTGATGAGAATGCTCTAATGATAGTACACCCTCTGCTATCAAGTACTACTCGTCAAAAGAATTTTCACGTTATTTGACTCGAATGAAGCATATTTATCTACCGAGTTGTGAATTAGTTATTAATAATGTATGCATTTACTGTTTGTTTGACTTTAGTTTTTACTCTTTTTTTTTTTTTCCCCCCACTTTGTGTGGAGGATTGCATCATTGTTTTGGACTTTAGTATTTTGTTTGTTTTTTTAATTTTTATTGCTTGGATAATGCCCTGTGTCTTTAGAATTTGCTGCTCCGTGATTCTTGCTGACTAAGTCAAACAAGTAAATTTGTACACTAATTGATCTGTTGAAAACGATTTCTTATTTTGTGATACGTTAGAATATATATCTTAGCATATTTCCCTTTTTCTGAGTAATTGTACTTCCTGAGCAAGAAGAATAGTGCTCTTTTCTTTCACATTCATGGTGGAGTTCGCTTATTAAATTCATGATGAGGCCTACCATAAATGTGAGAAGAGAGAACACCATTTCACTATATTCCGGGACTACCTAAAAATTTTTCTTCTTTTCCTTGTTTTTGGCAAACCAAATTTTTATAATTATGAGAAACAAATAGATGCTTAGATCACCCTGACTTCAAGCAGATATATGCATAATCTCTTACATGAGTGTTTGAAATATGTGGAACTCTCACATTGCGAGAGGGAGAATTCTGCGCACAACAACAACAACAACAACAACAACAATAAAAAATAATAATAATAATAATAATAATAATAATAATAATAATAATAATAATCAAACAAATGACATATATATTTGATGAAGTATAAAGTGAAACATTATGAATCAAAGTTGACTTAATATAATTGGGATAATTATCTTAGATAAGGCGATGAATTGTTAAAGTATACAATTTTAAATAAAAATAAAAAATATAGCTTTTTAAAAGATGAGGTTTACTTTATCATAGAAAGTAACGCATTATAATAAATTTTGATTTTGGTGTTGAGAAAGAGATTTAGATTATTTGATGTGTGGCCATATGAGAGATTAGGTGGGTAATGTTTTTTTGTTTGATTGTTTGTTTTTATAATCTTAGGTGGGTAATGTTAGCAATCTATCGTAAAGGATATTAGCATTAAAGCCTTAAAACATTACAACCCCCACCCCCCCCCCCCCCCCCAAAAAAAAAGTTTATGGTTTTCAATTAGGTTGAGTTTCTATTGGTATAATTTTTCTAGACCTTTTTTTGATGTGAGAAAAATGAGAAATGATATGTCCACAATATTTTTACAACAAATCTTAAGTGACAGGTTGTTACTGGTTGTTATTGTTGGGGCAAAAAAGTAATCTTAGTGTTAAATTCAAATTTGAATCAATAACAACTAACCAACTATGATATGTTGCGAAAATGTTGTAGACGTAGCACCTCTTGAGAAAAATAGTGCACAATCCTTTTCCTATTGTTTAAACTACTTATTATCATACAATTTTGGAAATTACTCTTTTATATATATATATATATATATATATATATATATACAAGATAGAAATTCTATTCTAGCCTAATTTAAGTGTATATATGTGTAAAGCTCCTTACTAGAGACTTGAATCCCGGCCATTCCCCCTCTCCCCCACACTCCACAAACATTTATACTTATGGAGTGACCATCGCATCAAGAGTATGCAGTAATTTTGGAAATTACTAAAGCCTAAAGATACTATTGATTTTACCATGTACAACACACAAATTGATATAGAAATAAATGTGATTGATGAGTTTTAACCACCTAATAAATGAATGCTTGATTTTTTTTTTTTTTTGTAATTAGTGATACAGAAATTTGTAAGTTCTAAGTATTAGAATTTGCAATATCCTAGCATTACTTTATAATTTTGAGCTTAAAAAAAAAAAAAAGAAAAAGAAAAAGGGATGGGGCATTTTTTTTTTTTAATGGAATAAAACCATAAAAAAATTGGGGCCTTAGGCCTAGGCCTTGAGTTGCCATTGAGTGGAATAGAATATTTTTATTTGCAAAGAGTCATGGCCTCAACCGTAGTGCTACTCCTTGGAGTTCAAAAAATTGAATTCACGTTCTTTCCCGTTTTCCACTATAGTTTTAATTTCTTGTTACAACATTTCTGGTTGGCAGGTTAAGAAGCTGGAATTGCTGATAACAATACTGGTCTTCGTAATGGCTGCATGTTTCTTTGGAGAAATGGGTTATGTAAAGCCTCCAGCGGTTGCTGTGCTGAAGGGAATGTTTATACCCAAGCTCAGTGGCCAAGGAGCCACCGGGGATACCATAGCACTTTTGGGTGCCCTTGTCATGCCGTATGTAATTTACTGCTTCATTAAACATCCTTCGTTATTTCATGACTATTTATTTTCTTCCTTCTAATCGTTAATTTGTGTTATACCATATTGTGCATTCCATTTCTTTTGATCAATAGGCACAATCTCTTTCTCCACTCGGCTCTTGTGCTATCCAGAAAAATACCAAATTCTGTCCATGGCATCAATGTAAGAATCTAGTGCTTACAAATTGCCCCTTTTAATTTTATTCAAAATTCAATTTAGTATTATAGCTTCTGATTTATTCAATTCACTCCTATAACATCCATAATTCATTTGTTTTAATTGTAGTCCATTCATTAGGATGGTTGCCAGTTACGTCACCCAAAACAATGTAATTTTGGAATTTTTTTAATTTCTAAAACGACATCATTTTTATGACATCTAACAACATTGTCTGACGGAATTAGATGGAAAGACTACATTTGAATCAAAGTACAAATTTTTTTACTAGTATGAATATTTCAGAAGTAACAAGATTGAATTGAATTTTGGAAAAATTAAAAGATGTAATTTGTAATTTATTCAAAGAACAAATTATATACTAGTGAGCTCTAGATTCCAGTAATTATTAAAATTAGTCGCAAACCCGCGCAATGCACGGGGAAAATTTTTATTTACTATAGTGAATATACTATTTCTATTTTAAGAACTCAAATGGTAAAACTAAAAGCTGTTCATTCCTAACTAATAGTTAAAAAGAAATTTTTTCTCAATAAGCATACATTAATCGATCTACCTCTCTCAAATAACAATAGCATTTAGTTTATTGTGAGAGCACAAAAATTTCTGGACAAGGAGCTAGACTACCCAAGATATACCAACTAACCACCCACATTGCTGCGATCCAAACAGTTCACCAAACTATTCAATGGATAAGAGCGATGAGCAGTGTCTACAAAGGGCATGGTTGTAGTCAACGTGAGCTAATGAATCATGCAGTCATGCTTACAAAGAATTCCTCATTAATTGAAGATAAACAATATTGAAACTTTACCCTGTGCAAGTAAAGCATAAAATATGTTCAACAATTGCAACCCTAGTTTAAGAAAATTAAGGCCAAAATATCTTAGAATCCCAAGTAACCTCATAACTACGACACTGATACAGAGTGTTGAAACCCAAGCAGGTTCTTCTATAAAGTAATTATATCTCCACAGTAACTAACCCCTATATATGCTTTGATTTCAAGCTCTTAGTAGAGTTTATCACAAAAGATATACCAACCCAAGGTGAATCATTTCTTTGAAGATTGGAACTTCTCTAGGTGGGGTTCATTAGGGAATTGAAAAGGTAATTTCAAAGAAACAAACAATAGATTGATACCTCAATGCATAAGACACTTTCTAGAAATTGTGTTGTCCTTAAAATATGCATGTTAGCATAGAATGAAGAAGACCAAACTCAGATAAATCACATCTAAGACAATGAGAATCATTATTGGAAATTTAGGAATCAATTATTTGGAACTTTGTCGGATCCAGTTAGTCATCATTTCTTCCTAATAAAATAATACAGATTTTTTGTAAAAATATATATGATTTATGACTATTAAAACGGACAATCAAATAGGGGGCCAACTTCAAAATCAGAGGTGATGACAATCTGTGCTACGAAAACCAACGTTTTTAAGTAAAAACCAACCTAAGAAATCTAGGAGTAGATATAGTGGAGAGAGCGACTTTACCACCAAATCTTAGATGTGTGCTTGGTTCATTAAAGCTACAAGGGAATCTCCTTCACCTACCAAATCATTTTGGGAACCTCGGGCCTCATAAATGGTGTGGGGTAAAATACACGAAGAGAGGAAACTACAATGATGCAAATTGCTTTGAAAAAAAAAAAAACATGCATATGGAGTTAATAGTCCAATTTTGTAAGGGATTAAAAAGACAAACCTTCAAATGTGCATTGTGTCGTTTTCTCTCCCAATGCCAAATATTCCCATCATTCATGGTCCTAAACCTGGATTTGAAATTCCTTTAAAGACATTTCAAAAAATATTTAGTCCATAAAAAGGTGTGCAAGGTTACTCATGAATTTTGATTGCTAACCCTAAAGTGAACCACCAATGTTGTAGATGATTTACAAAAAAATGCAACTTAATTTGACAAGTAGATCATTACTAAAATATTGATACCCTCTAAGGTATATTTACATTTACATTTAAATTTGTTTTATATGCACATATGCTCATTATGGATCTTTCATTATATTAAGAAAATACAAAACCATTTTTAACATTTAATGAGGAAAACCCCAAATTGAATTTATAGTTTTTATTTTTTTGCATTGGAGCATAAAACTGCTCAATTTAACTTAATGAAAATATAAATACCTTTTATTAAGCATTGTGGCTGCAAAACATAGATAAAAATTATGTGATATTTTGCACCAGTCCTATTTTTCAATAGAAAAATCTAATCTCTGAACATATTACAATCTCATCTGACGTTATATCAAAATCTGAATATTAGTCCAATGGTACTACAACATGTTAAAAAAAAAATACCAACACCCAAAATCATATAGTCCCAACAGAGAAATTTCAAATTTTACAGTTAATTTAAACTCCTGATTCGTTTTGTATCTAGTAATGGTGAAGTACTTGTTCATCAAATTGTATTGTATTGTATTGTTAGTTGTACCTATGCCCATTTGTCACCAAGCCACATCATTAGGTTCATCTAAATATCAAGTCTAGCTACCATTGGTTTTGAAATATCAATGGATATTAAATTTATAAGTTTAGTTGCATAATCCAATTTGGGTGATGGGACAACAGAGACTATATACTTTTGCAAGAAGATGCTTATTAAGAATTACGAAACAATCTACCGACCCATCTTAAAATAAAACTGCAACATATAATCATACTAAATCTGTTGAGTTTTGAATATATAATAAATAAACAATTGAAACACTCAGCTATTTTATCAAACAATTGGCGTGCATCTAACAAAAGCAAAATTTAAAAGATATAGGAAGATGTAAAGAGAGAGAAGTGGGCAGCTTTCTAGAGAAGGACTCAAGGGCAGGGGAGAAAATAAAAGAAATTAAAGAATATATATTTTTACAAAAAAGAAACCACCAAGGAAAATAATAGAGCAAGAAATTGGGATGTAGGGATACCTAGGCATGTAACATAATAGAAAGTAACCCAGTAGTAAAAAATTCAACAACCTAACAAAAATGAAACCATCCACACCACAAATGAAATAGGCAGAAACAAACGTAGAAAGGAAAAAAAAAAAAAACCATCAAGCAAAATAATAGAGCAAGAAATTGGGATGTAGGGATACCTCAACTAAACCACCAAGCTTACATCAGTATTTATATAGATGTGAGGAGAGGAAGGAAGACAGAGAAGCTGCCATTAGAATCCAAAATAGAAGCTAAAACCGTGAGAATCAAAAGGTAGGGAAGGGGAAAAAACTAAACCTAAAACGATGAATAAGTTGTAACCGTGAAAACTTAAAGAATAAGTTACAGGGACAAAGCTATTCATGGACCATGGGGGACCATGCCCCCCCCCCCCCCCTCCAATATTCCAACCAATAGCGAAATTAAACCCAACAATAACAAAACTTTAGATCTCTAGCCCTTTTTAGCCCTTCAAAAACAAGAAGAAAAAAAAATTACATGGACAAATCCTATTTCTATTAATTTTTTTATAAAAAAAAATCCCCAAATTCATACTAATTCCTCATACCAGTCGAATAGAGAATCTTGTCTCCCTCACTTCCACTGCATAGCAGTACAAGCCACACTCACACTGCCACACATCCATTTCTTGCAAATGAGACTCACCTTCAATTTTGCAATTTGAATCACGCAGGCAGAGGCCCAATTTGTTGCTCATTGGTAATTTCTCTCAAAGTCCTGTCTCTCTCTCTCTCTCTCTCTCTCTCTCTCTCTCTCTCTCTCTCTCTCTCTCTCTCTCTCTCTCTCTCTCTCTCTCTCTCTCTCTCTCAATTAACTTTCTTTGATCACTCTCTCACTTTACTATAATGATAGGCTTCAATAGTTTTAGACATTTTAGTAAAGTCAATGTTTTGTCTTTTAATTGTTGTTAGTTTACTGAGTTAAGGTGTAGTGGGTCACTAGTTGTGGGGTTGCCTTGCTTGCTTTTATTTTTATTTATTTTGGAGAACATAGTGGGGTCACCTTACAATTTATAAGATTGATAGTTTTTGGGCTAATGCTAACTAGATTTAAAATTGTTCAAAACTGGCAAATTTAATTAATCCTTAAATCTAACTTAGTTCCTAAACTAAAGAGTGTTAAACTATATTTTACCCAAGTTTGTAATATGTGTTCATATGCATTAAATATTATGGCATTCATAGGCTTACTAAATAGCCTTCTTCATATGGTTTTTTTTTTTTAATTCTTTGAATTTTTTTTTCTTTATTTTCTTATGTACTTAGAATGTATAATGAGATAATAAACATAGATTATTGTACTGCAACATAATAAGAAACAATTGTTCTGTTAATACTAAATGAATGCTAATTTGGATTCACTTTTTTTTTTTTTTTTTTTTTTGGGTTCAGCCTCCCCTCAATTAGAACCTTGACTCCATCCTTGATAAGTTGTATAAGTTGTAACAGAAGGCAAGGGAATAGCATAAGTTGTAACTGTGAAAAGCAATCAGGTTTGACAAAGGGAGTTAGTTGAAAAGGCTTTGGGTGTGGGCTTGGGCTTTATAGTGGATTTAAATGTATAAGAAGTAGACTTTAAAGTAGAGATAGGGCTGGATATAATTTTAGTTTTATTGGTATTTTATTAATTAGTAAAAACTATTTTAAAATTGAATTAAAAATTTAGAAAATAGAATGGGAATGACATGGCAACTGACGTGGCTTAATGTGAGCGTAGTAACATTAAATGCTACGCTTCAGCTTTTAGTAATAATATATAGAATATAGATTGTAGATGGTAAAACTAGTTTAATTTATTAAATTGCATAGGAGAGATAAATGCTTTCTTTATTTTCCAAAACAATTGCTTTTTGCTAATGTGTCAAAATGCTTGTGTCTGCCTTGTCGTGTTATACCACAGGATGCATGTCGATATTTCCTAATAGAGAGCGGATTCGCATTGTTTGTTGCATTTCTAATCAATGTTGCAATTGTCTCTGTATCGGGCACTGTTTGCTCAGCCAATAACATCTCAAATGAGACTGCAAATCAATGCAATGATCTTAACCTCAACTCAGCCTCTTTCCTTCTCCAGGTTAAATTGTATATATATGAAATTATTTTACATTAGAATAATGGTTAAATAATTAAATTCAACAATTTTTATTTTAATTAAATATTTTGAGACAAATGATAGTCTATCAATTTAAATGCAATTAGAATGTTTATGCACAAGGTCTAACATAATTTTTTTAAATATTTTTTTTATAATTTTATTGATTTATGTGTGTAGAATGTATTGGGTCGGTCAAGCTCAACCATGTATGCCATTGCATTGCTAGCCTCAGGGCAAAGCTCCACCATCACAGGCACTTATGCAGGGCAATTCATCATGCAGGTCTTGAAAATTAAATATATAACATGCACACGCAAACATATATGTTTATATCATGTGAAGCTACCCTAATTAATTGGGATTAAATTTTAATTAATTTAAGGATGCATGGTGTGGCTTTTTTAGGGTTTCTTGGATCTTAAGATGAAAAAATGGATTAGGAACCTAATGACAAGGTGCATTGCTATTACACCTAGTCTTATTGTTTCCATTATTGGAGGATCTAATGGTGCAGCCCGACTTATCATCATCGCATCGGTTTGTAACTTGTGAACTACGTCTTTTTTTTTTTTTTTAATAAACGTTTATACCTATATTCAAACATAGGATAGAAATTTAACGGGTTTTGCTTTGCAGATGATACTTTCATTTGAGCTTCCATTCGCTCTAATCCCCCTCCTTAAATTCAGTAGCAGTGCCACAAAGATGGGACCACACAAGAATTCAATATATGTAAGTTGTTTTTGTACTTCTTTTTTTCTACTTTTGCTTTTAAATGAGGTACAACCATTATAGTGGGCCTTGATTAAGGTGATAGGCTGAATTTATAATGCTCATAAATGCAATTCATATTGATAAGATTTAGATATAGTCTTTTTAGATTCTTTAATCTTAGACTCGTCTATTAAATTCAATCATATAACTACATATGCATTCATATGTATAAGATTTAGAAATAGTTTTTTTAGATACTTTATCTTAGATTTGTCAATTAAATTCAATCATATAACTACATTGCTCAATATAGCATAAATATAATGAATTTCTTTTAACGACAATTAAATTAAATTATATGGCTTATTGATTAATGTAGTCACATGATTGGATTTAATTGAAAAACATAATTTATAACACCTAGGTAACTATATTTTAAGTTTAAAGGTATGTTTCTAATGGTTGAATTAGAGATCTGCGGTTCAATCCCCGCCTACACCAAAAACCGATTGGTGTCTTAGTCTGATGATAAAGAGCTATTATCAGAAGTGGACGCCATAAGTTGAAAACTATCTCAAAAAAAAAAAAAGTTTAAAGGTATGAAATTAGATGGCCAAAGCAAGCAAAGCATAAAAAATAATAATAATAATAATAATAAAAACCACATTCTTGTTTCTATTACACACACAGACAGGGATGGCCATACCCATTGGGTAAGACACAGACAGGGATGGCCATACCCATTGGGTAATGGATATCCAACCCTACCCGATCCAATTATTCTGGGTAATACCTAATTCTTAATGGATAGAAGGTAATTGGGTAGGGTTTGGATATTACCCAAATATTTTGGGTAGGGTTTGAATATTACCCATTATTACCCATTTAACACGCCAAAATGGGCATTTGCCCCTTTCGCCCAAAAGATGTAGCAAAATGCCCATGTTCTGAAAATATTTAGCAAAATACCCATTTTTTGAAACTCAAATTTTAGAAAATCAATTTTAATGAAAAACTAGATTTGATGAAAATCGAGTATTATGAGAAATTTTCCATGAAACTCAAGTTTCATTTTTTTTTTTTTAAGTTTGATTTCACAAAACTCGATTTTCTAAAAATCAAGTTTAAAACAGGGGCATTTTGCTAGATAGTTTCAGAATTAGGACATTTTGCTGGAATATTTTGGTAAAAGGGGTAAATGCCCATTTTGGCCCCATTTAACTAATTAAACTAACTCAAACCCAACTCAACCAAATTATTATGGGCAAACCTCAACCCACTCAATTACCCAATAATCAAAATTACCAAATTGCCCCTAAAACTTGAAAATGACCAAAGTATTCCTAAAATCCTCTAAAATTGCCGAAATGCACCCTAAACCTAATAACTGACCGATACACTCCCGAAACCTAAAAATTACCAAAATATCCCCGAAACATAAAAAATGACCGAAACAACCCCGAAACCAAAAAAATGACCAAAATATTCCTGAAATCTAAAAAATGACTAAAATACCCCCAAAAACAAAACAAAAATTACCAAAATACCCCCTAAACCTAAAAAATGACCGAAAGACCACCAAAACCCCAAAAAAATTACCAAAATACCCCCCGAAACCTAAAAAAATACCAAAATACCCTCTAAACCTAAAAAAATGACCGAAATACCTCTGAAACCTCAAAATTACCAAAATACATTCGAAACATAAAAAATGGTTGAAACACCCCCTGAAACTTAAAAAATGACCAAAATACCCCTGAAACCTAAAAAATGACTAAAATACTCCCTGCAAACTAAAAATTACCAAATTACCCCCTAAACCTAAAAAGTGACTGAAAGACTACTGAAACCTAAAAAATGATCAAAATACCCCCGAAACCTAAAAATTACCAAAATACCCTTAAAACTTAAAAAATGACCAAAATACCACCGAAACATTAAAAATGACCGAAATACCCCCTGAAACCTGAAAATGACCAAAATACCCCCCCCCAAAAAAATGTAAAATTAACGAAATACCCTTTAAATCAAAAAAAAATAACCGAAATATCCCCGAAACCTATCAAATAACCGAAATACCCCTCTAAACCTAAAAAATGACCGAAATACTCCCAAACCCTATAAAATTACCCAAATACCCCGAAACCTATAAAATGACAAAAATGCCCCTAAAACCTATAAGATGATAAAAATATACCTAAACCTAAAAAATGACTGAAATAATCTCAAAACCTAAAAAATGACCAAAAGATCCCAAAACCTAAAAATTGACCAAAAGATCCCAAAACCTAAAAAATGACCGAAATACCCCCCACAACCTAAAAAAAAACCAAAATAACCCGAAACCTTAAAATTACCAAAATAGCCCCAAAATATAAAAATTACCGAAATACCCCTAAAACATAAAAAATGACAAAAAAATCCCCTGAAATCTAAAAAATGGCTGAAACACCCTTAGAATCTAAAAAATGACCAAAATAACCTTGAAACCTAGAAAATTACCAAAATTCCCTCAAAACCTACAAAATGACTGAAATATTCTTAGAACATTTAATTTGACGAAAATACCCTCGAAACATCCAAAATACCCCAAAATTTTATTTTGGTAATTTAAGAGGTTACAGATGTATTTTGGTCATCTTACAGGTTTAGGGGTATTTTGGTCATTTAAAGGTTTCAAGAGTATTCCAGTCATTTTAGATATTTTCAGGGGGTATTTGGTTGTTTTATAGGTTTAGGGCTATTTTGGTCAATTTATAGGTTTCGGAGTATTTTGGTAATTTTAGAGATTTGGGGTTATTTTTGGTCATTTTAAAGGTTTTGGGCGTATTTGGTCATTTTAAAGGTTTTGGGCTATTTTGGTCATTTTATAGGTTTGAGGGTATTTCAGACATTTTTTTATGTTTAGGGTGTATTTTTACTATCATATAGGTTTTTGGGTCATTTTTGTCATTTTACAGATTTTGGGAGTATTTTGGTCATTTTTTAGGTTTTGGGAGTATTTAGGTTATTTTTTAGGTTTACGGGGCATTTCGGTCAATTTTTAGGTTTAGGGGGTATTTCCGTAAGTTTTTAGGGTTTAGGGAGATTCGGTCATTTTTTAGGTTTAAGGGGTATTTCGGTTATATTTTAGGTTTCGGGGGTATTTCGGTTATTTTTTAGTTTCAGGGGGTATTTTAGTTCGTTTTTAGGTTTCCGGGGTATTTTTGTCATTTTTTAGGTTTAGGGGGTATTTTAGTGATTTTATGTTTCGGGGGTATTTCAGTCAAATTTTAGGTTTTGGGGGTATCCCAGTCATTTTTTAAGTTTTGGGGGTATTTTGGTAATTTTAAGTGATTTTTGAGCATATTTGGTGATTTTGGGGGTATTTTGGTCATTTTAGAGGTTTCATGAATTTTTTACTCATTTTAGAGATTTTTGAATATTTTGGTCATTTTAGTGGGTTTTGAGCATAATTGGTGATTTTATAGAAATCGGGTTTGGGTAGAGTATGGATATCCATGGATAAACAAACCGGATAACAATTGGGTATGGATACTAATTTAGTAAGGTAATCGGGTATCCATGGATAAATTAATTGGTTTGGGTATGGGTGTACCTTACCTATGGCCATCTCTACACACAGACAAGAAGAAAGAAAGAGTAAGGCAAAAATCCTTTTATTAACTAAGCATCGAACAATTATGCTTGTAGGTTATTGTGATCTCATGGATCCTAGGCATGGGAATCAGTGGCATCAACATCTACTACCTGAGCACAGGCTTTGTGGGTTGGCTAATTCACAACAATTTACCAAAGGTTGCAAATGTGTTCGTTGGGCTCCTAGTCTTTCCTTTAATGCTCCTCTACATCTTAGCAGTCATCTATCTTACCATCCGAAAAGACACTGTTGTAACATTTGTTGAACCTGTAAAGCATGACCAACCAGTAACCCAGAACAACATGGAACACGGGCTAGGCAATTCTTGTGAGGTGGGCGAGTTGGATCACATTCCTTACAGAGAGGATTTGGCTGATATCCCACTACCAAAGTGAAGGGTTTTTTTTTTTCTAGATCAAATGCAACAATAGCCAAGCCAAGGTATATTGTTAGTGGTAGAAAGCTCTAAGTTAAATGTGACTTGAACTTTCTTTAAGTTCATCTAAGGCTTTCCTTCTATGGAAATTGTATGTAATTTCGAACCACCTATTGTAGTTTCCATTGTTCAATTGTAAGTTTATGTTGAACCTTTTAGTTTGCCTTTAATGAAATTCGACTTTTCATAATAGCTATTTAGTCTCATGATAAATCATTGATAAACTTGAGTCTCCTTGTGATATAGGAGAATGAGGAGAGAAAATGGGAGAAATTTTAGAGATTTGATTTCAATAAGTCAGTTAACAAAATTAAAAAAGGAAATATTTGGTTTGTTAGTTGATGAAATCCCAAAACTGATCTGAATATTTAGTCTCCCAACCCTTTCCTAAAGTTGGAGCATGAATGTCAAACTTGTAATCGAGGTGACAAAATTGATCTTTGCTAAGAGGCTTGGAGCAACTACATCAGTTGATGCAAAGTTTTGCAAAATAGAAAAAATTGCTCATTTTACACATTTTGAGCAAAAATATACTCACATCAGTGTGTAAAATTGTGCATTTATGCACAATTGCTACAAGTAACCGTGCATAAATGCACGGTTACTGTAGCTATGCATATCATTATTTTATTTTATTTTTCTCCCACCTCTCTTCTTTCTCCATCTGACTTCTCTTTCTCCCTCTCCCTCTCCCTCTTCCTCTGAACCGAACAATTCCCAAAACCTAGAAAACACAAAAAAAAAAAAAAAAAAAAAAAAAACCGAGATCAATTCCCAAAAAAAAAAAAAAAAAACACCTCTCTTCTTTCAATTCCATCCCCCAATTCCCAAATCAAAACCCAGAAATCAATTTTCTCATTCAAAACACAAAACACAAAAAAATCTCTCTTCTTTTTTGCCTACTTAATTCATGTATGGAGTGCTCTCATTGAAAATCCCCAAATGCAAAGGAAAATTTTCAAGGAATTTGAGTGTTTAGACTTCTTAATAATTTCAATCTTCTTATGAAGGAAAATATACAAGAAAAAATTGAGGAGGTGGTTGGGTATTATTGAAAGGAAAGGAGAGGATTTTGAGGGATTTTTCATTTTTCCATCTCATCCCTGTGATGTGAAGCCGCTAGTTGCCAGAGGCGAAATCCTACAGGAGTAAAGCTGATTTTTTTCCACTGAAGAAGTAAGTCTCTAGAATATGGGCTTGTGCCTCTTTCGATTCAAAATTATCAAGCTTGACATTTAAAACAAACCCAACAACTCTTTCGTACCCTTTATTTGTTTAGAATGTATGACTACTCCTTTCTTTGTTTGATCAATGGGTGAAGGGAGAGCTTGATGATTTAGGTTTTGATTAGTGGCAGATGATAGTGCACGATCTGCAGTGGTTGTGCTTGATGATGGTAGATTAATTGTTGATGGTGGCTTGGGTTGTGTGTGAGAGGATTTCAAGAGAAGAGAGAAGTATGAAGGGTGAAGGAAATAATAAAAAATTGTAAAAGAATGAATATTTTATTGAATAAATGTGTAGAATAGACAAATTGATGTGGGTGTTTTGTAAAAATAGGTGTGTAAAATAGAAAAAGTAGGTTTTTTTTTTTTTTTTTTTTGCAAAATTTACAAAAAGTTTGCATCAACTGATGCAATTGCTCTTAGCGAAGAAGCCAGCAATATGAGAAGTTCATATTAATATAGCTTCAATCTTTTCATAAATAAGGTGGCAATCTGGTTCAATGTGTTCGATTTGCTAGCGAATGATGATGAGATTAACAAGAATATGGAGTACTACTTTGTTATCACAATAAAGTCTCATATGGCCATTATGGTTGACGCCAAGGTCATTGAAAAGCTATTGAAGCAAAATGAGTTCACATGTGGAGGTCATGACATAATATTCGGCTTAAGCAAAGGAGTGAGAGACACTAGTTTACATCTTGATCTTCCATGAGATGGGGCTGTTACCCAAAAAAGTCCAATGGTTGGTGACAAATTGACCAAGTAGTTGGACAAGTACCTAATCAACCAGATCTGTTTCGAACACTAATTTGATAGTATAATTTTCTTTGGGAAAAATATTTCCTATTTCAAATTTAAGCTTTCTTGGCCAATTCAGATAATTATACAATACTCACAAAGTACCATAAATGCATACTTCTCCCTCTCACAAAATTGTGGGTCCCACTAATAAAATTCATGGTGGGACCCACAATTCATGAGAGATGGGGGACTACACATTTATAGTAATCCCGGAATATACAATAATTTTCCGGTCCATTTAACCCTTTTCTGCCCTTTTCGCTTCTAGCACATAAATGAATCACCAAAAGTAATTGAATCATAAAAATAAGAACTTGTATAATGTTCTCTCTTTCTCTCTCTCTCTCTCTCTTCTTTTTTTTCTTTTTAATTAATTTAAAAAAAAAAAAAACCTGACCTAGAGCTAGAACCATATACAAGTCAAAGCATTGGATGATTGAGAGTAGGTTATGCATTCCCTGAAGAGTTGAACATGACATTTGAAGTAGATAATTGCTTTATTGAAAATTTGAAATGCATGATTGACGCCTAAATTTTACATTTCACCCTTTGAAATATGACACCCCCCCCCCCCCCCCAAAAAAGTTATAACCATGAATTACTTAATTCCCTGCCTTTCGTTTTGAAGTTAAGTCTAACAAAATTTAGCATTAAAAGACCAATTTACCTTTTATTGTCTATGTTTTAGAGGGAAGGGTAGATTGGTCTTTTAATGCTACATTCCGTTAGATTTAACTGATAATGAGACACGTGTTACATGAGTTTTAGTTTAGAGAGTTAAATCGTGCATTCTTATAGTTTAGGGGATAAGTGTAAACTGAAATATAATTAATGGTGAAAAAGTGTAATTCTTATAGTTTACAACAAAAATGATTGTGATATGTCTTCATAAGTTGTTTTATTATCTGTGTGCTCTGTAATTCCTAATTTCTTTTATTTTAGAATTTTATCTAAACTTTTTACTAGGAGACATAAAACTTCAATATTTGGATTTTTCACTCAAGAATTCATGCCTAACCTCACATTAGAACATAATCAAAGAACTTGCTCATGTGAACTACTTTGGCATTTGCTCATAAAAGCATGTAATGTGATACTCTTTGTTACGTCTTCCAATATTGTTTCATGTACTATATTTTATTTTAACTAATCGCAAACCTATGTGATGTACAGAAAAATTAGATGGTTTAATTTTTTTTTTTTTTTTTTTGTTTAGTGAAAAATGAAAATAATAGATGATATTTTTAAAGTGTTAGTCTCAATCCATTCTTAAAATGGCGTGATTATTTTCTAACAAAGTATTTGATACAATATATTAGATTTTTAACATTAATCTATCTATATTTGTTATTTGAAAGTGTATTAAATTTTATAAAATTTTTTTTAGGAAATATAATGCATTTTACATTCAATTATTATATAAAGTGAGATATTTTGTAAATAATGTAATGTGTGATTAGAATTTGTTTTTAGTAAATCCAGTACTCATACCAAAAAATACAAAACTGTGATAACATAAGTTAATTTTATAAAAACCTACTGTGAGGGTTCTTTTTTGGACAGTACCCTGGCCCAAGTAGAAACAAAGATCTTAGGCTCTTTACTTGTTGTTTGGTGGACTGGGCTTGGTTCACTGCAGCAAAATGGGGCTAATTACAAACCAAGTTGTGCGCAAGTCACATAAAGCTCCTCAAGGCAAAGATGCGATTCCTCCTAAGCAATAAAATATCATTATAAGTGTTTTAGTGTCATAAAATGACCTTTTACTCTTACGAAACAAGTAAAATAATTATTCATAATATTCCCAATGAGAAAGAGATTGAAATAGAATATTTAAGGCTTATCTTTTATTGTATAAACATTTAAAAGAGTTCCTTCACTTGGTACCCCGGGCGTACTGTCACGGTACCCCAGACGTACTAGGCCTGTAATCCCGTAATGCTGATTCTCTGAACTATACGATCTTTCTCCATGCTTATTATGCAATGGAGTTTTGTCCTTTCCCTTTACCTCTATAGGTCCTACATAAGAACACACTATACAATGCGCATATCTTCAAATAATTGTTAGTTTTTTAGATTAGGATATACATTTTAATACATATACATATATGTAAATGAATTTCATGAGAATAAGTCAGCCACGAGGATCTTGGCCCCAATTCTCACAAACTTAGTGCCTTTTGCACAAGACTTATGGGATTTGGAACTCAAGTTCAAGTGGCTTTGCTTGGGCATTGCCTTCCAAGATAGTTAGGTGAGAAGGATTTTGTGGGAGAGAGTGATATCTAATGTGTGCATGTTTTTGGCATATGTTTCTTTGAAGGCTAAATGATATTTTGAATGATCTCAAGGATATGGGACAAATTCCTACTCTTTGGCTCTCTTATTGTTTTGTCCCTCTTTTCTTTCCCCTCCCTTGCTGGGCTTTTAAAACTCTAAGAATATATGTTTTGAACCTCTAAACTCTTCCCCTGAATCCCCATTTTTTCTCCCCCCTACTCTTACGCCTTAGCGTTCTTTTTATAGTAGACTTGGTCTAGTACCCCGGGTGAGAACGTCCCAGGTCTGCTGGGTAAAACCATGTCCTCTGGAATCTGAAAAGGTGCATTGGGCAGAGGTTTATCTTATTTAGGCAATTATAACTCAAAAGAGGCATTTGGCTTTAGCTATAAATGACAGATTCCTTCTTGGAAAGACAAAGGAATGGGTGGGCTGCTCAATGTACTGGATGACAGCTTTAGTTGAAAATGACAATTGAGAGGAAATTGTGGGAAGGTGTCATGCACATAGGGGAACTGAGTTTTCCATTGGCTCATGCATTCCAAGCAAATATATAAACCAAGGGAAACCTTCAGGATCCTTCTTTCACCAGAAATCACTCCCTTACCAACCAAACCATTTCTCCCTTACTATCCACTCCGAATCCCACGGGCTTGGACCATGGGTTACAAAGATAATACCTGGTTTTTTGCAGGATTTTTAATGGCTTTTTGCCTACATCTTGGTTTTCCCATGTGTTAGCCAAGGTCCTCTTCTCAAGGCTTCAAAAAGATACATCAAGGTCCTTGGGCCTTGATGCTCTTCTTGCTGCATATCCTCTGACTGGAATCCTTGTTGCATGTCCTCTGACCTGACCGAGATCCTCTTATTATTATTATTATTATTATTATTATTATTATTATTATTATTATTATTTCTTTCTTTTTTCCTTCTTTTTGGGACTTTGGGCCTTCATGGTCCTTCATAGCTTCATGAATTGGGTCTTCTTTTGTTAAGGCCCATGGTCTTTCCTTACTTTTCATGAAATGGGCTTTCTTGTGAAATTTTGGTCCTCAAAATTAACCCCCCGAGCTCATGGGTTACCTTTAGCCCACGCGCAAGAAAATAAATTGTTCTTGGACACTTTCCTGGTTTGTAGAACCAATGTGTAGATCAAATAATTCTTAAGAGAAACTCCAAAGGAATTGCTATACTTCCTTCATTGGATGAACTAACATGTTGCGAAAGATTAGAATTCACCTTCACGTTAGTATTAAGCTGTAGATTGGTATTTAACAAATCAACTTTGTCAAACTAACAATGACATATTCAGATATATATGTATAACCAAATTATATTGGTATTGCATTTAATGCTAAGAGTATATTTTTAGTACTAATGTTTTTGCTAGAAATTATAGGATATGGTATTTTTTTTTTTTTTTTGAAAGCTGCATACAAAAAAAATCATGTTGAATGCATATTAAATCTCAATATAAGATAGCATTGCTTTGTCAACAAGATTTTGTTCATTTTACAAAATAGTTTGAGTAAGGGAAGCCCCCATGAACTTTGCCAAAGATATTCTAGCATTGTAGTACATGCTTCCTATGGCTAAGGTGAATAACACCAAGATGTTTGCCATATGAGATTTTTAGTCCATGGATAGTGACTTACCAATGGGACCATGATATCATAAACCATTGAATCGTATAAACATGCTGATTTAGAGTCTAATCAAGACTAGCTACTCTTCTCAAAATGTATTAAGAGATTAGAAACTTCTTTGACGACATGACTTAGAAGGCTTAAGAACATCCCCACGCCTTGCTTTAGCTAAAGACCTTGCTATTCTGGTGGATGCTCTTGATCTTTGCCTTATTCTTTTTCCAGATTGTGAGAGATTGTATAATATTTCAGATTGCAGCAAATTATTCACATATCATGCAACCAATTATATTGTTGTTGAATTGCTATGTACCATATTGGTAATGAGCCAAAGAAAATAATAAGGCTAAACTTATGTACCGTAAAGTTTGCACTAGCCTTCTCAATTTTCATCAAGTGAAAGATATAGGTAAGGAAAATTTTAATCTTATCTTAGCCCCTAGTGTATGCACTAGAAAAGCCAACTGCCAAATAAATCATAGCAGTGACGATTACTTCATGTATATGAAACCATGTAGAGGTCTCAACCATGTAAGAATTCCAAATCTTGATTTTTGATAATTGGCCATGTAAAAAGACCAAAATATTAGAATTTTCATTTTAATCTACATGAATAAATTATTAGTGCATGGGTGATACCTCTTGCACAACATTTTGTAGTGTTTTGATATATTCAAACATGGTATTAATGAGTGGGCTTACCAAAAGGGTACCTTTCTTTTGTTATATATTGTCTCCTTCTTGTTATGCTTAATGGTTGCAGAGAATGAGGGAGAATTTAATTATGATGAGAAATGTGAAAAGGGACTGTCTCAATGGGGAGAGATTCGACCTGAATAGAGCATGTGTGGACATGGAACATTGCAATCTCCATTGATTTGTTGAATAAGAGGGTTGATTTAATTGCTCCATACTTCATTCATGGGGCTAATAGATCCTCCATTGTTCCTTACTTTCTTTATTTACACTACCTTGGGCCTGCCGTGGTAGGCATAGCCCATTCTCACTTTTTTTTCTACACCCATTCTGCCCATAGGTTTGTTATTTTTCTCTTTCTGGGCCTTTGAGGCCCATTTGCTTTCTCAAGATCCATTTGTTTGCCTTATGAACCTATAACCCATTGTTCCTACTGCTTGGGCCTAATGACCTTTCTATCCTCTTTCTAACTCTTTTCTGCTTATGCTGATGGGTTTTTTTTTTTTTTTTTTTTTTTTTTTTTTTTGGGCTCTCAAAAAAAATGAGCCTCAACAATTCCATAACAAAGTTTATTAAAAAAAAAAAAATGAGGGGCAATATTCTTTTTTTTTTTTTTCTTTGGAGGTGCAAGATGTGGGTCAATGTTGTATCCAAGTAATGCTAGAGCCATAAAGCCCAAATCGACTAATCTGCCCTGGGCTCCCATGGTATCCAAGTTACTGAATGGGTATAAGACCTAGAGACACGTGCAGCTCTCTTATTGGGTGAGCTTGGGATAATTTTAAGCCCGTCTGAGAGAGTCTCACTTTCGCTAACCCAAAAAAAAAAAAAAAAAAAAAAAAAAAAAAAAAAAAAAAAAACGTTCTATTGTTGAGCACTATTGAGCTTCAACCACTTTGGTGGCAATGAAGGATATTAAGGGACTGAGTTTGAAATGAAATGAGCAATGCGACATTAGCTATCATTAGTAGTTACTCTCATTAAGCTTTCATGCCCCAAAATTTTTCCTATTGTCCATCAATGTCACAGTTATTTCTCTCTCATTGTAAAGCAATCTCTAACCAATTTTCCCGCTTTCTTTTTCTATCTAACTAATTGGACTGGGTTTCAAAATGTCAACAATTGGAGGTCGAATTATTGTGATTAAAAACCTGACTATGATGTTATGACGCAGGGCTGGTTCAACAACTTTGAGGACCTTAGGCGAAAATTTTAAGTAGACTTTTTTTTAATATTTACATATTAATCAAATAATATATATTAAATTTTTTTTAATTTAAAATCTATTTTCATATCCGGATAAATTATTGAATTATTGAATTTTTAGCCTGTACTCCTATGGCTAAGTGTAAAAGCAAAAAATGTGTCCTATCATAGCAGAAAAGGGTCCAATTAAGAGGGGGGCAAAATTTTGTATCAATGTTTTGTATTAATATTTTCCTAGCCTATCCTATGACTATAAACCAAGGCCAGCTTGTGCAGTGAAATAAATAAACGTGTCTCCCTCCCATCAATGGCTTGTGCAGTGAAATAAGAGAGGGGCAGAAAGGTCCTATTATAGTAAAAACGTGTCCCATCAATCAATTGTGCTGTGAAATAAACTAAAAATATATATAATTTAATGCATTTTATTCTTCTGTATTTTAGGATACAATGAGACTTCTTTAAAGCATTTTATTGACTAATAAAAGTGCTTAGAAATTTTTCTAATTAAAATATATAAATAAATATATTATATATATAATTTTAAGTAGATGCCTCTTTTATTTGGAGGCCTTAGGCAATTACATCAATTACATCCCCTATTGAGCTGGCCCTGTTGTGACGCTACATATATACCATGTGCTTTGAAGTCAAATGAAAGTGAAGCCATTCCATTTTTCAGATTGATATATGCAAAAAAATTGGTTATATGTAAGGTTTCATTACCTTCTTAACTAGTCAAATATGAAATGGGAAAGATACATTATAGGTATATGATTTGGTTTTTGATTTTAATAAGCAACGAGAAAATTGACATGTTGAAAAATAAAATAAAATCGTTAAGAATGCGAATAGTGATCATACACGTATGCCGTGGATTCAAAAATGCCGATTTTGTTAGATTAGAAAATATCTTCACGAATTAATCAAGTAAATTCATTTTTTTAGTACATGTACGCGTACGTCTCCATTAATTGTTTTGGTGGCACTAGCAATGCTTTCAAATTAAGAATAAAATAATGAAAAGTGATGATGTCCAAAATATTGTCAGTAAGCCACAAAGTTCTCACATGCTCGAAACAACTTGCACAACACAAAACAGGAAGACCTTAAGAGAATACCGGTGTGGTACCGGCTAAAGACCCTCCGAAGGTTAAGTCAGAGAATGTTCATAACCCTAGAGTGTTAGAGATGGGGAAGTTATGTGTACCTTGATTTGTGAGACCCTTTGGGTTTATATAGTAGTGTAGAACTGACCTTCTTTTCTTGCATAGGAAGTCTTTTCCTTGTAGGATTGTTATTAATGAGCGTATATCACGGAATCCTCCTCATGTTTGGATTCTATTTCCATTGAGATTCTACAAATTAGAGTTATGCGTGAGACGTAAGTTGTTTCCATTTATAATTCTTGGAGATTATTAAAGCAATGGATGGCACGTGGCCTTTAGATCCGTCCACCTTCTGTCCGTGCACCCCTAATCTGTCCACAAATAATCCACAAGTTTGAACCATCATCACCTCTATTAAAATATACTTGTCACATCAAATTTTACCCTTTTCAGTCAGCTGCCCCCTCACTTCATGGGTCCGTGACCTCTTGGAGGACGGACTCATGGAGTGACAGTTTGATTTGCCCTTTAAGAGATTGACCTAGCCTGACATGCTAGCATAGGGTCATTAATATTGAGTTATTAATATTGTAGGGCACGTGTCATCTACTTAATGGCTATTCTCTGGGAACGAAGCATCCCTTCGTCTTCCATGCCATTTCTTCTATATAAGCTCTCCTCTTTATCCCTCATTTTCCACTTTCCACAGAAATCATACAATCAAAGCGCTTCCGTCATCCTTGTTAGACGATCAATCTGTCCAGTTAGTTCATCCGTCATCTGCACCTTTTAGCTACACATCCACAACTGGTAAGCATTCTTATCCTTTTCTTAATGAACTGTTATTCATTTTTGTACCACAGTCATCCATTTTAGATTCGTCAGTATCTTAGGGTTTATATAAATGAAGAAATTATATTTAAATGAGATAGAGAATGGGATAAAGAATCTGTTGGAAAGTGTATTTGAAAAAGTGGGTAGCTAAAAGGTAAAAGTCACTGTTCATTCTCCAAACAGTACAAAAATTTGGAAAGTCTGCTGGTGATGCTCTTATAGGATGTATTCGTCCACTTCTGGACTTTATAATTTTTACACCCTTATAGGATGTATTTGTCCTCTTGTGGACTTGATAATTTTCACACCCTTATAGGATGTGTTCGTCCACTTGTGGACTTAATAATTTTCACACCCTTATTGGATGTATTTATCCACTTTTGGACTTTATAATTTTTACACCCTTATAGGATGTATTCGTCCTCTTGTATGGACTTTGTAGATGAGTAGCCCAACAAAAGTAGAAAAAGTACACAAGTTATATATCTGAATAAACTCTTATCATAGAAAGATTATTCTTTAAAAGGATTTGAAAATTGCCCTTTTGGCTTAAAAAGTATTGTAGCAAAATCTAAAAGAAATAAACTTAAAATGAATGTTGAATTTAAACTAGGGAATAAGTAAGCTAAACAGCGTTGCTTTATATCTGCTGCCATCTACTGGTAGTATTTTTTGAGATGCTTGATGTTCCATGGATGGTGCAACTTCCGTCCGTCCAAAGTCTCCAGGTGGTAGGTGCATTTTCTTACCCATGAAGTGATTCTGTAAGGGCCTTCCTAGTTGGGCCCAAGTTTCCCTTGGGCGGGATCTCTAGTACTGCCCATCACTTTTCTTAAAACAAGGTCTCCCACTTCTATGTCTCTGTGCCTGATCCTAGAGTTGTAGTGCTTGGCTTTGAGGTCCTGGTATCATGCAAGCCTTTGCTCAGCTGTCGCCCTGACCTCATCTATTAGATCGAGTTATACGCGTATAGCCTCGTCATTCCTCCTTTCATCGTGATTGTCAATCCTGTAGCTTGTGAGTCTAACTTCAGCTAGGATAACTACTTCACTTCCATATGCCAACCTGAATGGTGTTTCTTTCGTGGGTGTTCTGGCTGTCATCCTGTACGCCCATAGCACGCTTGGTAGTTCTTCCAGCCATATAACCTTTGCCCCCCCGAGCCAAGTCTTGATTATTTTTAGTAAGGATCAGTTCGTGACTTCAACCTGTCTGTTGGCTTGAGGGTGTGCTGGGGAGAAGTAATGGTTCTTGATTCCCAGTTGTAAGCAAAAGTCTTTAAAGGAGTCATTGTCGAACGACTTCCCGTTGTCTGAGACCAAGACTCTTGGTATACCGTATCTGCAAATGATTTTCTTCCATACGAAGTTGCACACATTCTTTTTCGTGATAGTTGCTAGGACTTCTGCCTCTACCCATTTGGTGAAATAGTCGATGCCTGCTACCAGGAACTTCAACTATCTAGCAGCTGTTGGGAAGGGACCTATGATATCCAAACCCCATTGAGCGAACAGTCATAGGGCCTTCATTGGGGTGAGTTCCTCCGTTGGTTGCCTTATGAGATTACCAAATTTCTAGCACTTGTTGCAAGCTTTGACGTACACCTAGGCATCCTTCTACATAGTAGGCCAATAGTATCTAGCTCGGATCAACTTGTGGACTAACGACCGCGACCCTGAGTGATTTCCACAAATCCTTTCATGTACTTCTCTCATGACGTAGTCTACTTCTTCGGGACCTAGGCATCTCAAGTACGGGGGCAAAAAGCCTCTCTTGTACAGGACATCCTTTATCAGGACGAACCGTACTGCTTGGACCTTCAGCTTTTTTGCGGCTTTTTTGGTGTCTGGTACTATGCCTTCTTTGAAGTAGGAGACTGTTGGTGTGGTGTAGTTGCTCTCGGAATCTATCTCCTGCATGTCGATAGCATCGATTAATGGTGAAAGTTGAACATAGGAAAGTACCTTGGCGGAGATGATCATGTGATCTGTTGATGCGGCTTTAGCAAGGCGATCGGCCTGCTCGTTTTCTCCTCTCGGGATCTGTACAATCTTGGCCTGCAAGTCATTCATTTTTTTCTTTGCCTGCTCCAGGTACTTCCTCATCTTTTTTCCCCTACATTCGTACTCACCATTCACTTGATTGGTGACAACTTGAGAGTCACAGTGAATAACCACTCTCGTGGCTCCTGCTGCTTTAGCGAGGTCCAGTCCTGCCACCAAAGCTTCATACTCTGCCTCATTGTTGGTCGTAGGAAAGTCGAGGCGAACTATGCATTCAATTTCGTCACCCTCCAGAGCACAAAGTACGATGCCTACTCCGCCTACCTGTTTGTTGGATGACCCATCCGTGTATATGTTCCATTGGAGACATTCTTCTGCCCCTTAGTCTTCTAAGCTAGTAAACTCTGCGATGAAATTAGTGACCACCTGTCCCTTAATGGTTGTACACGGGCAGTACTGTACATCGAATTCGCTTAACTCTATCACCCACAGCGCCATTCGCCCTGCAGCTTCAGGATTGCTCATTTCCCGCTTTAGGGGCTTATCAGTCAGGACAACTATTATGTGGGCTTGAAAATATGGCTTAAGCTTACGAGCCGCTGTAATCAAGCAAAGGCGAACTTTTCCATCGGTGGGTACCTTTCTTCTGCGCCACGAAGTGCCCAGTTGATGTAGTACACAGGCTTCTGCATCTTGTCTTCTTCTCGGATTAGGGCCACACTGAAGGCGGCCAGGGACACGGCCAAGTGAAGAAACAGTTCTTCTCCTGCTTTCGGAGGACTCAGTAGCGGTGGGGAAGAAAGATAGGCCTTCAAGTCATCGAATGCTTGCTGACACTCGACCGTCCACTCAAAGGATTTCTTCAACATGCGAAAGAAGGATAGGCACTTATCTGTTGCTTTTATTACAAACCTATTTGGTGCAGCAATCTTGCCGTTGAGGCTCTGCACTTCTTTCACATTCTTCGGGGGTGCCATCTCTAATATGGCACGGATTTTGTCTAGGTTGGCCTTGATACCTCTTTGGGACACCATGAACCTTAGGAACATTTCTGCCGTCACCTCGAATGCACATTTGCTCGGGTTGAGTTTCATGTTGTAAGAACAAAGGGTATTGAAAGTCTCCTTGAGATCCTCCAAATGATCGCCCTCCTTTTGGCTCTTTACTAGCATATCGTCTACGTATACTTGGACATTTCTCCCAATCTGATGTGCAAATATCTTATTCATGAGCCTCTGATATGTTGCGCCCGCATTCTTAAGGCCGAACGACATCACTTTGTAACAGAAGAGGCCTTGGCTGGTAATGAACGAAGTCTTATCCTGGTCTTCTTCATCCATTTTGATTTGGTTATAGTTTGAAAAGACGTCCAAGAAGCTCAGCAACTGATGCCTAGCCGTGGAGTCAACTAGGGTATCAATCCGTGGGAGGGGATAGCTATCCTTCGGGCAAGCTTTGTTCAGGTCTGTGAAGTCTACGTACATCCTCCACTTTCTGTTGGCCTTTTTTACCATTACCACATTCACAAGCCAATCGAGTAGTACACTTCCCTGATGAAGTTTGGCTTTTGGAGCTTGCGAACTTCTTCTGCAATAGCTTGGTCTCGTTTTTGAACGAATACCAGCTTCTTCTAGAGGATTGGTGGGAAGGTGGGCAAGACATTCAACTTCTGCATCACAACTGAAGGATCGATTCTTGGCATATCTTCATGGCTCCAGGAAAACACATCTTGATTGTTCTTGAGAAACACTACGAGTGCTTGGCGAACTGTCGGCTGGCGAGAATGCCAATCTTGGTAGTTCTATCGAGTCTGGAGCTGTCAAGGGATACCTCCTCGAGTCTCTCTACGGGTTCTGCCACCGTTCGCTGTTCCTCAATATTTATTGTCTGCATATGGTCGTCCATCTCCATCATTGCTACATAACATTCTCGTGCTACGACCTGATCCCCACGTACTTCTTCTACTCCGTACTCAATAGGAAACTTGATCATTAAATGGTAGGTTGAAGTTACAGCCTTCCACGAGTTAAGAGTTTGTCGTCCGATGATGGCATTATATGCAGATGAGCAATCGACCACAAGGAATGTAACATCTTTAGTGATTTGTTGAGGATAATCACCAACTGTGACAGGTAGGATAACCGCTCCGAGGGGGTTTACTTTGGTTCCTCCAAACCCAACAAATGGAGCGTTGGTTGGGATTAGCCATTCTCTATCAATCCTCATCTGCTGGAACGCCAGGTAGTAAAGTATGTTAGCAAAGCTTCCGTTGTTGACCAGGATCCGATGCATGTTGTAGTCTCCTACCTGTATGCTAATAACAAGTGCGTCATCATGTGGGTGGTGGAGGTGTCGAGCGTCATCTTCCAAGAATTCGATGATGGGGGTGTCGACCCGTGCCATCTTTGGAACGAAGCCTGTTAGCTGGACGTTCTGAACCATTATGAGGTAATTCTTTTGAGCTTTTTTTGGATCCCTCCCACAATTATCCTTATGACTCCTATTACCGACCTTTGACGCTCATTCTCCCGTCGAGGAGGCTGCTCTTGTGGCTAGTCCGCTCTCTCTTTATTGATGAACCTTTGCAGCTTTCCTTGTCTGATGAAAACTTTTATTTGCTATTTCAAGTCATAGCAGTCGGCTGTGTCATGACCGTGGTCTCTGTGGAAATGACAATACTAGTCCCTAGACCTTTTATTGGGGTCTCCTTTCAGCTTGCCCGGAAAAGTAAGGGTTCCTTCATCTTTTATCTGCATCAAAACTTGGTTTATCGGGGCCGTCAGTGGAGTGAAGCTCGTGAATCTTCCGGCGAGAGGCTTAAAGCACCTTTCTTCTCTTTTATCTCCCGTCCTAGTTGTCTTTCACCCCCTGTCCTAGTGTACGTCATCCTGCCTTTCCCTCTTCTTGGAAGGCTTTTCTTCTCGAGCCAATAGTGCGTCTTCTACGTTCATGTACTTAGTTACCCTGTAAAGCACATCCGATATGGTCTTTAGGTCATTCTTATATAAGGAAAATAGAAATTTACCCTTCTGTAGCCCGTTTATGAATGCGGCTATAAGTATTTTATCATCAGCTTCATTGATTGAAGCGCCTCCTTGTTAAAACGGGCAATGTAAGACCTCAGCATCTCGTCCTCCCGTCGCTTAATGCTCATCAGGCATGTAGTGGACTATTTATACTTGTGTCCTCCGATGAAGTGTGAAGCAAATTGAGCACTTAACTCCTTAAAGGTATTAATGGAGCCGGGTGTCAATCTGCTAAACCAAACCTTTGCGGGGCCCCTTAATGTTGTAGGGAAGGCTCGGCACATAATTTCGTCTGCTACCCCTTGCAAGTGCATCAACGTCTTGAAAGACTCAAGATGATCCAACGGATCTTTAGATCCGTCATAGCTTTCAACTTGTGGCATACGGAATTTGGGTGGAAGGGGGTATGAATTGACTGACACGGCAAATGGGGAATCCGTTCGATGAACTAGGTCATCATGGTCATTAGACACTCGTCCTTTGAAAGCGTTCATCATAAAGTCCATGCATTCTTTCATCATCTGCATCTCTGCAACTACTTAAGGTGGGACCAAATCTGTAGCAGATGGGCGACTCATATCCTGCCATTTCGGCCTGCTTGAGGCGTCGCTTCCTTCTGGCCCCTCCTGATATCTTTTCTCAGCATTGCTAGCCTGCTAGTCCTCCTCTTGGTTGTTATATGCTCCATTCTTTTGCCACAACTGCTCCTCTAGGTCATGGTTCTATTTTGTAAGGCGCTCTATTGCTGCTGCAAGGGTTTGAACCTACCTCTTGAAAGTTGTGGTGCGTGGTTTGTCCCCCTGATTATTCGTGGTGGTTGCTATTGAACGTGTGAGTACCATGCAACTTTTCGTCCAGGAAGTGTGAAGTATGGCCTTTCCTTGCGTTTTCCATAGATGGCACCAACTAATGATGTCCAAAATATTTTCAGTAAGCCACAAGGTTCTCACGTGCTCGAAACAACCTACACAACACAAAACAGGAAAACCTTAAGAGAGTACTGGTGTGGTACCGGCCAAAGGCCCTCCGAAGGTTAAGTTAGAGAATGTTCACAACCCTAGAATGCCAGTGTTAGAGATATTATGCGTACCTTGATTTGTGAGAGCCTTTGGGTTTTTATAGTAGTGTGTAACCAACCTTCCTTTCTTGCGTAGGAAGTCTTTTCCTTGTAAGATTGTTATTAATGGCCATATATCACGGAATCCTCCTTATGATTGGATTCTATTTCCATTGGGATTTTACAAACCATGGTTATGCATGAGACGCAAGTTGTTTCCATTTATAATCTTTGTAGATTACTAAAGCGGTGGATGACATATGGCCTTTAGATCCGTCCACCTTCTGTCCATGCACCCTTGATCTGTCCACAAACAGTTCACAAGTTTGAATTATTGTCACATGTATTGAAATGTACCCGTCACATCAAACTTTACCCTTTTCAAAAAGTAATTGAAATTTTATCATAATGAAATTAACTAGTACTTTAGAATAAAGTTGGATTAAAATCGAACTATCCAAATTATAGAACATTTCTATGGGGATTCCAGATTTTTAAAAAAGTATGAGCAAAAAGGAAAAGGGAAAAAATATGTATGATGGCCATACATACACATATGCAAAGGTAGATACATTTTAATATATATATATATATACACACACACACACACTAGCCTCATCACATGCACTTCATGTGTGCGATGAGGCTTTTTTTTTTTTTTAGGGGTCCTATTTTGTAGAAAAAAAAAACTGTGTTTTTATTTTATATATATAATTTTATTTTGGAAATCTAATTTATAAGTCGAATAAAGCAATTTAAAAATTAACAGGAGAGTGACCCTATTTTTTAGGCCATGTTTTAGTGAGAGTTAGAGTTGTATTTTAACCAGATAGTCCTTTAGCTTTGTCTCTACTTAAACATAGGAGTGTATGGACATTTTTTAATCAAAAAAAAGAAAAAAATCCAAATAGGTGAAGCCCTTTAAATAGTACTCCCTTCGTCCCAATTTATTTATCCTCTATTCTATTTTGAGATGTCCTAAAATATTGTTCTATTTCTAAAAATAAAAGTCATTAATTTACTAATATTCTTATTATATTCCAACTTTATTTTCAAAACTTTTTTGAAAAGAAAACTAACAAATATTTTTTAAAAATATAATCTAATTGGAGCACCTTTTAGTTGCCTCATTAAGAATAACTCTTTTAAAAAAAAGCTAATAAATTTATTTAAGGGTAGTTTCGTAAACTTAGACATTTTTATAAAGCAGACAAGATAATAAATGATATTCCTTTAAAAAATTTGACTTTTCAAACATGACAAACAAATTGGGATAGAGAGAGTAGTATAGATATATATAATTCCAACAACCTTATAAGAAAAAAAAAAAAAACAAAAAACTCTATAGGTTCCTCGTACACCCGCCATATTTCAATCCTTTGCCTCTTAAATGATATGAAAAACTAACTATTGTACAACTTTCGAGTACTATTCCTAAGTTGCCTAAGTGTCCTATACTATCATAGAACCTTATTCAAAAGCGCATTGCACTATCTCTGCAATCTCTACATAGGTGAACCTCATTCACCAGCAATATTTCAATCCTTTGCCTCTTGAATGATATGAAAAACTAACTATTGTACAACTTTCGAGTACTATTCCTAAGTAAGTTGCCTAAGTGTCCTATACTATCATAGAACCTTATTCAAAAGCGCATTACGCTGTCTCTGCAATCTCTACATAGATGAATTCCTCTTTTATTTTATTTTATTATTATTTTTATTTATTTATTATTATTATTATTTTTTTTTTGGTCTTGGGGTCAGAATAAAACCTTCTCAAAATGTTTTCTTGTGGTGAGGATCAATTTGACAAAATGAATGTCCTCAAAATACAGATACGGTCTTTGTGTGTGTTCGATGAATTCAATTAGATCAGTTGACTTTTTTTCTTCTTTTTTGTTTTCTCACTTAAACTTGTTGAGTCAATGGTACTTATAAACGTAATGCAATAAGTAAACAAGTCTCCATGAGTTGCATTTTGATTCTAAAGGAGTAAAGATGCAATTCCGTAGCCATGTAATTTCCTGTGCTCTCACGCTACAAAATACACAGCATGTATGTATAATTGTATATAGTTTTCATGTTCTATGAATCATGACATTAACTTCATATACTAGTCTCTAATCTCTATTATTTTCGCTTGTGGGATAGGGATAGCTAGATGACTTACTACTTACAAAACAATACATAAATACGTCCAGATCAGTTGCACTTTTGATTCTCATCAAGGAACTTCCAGTACTCTTCACGGTTTTAGCTAATCAAAACACAATCTCTATTTGTTCAAGCTGTTTCTGCCACTTCAGGAAATACATAGAGAATTGTCTTCTACGAATCCTTATGGAGTTACTACTTATGGTATGAAAAATTTCAAGTAAATGCAACTTTTTTTTGACATGAAACTTGTAACTTTTATTAAAATGAAGATAATATCGCTACATCATGAGCCACAGCAGACTCAATAATAGGAGGTGTTTCCCCTATCCAGGTTACATAATCAACTATATGCCTAGTTTGCGCTAATAAATGGGAAAGGCAATTACCCTGTCGATGAACATGTGATACTTGTGCCTGTTGAAAATCTTGCTACCTGTATCAAATACCTTCAGTTATGTTGCTTATTACTGAAGGAGGATCACTACATCTAGTCACAACATCATAGACAATCTTGGAGTCACATTCAAATAGAACATCCCGAAGTCCCACATCCCAAGAAAATAGTAAGCTCTCCTCCAATGCTTTAGCTTTAGCCTCCAGTGGCCCCAACGGTAACGGAAGTGATTTACTAAGAGCTGCTTCAACATGCCTACCATGGTCTCGAATAATAGCTCCCAATCCGGTTAAGTTGTTACTAGTAAAAATTGCAGCATCACTATTGACCTTGTACCATGGTGCAATTGGAGCCTCCCATCGGACCTCATCCTTATTTTCGACCTCAAATAGCTTCAAATTGGCCGTTTGGAATTCTTCCCGCATGTATCGTGCCTTTTGCAAAATAGCTAGGCCAGTTTGTCTAGCTTTCCCTTGTCACACTTCATTACAATTGAACCAGATGGCCCAAGATACCATAATGACAAGTTCTAGCAGGTCATTCCCTATTCTTTGTCCGAATTTCAAATACCAAATTAGGTTCTCAAATTCTGGTAAGTTAACTCCGTGTTCTTCAAAAGGAATAGCTGATAGTGCCCAGATTTCCCGTGCTTTCTCACAACCCAAAAATACATGCCTACTACTTTCTAGTTCCAACCCACATGCCTCACAAATGGAATTATCAATCACCTTCCGTCTACACAAGTTAGCCTTCGTTGGAATGATATTTCTACATGCTCGCCATGCGAATGACTTGACTTTATTAGGAATGTTGAGACCCTAGAATGTCTTCCAAAATATATTACGATTCTAGTTGTCTAATGCTTCCCTTAGGTTTCCATTAATCACCTCATCCAACACGATCTTATAAGCACTGCGAACAATAAAATCCTCTTTTGGAGTATAAGCCCATATCATCTAATCACTTGGAAGCCGAAAACTAAGGAGAATGCTTAAAATAGCAGAGGCATTCGAAGGGGAGAAGATCTGTGTAACCATGTCAGCCTTCTAAGCGCTCATGTAAGGATCAATAAGTAGAGACACTCGAGCATCGAATGGGACACTAACCGGTTTGGATGTAAGTTTAAATATAGATGGTTCATTATGCCATTTATATCTCAAAATATTCAATGAATGGTCATTCCCAACCTTTTCAGCGATGCCGTCTTTGTACAATAGGTTGTGCTGCCAAGATACTATGCCAAGCAAACGACGGATGGTTGCCAAGTTCAACCGATAGAAAGTGCCCATTGGGGAAATACCGTGCCTTTGTAAGACTAAATATATATGTTATTTAAATTATTATATAATCACACATTTAGTAGTCAATAATGGTATGTTACGTGATAATATCATAATATAGAATAGTTACTAGACAACACGGGATTTCTTTGAACAAAGAGACCGTCAAAAGTCAATCAAGAAATCTTAAGAGTACTAATAGAAATTATCGGAACCAACAATAGAATTGTGTAAAATTTTGGTGATCTAAAGGGTTTGTAAGGATCAAAACTTGTTGTCTTTGACTATAACATACTTTTTTCTTCAGGAAAACTCTTTCATTAAGACCTTTAATTATTCATTCATGCTATTTATGGTAACTTTTTTATATGATAATTATTGATTTATTTAGAATATGTTTCTCAACTACCGCATACCCTTGGTGCGATGGTCACTCCACAAGTCTAAGTACTTGTGGAGTGTGGGGGCAAGGGCCGGGATTCAAGTCTCTAAGAGAGAGTTTCACATACATATACACTTAGATTAAGTTAGAGTCTAAGTACTTGTGGAGTGTGGGGGCAAGGGCCGGGATTCAAGTCTCTAAGAGAGAGTTTCACATACATATACACTTAGATTAAGTTAGAGTAGAATTTCTATATTGTATATAAAAAAAAGATCATGTTTCTCAAAAAAAAAAAATTAGAATACAAATTAAAGCCCAGTATATTTTGGGATGTCTCCTAGGGACCATAAAATTTTATTATACAATTTTCCCAATTTTTTATTATTCTAGGTGATTTTTTTTTTCTATTTTTAGCCTAATTTTGTAGTTAATAAGAATTAGGGAATTTTAGTGTTTCTTAACCATCCTAGGAGTACTTAGGGTTTTCTATGGATCACCTAGGAAACTTAGGGGTTCCCCTCTATTTTTATGCAAGGTAAATCAGCTTTTGATTAATAAAGTTTTAGGGTCTTTTTTTAATTCCTTTTGTCGATTTCGGAATATTCTTTAGGGATTCAAAGAACCCCTTGAATCATTATCATTTTGAAGCAAAATGTCAGGTTCCAAATAATATTTTCACCAAAATTATCAATCTAAAATAATAGTTATATACAAGAACACAAATATTTACGTGGAAAACATTTTTTCCTTAGAAGAAAGAATCACGAGACAAACTCAGAATAATTTTACTATTATCAAAACAATTACAATAATTCTCAAGTGTGTGTCCAACATAAGATTCACCAAATACAATAATAAATCCTCTTATATATGTCTCATGACTAGGGTTCGTTTGGATACAACTTATTTTGCTGAAAATTGAAAACACTATAGCAAAATAACTTTTAGATGCATGAATAATACTGTGGAATCCATTTTTAATGAAAAGTTGCTGAATAGTACACTGGTGTGCACTGTACATTGCTAGAAAAGTAAAAAATCACGGCTAAAAAAAAAAAAGAAAAAAAAGAAAGAGAAAGCCAGACGCAAAACGCGTTTGCTTTTCATCCACATCCTTTGTTTTCTTTTCTCTCACACATACCAATTATTTCTCTAAAGTGGTGCAATACTTTGCGCTCTCTCTATTTTCTTCTCCACGCGGGGCACCGTTCTCCCCCTATGCGGCTCTTCTTTTGGCATATGGATTCCTAATACAACTTCAGTTAGGACTCTTCTTAAGCTTTGGGCAACACTCTCATTAATTAAGCTTTCACGTGGGCTGGACTTTGTGCACGTGGTGCACCCAACACAAAATGTTCTGTATTTTCTTTCGGTGTCACATGAGCAAGTTTTGTGATATCCTGAATGGTATGAATTTGTATGGTTTTAGATTGTAAAAGTGATACGTAGGAATGTGCTTGAGTTTACCTTGAACATTTATTAGATCTATCGGGGACTCTATAAATATTGATCACAAAAAGATATAGCTAGGATGGCATTATGACAATGGTTGGGTTATGTGGATTTTCTAACATTCGTCAAGATGATGGACTTCTGAACGGCATTGATCGATGGTCATATATCATTGAAACGTAGCTAAATTGTATTGGATGATGCATGGGCCTACCACGACGTGGAGCCCTCAACTTTCTTATTCCCCCAGCTCATCGGGACGAATTCTCATGCCCCTATTGTTCTGAGTTAGTCAACTTCGTGAAAATTGAAACATGATATAGAGAATTATTAAGAGAGAGACTAGTTTACCAGAGAGAGAGAGAGAGAGAGAGAGAGAAAGAGAGAGAGAGATATCAATGGCTTAGAGAAGAGAAAATATAAAATTTTATATTGAAGATGAAGATGATTCTAATTAAATTGTTAAGTGACATAATTATCAATGTGACGGATTAAATTACATGGAGGCCATGAATGATGCCGATTGCCGACAAAGAACAATAATAATACTTACGCAAATGAATTCAAGAATCTTGGGAGGTATTGACTTGCCACGTTTTCTAACAATATTACTTGATGTATATTAATTTCTACCAAAAAAGAATAAAGAAAACGCATATGTTAATACAAATCGTGATTATTCTACAACATGAGCAAAGTTCTTTTTCTTAGAAAAATGAAGAGAAGTAGATACCTTCTCAAGAAATTTTTTTATCCCAAATCATTCCTTCAAAATCAGTCTTATACAATAATGATATACCACATTGTAAAATAAATAAGGTTTGATAACTACAATAATTACCAGGTGCAAGTTATCTATTAGAGATGGAAATTGGGTAGTGTAGGGTTGGATTTGGGTGGGTTTCATTTACTCTTTGAGATAAGAAAAACTCGTACGAGAGGAGGAAGTGAGGCAAGTTGGGGGCAAGACAAAATGAAAATATTTTCTCGTTCTTAATAAGGTAACTTCAACATTAATATTAATTGTACGTTTTTAGACCCCTTAAAACACAACCAGGTTAACCTAGTTATTTAGCAAAGTGATTAACTTAGGTAAATTATACACATCTAGGTTAACACAGATAAATCAAATCATTGAACAGTGCGGAAAATAAATAACATAATGATATGATAACTTAGGAAAACCAAACTGGTAAAAAATCTAGGAAGAATTTAACCTAGCTATCCTCAATGAAAAACAAATCTACTATGAAAAAATTGAAATTTACACAATAGCGACTTAAACCACTAACATTCTATTGCTACCTCGAGTAGGAAACTTACTACCATGACCACATGACAGCTTCGAGTGCACGGACTATTTCTTTCTTGGATTCACAGCAAGCACAAGCACTCCCGCTTGTATATCTTTAAGCTCTTGAAACTGCAACTGAATTGATCACCAAGCTCTTGACATCAATCTAGATCTTGATAACCCTAAGTGTATGTGAAGAAAAACACATCTAAATCTCACAAAAGATTCACACACACAGCATAAAGAGCAACTCAAAACGTGGCTAAGGTTTTCCCTTTTATACTTAGGACAAAACATAAAACCCTACACGTCAAACGGGCTTAGGCTAAGTTGGAAAATTCTGCAGAAAAAAAATCTGCACAAGTTTCAATTGATCAAGTCTAATTTTCGACCGATCGAGCTAGGCAGATTTACACAGTAACTCCTGCAGTACACTTGATTCCAACTATACACTTAAACATACTTTAAGCAAGTCTAAAACAAGACTAAACGTTTTTATTATGGTTTGCCAACATTACAAATTAAAGTTTTAATACATTTAAACCTAAGTTCTTAGAACCCAACAAACTCCCCCTTTGGCAATCCGTGACAAACACAAACTTAAACAAATTGCTCAAAGTTTACAAAAATTTAGCCTATTATATAAACATTGCCCAACACAACAAATTCAACCTAACTACTATCTATCAGTTGCAAGTGTAGATAACAGCACGATTGAATCAACTTGTATTTCCTGTAACACTTAACAAACACATAAACGCATGTGTGGAAAAATAGAAGTAAAACAAAATAACTTCTTGATTTCACATAACATAAACTACTAGATATATATCATAAATAACCTCATAAATAAAAAATCAATAATCAATGTAGCACAATATGAAGCAAGAACTATATATAAATACATCAAAGTAACTCCCCCTAACATAGACAACTCAAATAAAGCAAAATACATCATGAGCCAAAAATGTAGATACAAATTGAAGCACCTAGATACAATCTAAAGCGCCACAGCTCCAAAATCTCCCCTACATATGTACTTCTCCTTTTTGTGACGAATTGCCAAAGGGTAATCATGACTCATCATCAAAAGGAGGTGGCAGAGGTGATCGACGAACACTATCCAAATCTGCTCTCAAGGACCTAATCTCATCAAGCATGTCCACCAAAAGCTGACCATAAGTCGCCTGAACGATCATGATAGTCTCCAACATACGACGAATGCTCGAATCATCTGAAGTAGAAGGTGGAGGAACAACAGCAGTAGTAGTCGAATCGACGGACGCCTCAGCAGAAGTATCACCTGTAGTAAAGGGAGGAGGAGGTGCAACACCAGAAGACTCAACTCTAGGGCGTTTAGAGCTTGCTCTCATCTGAGCAGCCCTCTGCCTAAGAAAGGTGGCACCTATAGGAGCGACTATATGAACAGGCTCAGCCGCAGGAAAGTACTCTAAACCCAAATGTAAAAGAATCCGATGAATAAAAACCGGAAAGAAGAGAGCATGAGCAACAAAACTATTCCTATGAACCTCAATCAAAGAACGAATGAAAAGATGAGGAAAGATCAAAGGAGCATCTATGACAAGGGCATACAAAAACGCACATCTTTCTATAGGAATAGTACGCAAATGAGAGATGGGCCAGATCGAATGGCAAGAAATCTGAAAAAAGAGATAGCGAATCTCAGTCAAATCGTGAGAGGTGATCCGAGGATCAGAACCCCACTGGATAAAAGTACTAGTAATAAACGACATAATGTCATTAAGGAGAGGAGACTCATCGTAGGGAAAAACAGGATGTTGGACTAGTGGCACCCCAAGAGCATCAGCCACTACTGAAAGAGTAATGGTGAACTCTTTACTCCGTATCTAACTCTTGACTTAAGTGTTGGAATCATAGGTGTGGACAGAGAGGTTCGAGTAGAACTCTCTAATCAAGGTAGCCGGAAGAGGATAATTAACATCTAACAAATACAACCAGCCCCTATGCTCAAAGTTTCTTCTAATCTAACCATCTAACTCATCTAGAAGTACTTTCCTCTTAGTCCATATATTCCTACAAATGTTCAGCTTCTCATATGTTTCTTGGTTTTTTTCACTCGGAAACCTAGTACTATCAAAAGGAAGGGCAGAAGAGGAGGAGGATGACCTATGAGCCTAGTCTTCCTAACCATGATGCTAAGGTTGGAATGCGATAGACAGAGAAGAGACAGAGAGAAGAAAACAAAGAAAAACCAAGGGCAGACTGTAAGTTAACATAGAAATATAGAAAATATCAATCTATATGATGCATGAACAATATCAACACATGATGCATGCTCTAATGCAATGAAAATAAGTTCAATTTTACTTTGAAATCACAAAATTGACTTAAGCATAGAGTTTATATCAAAAACCCTAAAATTTTGAAAACCCACTTTCAAAAATCTCAACATATTGACCAATTGATCATTACACAAGTTATATAACACAATATAATGACCAAATCAATCAATCAAACAAGCCAATTTCATCAATTAATGCTCAATTGAACAAAATCCCCAATTCGGGTAGTTTCAAGCCCTAAAAAATTCAATTTTTCCCAATTCACCAAATTGATCAAATTAAACTACAAGGATTAGTTTAATAACATCCCACAACAAAAATACAATGATCAATTTTGAAAGAAAGCGAGAAAAACACAAAAATCCCCAAATTTTCATAGGTTCGACATTCTCCCTTAAATGCGTGAAAAAATGCATGAAAATATGAAAATAATTGAAAAAGGAGGGGCAAAATGGTCTTACCGGCCTTAGAAGACAAAAACCTTGCAAAAAGTTGGAGGAAAAACAACAAAAAATTGATCTGGAAGCCTTGACCGATCGAATGGAGAGAGAAAACGTTTTTGAAAAAGTTTGAAAGTGATAAAACACATGAAAACTCAAAGTTTTTTAAAAACTCTCCATACGATTTTCGATATTCAATCGATCGAAAATTAGATTCGATCGATCGAAAATTACATTCGATTGATCCAAAAGCATTTGAGCAGCAATCGAAATGGTCAGATTCAAACCAAAATTTTAATCGCATTTTCAATCAATCGAGAAATATATTCGATCGATCAAAAATCAAGAAAAATCAATTGTTTTGAAAAACAAATTAGTTTTATGCAGAAACACCTCAAAGCATAGTGTTTTATGAATAGAATTTGATCGAAAATTACATTCGATTGATCCAGAAGCATTCGAGCAGTGATCGAAACGGTCAGATTTAAACCAAAATTTTAATCACATTTTCGATCGGTTGAGAAATATATTCGATTGATCAAAAATTAAGAAAAATCAATTGTTTTGAAAAACAAAATAGTTTTATGCAGAAACACCTTAAAGCATAGTATTTTATGAATAGAATGCATGAGTATGAGATGCAATGCTTTTCAAAAACTCTTGTATTGAAACTAGATCTCCAAAAAATAAGATTTTCAATCAATTTTCCTTAATTTTCAAACTTCAAACACATTTTGCATTAAAAACCAAGAAATTTTCAATCTTAAATGGCCACAACAAAATCACACACAATAACATGTACAAAGTTTAGCAAAGAGTAACTTGTGTAGTATGTTCAACTAGCAAAAGCTTGAGATACATGTGAGGTGATATGTGAATAGTAAGCAATCACAATTTCTACAAAATTCATCACATACAATTGAAAGAGATTATCACCTAAAGACTTACAACATATAACTCCCACATTTCCTAGAAAACAAGCTTGCAATCATGTAAGTTTCTTGAATTGCCTCATAATGTACACACCAATTTTATTTGATTAGAAACTTTATTAAAATAGCCCGGATAATGTACACATCAATTTTATTTAAATGTGAAGTTATTATAGCCCAATAATATACATACTAATTTTAGCATTTAAACCGAGGCTATACCTTCTATTTTTTTTGTGCATGTGCTACACTTTTTTGAGCACAAAATCATATGATATGTACTAAAGTGTTCATGATTGGCCAGTAAATAGTGATGAGATGATTATTTATGTCTTTCTCAATAAGATCAAGTCCAACAACCAAAGGCATGTGAATTCAAGATCAAGAACATGTGATCAAAAACTATAAACAACTCCTACACAACATGCACTACAAAGCTTAAACTAGTAAAGTGCAATAAAATAAGCTCATCTAAGCTAAACAAGGTACATAAACATTTTATGTAAAGATAATATGGCCAACCTTGATTTCAAATTCAAGAAAAATTAATGCAAAATACATTTTGTGTCCCTTTTCTCCTTTTTTTTATTTAAATAAAAACATCCTAAAATGAAATGCATGAATGTTATGCAATACAAATTCTAGAACAGCAAAGAAAACAAAAAACAACAAAGAAGAATGGTCGCAAAAAGTATAGCAATGAAGCACAAGGACCATGTCAAAAAAACTCAATTAGATTTAGTCTTTTGCATCCAAAACTTTTTAGATGCAATTTTTGCATGGGAGTTATTATTTACATTAGAATGAAGACCAACTCCAAGATTGGAATAAAGGTTTAAAGCCTTTACCAACTCACCAATAAGTACCATAGAATCTTGTGCTTGAGGCACAAGTACTTTTGGCTTATTTGCTCGCTTTGGAGCTTGCAACTTGAAATGGTTTGGATGAATGTGCCCAGACTTTCCACAAGAATGACAAACCCATGCAGGCTTATTTTGCAACTTGCCCTTAGAAAGAATAAAATTCTTAGGTTTGGACTCTTTAAGATCAACCCTAATCTTCCTAGGAGGTGTGACTTCTACAGGTTTAACAACCTCACTCACAAGGGATTCAGAAGAAGAAGGAACAAAGTTTGTGAAATGGGGTTTAGGTATAGAGATGCTTTCTATAAAACCTAAACCAGTTTTGTCTGAAGGAGATTTTTGAATACTCAGCATATGATCAAATTTGGAACTAGCAAACCTATTTGTTTGTTCTCTAGCAACAGATAATTCATGTTCCAAATTCTTAAAAGCATGTTCTTAGTCTTCACATTAATCAGCAATTCATTTGCATCAAACAGTTTCACAAGCAAATTCTTCTTATCAAGTTCAAGAGATGCATTTTCTTTAAGCCTAATCAACACTCTTAGCATCCTTTGCAGCAACTTTGCAAAGTTTATTATAGGCTTCTTGCAAATCTGCATCCTCAGAGAGTTTCCCATCAGAAGAGTTTTTTTCAACAGCAACACTTTCATCAACTATAGCAATAGCAATGCAAGTAATGAAGTTTTCATCCTCATCACTACCAAACTCATTGTCAAAAAATTCATCATCACTAAGGGTTACAGCCATAGCCTTACCCTTAGACCTCAAGAATGTGGGACATTCTGATTTCACATGACCATACCCTTGACAACCAAAACATTGTTGACCCATAAAATTAGTAGAAGGTTTACCTACTTTCTCTTTAGATTTTTCAGTGTTATTCACCTTAGTGGAATCATTCCTCCTAAAATTTCTAAGTTCAGTATTGTTTTTACCTCTTACCCTTTTATTGTTGTTCCTAAAAAAGTTTCTAAAATTCTTAGCAAGATAGGCAATCTCTGTAGCAGAGAGCTCATCATCAAATCCACTTACATCAACATCATCAACAGACTTAAGAGCCAATGATTTGGATTTTCTTGTCTTAGGTAGGTCCAACTCATAGGACTTCATCAACAGGGATGAAATCCACATCCTTGCTTTCAATGATGACAGTCACTTTAGGTCTAAAGTTCTCAGTCAAAGATCTAAGAATCTTCCTAACAATTTTAGGTTGATCATAGATTTCACCCAAATTACAAGCAGAGTTAACAATATCATTCAGTTTAGCTTAGAATTCATAAAAAATTTCATTATCAGACATTCTAATACTTTCAAACCTAGTAGTTAACTGCTGCAGTATGTTGATTTTAACTGCATTTGTGCATTCATGCACAATTTAAAGAATATTCTATGCAGTATGAGCAACCTCAACATTAGAGATTCTCTTGAATTCCTTCATAGAAACAGCATTAAAAATAGCATTCATTGCTTTGCTATTAAAAGCGGTTGCTTATTTCTCAGAAGTTTGCCACTTACTTATAAGAGCAGTGGGCTTCTCCCATCCGTACTCAACGAAGTTCCAGACTCTCTCATCAATAGATTTCAGGAATGCTTTCATCCTTCCAATAGGCATAGTTGTTCCCATCAAAGTGAGGTGGAATCACAAGAAAATGACTGTGTTCCATGACAACAGGGGTCAATGATCAACTCTTAGAACAAAAGATCTAAAACAAAAGAACTAACCTGATCTGATATCACTTGTACATTTTTAGACCCCTTAAAATACAACCAGATTAACCTAGTTATTTAGTTAAGAGATTAACTTAGGTAAATTATGCACATCTAGGTTAACACAAATAAATTATATCATTGAACAGTGTAGAAAATAAATAACACAATGATATGATAACCCAAGAAAACCAAACCGGTAAAAAACCTGGGGATGATTTAACCTAGCTATTCTCAAGGTAAAACAAATCTACTATGAAAGAATTAAAATTTACACAATAGCGACTTAGACCACTAACATCTTATTGCCACCTCGAGTAGGAAACTTACTACCACGACTACGTAACAGCTCCAAGTCCATGGACTATTTCCTTCTTGGATTCACAGCAAGCACAAGCACTCTTGCTTGTATATCTTTAAGTTCTTGAAACTGCAACTGAATTGATCACCAAGCTGTTGACATCAATCTAGATCTTGATAACCCTAAGTGTATGTGAAAGCAAACACCTCTAGATCTCACAAAAGATTCACACACACAGCATAAAGAGCAACCCAAAACATGGCTAGGGTTTTCCCTTTTATACTTAGGGCAAAACATAAAATCCTATACGTTAAACAGGCTTGGGCTAAGTTGGAAAATTCTGCAGAAAAACAATCTGCATGAGTTTCGATCGATTGAGTCTAATTTTCGATCAATCGAGCTAGGCAGATTTACACAATAAATCTTGCAATACACTTAATTCGAACTATACACTTAAACATACTTTGAGCAAGTCTAAAACAAAACTAAACGTTTTGATTATAGTTTGCCAACATTACAAATTGAAGTTCTAATACATTTAAACCTAAGGTCTTAGAACCCAACATTAATTATTATTATTATTATCATAGAAAAAAAAAACAGAATGCTAAAAGAGAGAAAAAGTAAGTGTTTTGTGGGATAGTAATCAAATGTGTAAATATATATATATATATAAATATATAAGATTAAATTAATTATATATAATTATATACATTAGGGGCGAGATAGGACAAGACAGGATGGATGGAGCAAAACCCATCCCATCCCATCACCTATTTGAGGGGGAAGGGGGCGGGGTAGATTTTCATCATCATATATTTATGAATAATTAATAAACAACAAATAAGTTAATTTTTCTTTAAAACATTCTCTCTTCTCTCCGTATGTGGTTCTAATACATTTAAACCTAAGGTCTTAGAACCCAACATTAATTATTATTATTATCATAGAAAAAAAAAAAAAACAGAATGCTGAAAGAGAGAAAAAGTAAGTGCTTTATGGGATGGTAATCAAATGTGTAAATATATATATATATATATATATATATATATATATAAAAGATTAAATTAATTATATATAATTATATACATTAGGGGCGAGATAGGACAAGACAGGATGGATGGAGCAAAACCCATCCCATCCCATCACCTATTTGAGCGGGAAGGGGGGGGGGGGGGGGAGGGGGTAGATTTTCATCATCATATATTTATGAATAATTAATAAACAACAAATTAGTTAATTTTTCTTTAAGACATTCTCTCCTCTCTCCGTGTGTGTGTGTTAAAATATTTAGTATTTAAAAAAAAAAAAAACAAATAAGCTATTATTTAAATCACATGGCAGTATAGCAATAACTTCAAATTTATACCTTAACTTATTTTAATTTCTTCTTTCTCTAAACAAATTTCAACCCTCACTTCTACCCTCCAAACATGAAAAGAAAATGAAAAAAAGTTGCAACTTCCATATAATTGTTAAAATTAAAATTTTGAAACCATAAACAAAACATAAATTATATAAAACTAGCTATAAAATCAGTCCAGCTATATAGTGTTATACTTCAAGATTATTCTAATGTCACGAAGGGCATGATGCAAATTGGATATTCATAATTTGACTCCATTGTGCCGAACTGCAATTTTTATATCACCATGTGCCATTTTATCTTTGACTCACCAACAAAAAAAGTGCCATTTTAGCTTGTATTATACTCAAATAAAAATTCTATTTTGTTATTTCTTAAATTTTCATTCCTGGCCTAGAAATTTATATTGTTTTAGAGCATAATCAGCCGGCAGTCATGTATATATAGGGATCTACACATAAACATCAATGCAAGAAAAAGAGAGAAAGAGAGATGGCATCTAACAATATTAGAAGTCTACTTTCACAGCATTTTCTCATGATTACTTAAGGGTCATCAAATAGCCCACGGCCTATAGCCCGGCCCAGAAACCCAATGGCCCACCGAGCTAATGGGCGGCCCAGCCCGTTGTTATTGAGGCCCATGGGTAGCCCACTAACCCAGTGGGTCAAGCCGTGGGCTAGTTTTTATGCCCATGGGTACCTAGTGGGCTAGCCCAGTAGCCTAATCCGTTGCCCAGCCCGTTGGCCTAACCCGTTAGCCCAACACAATAACTCATAACTCATAACAAAAATATATAGGAATTTCTTAAGAGAACTCTTTCAACCATTAAGATACTCAAAGTAATTGTGCTAAACTTAGTTTATTAAATATATATTTTTCTAGTAGTCCAGCAATTTTGAATTAACCATTTGACATTTTTTTTTATAAAAGATAAAAATAAAAAACTATTTAAAGCCTTAATAAAATAATTAAATAGGTTTCCATCAACGAAACAAAAAATTAAATTGATTTGACTGTAAAAAAATTTGTAATTAAGTATTAAATTTTTTAATTCTTTCCTTTAAAAAAATAGATTGATTATTTCCTTATAAAAAATTGATTCTTTCCTTATAAAAATAATAAAATAATATGCTAATACAAGCCCGTGGGTAGCCCATTAGGCCCAACCTGATAGCCCGGCTCGCTAAAGACAAAATGGGCATTGCCCATGGGCACGGTCATGGGCTGAGGTTTTCTCTTTCGGCCCAGCCCGACCCAGCCCATTAACTAGTTAATAGCCCATTATGCCCAGCTCATTGTGCCCATCGGTCAAGTAAACATGGGCCGGGCCGGGCCGGCCCGACCCGGTCCATTGACGACCCTTATGATTACTCTTTTCAATCTTTTATCCATCTCATTGCTTCACAATGCCTTAGCCACCACTTCTTATTCCAACCAAACCTATGGAGCTTTACATCAAAAAAGCTTGCAATTCAACCACATATCCACAAGAATGCTACAAGTCCCTCCTTCTCTATACCTTCAAAATCAAAGCAAATCCTCAAAAACTTCGCAAAGTCTCCCTCTCTGTAACCCTAAATGCTGTGCACAATGCATCATCCATGGTGTCAAAGCTATTGAAACAAAATGGCTTAACGCATATTGAAGCTGCAACCATTAAGGACTGCTTTGTGAACATCAAGGACTCTATTGATGAGCTCAAGCAATCTCCGGGTGAAATGAACCTTTTAAGCGGTTTGGATAAGGAATTCCACATTGCCAACATAAAGACATGGTTGAGTGCTGCCTTAACAGATGAAAATACTTGCATGGATAGTTTTGAAGGTGAAGTCATTGGCATAAAAGTGAAGCAAAAGATCACGAATATTGTATTGAAAATTGCTAGACTGACTAGCAATTCTTTGAGCCTCATCAATAGCCTCAATTAAAGATAACCATAGTACTTTTCCTTCTTTTATGGTGGAAGTTTATATTGCCGTCGGGTCCTTTAATTGGACAAAGGGCCTCGTGTTACAAATTAAGATCCTAGATGAACGAGACCTTGATTTGTTTATCTTCAGTTCTATCTCCTTTATAATTTGGGAATTGTCAAATGTTATTTTTCGGTGAAAATTATTTATTTTTAAAACGAATAATGAGATTGACTTCCACTCCATGTCTAAAATTACTCCGATGTCGGAAAAAATGGGCAAATGCTCTTTTTGCGCAAACAAAGCAGCATTTTGCCCCATTTTCCAAACTAATCAGAGAAATGCCCCTTTTTTGTAATTCGATTTTCTCTAAATCGAGTAAAACCCTATAGTAGTGTTTTTAAGGAGCCTATAGTGACGTTTTAAGGACCTATAATGGCGTTTTGAAACTCGAGCTCCATCAACTCGAGTTATAGGCAAAAAAAATTAAAAAAAAAATTGCCTATAACTGGAGTTCATGGAACTCGAGTTCCAAAACTCGAGTTATAGGTAAAAAAAAATTAAAAAAATTGCCTATAATTGGAGTTCATGGAGCTCAAGTTCCAAAATTCCGCTATAAGTCCTTAAAACGTCACTATAAGCTCTTGAAAATGCCACTATAAGGCTTCAAAAAAAAAAAATTTTAAACTCGATTTTTAGATTGTCAAGTTACAAAAGAGGGGCATTTCCCTAATTAAGTTGGCAAAGAGAGCAAAACACTGTTTTGTTTGCATGAAAAGGGCATTTGCCCATTTTGTCCCTCCGATGTCTGATATTAATAAATGGTGCTCTAGAAATAAAATTTGCATTATCTAAGTTTGTTATCTTTCCATATATTATAGTATTTTTTTTTTAAAGAAAAAAAATCATTCTTGGGCTACAAACTGTGTTGGGTCAAGTCACTGGGCATTATCATTCTAAAAAAAAAAAAATTCACTAGGCTTTTTTTTTTTTTTTTAATAATAGTAATTGGGGGAGGTGAATCTTGAATGTCTCCTTAATCCTTACAACTAACCTATTAAGTTAAAAAACTCTTAGCAAATCACTAAGTTTAAAATAATGAAAAATGATTTTTTCGATTTGAAATTGATCTTTCTTTTACAGTCTAGATTAAATATTACAAATCTAAATATGTATCTAACTGATGATTAAAATTTTATCATGCAAAACATTGTAACCCTAGGAAGGGTGAACCATTTAGCAAGAGCCAAGAAGGAAGCATTCATAACAAAGATGTTTCAACAAATGGAAGTTAAATTTCATTGTTTAAATATTAAGTGTATATCACCATGCTGATTAAAAAGTAGAACATACTAATTGAACTATAAAGTAAATAAGGTGGAAACAGACCATTGTTAGTAATATACCAAATATATATATATATATATATATATATATATATATAGGGTGAAGAAAATTTACGCATTTCTTTCAATTCAATTTTATTTTTTAAAGAAAACATATTATAATTTTTCATAAGAAAAGCTCAGTAATTAAAAAGGCTATATATACTTATATAAAAAAAAATGGCTATATATATATATATAATTTTCTTTTATTATACTCTAGTTTACAAACATGTATACTTATGTTATCTTTGTAGAATTTCATAATATATTAGAAAAAATCAACAAAGTATTTAATGAATTTTCTTTCTTCAAATTTTAGCCATATTTTCAAGAAAATTAACAAACAAAAATTTAGTTATCATCTTTGTAGGGATAAAGGGCCTAGGGGTATATATTAGGCCTTGGGTTTTGGCTGAAGACGTTGAGTGGTCTAAGGATAGACAAACAGTAGTGAAGATGTAAGACTCAAAGCCGCACGAGTAAGCTACAAATGAGAAGAATATGCATTGTGAACGTACAAGATAGATGGGGGCTGGGAAATATCTCAGAGAAAGCTGCTACCATCGCATTGAATACTCTGTAACTAACTCTCTGGCTGCATTAATGAGAAAGTGATATTTGAATAGTACTTTTCAACCTTACAGCTACCCCCAAAGACTTCAGAAGGGTGCTGATGGGACAAGGATCAACACAAGCAATCTAATGTCCATGTTGAGGGTAGAGATGAGAAGAGGGAGATAGTATAAAATAAGAGGGAGGCCCTAAGAGAAAAAGATCAAAAATTGAGAAAGAAACATTGTAGTAATTAGAGCTATATTTGTAACCAACTCCAAGTAATATATACAAGAACTGATTTTCTTGGATTGTACCGAAAGCAATTTGCTTTAGATAAAACTAGTTTACTTTTACTTTATTGCCATCTGGATCCATTATAATTACTACTCAATTCATTAGAACCTAGTTTTCCAACTCACTCTTTACAAATTCATTGTATTGGGCTCATTGGGCCTAGATCCACTTGCTTTGTGGGGCTTAGGACTCAAACTGCGTCCTTACAATCTTGTATTATTTTAATTTTAAAAACTAATAAATAAAACAATAATTTACATACATAAATTTAAGTATATTGCATTCACATCTAATTATCCAAAAGATAGATAATATTAATAAAACAAATTAAAAAAATAACATTATTAATGTGAACATAAAAATGTTAATGTTTAGTGTAAATAATAAAAACAAAGAACTAAAAAATAGATTATAATAATGTTTCCATTGCAAATAATCACACGTCTTGGTACAATAAACAATTATATTACTAATGAAAATGTAGAATTAGAATAATAGTTAAGTGATTACATTTGATTTTTACAACAAGTGGTAATTTATTATGGTGTCAAAACAAAATGTCCTAGATTTAAACTCTATCTTCTCACTACTTATGAAAAAAATAGAAAAATTTTGACATGTTGAATAACACATATCTAGAAGGAGTTTAGGCTCTATGTGAGGAGTTAAGATAATGGTTAAGTGATTAAGTTCGTTATTTACTATTAACTTAAAATATTGGAATAAGTGATATTTTATCCAAAAAAATAATAATAATTTAGTCAAGTTTGACAATTTTAGTACCATGCACAAATCATTCAATATGCATTATATATTTGTCATTATAACAAAAAATTGCATTTTTTAGAATACTTTTAGTTTGTAGGATATACACTAGTTTTAAAAATATGTGTGTGCATATAATATACAATATGATACATATATTCTACTAAAAATCAATCGATATTTTAATCACAATTATCATGAAACAAATATTATAGCCTTAGAAAGTAAAGAAAAGAGTTTTTTTTTTTTTTTTTTTTTTTTTTTTTTTTTTTTGAGAATGAAGTAGAGAAAAGAGTTGATTTCACACATAATCTTAAACATTGATTTTAAAAACACATGTTCCTTCAATACACATTGTGTTGATCAAATCCACATTAGAAGCAATAATAGGGTGCTAATCATAGCATAAATTACGCCATGGATGTAGGTTTGGTTCCACTTTTTTCTTGAGACCCAAAAAAAAGAATTTTTAAAAGAAAACAGGAAAATTTTGAGCAACGCTTTACCATAAATAGCTAAAAAAAAGCATGACGTGCTGAGTGATGAGTGGGTAAAGATACCGGGTGCAGCATGTTCTACAGACAAAGTGCTGTAGATGAGCATTTCTTTCTTGTACTCAAAAATCATTTGTCCAATAACAGCGCCTTGCGTGACGCAGCGTTTTACGCAATCCACGGTGGGCACGTGCACGTTAATGTCAATGCGATTGACTTTTTACGGCTTGACAGTTATAGGTAGACACGTGTCTCATGTTTATAGGGCAGACAGGTGGGCTGCCGTAGACTTTTAACCGTCATATCCTAAGCCTAGAATTTCCCGCGGCAATTTTAATAATGAGACTCGAAACACTTTTCCTTGTTTGATTACTAGATAAAATCATAAAATATTGATTGTTATTTTAAGAACTTTAAAAAAAAATTATTTAGGTAAAAAATTATAAATGAGATTTTTTTTTTTTAATTGTATGAGCATTTTGAGGCCTCACGTAGGAAAACAAACTCTAAATTTGGAATATAGAGTTAAAAAAAAAAAAAAAAAGTGAGAAACAACAGTTTGAGTTATAAAATAAAAATGAAAATAAATTATAAAAAAAATTCATTTAAAGGGAAAGAAGTGATCAATGGTCAGTCAGCAGCCCATTCGCGAAGATAAAGAGCAGTGCAAAAGAGAAAGAAAAAAAATATTATTATTAGAAAGTTTTTAATAGTGTGAAGTTTAATTAAAAACATTTTTCCTCTTTTGAAAGTGGAAAACATGTTTTTCTCTTTGCAATTGTTTTCAGTTAACTTGTGTAATTTGTTGTACCAAGCATAAAAACTATGAAAGACTTTTCTCAAAAACCTTTTCAAATTAAACAAATAGAATGTTTCAAGTTATTTGAGGGTTTAATACCTAACATGACATATAGAAATGTCATTTGACTCAAAATCTCAAGCTAATGAGTATGGAGCATCTAGCTAATTGGCAATTATGTCATGTGAACCAATCACTCTTGTCATTAATATCTAATTTGGGACTTCATTATTTAACTAACTATACCACGCACATGCAAGTAAAATATTTAAACACCATCTTCGGTAGAACAAAGGTGGTTAATGTTGTAGTGGGCAGACAAACATGCACTGACTAATCAACACTTGGCCAATACTTAACAAGCACTTATCAATAAGTCTATAAACACAACTTTTGCCCCTACTTGCTAAAGTGGTTAATTGTGATTGATAAAGGAAAAAAAGTCATAAGTTTATAAAACAGTGATTATTTACTACTCACAATCAACTATTTTAATAAGTTACGGCAAAAGCTGTGCTCCTAGATTTATTGAACACATGTCACTATGTTATTTGCTAATCTACTTTGTTATTGTCGATAAATTATAAAACTCTTAGCTGCTAATCCTCCTCCCTTGCTCATGATATTTGTAGGACTTTTTAGCTTATACTTATCTTTATCAGTTCGAATAAAGCTAATGCAATCGAAATTTCAAATTAAAGAATTCAAATGCTAACATGCCGATGCCATCTCATGTTGCATGTTTTAGGCTCTCTTCTCCAATATTTTGTTTTATTTACCCAATGATTCTCTATTATTCTTTGCGTTCCTAGATGTGTATGGCTAGGTGTTTCAAAGTGGGGTCCAAAACCATAATTCAATCCACCATACAATTGGGCTATAAATTGGGGTTCTTCTTAGTTTCTCCCAACATTCACAACCACAATTCAAAGTATAGAAAGATGGAAGCTCACATTTTCACAACCCCATGTTCATACTCATTCCATTTTCTCTCATTTCTTCTCACTATCCTCTTATTCATCACAACCCCACAAATATGCTTAGCCACCACCGCTACTTCTTCAACCCAAACATATCAAACTTACATCAAAACAACATGTACTTCAACCCTATACCCACAACTTTGTTACAAGTCTCTCTCCCCCTATGCCTCCCAAATCCAAACAAACCCACAAACACTTTGCACCACTGCCCTCACTATAGCCCTAAACTCAGCCCAAAACACATCCACAATGGTATCAAAGGTCTCTAAACTAGCAGGATTGTCAAGTATTGAAGTGGCTGTAATTAAGGATTGCATTGACAATGTGAAGGGTTCAATATCCGAGCTCCAAGATTCTCTAAATGAGATGGGCCAACTTAGTGGTTCAGATGTGGCATTTCGAGTAGCTAGTGTAAAGACTTGGGTGAGTGCTGCATTAACGGACGAGACTACATGCACTGATGGTTTGAGTGCGAAGAATGTGAATAATGCGATGCTGAAAAACACGATTAGCGAGTATATATTGAATCTTGCCCAGCTGACTAGCAATGCTTTGGCTCTCATCAATGGTCTCAAATACTAAAAAGAATGCAACTCATATACTTGTTCCCCCTCATTTTTGTCTATAAGTTTTTATTCCTTTTTTTTTTTTTTTTTTGCACAGAGTTCTATTTTATGAGTAATGTTAATAACACATTTATTTTCTTACAATGAAATGTTGTGATTAAGAGCAAAATACTTAACTAAATCGATCACTAATATCGCTTTTATTGTATACCAATCGCAAATTTCAAGTTAAAAGTTATAAATGTTTTGTCCTTAAACATTTTGCCACTTTATAAGCTTAAGAAGTGTATGTAGTTCGGAGTAGTTTTTTTATTGCTAGTAGTGAGTTTGGTTTTTTTTTTTTTTTTTTTTTAATTGAGGTTAAAATAAGTTGGATTTGACTATAAACTGTAACAAAAACTAAGTAGTAAAATTTTATAAAGTTGTACTTAGGAAAATAATATAACTTAATATATAAATTATTAAACCATAACAAACGACACACTAATGTTTTTGAACTAATTTGTGCCATTATTTTGTTAATCATAGAAAAATAGGGGCCGCCATTTCAGAGCATAATTTTATGAATTTTATAATTAGTTTCCAACGAAAAAATTAAGTGGAAGACAAAAGCTGTTGTAAATCTTTAAATTTTGTTATATATTCGAGGTTGAAGATCTCATCTAATAATATTAAAATTTATGGATCCTTGAATTATAGTTTTATGCGAAAATTGTATCTATATTCCATAGTTTTATATAGGTGAGTGAATCCCCTCATGGCTGCAAAAGACGAATATAGTAGGTCCAAAAAGTTCTGTCAATGACTCAATGTATTCAATTCCTTGCATCCTCGCTCAGAAATGTGGCAATTGTCATTTTTAAGGGCCAAAATGGCAAAATATCCATTTCTTACAAACTTTTCAACAAAATGCCTTTTTTCTGAAACTATTTAGGAAAATGCCCTTATTTGAAAATCAAGTTTTTAAACTCGAGTTTCAATGAATAACTCAATTTTGGGCGAATCAAGTTTTTCATTGGAACTCGAATTTTAAAAACTTAAATTTCAAAACAGAGATATTTCTCTAAATAGTTTCAAAACAGGGATATTTAGCTGAAAAGTTTGTGCGAAAGGGGTAATGGTCAATTTTCTCCCATTTTTAAGTGATAAATGAACCTGACTCTTTTTTGAGAGAAAATTGATAAATGAACCTGACTCTTTTTTGAGAGAAAATTGATAAATGAACCTAAACTAACATACCTGCTGTATTTATTTCTCAAGATCTCCCACACGACACTAATAACCTGATGGACCACGAGATCATTTTAATGTGAGAACTGTTGTTTTCTTATCAAGCAAATTGAGTTTGGCACAACTCCTTGAACAATAAAATTATTGCGTTTGATGGTATAAGTGTTACCAAGACTGTGAAGAACACAATCAGGAAGAGTATTCTTAGTGTTGCTACGCCAACTAGCAATGCTTTGTCTCTTATTAATAGTTTATACTCCTACTAATTAAACTTCAACCGGCCTTATTGGCTTGTCCTTTCCCTCTATTATTTGGCTCGTCTTCTTTCATTTTGGCTATTGTGTTCTGTATATGAACATATATCATGGGTTGTGCTTTATTAAATATTTGGCGAAAATTACATTTTCGTCCCTACATTTTCACGCGATTCTCATTTTGGTCCCTACATTTTATTTTCACCGCTTTTATTTCATGTTTAGAAAAACGTCTTCCACTTTAGTCCTTTCCGTCAGTGCCCGAACGCTACTGACCTACGTGGCAAACGGAATTATTAAAATAATAATAATAAATTTTATTTTATTATTAAAAAAATGACACGTCAGCATATAAATTAAAAAAATAATTTATTAATTTTAACTAAATCAAAAAAATCAAAAACAGAAATAAAAATAAAAAATCTCAATGATTGAGATCAAAGTGTGTCTTGGACAAGAACAACAAGAACACAAACTCAGATTTAAGAACACAAAATTAAAATTCAAAAATTACAAACTCAAAAAATAAGAACAAAAAATTAACCTATAGATCCACGTCAAATTAAACATGAACAAGGAATTAAACATGAAAACAAACACAAAACACAAACCCAAAAAATTAAAATAAAACCAACACAACACTCCCACTCTCATTTTCTACTTCTTTTTCTTCGTTCTTTCCAGATCCATTTTTCTTCATTCTTTCCAGACCCATACTTGCTCTGTGTTTGTATCTTTGTTTTTCTTCTTTCTTTTCAGATCCATGACTCTCTCTTTCTCTCTCAAATACCAACACCTTAGTGTTCAACATATGGCCGCCGACGTAGCGCACGCGCGACGTCGTGGTGGCGTGCCTCGTCAAGACGCTCTCCAAATGCTACGGCACCTTGCTGAGCAACGAGGCCTCCTCCGCCGAGCGCCTCATTGAGGAGGAGGCTTTCTCCACCACAGCCGCATCTGCCTCCGCCAAGGGTGACGGCATCGAGATCCTCTAGGTTCTTGTTCTATGCCAGGTTTGTGGGTTTGTGGGTTTGTGTTCTTGTGGGTTTATGAGAATCTCGATCTACACCGGGTTTGTGGGTTTGTGTTCTTGTTCTACGCTGGGTTTGTGGGTTTGTGTTCTTGTGGGTTTGTGAGAATCTTGATCTACACCGGGTTTGTGTTCTTGTTCTACGCCGGGTTTGTGGGATTATGGGTTTGTGTTCTTGTGGATTTGTGAGAATCTCGATCTACACCGGGTTTGTGGGTTTGTGTTCTTGTTCTACGCCGAGTTTGTGGGTTTGTGTTCTTGTGGGTTTGTGACAATCTCAATCTACACCGGGTTTATGTTCTTGTTCTATGCCGGGTTTGTGGGTTTGTGGGTTTGTGTTCTTGTGGGTTTGTGAGAATCTCGATCTATGCCGCGGACTCCCATTTTGTTTCTGGGTTTGTATTCTTGTTCAAGAACACAAACCCAGATCTACGCCGGCCGGAGAGGCATAACCTGCTTTTGTGTTTGGTTGCCAAGGCAGATCTGTTGCTGGGTTTGTGTTAGTGTTTCTGGGTTTGTGAACTTTGGATTTTAATTTTGTGATCTGGGTTTATGTTTTTGTTGTTTTTGTTCAAGACACATTTTGATCTCAATTAATGTGATTTTTTATTTTTATTTCTGTTTTTGATTTTTTTGATTTAGTTAAAATTAATAAATTATTTTTTTAATTTATATGCTGACGTGTCATTTTTTAATAATAAAATAAAAATTTTTATTATTATTTTAATAATTCTGTTTGCCATGTAGGTTAGTGCCGTTAGGGCACTGACAGAAAGGACTAAAGTGGAAGGCGTTTTTCTAAAGAGGGACTAAAAGGGATGAAAATAAAATATAGGGACCAAAATGGGAATCGCGTGAAAATGTAGGGACAAAAATGTGATTTTTGCCTAAATATTTTCATTTGCTATTTTGTTGTTGACCATCTCCCATTTGAGATAAAATTATATATTTACTTTCCTCTTGCCTGCATTATTGATCATATTTAGAAACAATGGCCGAGCTACAGCCAAGCTGCAGGCCGCCAAAATTTATAAAAATTTCTTTTATTTTATGTATAATTATTAAAAATTTAACTACAAAAATAAGAGTTGACCCCCCAAATATTTGAACTAGTTAGTATGCTCTTAAAAAATAAAAAAATTCAATTGATTAGTAGTTAAAAAAGACAAGATAGTTTTTATTTACTCAATTTCATTTTTTGTATATGTATAATATCAAACTAGATAACTTGTATATATTGATTGGAATTTAAAAGATGATAAATTCTCGTAAAAATTCTCTTGAATATACATATATCAAAGTTGACATTTTTGTATACAATATTTTTATAAATTATGACATATATACTCTAGTATTAAAATATTAAAGTTTACGCATGTGTGTTTATGCATGTGTGATGGTTTGTTTTGACTCTTGTCTAATATATTAGTACCACAATTTGGCCCCACAAACAAAAAAAATCCCAACTCCACTCCTGTTTAGAAAAACTAATTTCTTAAGTGAACTATTCATCCTTCTTAACTAAAAAACTAATAAGAAGTAGGTGAAGAAGAAGGTGAATAATGTGACAGTGAAAAACAAGAATTGGAAGTATATAACTATATATTGAATCTTGCCAAGCAGACTAGCAATTACTGGTTTGGCTCTCATCAGTAGTCTCAAATGCTAATAAGAATGAAACCCATATACTTGTTCTCCCTCATTTTTTATTCCTCAGGGACACAAAGTTCTATTTTATGGGTAATATTAGAGTCGTAATATTTTTTACAATTACTAGCCTCTGAGCACGCACTCACGCTCGTGCTCAAAGGCTCTTCTATTTTGTTGGATAAATGTTAATAATTTACATCTATTATAATTTGAGATTACTATATTTTTCAATCACAAAAAATACCTAAGGGTGTAACGAATGTTATGACTTATGCTTTTGTGGGTGAAATAATTTTTCATCACACTCTTAGGTTTTTTTGTGATTAGAAAATGTAGTAATCCCAAATTGTAATGGATACAAATTATTAACCATTACCCAACAAAATAGAAGAGCCTCTGAGAACTAAACCTCAGTAAGTGACTACATCCTTTCAAAAAAATAGTAAGACACTACATGGACATATCCATGTAGGAAATATGGAATGAGATAAATAATCAGCTTGTGAGGTTGGTTCTCTAATAAATTGCTAAATAAGAACCTTTTACACTGATGACCATAGAAAATCAAGTGAGAGATTATGAAATATAATGCCAAAAAAATGAGTGAAAAAATAAAGTATATAAATGCAAAACAAAATAGGAATTAAGGAAATATTTCTATAACATGTTCCCAGTTTTGAATTTTCTTAAAGTTCTAAAAGATGTTGATAATATGTGAGGCAATCAGCATCATATACAACAACCTTCTTTCTTTTATCAAGGCCACTTCAAAGAAAAATATGGCATTTGTGAGATATAGAAAAAGATGACAATAAGTCTGAAATTCTCCATATAAGTACCAAATTTGTTTTATAACCACTGCAAATCAAAAGGCACAAAACCAAAGTTTGATTTATGGATTTAACAACACATAAAAACATAAGAAAACCAATTACACCAAAACTTAAATCTCACTATGGAACCATAACCAACCAATAAAACCAAAGATTAAACATCAAAATTAAATTAAACAAAATTGGAATAGAAAATTAATAATTTTGTTAATTTACAGTGAAGACCCAAAATTGTAACCAATCTTTTTTGTAATATTTGTAATCTATTAAATATAACAAATGTCATATTGAATTGATAAGGCTTATTATTATACATTAAATTGAGAAGACAAATAGCATCCTAATAATGAGTAATGACAACCAACGTAATCACCTAATCTCTTCTACAGAAGAGAATGAGTTTATTTCAAATCCAATTATCCAACTACTTTTACTTGACACACCCCCCCCCCCCAAAAAAAAAAAAAAAAACTATTGCTACTTGATATGGATAAACTGCTGCAATTATTTGAATAACTTGGCTGTTGCATTCTGCCGTGTGGCTTCAGGGTCCATATATATCGCTGAAAAATCTAAAATAACAATCTAAATCAAACTGATCAAATTCAACTAAAGAAGAAGAAGAAATCAGAGAGAGACAAATAGAGGAGAGACTCTTACAGGAGTGGCATTCTTTGATATTTAGAGGAGACAATGATCCTAAACATGAAGTTATTTGAATCAATTGGGACTCAAATTTAAGAAAATAAATAATAGAATTCAAATTAACAAAAACAAAATACCAGCAATTAGAAAAAAATTCAGATCTTGATAAACTTAGTTGACATGGACATAGCCGTGCTTTTTGTGTCCACCATTCCTGCACTTGATTCTACCAAAAAAAAAAAAACCCTTTATTTAATATTTATTTTTCATGTTTTTCACCAAAAAGAAAAGTGAAACATGCAACTTACAGTGTTCCAATTTTGTAGCTTGAAGAGACATTCATCAGATCCCCTTGGAGAGTCTTATGAGTATTTTTGACAAATTGAGGAAAACATTTTATGGAGAAATTGTATCAAAGTTGTACAGGAAATTAAATTATCAGAGAAAGGAAGCGAGAGAGAAAGATATAGAAAAAAATAAATAAATAAATAAATAAATAAATAAGAATGAAGAGTGTATTTTTTGAGTGGGAAGGAATATGAAACGTGCAAAATTTGTAACAACCTAGGAGCCAGAAAGATTGAATTTTCATAGTAGTTTAGTGGGAAATTTGTATTCTGTAGAGGGATTATATGTAATTTGTGGGAGAAATTTTTATTTTGTAGTGGGATGTTGAAGACGTGAAGAAAGGAAGTTATTCAAAAGTAGTTTTTGTTTTGTAGATAGTATTTTACTGGGAGTTAAAGAAGTATTTTTACCAAGTTTTGCTCCTACTTAAACATAAGCTGTAGAGGTATTTTGGAACCAAAAAAAAAAAAATCAGTCCAAACAGGAAAAACTCCTTAAAAAGTAGTATAAATAATTAACATGACATGTGATTTGAAGCAAAAAACTTACCTAGATTGATCACCGATATCATTTTTATTATGAACTAACCACAAAATTCCAAGTCAAACAATTATGAGAAATTTTGTGTCCTTTGTCATTTTATAGTATTGTCACTCTATAGGTTTTTTAGTTTTATATGAAGTATGTTGTATGCGATAAGGAGTGGGGTTTTTTTGCTTTGTGAGTTTGGCATATTTTCTTTGAGGGGGGGGGGGGTGCAAATAAGTTAAATTTGAATATAAACTGTAACAAAAACTAAGCAGTAAAATTTAATAAAGCTGTACTTAGGAAAATAGATTAACTTAGCCTTCTCAAAGAAAAAATTTAACTTAGTTATAAATTAGTTATTCAAAAGCAGTTTTTGTTTTGTAGATAGTATTTTACTAGGAGTTAAAGAAGTATTTTTACGAAGTTTTGGTCCTACTTAAACATAAGCTGTAGGGGTATTTTGGAACCCAAAAAAAAAAAAAAAAAAAAATTCAGTTCAAACAGGAAAAACCTCTTAAATAGGAGTATAGATAATTAACATGGCATGTGATTTGAAGCAAAACACTTACCTAAATTGATCACTGACATCATTTTTATTATGAACTAACCACAAAATTCCAAGTCAAACAATTATGAGAAATTTTGTGTCTTTTTTCACTTTATAGTATTGTCACTTTATAGGTTTTTTAGTTTTATATGAAGTATGTTGTATGCAATTAGGAGTGGGGTTTTTTGCTTTGTGAGTTTGGCATATTTTGTTTTAGGGGGGGTGCAAATAAGTTAAATTTGAATATAAACTGTAACAAAAACTAAGCAGTAAAATTTAATAAAGCTGTACTTAGGAAAATAGATTAATTTAGCCTTCTTAAAGAAAAAATTTAACTTAGTTATAAATTACTAAACCGTAACAAACGACACCCTAATTTTTTGAACTAATTTGTGTGATTTTTTTTTTTTTTTTTACCATATAAAAATGGGGGCCGCCATTTCAGAGTATAATTCTATGAATTTTATAATGAGTTTCCAACCAAAGAGTGGAAGACAAAAGCTGTTTAAATCTTAAAATTTTGTTATAGGTTCGAGGTTGAAGATCTAATCTAGTACTATTAAAACTTAGGGAACCTTGAATTATGGTTTTATACCAAAAATTGTATTCATAGTTTTTAATATAGGTAAATCCCCTAATGGTAATGGCTACAAAAGACGAATAATAGCTCCAAAAAAATCAGTCAATGTATTCAACCTTGTATCCTCCCTCAGAATGTGGCAATTGTCATTTTAAGTGATAAATAAACCGACATACCTTCTGTATTTATTTCTCAAGATCTCCCACACGATACTAATAACCTAATGTTTTTTTTATTAAATTTTGATGGAATCCTAATGGCATGGGATAGTGTTTGCCAATAGTTAAAGGGAGAAATGATTTTGTTTTAAATTTTAGGGGTATATTATGAAGATTCTCTTGTAGCTCAACTGGTTGGCTCTCGCTAGTATTTTCAATTGAGATATTTAAAGTTCAATTGCCCCCTTACCCAATTATCAAATTATCAAAAAATAAAAAACAGAGAATATTGTAACTGCACCATAATTATGGAAAGAAGGATATCTATGCTTTAAAATATTAGCATCTTGATTCTTAAGTATATCCGTTGAGCTACTTCTTGAAACATCAGGGTGTAAAATTTAAATACCCCCACACTTTATGGGGTAAATTCCAAATTTTAAAAATTTAGGGTATAAAATCCAAATACCCCCAAAATTTAGGGGTGTAATTTGCAATTTACCCAAAAAAATAATGTTCATAACATCACTACGAACATAAATGATGGAAGGGATATTGTAAAATTTTACTACACAAGCATGCAGACTAATGTGTTACTCATCACAAAATAATAATTAAGACATTTGTGTATTATGAAGTTCACCAATCATATTTATTGCAATTTTAATATGCAAATATTTTATAGCAAAATTTGTGTCTCTAATACTTTCTTTACCGAATTACAAATGTTAATTGCCACAAAAGGTTCACAAAAAAATTTACAAACGTATGGAAAATTATTGAATATTTCGGAAGTAAAAAATACCCTCTGACTAGCCCATGGCCTTTCGCATAGTGGGGCTTGGATATTGTGGGCCCTTTCCCTAAGGCAGCCGAAAGTAAAAAATACCTGATTGTTGGCACAAATTATTTCACCAAGTAGGTCGAAGCCGAACCATTGGCAAACATCCGAGATATGGACATCCAGAAATTTATATGGAAAAATATTGTTACCCGATTCGGAGTACCTTGCGCACTCATCTCAGAAAATGGCCTTTAGTTTGATAGTAAAGCATTCAAGAGATACTGCTATGAGTTAGGTATTACAAACAGGTACTCCACTCCCGCATACCTACAAGGGAACAGCCAGGCTGAAGCCGTTAACAAGGTCATAGTAAGTGGCTTGAAGAAGAGGTTGGATGACGCAAAGGGAAAGTGGGTGGAAGAATTACCGCATGTTCTCTGGACCTACAGAACGACTCCTCGGAGATCTACGAGAGAGACCCCATTTTCAATGACTTATAGGGCCGAATTTGTTATTCCCTTAGAGACTGGATTCCCCATGCTTAGAACGAGTTTCTTCACATCGGCAGACAATGACAAACTTTTAGAGAGGAGTTTGGATTTGCTTGCCGAGTGGAGAGAAAATGTCATGGTCCAATTGGCCTACTATCAACATAAGCTCAAGCAGAGATATGATGCCCATGTTAAACTAAGACCACTCGTACAGGGAGACTTGGTTTTGTGAAAAGTAACGGGTGCTACAAAAACCTGGCTTGGGGGAAGCTTGGGCCCAATTGGGAAGGGCCATATCACATCCTTTCAGTAGCTGGAATATGAGCGTTTTATTTGGAGGATTTAGAGGAAAGGGCTATCCCACATCCTTGGAATGTAAATAATCTAAGAAGGTATTATTATTAACAAAAGTTTCAATTGCTGTACTGAAGTTTGTCATACTGTCTGCTTACTAAGTGTTAAACAGAACCATGGTCATGCTTGGTCTCTCGGACCATATACCTTGGATAAATTAATACTCTAGTTCATTTCACTAAGTGTTAAACAGAACCTTGGTCATGCCTGGTCTCTCGGACCACATACCTTGAGTAAATTAATACTCTAGTCCATTTCACTAAGTATTAAACAGAACCTTGGTCATGCCTGATCTCTCGGACCACATACCTTGAGTTGGGTAAATTAATACTCTAGTTCATTTCACTAAGTGTTAAACAGAACCTTAGTCATGCCTGGTCTCTCGAACCACATACCTTTGGTAAATTAATACTCTAGTCCATTTCACTAAGTGTTAAACAGAACCTTAGTCATGCCTGATCTCTCGGACCACATACCTTGGGTAAATTAATACTCTAGTTCATTTCACTAAGTGTTAAACAGAACCTTGGTCATGCCTGGTCTCTCGGACCACATACCTTGGGTAAATTAATACTTTAGTCCATTTCACTAAGTGTTAAACAGAACTTTGGTCATGCTTGGTCTCTCGGACCACAGACCTTGGGTAAATTAATACTCTAGTCCATTTCACTAAGTGTTAAACAGAACCTTGGTCATGCCTGGTCTCTCAGACCACATACCTTGGGTAAATTAATACTCTAGTCCATTTCACTAAGTATTAAACAGAACCTTGGTCATGCTTGGTCTCTCGGACCACATACCTTGGGTAAATTAATACTCTAGTCCATTTCACTAAGTGTTAAACAGAACCTTGGTCATGCCTGGTCTCTCGAACCACATACCTTGGATAAATTAATACTCTAGTTCATTTCACTAAGTGTTAAACAGAACATTGGTCATGCCTGGTCTCTCGGACCACATACCTTGGGTAAATTTATACTCTAGTTCATTTAACTAAGTGTTAAACAAGACCTTGGTCATGCCTGATCTCTCGGATCATACACCTTGGTTGTGTTACTACTCTATTCCATTTCACTGTGTGGTGAACAAATATTTAGTCATGTTTGCCTTCTGAAATTATATTCTTTGGGTAACTTTGTATCTCAATTCAATTTTAACAGTTCAAAAAATCAACTTCATTTGTTATTTCCACTACTTAAATTTAAAGTATCCAGTAGGTTTAAACTTCCTACAGTTCAATTTTAACAGTTCAAGGATTCAAACAAAAAAAAAAAAATGAAGGGATGAACCTGAACGTAATAAGAAAAGATGCGAATACTTTCATTGATTAAAGTTAAAAGGTACATTATACTTCATTACAAAACGGTTACAAAATGAGAGAAGCATGTGACCCTATCTCTAAGTCTTGGCCATTGGGGGTACAGAATTATCTTTTCCGCTCGGCTCGGCTCGGCTTCCCTGGATCTGGCTTCAACCTCTGAAGAAACAGCTTCACCGACCTTAGTAGCATCTGTAGCCTTGGAAGAGGTGACCACCTCCACATCCTTACTCCCAGTCTTTGCTACCTCTTCTTCCTGACCCTTGTTCTCGACTTCGGAGGGAGCAGTTACCTGCTCAACTGGGAGTGACAGAGACGAAGGAACGGTCGGAGCAACCCGAATGTGTGGATGGAAGTAAATCTTCTCGGGTTGCCTTAACTCAGAGTTGGCAGGGACTCCTGCAAGATTTAAGGCTTCTTCCCAAGTGAATTTGCAGTAGTCCTAGGACACCTCCGACACCTCTTATGCCAGCCTTATCTCCGCCTCTTCGATTCCACGGAAATAAGATGCGTTCTTCTCGGCCTCGGCTGTCAGCTCTACATTCCAAGCAGCTTCCTTAGCCTTCTCCAAGTTAGCCTTGAGCTCCAAGACCAGCTGCTTTTGGGTCACCAGCTCTATTTCAATCATATGAAGTTTCTTCCTCTGGTCTTCGGCTTGGTCTTAGGCACTCTTCAGGCCAGCCACTGCACTCTTTCTTTCCCTTTCCTCAATGGCCAACTTCTTAGTCAATTCTTGCTTCTCGTGCTTGACGATCCCCAGGTTCCTCTCCATGTCTACATGAGTCTGAGCCTCAACCTTGGCCTAACTGTGGGCTTCCTTGACCCAGTCCTCGGCAACGTAAACCTGTTAGGTCAACTACACGAGAAAAATGAGTGGCATGCAGTAGCACAAATGAAAGAGTAACATAATCTCAAGAGAGTTAACTCTAGGGTAGAAGCTTACCATGGCTAAGTCTATTTTCAGAGACATGAACAAGTCCGCTTGTCTCTAGGACTTTACGGTCTCCATGTCCCGAGGTAGGAGTAGAGGACGCTCCAAAGCCTCGACAATGTAGGCCGAGTGTCCCTTTTGGAACTCCTTAATGGAAGAGTTCCAAGGGATTGGAGTGCCATCTAGCTCCAGCCGAGGTGCCCAGGCTTGTACTTGGCAGACGTCCCAGGTATTGACGTCTTCCCTACTCTCAGATGGGGAAACCCTTCTGTCCTTCCCATTTTTCTGCTGTTTAGGCCCCTTTTGTTGAGGCACTTCACCCTCTTCCGTGTCTAGATCCACGACCTTTCTCTTCCCCTTTAGGTCTGGGATTGGAAGAAGACCGGTCACAGTTGCAGGAGGAGGAGGAGGTGGAGAAGGATTATCCTCAACCCTGGTCTTAGGTGCATCCTTGGAAGGTTCACCCTTGTTCCGTCCAGCCAGGAGGTCCCTCAGCCCTTTCCTCGGTTGCAAAGACATTCTTCTTCTTCTTCTTCTTCTGTACTCTCGGAGTCCGGGAGATTGAGGGGCTTGGCTTGCACTTCTTCCTCTTCCTCAAAGCAGAATTGGTCTATTTCTGTCTCTAGGGACAACCGAGAGGAGGCAATTTCTTCCCTTTGAATAGCTGGTGAAGGGAGAGCTTGCGGGAGCAGCCACTCCACTAGAGGAAGATCTTTCTTGACTAAGAACCCTGGCCAAGATACATCAATCCTTTGAAGTCTTAAGTCGCCAGCTCGGATCGCGTTTCCGACCTCTTGGAATTTATCAGATAAAGGTGTGAAGTCCAACACCAGATGCACGGCACGCAGCTGACCGTCTGCACTCACGAATATCTTCGATTTGAGTAGCTTGTTCAAGCCTGCTACGTTCACGAGACTGATCTTGGGGGCGACAAACCTTCTATCTATAATGACAGCCGAGAAACATAGAGTCAATTATCCATTCAAATTATATCAAAATCAAATAGTTAAGCAACAAAACAAAATGAAACCCAGAATCTAAATTCTAAGTTAACTCAACCTAGTCCTAAGCCATCCCACTTGGCTCCCCCTCCTTGGTCGGACAGTGATGACCATCATGCCACGCCCCAGAGACGATGACGTAGTCGTCCTTCATGCCCTTGTTGGACTTTGGAAGACACAACACCATTTTAACAATAAGGGACCTGGATTTTATATAGTACCCCCCATCGGCTTGAGAATGACATTCGTACAGATGTATGACGTCATGCCAGGTGAGTTGCAAGCCCATCATTTGATTGAGGGCATCAACGCAACCCAAAACCCTAAATAGGTTAGGAGCGCATTGATGCGGGCATAACCTATGATTTCTAAGGTATTCTCGAGTTACTGTGCCCATGGGAATGGTCATTCCTCCCTCTAAAAAGGCGATCACCGGAATGATCACTTCGTCGGTTTTCCTATTGGTCAAGATATTTTCCGGTGGGCAATACCGAGGGCTTACTCCCTCGAGTATATTGTATTTTGCTTTAAAAAACTCTATAGCGACAAGTGAATCAACAAGATTCCTAAATCTACCCATCTAAATCTGTGAAAGAATACAAAGAAGACTTCCTAATAAGAGGTAAGACGAAACCTAATAGGCCGAGGTGCTCGGCCGAGGAGAAAAGAACTTAGAAATCAAACACTTACAGGAGTGATTGGAGTTTTTGTCTTAGTAACTTCTTATAAATCTAGAGTTTTTCGTAAAAAACTTTAGGGACAGTTAGAGTAAGGGAACATCTGGAGGCTGGAGTGTTTGAGAACTCTAGAATGTTTAAGGATATTCGAAATGGAAAAAATAACTCCCTCACAGCATTTTATATAGGGAGTGAGAGTGAGTGAGAGTTACCTCGCTCAAAATTTCAAAGGGAAATATCAGCTGTACGATCAAAATCTCGCCATTGATAATAGGGACAAGACGCCGCCTGGAGCAATAAATTGCACATTGTAGTTTTCGAAGCGTCAGCAATAATTGTGAGACACGCGGGAGGGCGTATCCACGTGAGAAAATTGCAAAATTAGTGGACTTAGCTCCTAGGGAAATCAAAATCCCACCTTTCTCCTCAGATAAAGGAGAAACCCAGAATTTTGAGGGCCTATTGTAGAGGTCAAATGCCCAATTTGAGATGCTGGGTTATGGGCCTGTCTGAGGAGACGCGTCTGTCCAAGGACAGTAAATTACGAGGAAGGTGCATAGCTTGACTCCTCGTTAAGGTATAGCCAGTACAAGGGCAGAGAAGAGTGGTCCGAGGAGTATTACCTCTTCAGATGATCAAAAGGATAGTCAAGATGAACGCTCTAGCATTTATCCTGATATTTCAGGTGATTCTCCTGATTTATGTAAGCAAATAAGACAGGTGGAAGCAATGAGATATTATGTAAAAAGCTGCTGCCACCGCATTTATTATCCTGCAGCTAACCTTATGGCTGCATTAATGAGGAAGGGGTGTCTGGAACAATGACTCTCAACCTTTACAGTTACTATGTAAAGACTTTAAGAGAAGCTTGATGGAGCAAGTATCAAGAAAAATGACCAAACTGGCACGTGAGAGGAACTGGTTTATAAATAGAGCAAGAGGCAAGGAAAGAGGGGCATTACACAATTGAGAGGGGAAAAGGAGAGGCAATTGAATGAGAAAGAGAGAGACCAAGTTATAGACATTCAAAACAACTGTAATACACTTCTCGGATCAAGCTGAGGACGACTTTATAATAAAATTGCAGCCTTCTATTTCTGTTGATTCGCTCTTACCTTATCTGGATTATTGTTAACTCCACTCTAAGCTCAGTTTCTCTGGCCCACTCTCTACAAATTCATTGCAAGAATTTTGGTTTTCTCTTGGGCCTGGGTCCATTTCACTTGGGGGCCCAATCTATTAGAATTGTTTCCTTACAATAAGAATTTGTAATGTATTTGCAGTACCCTAATGGTTAAATATTAACCATAAACAATGATTTCTACCAGGAGAGAAAAAACAAAGGAAATTAAACAAATAAATAAAAATCATAGGCAGCTCTTGCTAACCAACCTATATCTCTTAGGCTTTGTACAAGATGTAGTATGCTTTTTTAAAAATTTATTTTAAGTAACCTAATTACAATCAAATAGTCTAAATCAAGAAGATGTGCAATTATTCTCTCTCAACTTTGCATGACGTACAGTTCCTTCCTCCTTCTTCCATTTTTTTTTTTTTTTGAATTATTTATTTATGGGTTTTGTTTAATTGGCCATTTTTATTCTTTTTTTATTCCTTGCTAATTTACTATAGTAGTTTTTTTTTTTTTTTGGTCTATATGACTCGGGACTTTTTTAGAGGTACAAAGTACAAAATACAAGTAACTCCAGCTGACAACTTGGCTATAAATGGGATCTTCTCCACACATATCAATACACGAAAGAGAGAAAGAAATATCAAATATGGAAACCTATCGGTCCTATACAATTTCATATTCATATCATGCTCTCACAATTCTTCTAAGTCTTCTATTCCTAGCAAACTTTCATACAACCTTAGCCTCAACTCCTTCCACCACCACCGAAAACTACAAAACCTTTATCAAAACCGCTTGCAATTCAACCACATACCCAACAGAATGCAACAATGACCTGTTACCCTTCGCTTCCAAAATCAAAGCAAACCCTCAAAAGCTTTGCAACACTGCCCTCTCTGTATCTTTAAAAGCCGCAAAAAACTGTTCCTCAACGATATCAAAGCTATCCAAGAACCAGGGATTGACGAAGAGTGAAGTGGCAATCATTAAGGATTGCATAGTGAACGTCAAGGAGTCCATTGACCAGCTCAATCAATCTTTATCCGCAATGAAAAAGCTTGGAAGCTCTAATGTGAAGGCTCAGATTGATAATATAAAGACTTGGGTCAGTGCTGCTTTAACAGATGAAACTACATGCACAGATGGGTTTGCTGGCATGACTGTTAGCAACACTGTGAAGAACACAATCAGTAATAGTATTCTTAGTGTTTCTAAGCGAATAAGCAATGCTTTGGCTCTTATTAATCGTTTTTACCCCAACTAATTCAATTCACCCTGCCTTGTTGGCTTTGTACTTTCCCTCTATTGTTTGGCTATTGTCTTTTTTTCATATTGGCTATTGTGTTATATTTGGGTTGTGATAATATACGCATTCTTTTGCACACTTCCGTATATGCAAATTATTTTAAATTGAAATAGTATGTACGCACAGATTATTTCACTCACATTCATAAATATGATTTCAGTTTGAAAAAACCTAGGTGTACAGACACATGTGCAAAATAGTGTATGTAATAGGTTTTATCCTATTTACTGTTGTGTTTTATTTTGTTATCAAATATGTTCATTTGCTATTTTGCTGTTGACAATCTCTCATTTGAAATAAAACTATTTACTTTCCTTCTTCTTATATTATTGGTCATATTTAGAAAATTTAATTTCTTGAGTGAGCTATTTAGGAAGTGTTTGTTTAGGTGTTTGTGTAGCCTAAACCTGCATTTTAAAATTAATTTACTTTTTAAAGACTCGTAAAACACCATTTCAAATACGTAGGAGAGTCTAACATTTTTACAAACACTCATTTTTAAAATAGCTTAAACGAATGGGCTCTTACCCACTTCTTAATTGGAATTCTACTAGGAAAAATGCATTACAGTTTTTCAACCCATCATAGGTAAAAAAATCTCACAATAAGCTAAGGTATCAATCCATCATAAATCAAAATAAAATAGAATAAAATATTATTACATCTAGACCCACTACAATGCCCCCAAAATTTTTCAATGTATTAACTTTAAAATAAAGTTGATAAAAAATTAGGAAATTCACCAAAATTCTATTTGTTGACTTTCTAAAGATGACTATATTTTGAAATATCCCTTTTAGATATACATTACTATTAATTTCTTTAAGATATTCTTCCATCTCTCCACGTGTGTGCGCGTTAAAATACTTACGGTATGTTTGGTAACTGTTTTTTCCCTTTATTTTCTATTTTCAAAAATAATTTTTTATTTTTGAAACTAAAAAACTTGTTTGATAACTCAAAATAGACAAAAAATAAAAACTGTTCTTAAAACTCAATTTATGAAGGAAACTAAAAACATGCAAAAAACTATTTTCAGTTTCTAGTTTTCAAAAGTAAAAAAAAAATACATATTTGATTTGATGAATCTATCTCATTTAATGATTTAGCATTAGAATTCAAATCCTAATAACAACATATTTTAGTATTTTCTATTTTTTTTAATTTCAACTAACAAAACATGTTTTTGGTTTCAAAAATACAAAAAAAAATTTCTTTATATTTTCAAAAAACAATTTTTTAAAAATATAAAACAAAAACTGTTACCAAACATAACCTTAGTATTCTAAAAAAAATAACTATAATTTGAAATATCCTAAAATAGAATAGAGAACCAATACTGTAATTAATTTATTATAGTATAATACACCCACATATAGAATACCCCATTTTATATATATAAATATATATATATATATATATATATATATATAAGTGATCATTGAGTATGGTCTAAGACTATAAACAATCTAAGCTGAATCAAGTATTAAAAATTTACGATAGTTCATTAAGTATTATATCTAACACTAGTTGAGCTCAATTTATCACCAAATTAGATTACATGTTCAAACTTTGTTTATTTTCTTATTGAGCATACTAAAACTTGTTCACAAGTTACCAAATTAACCTTTTTTTTCATGTATAAAAAACTTTGTACTACAACTAAACTATTTACCCTTCACAAATCTATGCTAACAATTAATAACTAAATTATATTATTTGAATGAATTAGATATAAAGTTTTTTATTTGTATGTAAGTAAATAAGATACACACACACACACACACACGCACACACATATATATAATATTTACTACAAAATGAACTATTTATTTAATTAATAAATAACAAATAATAATATCATATCTTATAAACTAACAAAATTACATAACCTAATTTCAAGTATATATAAATATGTTTTCATACATGTATACATATAATCGTATAATATCATATTTATATTTAAATTGAGTTTCTTACTCATGAGTTTATTCACAAACATATTGCTATCTATAAACTTTGTTTGTTTAATTGCCAAGCTTAAACTTAGACTTGAGCTTGGCTGTTTTGCTAAATAAACAAAAAACTCGAGTCCACACTATTCATAAATGATTTGGTTCATTTATAATCTTAATTTCTTAGATGCATTATACATAAAGGAAATGGAAAAGCAGAAAAAAAACCCTAATAACTCCAGTTAATATTATTGATCCCATGATTCTCATCTGTACCAATTAACTAGCTTAAAATCCATGTGACATATGGGAGAAAGGTTACTTTAAATCTTTGATTACTCTATAAAAATTGCTTTTTTTAGTAATTTTCTTTTTTTTAATCACTAATGATTTGTGATGACTTGTAGATAATCTGCTTCATATTAAGGAGCTTTCATTATGATTATTTACGAGTAAATAATTAGAAAGCAAAGGTTACTAGCTCAAAATACTCTTTTCACTCTCATTTTTAACCAAAAACCCACGTATCTTAGAGAAAGGGAGTTGATATTCTCCCCATAAATTAGATTGTGCTAATTTGTCCCATATGATAGATAGCACTCTTTTCTTTTTTAATTGTTTTAATAAAATTTGAATTTATGAGGTGCCCTTAGTGATGATTGTTCTTGCTATGAAGTCAAGAAATTCGTTGATTTTGACAAAAACCTTATAACTCAATAAGTTAGCACCTCCTACTATTTCTAACCAAAATATACAGAGTGTAAATCCTCTCACTTTCGTTGTAATTATCAAATTATCTACACAAAGAAACAAAATTTGATTGGTTTTTGGTATATGTGGAATTTAAACCTAAGCACTTTATTTGAGAATAAGAAATAGTTAAGTTAACAATTACACACGTACCCTTATCTTAACAACACCAAAGATCATCATTTTAACTTGAAATGATCTCAAAGATGTTACCCGGAGATCCAACATCAATTACATTTCAAATTATGGGCATACATCTCTTTATAATCGCTGACGCTTTTGGGACTTAGCTATTGTATCTTTCTAGACTCAATCGTTAAAAAAATATCAATAAAAATGATGAAAAATCTCATAAATACTCAAATTTGGTGAATTGGGGAAAAACTAAGAGGAAACTATTTTAAGTCTCGTAATTCAAGCTCTAGTACTGCCATTTACTAAATAATAATAATAATAATAATAATAACGATAACGATAACGATAATGATAACGATAATAATAATAATAATAATAATGATAATAACGATAATGATAACGATAACGATAACAATGATAATCATAATAACGATAACGATAATAATAATAATAATAATAATAATAATAATAATAATAATAATAATAATAATAATGATAATAACGATAATGATAACAATAACGATAACAATGATAATCATAATAACGATAACGATAATAATAATAATAATAATATACATTTGTTGTTGTTTGGTTTTGTAATTGGCTTTTCATGGATTCAGATTTATTGTTTAAAACATGTGTGTTGTGTCTTGAAAAAACTTGGATTGTTGCTTATTTTCTTGCTAAGTTGAACACTTTACATTTATGTTATTTGTTGCGTTGGATGTTCCCTAAAACTTGATTAAAGAGTATGTAAGGCTATGTTTGGTTTACTAATTTCCATCACTCAATTCCCAAATTTTGTAGGCCCGCGCCACCTCAAATTTACTTGTTTGGTTTAGTTTTTGTTCTCAATTCCCATAATTTATTACCCAAAAAATTGAGTTAAAATCATGGAAACCGAGAGCGCATGATAATGATAACGATAATGATAAGGATAATGATAATAATAATAATAATAATAATAATAATAATAATAATAATAATAATAATAATAATAATAATAATAATAATAATAAGGTCCACGCAATGAGTGTGAGTTAAAGAGATTTAAAGTCTGTGCTGTGTATTTAAGAGTTAGGCCATTTTGGAAATACACCACTGTAAATTTCTTTAAAAAACCTTCTCCCCTCTCCCTGTATGTGTATGTTAAAAAATACTTAGTATTCTCAAAAGAAAAAATAGTGGGTTAATCCCACATTGGAAAATGATAATAATAATAACGATAACGATAACGATAACGATAACGATAACGATAACGATAACAATAACAATAACGATAACGATAACAATAACAATAACAATAACAATAACAATAACAATAACAATAATAATAATAATAATAATAATAATGATAATAACGATAATGATAACGATAACGATAACAATGATAATCATAATAACGATAATAATAATAATAATAATAATAATAATAATAATAATAATAATAATAATAATAATAATAATAATAATAATAATATACATTTGTTGTTGTTTGGTTTTGTAATTGGCTTTTCATGGATTTAGATTTATTGTTTAAAACATGTGTGTTGTTTCTTGAAAAAACTTGGATTGTTGCTTATTTTCTTGCTAAGTTGAACAGTTTACATTTATGTTATTTGTTGCGTTGGATGTTCCCTAAAACTTGATTAAAGAGTATGTAAGGCTATGTTTGGTTTACTAATTTCCATCACTCAATTCCCAAATTTTGTAGCCCCGCGCCACCTCAAATTTGCTTGTTTGGTTTAGTTTTTGTTCTCAATTCCCATAATTTATTACCCAAAAAATTGAGTTAAAATCATGGAAACCGAGAGCGCATAATAATAATAATAATAATAATAATAATAATAATAATAATAATAATAATAATAATAATAATAATAATAAGGTCCACGCAATGAGTGTGAGTTAAAGAGATTTAAAGTCTGTGCTGTGTATTTAAGAGTTAGGCCATTTTGGAAATACACCACTGTAAATTTCTTTAAAAAACCTTCTCCCCTCTCCCTATATGTGTATGTTAAAAAATATTTAGTATTCTCAAAAGAAAAAATAGTGGGTTAATCCCACATTGGAAAATGATAATAACGATAACGATAACGATAACAATAACAATAACAATAACAATAATAATAATAATAATAATAATAATGATAATAACGATAATGATAACGATAACAATGATAATCATAATAACGATAATGATAACGATAATAATAATAATAATAATAATAATAATAATAATAATAATAATAATAATAATAATAATATACATTTGTTGTTGTTTGGTTTTGTAATTGGCTTTTCATGGATTTAGATTTACTGTTTAAAACATGTGTGTTGTTTCTTGAAAAAACTTGGATTGTTGCTTATTTTCTTGCTAAGTTGAACACTTTACATTTGTGTTATTTGTTGCGTTGGATGTTCCCTAAAACTTGATTAAAGAGTATGTAAGGCTATGTTTGGTTTACTAATTTCCATCACTCAATTCCCAAATTTTGTAGGCCCGCGCCACCTCAAATTTGCTTGTTTGGTTTAGTTTTTGTTCTCAATTCCCATAATTTATTACCCAAAAAATTGAGTTAAAATCATGGAAACCGAGAGCGCATGATAATGATAACGATAATGATAAGGATAATGACACTAATAATAATAATAATAATAATAATAATAAGGTCCACGCAATGAGTGTGAGTTAAAGAGATTTAAAGTCTGTGCTATGTATTTAAGAGTTAGGCCATTTTGGAAATACACCACTGTAAATTTCTTTAAAAAACCTTCTCCCCTCTCCCTGTATGTGTATGTTAAAAAATACTTAGTATTCTCAAAAGAAAAAATAGTGGGTTAATCCCACATTGGAAAATAAGTGTGAGTTAAAGAAGTTTAAAGTCTGTGCTGTGTATCAAAGAGTTAGACCCTTTTGAATATATACCACTGTAAGTTTCTTTAAAAAAACCCCTCTCCCAGTGTGTGTGTGTGTTAAAAAATACTTAGTATTCTAAAAAATAATAATAATAATTAAGTTCCACGCAATCTTAATTATTTATGCCAACCATATACATGATTAAAAAACTTAATATAATATGTGGTTTGCCTGTTCCTCCTCTTTTTCTATTTGCAGTTAAGAGCTACAACCTAACCACTTATAAAGGAAGAAATATTATTTACCAGCTTATATGTTGCTATCCTCTATATTTTAATGATGCAATCAAATGTGATGTATCATAAATTATTCATACATGTGTCTAATTCATTGATTTATTTATTGTGAAATAAGGGTTGAAGAATATGGTTTCCTTTCTAAGTCACTTTTAATATCATTTTGATTCTTTGACTATACTAAAAAATGCTTTTATTTGTAATAATAATCCTATTTTGATTTCCTATGGTTTGTCATGACTTGTGGGCATTGCATAAATTATTTGACATATCCAATCTAAGTGATTATACATGGTTAGCCTCATACTAAGGCGCTTTTATTCCGATTTTTCTTTTCATTGTGATTTTTTATTTAGTAAAAGAAACAGTTGTTACTCTCCTAAATTAAATTGTGCCAATTTAACAATGAGATCAATAACGTTTCTTTAGCTTGAAATGATCTAGATGAGTAATGTACCATGTGCTTCAGCATTATAAGAAGTAGAATTGGGAGGGTTAGAGCTTGTGACATGACGGACGAGAGGTTCTTGAGACTCTTGAGATTGCACGTCTAACTACTAGGATAATTAAGTGATTATATTTGGTTATACATCACTAGCCTTTGAGCAAGCGCTCAAAGGCTCTTCAATTTTTTTTTGGTAAAAATTAATAATTTGTATCTATTATAATTTGGAAATATATTTTTTTTTTTCAAACAAATAAAAATGATAAATGTGGGAGGAACGAATCTTTCCTCAATCAGGTATTGTTCGCTTTGGTATGGGCAGGGTCGACCCTTGCTCCCACCCGCACGAATTTGCTCAATCCCACATCGGGGACCCTTGCCTTATAAGCACTTGGCCCAAGGAAGGGTGTACCATAGTGTGTGTGATCCTCGGGTGACCCTTATGGAAGGTTTACCTCGGGTGATCCTTGTGGAAGACTTGTGTAAACCTGCTGAAATTAAGAGAGGTGTAGTTCAGATTCATCAGATAAGATTAGGTCCTAGCTGGATGGACTCTATTGTATTATTCCTTAAGGAGGATATCTTGCCCGAGGAAAAGTCCAAGGCTGATAAAGTGTAGAGAAAGACTCCTCGGTTTAGCTGTCCGAGGACCAGAAATTGTATAAGCGCTCTTTTTCTAGACCATATCTGCTACGCATACACCCTGAGGCAGTTGAACTACTCCTAGAATAGTTACATGAAGGAATTTGTGGAAGCCACAGTGTTAGTGGCCAAATATGCAAAGGGAAGCACAAGAGTATGTGAAGAAATGCGACCAATGCCAAAGATTTGCCCCAAACATTTACCAAGCAAAAGGTATCCTTAATCCTCTGTCCAGCCCTTAGCCTTTTGCTTAATGGGGCTTGGACATTGTAGGGCCCTTCCTTAAGGCTGTAGGGAATAAGAGATGATTGTTGATCGGCACGGATTACTTCACCAAATGGGTTGAAGCTGAACCCCTAGCAAATATCAAGGGTGTGGATGCCAAGAGATTTATCTAGAAAAATATTGTCACTCAATTTGGAATCCCTCGTATACTCATCTTAGACAGTGGTCTTCAGTTTGATAGCAAAGCCTTCAGGAGGTATTGCTATGATCTGGGCATAATGAATAGATATTTCATCCCGACATATTCACAAGGGAATGAATAGGCCGAGGCTGTCAATAAAGTCATAGTGAATAGACTCAAAAAGAGGTTGGATGATGCTAAGGGAAAATAGGTGGAAGAGTTGCCACACGTCCTTTGGACATACCGAACTACACCTCATTGGTCCACTGGGGAGATGTCCTTTTCGATGACTTATGGGGCTAAGGCTGTAATTCTTCTAGAGACAGGATTTCCAATGCTGAAGACAAACTCTTTTACTTCAAACAATAATGATGGGCTATTAGAGAAGAGGTTAGATTTAATTGAAGAGCGAAGGGAAAATGATGTGGTTCAACTGGCATACTATCAACACAAGCTCAAACAAGGGTACGACTCAAATGTAAGGTTAAAGCCACTAGTGCCTAGAGACCTGGTATTAAGAAAGGTTTTGGGTACTGCCAAGAACCCAGCCTAGGGAAAGTTAAGGCCCAACTAGGAAGGTCCATATCGCATCACATCAATGGCTAGAATGGGTGCATATTATCTTGAAAATCTAGATGAAAAGGATGTACCACGCCTTTAGAATGTAAATAACCTGAGAAGGTATTATTATTAATGAAAGTTTTCTTTACCATATATGGGTTTATTACATTATGCGTTATGCGTCCTACTATTTGTTTGAGTATCAAACAGAACTTTAGTCATGCTTGACTCCTCGGACCACATACCTTAGGTAAATTGATATTTTTAGCTATTTATCTAAGTGTTAAACAGAACCTTAGCTATACTTGGCTCTTCGAACCACATATTTTGGGTAAATTAATACTTCCTGACCTCTATCTAAGTATCAAACAGAACCTTAATCATGCCTGGCTCCTCGAACAACATACCTTGGGTAAATTGATATTTTAAGATATTTTTCTAAGTGTTAAATAGAATCTTAACTATGCCTGGCTCCTTGGACCACATGTTTTGAGTAAATTAATACTTCATGACAGTTTTTTAAGTATCAAACAGAGCTTTGGTCATGCTTAGCTCCTTGGACCACATACCTTGGGTAAATTGATATTTTAAGATATTTTTTTAAGTGTTAAACAAAACGTTAGATGTGCCTGACTCTTCGGACCACATACCTTGGGTAATTAATACTTCCTGACCTCTATCTAAGTATTAAACAGAATCTTGGTCATGCCTGGCTCCTCAGACCACATACCTTGGGTAAATTGATATTTTAATATATTTTTCTAAGTGTTAAACAGAACATTAACTATGCCTGGCTTTTCGGACCACATGCTTTGGGTAAATTAATACTTCATGACAGTTTTCTAAGTATCAAACAGAATCTTGGTAATGTCTGGCTCCTCAGACCACATGCCTTGGGTGAATTGATATCTTCCTATCATTCTACCAAGTATCAAGCAGAGCCTTAGTCCTTTCTAGCTCTTCGGACCACATGTCTAAGGTAAATTAGTATTTCTTATTAATTATTTGAATGTCAAATAGAATCAACCATTCCAAACAGCAGAGATCCTCACTGTAGTAACATGCTCATAAACATCACTTAAAGCATTTGCAGGAATACCTGTATATCTTTAAGAATTAATTATCTTTCCATTTGTTTAAACCTAATAATGAGTGGGGGATTGAGCAGAATTAGACAGGTATGGATACTATACCATTGTGTATGCTCTTAAAATTTAAAGTTATATTTTGTCGAGATTGTGGACTTAGTAAGTTCAACATGTCCTACTCCTGGTCGTGTGATGTGTGACAACTATGCTGACACTTATGCAGATCAATAAGTCAAGTTATACCTCATTATCACATTTATTAAGTGTTGAATGAAACAGAGACTACGTTTGCATCAATATAAGCATCACAAGTATAAAAGAAAGACATGCAATTTTCATTAGCATTAAGCCTCTGAAAAATGCCGTTAGATTACAAAAGGTTGGATATATTATAGAAGTAAAAAAAATAAAAATAAAAAAATAAAAAACCTATGACTTCATTTTTATTACAAGTTTGTCTTTTGGAGTCTTGGTGGGCTGGGTGGTTGCTACTGCCAAGGATGCCAGACCCTTACCCTTGGGGTCTTCCTTGGTAGGAATGGGGAGAGTTGCCAAAACCAGTTCTAGGTTTTGAGAAACCACTCTTTCCTTGGAAGAATCCTTGGGTGCGTCCGAGGGTTTGGTCATCTCGGGGGCCACCTCCTTAGAGACTTCTCTCTCCTTATTAGCTGGGTTGGCTTGTTCAGCCACTTCTTGAGAACTGTTGGATTGAAGAGGGTCCTTGGATGAAGCCTCTTCAATTGGGCTTGTAACGTCGGGGGCTACATCATCTAGGGAGTACACATTATGGGGGGATAGTACACATTCTCCGCTATCCTAAGTGCTGAAGAGGCCTCAACCCCTGCCAGGTTAAGAGCCCCATTCCATACTTAGAGGCAGTATGCTCTACATACCCCCGCGACCTCGACCCTAAAGGCCTCCTCAGTCTCAGCTACCCCCACGTCGTAGCCTTCTTGTTCGGCCTGATCCTTGGCCTTCTCAGCATCCTCCAGATTTTTCTTCAGCAGCTTGATTTGCTTCCTGGCAGTAGCGAGCTCATCCTCGGTCAAGCGGAGTTGCTTGCACTGAGTCTCCGCCTGCCTCTCAGCCCCATCCAATGCTGCCTCAGCGCTTTTCCTACCCCTTTCTGCCTCAGTGAGCTTGGCATCCGACTATTTTAACTTCTTTTCGGCCACCTTGAAGGCGTCAACAGCAGCAACTCACCTGCCCTCCTCATCCTTTATTTGTCGATAAGAAATATCCACCAACTCCTCGGCTCTAAAAGCGTCTTGAATAACCTACAAAGGAAACTTGGCAGTTAGTAAAAAAAAAAAAACCTTAGCTTGAAAGGCTTACCATGGCGAGGTCTCTTTTTAGACTTAGAAACACCTCATGTTTCTTCATGGTCCTCAAGTCGACCATGTCCTCGGGTAGTAGCAGAGCTTGCTCCACAGCATCTGCTACATACCCGGCCTTTCCTTTTTGAAAGTCCCTAATTGATGAGTTTGTAAGGAGAGGGGACCCATCTAGCACTAGAGGGGGGTTCCAGGTTGGAACCCTAGTGCGAAGATCACAACCCTTGTCTCTGGGTGCCCCATCATTCAAGGACTTTGTGTGGGTAGTCTTGGCTACCTTAGCCCCCTTTTGGGGCTCATTCTCCTTAGGGGGGGCACCTCGGCCTTCTTCTGCTATGTCCTTCACCCTTTGCTCTCACTTCCTCTTTTTGTTTGCAAGCTCTTGTTGGGGGTCTTGAGGAGTGGGAAGGGGGGATTTTAGCTTGAGCAGCCGCCTCTGGTGCCTTGCCCCCAACTTGGGACTCCATCACCTCCATAAGGCTGGCCCTAGGTTTGCGTTGAATCCCCATGTCTTCTGGAATAGGGGATACTCCTTGTGTCTAACTTGTTTACGCAGGGGAAGAGTGGCCGAGGTAACCAGATGGTATTTCAGGGGACGAGGGTCTGTTGAAAACTTCAAAGTCGTCTTCAGAATCAGACACTTCAACGATCTCTTCCTCTTCCTTGATTGTAGGCTGGGACGAGGTCGCCTCCTCCTTGATAGCGTGTTGGGATGTTAAGGCTACTTTGGGTATGCCTTCTGGGATAGAGTCGGTAATGAGGAAACCAGGAATTGCAACGCTGATCTGATGCAAACGTGGGTCCCTCGCCTTAATTACGCATTTGGGAGCTTAGAAGCTAGATGAAATTGGCGTGTATCCTAGGATTAGATGGGCAGCTTGAAGTTGACCGTCCTTGTGTACAAACATCTCGGCTTGGAGTATTCTGTCTAGACTTTCCTTATTGACCTGACTGAAGTTCGGCTCGGCGGCATGCCTATTTGCAAAACCATCAAGAAAACAAAAAAGAAAGCCGTCAGAAAAGAGAATGACACAAATCAAGGAAAAACTCAAATATCAACTTAAACAGAGAAAGAAAAGGGCACAGAGCATATCAGAGGAAAAGGAAAGTAACTGTGGAGTAATAATCCTAGACCTAAAGGTCCTACCTAGTATCCCCTCTCTCGTCGGGCAGAAACACCATCGTGCCACTCCGCTGAAACGACCAAGAAGTCCTTGTTCAGGCCTTTGTTGGATTTGGGGAGGCATTGGGTGAACTTGACCTTGGGGTACCTAGATTTTAGGTAGTATCCCTGCCCCTCTAGGTGGTGGAGGTTATAAACCCAATTAATATCATGGTGGGTAAGATTTAATCCCTTTTTTTCATTGAGGGCATCTACACTCCCTAGAATCGTAAACGTGTTTGGGGCACATTGAGTGAGGGCTAATCCGTGGGCCCTAAGGTAGTCTCTAGTAACGGTGCCCATAGGGATTCTCATCCCTCCCTCTATAAAAGCAATCATCGGGATTACCACCTCTTCCTCTTACATTTTCTCGTGCCATTCCCCCTCCTTACAATACCTAATTGACACTCTTGGCAGAATCCTATACTGAGCTCTAAAGTTCTCTATGTTCTTCGCGGAATCTACCAAACAGGCAAACCTACCTATTCCTAAGAGAGATTTGGAGATACTAAGATAGTAAGAAGAAAATAAGAGGGCTAAGTAGAAATAGACACGGAGAAAAGAAAAGTAGAAGGAAAAATAAGTGGAAAGGTTTGTAAAGACTTACGTAAAGAAGAAAGGTCACCTCAAACGGGCTTTTGAAATTTGAAAGGGCACGAGTAGATTGAACAAGTTTGCAGGTTCAGTGTATGAGAGCTAAAGTGAGAAGATGGATTAATTCAGGTAGTATTTATATCAAAAAGATAGTTACAAGCTAGAAAATCCCTGCCCAGATTCTAGCAAAATCCTTAGCCATTGGATCCGCATCACACTGTAGAATGTGAGGAACATGGAGCCGTAAGAATTTAATGAAGGCATGTCTCGTATGCCGAAGCGTCAAGAGCGCGTCTTGGGCAGTTAAAAAAGCATCTGCGCAGTCAGAGATGATGTATGATGAACACGGAGTAACTATAATGGCGTCGAAATCCTCCTTTCTTCCCGAGGAGCTAGAAAGAAGAATCTCAAGGGGCTATTGTAGGGGTGATAGGCCCAGAAGTACATATCTATGTATATATTGGGCCAGGGGCCCAATCCGAGAACATCAAGCAATCCGAGGACAGATAAACACCCTCCTAAGAATCCACGTTGGTAAGCAAAGAGGTGAAGTCTAATCATGATCATCCTAGAAGGCAGTCCGAGGAGGAGTGCTTCCTCGACTAAGCAAAGCCAAGGTCAGAAAGGGTGATCTGACATCAAGAGCAACATTCTGGACAATTCCACTTATGAAGATAAGTATCAAGAAGAAACAGGAGAGAGGGAGGATATGAAATATCTAAAGGGAAAGCTGCTACCACCACATTAAATACTCTGCAGCTAACTCTCTAGCCACGTTAATGAAGAAGTGATACTTGAACAGTAACTTTCAGCCTTACAACTACTACCCAAAGACTTCAAGAAGGTGCTGATAGGACATGGATCAACACCAATAATCTGATCTGCACGTGAAAGGTGAAGATGAAAAGGGAAGATAGTAAAGAATGGAAGAGAGACCCTGAGAGAAGGAGATCGAGAAATTAAGAGAAAAACACTATAACAATTAAGAACTTGATTTGTAATCAAACTTGAGAGAAATATATAAGAACTGATCTCCTCGGATTGTGCCGAAGAGGATTTTCTTTAGATTAAGTCAGTCTATCTTCATTTTCTTGTCATCTGGATCCATTATAATTACTACTAAACTCGTTAGAACTTAGTTTTTTAATCCATTCTCTACAAATTCATTGTATTGGGCTCATTGGGCCTAAGTCCGCTTACTTTTTGGGCTTAAGACTCAAGCTTTGTCCTTACAATAAACTTTTAAGACAAATAGTAACTGTAATTTCTTTTTTGAAAGTGAAGGGAAAAAAATCTTAAATTTAGGAGTTCTTTTTTTTAATTCAAAAGAAATTTGCATCTATTATAATTTAGAATTTTTTTTCAAACAAGTAAAAAGGATAAAATTTTGAGATAAGCAGTAACTGTAATTTCTTTTTTTGAACATGAAATTTGTTATTTGACATTTATAACCCTACTTTTAAATGAAGTTACCCTTCATTAATGAGGATATTTTTGAACCATAGAAAAGTCCAGTTGAAAGAGAAGAATTCTTTATTAGGAGTTTTCTTTTTGAATTTAAAATGAATTTTTTTTTTTTTTGACATTTATGGTCTTACTTCTAAATGAAGTTATCCTTCATTAATAAAGGTATTTTTGAACGAAAAAAAATCCAGTCAAAAGAGGGGAATCCTCTTATCTATAATATAGATAAATATATAAATTGGAGTTTAGAGTTTTTATTTTTTATTTATTTTTAAATAGACCGTTGCCTTCCAGAGAATCCAGCCATTGGTCATTTATAATTTTTTTCTAAAAAAAAATTACAAGAATTCCTTTTATATATATATATATATATATTCACACATAAATACCCTTCCATTTCTCTCATTTTTCTCAACAAAAATCACTCAAGCTCAAACTCATTTCTCAAGCTCTCTATTTTACTCTCATCTTTTATTATTTTTATCTCTCTCATATAGTTATATATAGAGTTATAGTCTTATGTTTTTAATTATTTTTATTTATACAAATACAAGTATTAAATTCTTCAAGTTGGAGGTTTGGAGGGCTCAGTTGGAATATAAATATGAATGATGAACATTTCAATATGCTATTCTCTCCTTAATATGAATAATGAATGCATCAATGTACTTATTTATTCCAATCAATAAAAGTTAATTAATCAATGCTTATATAGTGATTTTAATAGTTTAATATAACAATTTGTGTATAGTGACATAATATAATTATAATTTTTTATTAAAATTTATAAGCTCATTAAGGGCCCATTAAAAGCCCATAGGTAACCCATTAAAATCTCATTAGCCCAGGCCGAATGGATAGTACCACCCAGGGATCTGTTTTCTTTTTCAGCCCAGTCCGATCCATTGATAGATCAACGGCATGTCAGCATGCACTCTCAGCCCGCCTAGCCCATGGGCCAAGTCAAATGGACCAGGTCTATACGATTCCAATCACTTGATCACAGTGAGTCGTACATGAGTCCTACAAAGGTCCTCTTTGTCTGTCCCAATCTCTATTTTCAATGACTTTCATGCACCGTCCAAATGACTTTCATCAGGGCGAGCAGGAGATTTGGTTTTCCCAGTTATCTTTTAATATATAAAATTTACCACTATCATGTGTTGCTACACAAAATTATCCTATAGTCTTGAGTCCTCCGAGAAACAAGTCAAGATCAAGCATAGTTTCAATCACTCTTTCTTTCTCTTTTTTTTCCTTCTTTTTTTGCTGGGTAAATATGCGGGGGCTCGAACTCCCAAGCTCGAGGTATACAAGGACACTGGGTGCCACTGGGCTACCAAGGCCCAGTGGCCTTTCAATCACTTTTCAAACTTTGCGTCTTAGGAAACAAAACGATTATATAATTGATATACTCATGAAAGCAACTTGTATATAAAATGCAGTTTATTCCTTCAATCAGTGCATAGCCATTTTAAAAGTCATTAGAAAAGCAAAAGAACTTTTAGACCAGTTAAAGAGGTCACCAAAAAAAAACAAAAAACAAAAATAGCATAAGGCACATAATTATTTTGATTGTTAATGTGCTCAACAATTTACACTAAGTAGTTCTATATATTATTTTCTTTTTTCTTATTTAACAAGTTCTGTATGTCCTAACCATACAAAAACACTCACTCAAATAATATACATCTTAACCAAATCAAATCACATCTTTAATAGCTTCATACTCCCTAGTCTTCAAGCTCTCACTGACAAGGCAATTTGGGCCAATTGGTATGGAAAGATTGGAGACACACACAGTGCAGGATAGCTCGTGGCACCACATGAGGCCTTAATGAAATCTGGGATACCACGACGCTCAGTAGCTGAAGACAGACTTGGTTGTGGTAGGAATGTATAATAAGGTAGAGAATAATGTAGCAAAAGATGAGAAACTTTAGCCTTAATGTTTCTTAGGAAATTAAAGGAAACAATGGCTCCTATATTCTAGAAGTGAGTGTGGATGACTGGTTGAGTACAAGATTGGGACTATATTTACATCTAGGGTTGATCGTTTTCGCTGCAACAGCAGCATCGCATCCTGGTTTAAGCTGCAACAGCTGTGGCTCTCTAAGCATCCCCTAACCTTTTGGAACAAGGAAGGGCTGCTACCTTAACGACGCCTTTCTCATCAAATGTACCTACTCTCACAAAAGAGTTGTACAAAGTGGTGAGAAAAGACTCATGGATTAAGTATCAGCTAGCCCGGCCTCAGGCCGCTCACTTGTTCCAAATGGTTAGGGGATGCTAAGAGATCCACAGCTATTTATGCTGCTCAAACCGGGTTGAGATACTGCTGTTGCTGCGAAAAAATGATCAACCCAAGCAGCATTCCAAGCAATCTTCTATATTTATTCTAGGAAGCTATAGCGTACAAAACATTCTCCCACAGGGTGCCCTTAATGTTGTCATGACAAGAGTTCAATGTTTGATAGTGATCTAAGAACATTTAACTCCTACAAAAATTTCATGTCTATTTTAGTACAAAAACTTATATATTCTATTTTACATACTCATTTTTTAAAGCACTCCACATTAAAATCTATTTTACATTCTCACATTTCATTAAAATGTATTTTTTTACTTGATTTTTTTAATTTTTTTTCCTTCTTCACACACAACAATCATTATTTACTCTCTTCTTTTATTCTCAAGATACGTATAAAAAATAAAAAATAAAAACACTCTGCTTGTTTAGGCAATAATATTTTTCTAGAAAATGAGTTATTTTTCAAAAAGTATTTTCTATAAAACTATCTTATTTTCCTTTCTTTGGTAGCAACATTAAATGAGTTGAAAAACAATTATCTAATTTCTCTTTTTCAACTTGCTGTGAAATAAAGTTATTTTATTTAAAAAATTAGTGGAAAACAATCTCTATAAATAAGTCATACTTTTTATATTGACCAAAGATAATTTTCCTTTAACTAATTTTTCTGATACTACCAAACACTGAAAAATATAAAAAGCTATCTTTATACAAAATTTTTCATAAAAACAAACAGAGCGTAAATGCAAAATGAATAGTATTAAATTACTGTAGCAAATTTGTAAATTTATACAATTACCTATAGGCTGAAGTGGTTTTTTTAGACAAAAGTAAAACTATGCTATACCTCTTTTTATTATAATCAGATGGATGAATGCTCTAGGCTTCACAGTCTCCGGTATAAAAGAATCTTTTTGACAAATGAGTTTTTCTGGTTTCCAAAGGTATCCATCAATTTACAGCATATTTATGCTAATATTCCTTTCCTGGATTTTCAAGTGGGGTTTTGTAGTTACTTCAATCACCACAATATATAGTCATCTCTCACTAATAATTTAGCCTATTCTTTTTACTTTTATGTTGGAAAATGTAGTTTAAATACTTCCTAATATTTGATATGCATGATAAGTATGAGAAGAACATATGACTAACAGTGGCTTTGATGAAATGTTTAGCCAATGAAAATTAATTTAGTGGCATAATGTTGATTATAAGTTACATCGGTATAAACTTAACCCTTTCTTTTGCCTAATAATGCATTTTAACATGTAAAGTAGCTATTAGAAACATCTCTCTCAATGTCTAGTCAATATTTGTGGTTAAACCCTGACAACTAAGTTTTCTAACATATAGTGCAAGACAAATTATTCACTCGTTTTGTTCTTGCTGAAAGTGACGAAATTATATTGACATTTGATAACTACATTCTTTTTTTGGCAGGATTCACACAAAAAGAGTCTCATGGGATAGTTCATAGTACTAAAGATGAGGCTGTCCAACCAGTGTACAAGAAATTCGGAAACTTTTAGCTATACAATTACACTAATTAATAATTTTATATTAGCTATACTGTTACATTTTAGTTATTAAAGTCCTTATTTATAAGCTTCGTATGGCATGGCATGGGGGAGTCTTGGGAGATCCTATAACATCAAAACGGGCAACCAATTCCAACTTTTAAGGCTACACCTCCTCAGCTTAAATTGGGCTATATATGTTAGGTTCATTGATCGCAAGGTCTGGATAAAAAGCCCACCTATTGTTAAAAAAAAAAAAAAAAAAAAAAAAAAAAAAAAAAAAAAAAAAAAAGATACAATTGCTGATTATAAAAATAAATAAAAAAAAAAGAAAAAGAAAAAAAAAGATACAATTGCTACGTCATATGAATCCACCAGTTGTAACAAAGTGCAAAAATGCCCATATAAAATGTTGCGGTGGCTGGTTACCAAAAATGCCCATATATATGGCTGGTTACCCATAAAAAATGCCCATATAAAACGTTATGAACCATTACAGCAAGGTAAATGTCACTTATCGTTAAATAAGAGTTCTAGAGTTCAATTTCTATTTACACTAAAAATTAATTAATATATTCATCTGATGATAAAAAGTAATTATTAAGAGGAAACCTCATGTAATAAAACTTTCTTAAAAAAACAACTAGATAGATATATTGTTTGGTCAACGATTTTAAAAATATTTTTCTCACTTTATTTATTTTAAATTGATGGGTCCCACATAAATAATTTGTTTGGAAATTTATTAAATTGTTTTTAGATAATTGTTCTCAATCTTATTTTGCTAAACAGTTTTTAGAAATCAGAAAGGCCAGAACTTGTTTTCTTCTTTCCTCAGTTTTTGTTATGAAAATCACTGTAACAATATAATAATCACCTAGAAGGCTAGAACTTGTTTTCATCTCTCTCTCTCTCTCGCTCTCTCTCTCTCTCTCTCTCTCTCTCACAACCATGACCGGATCAACACGAGATCAGGAATTTTTTTTTAAAAAAATTATTGTTCATTTTTAATTGTTGGTCAATTATTGTTTTTTTTTTTTTTTTTTCAATTGTGTTGTGCAAACATATATATAATGGCATTGCTAACATTGTCACAACTAACCAGTGATGGCTGCCCATGATCTTGGACTTACTAGGACATATAACCGGGAAATTTGAATTGATAATATACCTCAACCTAAAGTAATTTAAATAGTCTATCACTTTAAATGAATGGTTACAAGTCAAAGAAAAGAGCTATTTCATTAGATATCCAATAAGATCACACTCTCACAATAAGTGAGATTCACATGTCGGTAACAGCAGGAGCGAAACTAATTAGAGAGGGTTATAGCCCCCCAAATTTCTCAAATATTAGACTTTTTTTTCTAAATTTATCTAAAATTTATAAAAGAAATATGATTGACCGTTCAAACTCTACATATTTTTTTGTATAACTTAATTAAATTAATTCAATTTTATGTTTATTATAATTTTAGCTACGTAGTCATAAAATCTTAGTTCCGCCCGAGTAAGAAGTTATTTCATTTCAAGTTCTCTCCCATTCTACTTCACGGTTAAAATTTTATTTTTCAAGATCTGTATAAATAATTATATCATTTAAAATTTTAAATAAAATCAAATATATAAACCTCATATGTAAAATATAATCTGAACCCACACCCCTGCTCTATCTGCTTAATTTTGTCAGCCAAATGCATGTGATACTGCACTCATATCCAATCACTCACGTGGTCACAGATTCACAATTCACATTCAGTGAGTCATACATGTCAGCCCCCACAAAGGTACTCTTTGTCTAACCTGGCCAAACTTATCTGTACTCTTTAAAAAAAAAAAAAAAAAATTGATCTTATCTCTACTTTTTTGTTTTTTGTTTTTTGAGAAATATCTTATCTCTGCTTTAAGCCTTTAACACACCGTCCAAATTACTTTCATCTCAGTGGGAATATAAAGATATTCGATTTCTTTAATCATCTTTTAAATTTTAATATAAAAATTTTGCCACTAACATTTATTGCTGCACTAAATTATCGTATGGTCTATGGTGCAAATATGACTTGATTTATTAGTCCTAAGTTCACAAAAGTCAAGATCAAGCATAGTCTCTCTAAGAAGTTTAGATCCCTGTAATCCTAGATTGTTTAACTTAATTACTTAATCAAATGGATACTTAGATTTATTATTCAGATCTAAGTTAAACACAAATAATCATAAATAATAAAGCAGCGGAAAATAAAGAACACAAAAATCTGATAACTCAGAAAAACCAAACCGGTAAAAAAACTGGAGAGGATTTAACCTAACTATCTTCAAGATAAAACAGAATTCACTATAAAAGAATTGAAGTTTACACAATAGCAACTTAGACCACTAACATCCTATTGCTACATCGAGTAAGAAATTTACTACCACGACCACGTGACAGCGCCGAGTCCATAGACTACTTCTTTCTTGAATTTACAAAAAAGCATAAGCACTCCTGCTTGTATATCTTGAAGTTCTTGAATCTGCAACTGAACGATCACCAAGCTCTTAACATCAATCTTGAGTTTGAAAACCCTAAGTGTATGTGAAGGCAAACACCTCTAGATCTTACAATAAAATTCACACACACAGCATTCAGAACTCTAAAAACGTGGCTAGGGTTTTCCCTTTTATACTTAGGGCAAAACATAAAACTCTACACGTCAAACGGGCTTGGGCTGAGTTGGAAATTCTACAGAAAAAACAATCTGCATGATTTTCGATCGGTTGAGTCTAATTCTCGATCGATCAAACCAGGCAGATTTACACAGTGATTTCTGTACTAACTCGATTCCAACTTTACATAAAAACCGCATACTTTGAGCAAGTCTAAACAAGACTAAAAACGTTTTAATTATGGTTTGTCAATCTTACAAAATGAAGTTCTAATACATTAGTTCATAATTCCTTAGAACCTAACAAACTCCCCATTTGGCAATTCGTGACAAAACACAAACTTACCAAAATGCTCAAAGTTTACAAAAATAAACAGCCCATTACAAAACAATAGCCCAACTAAACTAATTCAACCTAACTACTATCTATCAGTTGCAAGTGTAGATAGCAGCATGACTGAATCAATCTGTATATTCCTATAACACTTAACAAACACATAAACGCATGTGTGGAAAAGAAAAACAGTAAAACAACAAATACGCAAACTAACTCTCCCCCTAAGTTGGATACAACAAAAATAATTTCAACTCTCCCTAAACAGAACATTCTTGTATTTTCCACACATATTCTCACATATCATCTAAAACTCCCACTTTTTGTCACGAATTGACAAAGATAACTCAAACAAAGAGTAACAACTCTACAGAGAACAAGAGGAAATAGAGAATTAAGGGAACAAAAAAATAATTTAACTCTATAGAAAATAAAGACAACGCCCCCTATGAACAACAAAGGTTAAAAACAAGCTTCTCTCCCCCTATAAAAATAGGAAAAACGAAACAAGTTTTGGAAAAAACAGTTTTGGAAAAAATTTAGGAGGTAGGGATAAATAAAAACACATAAACCTAAAAAAAATTGAGTTGAGGATACACATGAAGAAAAATATTCTCTCTTTCAATAAATGCAAACTTGACACTATGTGACCCATAAACAGTTGTATGAGTAGAAAAAATATTTGCACATTGATTATCTATCATATCTCTTAAAAAAAATTTTCTGCAGTTCACACATAAAAAAAAATAGCATATACTAAAATGTACAAAGGACTCAAAAATTAATCAATCAATTTTTAATTCAAGTGGAGTACCCAATTTAGCAAAGTGTATGCATGTTGTGGGGGTGAAAGGCCCAGTATCAGGTAATGGGCCACGGCCCATCCGAGGAGACGTGTACATCCGAGGACGACAAATCTTGAAGAGTACGCCCAGCCTAATTCGATTCAAATGTGTAAGTCATGTGGGAGGAGGACTGGTCCTAGGAGACTTCCCTGTTCGGATTGTCAAAAGAGTATCTCAGATGAATGCTCCAACATCAATCCTAACCTTCTCGGAGAATCCCTTGATTTGTATGGACAAAAAGGACAGGTGGCAAAGATCAGATATTAGGCAAAAGACTGCTACCACCGCATTTATGATCCTGCAGCGAACATCATGGCCACATTAATGGAAAAAGACACCTGAACAGTGACCTTTATCCTTTACAGCTGCCGAGTGAAGATTCCAGATAGAGGCTGATGGGACAAGTATCAAGAAAAGCCCACCTAACTGGCACAGGGGAGAAAAGGGACGTATAAATAGAGCAAAAAAGGAAGAGAGAGTGGAGGACCAACAGAAGAAGGAAAAGAGCAACAAAGAGAGAAAAAGAAAGAGAGAAGTGTTCATTGTATTAGTCTAAACATACTCCTCGGACTGTGTCGAGAAGAACCTTGTATCTACCTTGTATTTCATCAACGTAAATCTGATCATAATTATACTTGGGCCATCAACCCATACATATTCAATCAAGTATTCTCCAGCCCACTCTCTTTACAAATTTATTTCAAGAATACTGTACACAGCCTGGGCCTCAATCTGTTCTGTTCGTAGGCCCAACCCGTAGATTTGTGTCCTTACATTTGGCGCCGTCTGTGGGAAGATTACTATTGCATCTGTGTGTTGAGGCTTGAACCATGGTTAGATCAGATTCTAACAGAGCAGAGTCAGGTGGCTCTCAGCATATAGACCATTTCGTGCACCTTGAGCGTAAAAAAGACCGCGAAGGGAGTGTGCACACAAATCGTACTGCGAGGAGCCGACGTCGAAATGACAGTGACGAGTCTCATGAGGACATGCAACGCAAGATTAATCGTCTCAAGAAGAAGTTGCGCCGTGCGCGAAGGAGGCGTAGTCCATCTAGCAGTCCGTCCATCACGGATGACTCCTATGACGATGCCAGTTATAGACGCCGCTCCAGGACACCCCCAAGTGAGTCTTTCTCCCACGTAGAAGAGCCTCACCATAACCGCAGGAGCAAAAACACGTCCTCAAGGGGTACTGGGAGTGATGCAATGAACAGGGCACTCAACCAAATTTCCAGGTCGCCCTTCACACGCAGCATCGAGAGAGGGAGCCTTCCTCGATGTTTCACTCAGCCCACCTTCACTGCATACAATGGACGGACTGACCCCGTGGAGCATATGAGCCATTTCAATCAGAAAATGGCTGTCCACTTTCGGAATGAGACTCTCATGTGCAAAATGTTCCCTCCAGTCTGGGGCCCGTAGCCATGAGGCGGTTTGATGGCCTCGCGAAAAATTCTATCAGATCATTTCGGGCGCTCTCTAGGGCCTTCTGCTCTTAGTTCGTGACGAACACCAGGGTCCCTCGGCCATTAGACTCCTTGCTGTCCATGTCCATGCGGGAGGGGGAGACGCTGAAAACATACTCGGATAGGTACTGGGAGAGGTTTAACGAAATTGAAGGGAGTTTCGATGATATGGCAGTAAGAACCTTCAAGGTCGGCCTACCAGCCGAGCACGACCTGCGGAAATCATTGACCAAGAAGCCGGTAAGGAGTGTGCGCCGACTAATGGATCGCATCGACGAGTATAAGCACATCGAGGAAGACCAGCTGATCGGAAAGGGAAAAGTTAAGGTTATCCCTCAGGAGAGGAGGGAGTTCAGGTCGGACCGGTACAGTAACAGGAAACCGCGGAGAGACTATAGTGTGCAGTCCGGGTTTGTTGCATCACAGGCAGTCCATGCCATATTCCGAGAGCCAATCCACCAGATTCTGGAGAAAATTCAGAACGAGCATACTTCAAGTGGCCAAACAAGATGGGGGGAGACCCCATGAAGCGCAATCAGAGCCTTCATTGCCTGTATCATCAGGAATGAGGGCACACCACCGAGGATTGCAGGACTTTGAAGAGCCATTTGGAACAACTTGCGAGGGAAGGAAAGCTACAGCAGTTCATCTATCGACCAAGTAACTAGGGAGACCATATCAGGCCAGGGGCTTCAGGGACCGCCTCATCAAGGCCCCCTTTGGGCACGATTAACGTTATCTTCGTGGCCCCCGAGAGAACTGGATCCTGCCCTTCCAGAGTAATGTCCATTTCCAGGACATCCGCCCAGGACGCCAACCAAGAGACGAAACGGGCAAGGATGGAGGCCCAACCAGCCTTAAGCTTCTCGGATGAAGATAAATTGGGGACAATACAGCCCCATGACGACGCTTTGGTCATCACCCTTAGAATAGGAGGCTATGATGTGAAGAGGGTGATGGTTGATCAAAAGAGTGGGGCTGAGATCATGTATCCGGACCTATACAAAGGACTGGGCTTACAGCCTAAAGACCTGACTGCGTATAATTCACCTTTAGTCAGCTTTGATGGAAAGACCGTCATCCCTAAGGGTCAGATAAGACTACCCGTACAAGCAGGGTCTGAAGTGGTCGAGGTGGACTTCATCGTGGTGAATGCATACTCTTCCTACATGGCCATTATAGCCAGGCCTTGGCTCTATGCTCTAAGGGCCGTTTCTTCGACCTTGCACCTAGAGGTTAAATTTCCGTCGGGAGGACGAGTGGAAAAGATTGTAGGCAGCCAGCCTATGGCAAGACAATGCCTCATAGCTGCCATTACACATCGGCCTGATGCCGGACCAACGACCACCACAGTCGGGTACTCGTAGTAGTCAAAGTTCCCAATTCCCCCCAAAGCCGTAGAACCAGCTGAGGAGCAATGTGAAAGACTAGAGAAAGTCGTCATTGGGGAGGACCCAGATAAGTTTTTCCAAATAGGGGCTCAGTTACCCCCTCAGGAGAAGGAAGAGCTGCTGACGTTTCTTAGGAGAAACATTGACGTGTTTGCTTGGAACTCTTACGAGGCCCCAGGAGTGGATCCCGGGTTTATCTGCCATCACCTTAATGTGAATCCAGCTGCCCTCCCCAAAAAGCAGCCGCCTCGACGCTCATCCAAGGAACATTCTGACGCTATCATGGATGAAGTAAACAAACTCAAGCAAGCAGGAGCTATCAAGGAAATCTTCTATCCAGAATGGCTGGCTAACATGGTGGTGGTGAAGAAGAAGAATGGGAAATGGCGTGTATGCATGGATTTCACGGACTTAAACAGAGCCTGCCCAAAAGACCCCTTCCCCATGCCTCGGATCGATCAACTGGTAGATGCAACCGTAGGGCACCTGCAAATGAGTTTCTTGGACGCCTTCCAAGGGTACCACCAGATTCCCTTAGCCCTGGACGATCAAGAAAAAACAGCCTTCGTAACTCCCATTGGGAACTACCATTATAAGGTAATGCCATTTGGTCTGAAGAATGCAGGTTCCACCTACTAGAGAATGATGACAAAAATGTTTAAACCACTGCTGGGGAAATGCATTGAGATTTACATTGATGACATGGTGGTCAAAAGCAAGCTGAAGTCCGACCACGTTGGAGACCTCGGGAGCATCTTTAAAATCTTAAGGAAACACAAATTGCGACTCAACGCTTCGAAGTGCTCTTTCGGCATTGGATCAGGAAAGTTTCTTGGCTATATGGTCACTCATCGCGGAATTGAGATCAACCCCGACCATATTAGGGCAATCAACAATCTCCAGCCTCCTCGGAACCCAAAAGAAGTCCAGAAGTTAACCGGGATGACCGCCGCTCTCAACCGATTCATCTCCAAGTCTGCAGAGAGATGTCAACCTTTCTTCCAGCTGCTGAACAAGTGGAAGGGGTTTGAGTGGAATGAAGAGTGTGTTCTAGCTTTCCAGCAACTAAAAGAATACGTGACTCGGCCTCCCATCATGTCCAGTCCTGCAACGGACGAGGTCTTGTTCACCTACATTGCTGTAGCCACCCATGCTGTGAGTTTAGTACTTATACGAGTGGACAATGGCATCCAAAAACCTGTGTACTATATGAGTAAATCCCTCCATGAGGCCGAGGTCCGTTATTTGCCACTTGAGAAGGCCATCTTTGTAGTAGTTCATGCTACTCGCAAACTCCCTCACTACTTTCAATCACACACGGTTATGGTCCTTACCCAACTTCCGCTCAGATCATTGCTTCGGAGCGCAAACTATACGGGGAGGATTGCCAAATGGGGCACCATCCTAGGAGCCTTTGACATAAAGTACATGTCACATACCTCGGTCAAGGGGCAGATACTGGCCGATCTTGTGGCCGAGTTCGCTGAGCCTGTGTTGGAAGGGATTGCCGAGACGATACACATGAAAGAAAATTCAGTTGGCCTCGTTTCTGTGCAAGAGTCCGCACCCTAGAAACCATACATGGACGGTGCAGCCAATCAAAGAGGCTCAAGAGTGGGGCTAGTTTTAATATCCCCTGAGAAGGTTGTCATCGAAAAATCCCTCAGACTAAACTTCTCGGCTACTAATAATGAGGCCGAATACGAAGCATTACTGGTCGGAATGGCCATGGTCAGAAGGATGGGTGGGAGCACGGCAGAAGTGTTCTCGGACTCAGCGCTGGTCGTTGACCAGGTCAGGGGAGAATTAGAAGCTCGTGATGAAAGAATGCAGAAATATCTAAGGCAGGTCAAGCGACTATAATCACGGTTCAAGTCATTTAATTTGTACCATGTTCCTCGGAGTGGGAACATGCACGCGGACTCCTTGGCCACTCTTACAACCACCTCGTCTTAGGGGCTACCTCGACTTATCCTGGTAGAAGATGTACAAAGGCATGCCGAGGAAAACGAAGGGCTCAACGTCTGTCAAGTTCGAGTAGGGCCAAGCTGGATGGACCTTATGGTGACCTACCTCAGGGACGACGTCTTACCAACAGACAAGGCCGAAGTTGACAAGGTGCAGAGAAAAGCCCTTCGATTCTGGTTATCAGGAGACAGTAAGCTATACAAACGATCTTTCTCTGGACTCTACTTGTTGTGCATGCATCCTGAAGCCACGGAGCTACTCCTCGAAGAGCTGCATGAAGGAATTTGTGGCAGCCACACAGGAGGAAGATCCCTAGCACACAGAGCCTTAACTCAAGGATACTGGTGGCCAAACATGCAAAGGGAATCACAGGAATATGTAAACAAGTGTGACCAATGCCAAAGGTTCGCACAAAATATACATCAACCGGGAGGAGTTCTGAATCCTCTGTCAAGTCCATGATCTTTCGCTCAATGGGGCCTAGACATTGTAGGCCCTTTTCCTAAAGCAACCGGAAGCAAGAAGTACTTGGTCGTCGCAACAAACTACTTCACCAAATGGGTTGAAGCCGAGCCATTGGCAAACATCAGGGATGTAGATGTCTAGAAGTTTGTATGGAAGAATATTGTAATCCGATTTGGAGTACAACATACTCTCATCTCAGATAATGGTCTTCAATTTGACAGTAAAGCGTTTAGAAGATTTTACTGTGGATTAGGCATTACGAACAAGTACTCCACCCCTGCGTATCCTCAAGGAAATGGCCAGGCTGAGGCAGTTAACAAAGTCTTAGTGAGCGGTCTTAAGAAGAGTTTGGATGATGCCAAAGGAAAATGGGTGGAAGAACTGCCACATGTCCTCTAGACCTAAAGGACGACCCCTCGAAGATCTACAGGAGAGACCCCATTTGCAATGACATATGGTGCTGAGGCTGTTATCCCCATAGAAACTGGATTCCCTACACTTAGAACCAGTTCATTTACCTCGGCCGACAACGACAAACTGCTTAAGGACAATCTAGACCTAGTTGTCGAGCGGAGAGAAAACGCTGCGGTTCAGCTAGCCTACTATCAGCATAAACTCAAGCATAGTTATGATGCTAACGTCAAGCTAAGACCGCTTGCACCAGGGGACTTGGTTTTACGAAAAGTCGTGGGCACAGCAAAAAACCCAGCCTGGGGAAAATTAGGACCTAACTGGGAAGGCCCGTATCGCATCCTTTTAGTGGTCGGAATAGGTGCCTTCTACTTAGAAGACCTAAATAAGAGAGCTATACTACACCCCTAGAATGTAAATAATCTAAAAATGTACTATTATTAATAAAATTTTTCATTCTCTCATTGAAGTCTGTTATACTACTTAATACTCCTAAGTGTTAAACAAAACCTTAGTCAGGTCTGGTCCCTCGGACCACCTACCTTAGGTAAATTAACACCCCTAAGTGTTAAACAGAACCTTGGTCAGGCCTGGTCCCTCGGACCACTTACCTTGGGTAAATTAACACTACTAAGTGTTAAACAGAACCTTGGTCAGGCCTGGTCCTTCGGACCACCTACCTTGGGTAAATTAACACCTCTAAGTGTTAAACAGAACTTTGGTTAGGCCTGGTCCCTCGAACCACCTACTCTAGGTAAATTAACACCTCTAAGTGTTAAACAGAATCTTGGTCAGGCCCGGTCCCTCGGACCACCTACCTTGGGTAAATTGACACCCCTAAGTGTTAAACAGAACCTTGGTCAAACCCGGTCCCTCGGACCACCTACCTTGGGTAAATTGACACCCCTAAGTGTTAAACAGAACCTTGGTCAGGCCTGGTCTCTCGGACCACCTACCTTGTTAAACAGAACCTTGGTCAGGCCTGGTCCCTCGAACCACCTACCTTGGGTAAATTAACACCCCTAAGTGTTAAACAGAACCTTGGTCAGGTCTGGTCCCTCAGACCACCTACCTTGGGTAAATTAACATCCCTTAGTGCTGAACAGAACCTTGGCTATGTCGGGCCCCACCGACCACATGCCTTGGGTAAATTAGCAATTTTTCTTCACTTTTCTAAATGCTGTGCAGAATCTCAGGTGTGCCTAATCCCTCGAATCATACACTCAAAGTCATATCACCATAACACATGTATCACTTAGAACTATTCAGAAGTTTAATCTTTCATATTCACTCAAACTGCGCATTCTAAGCTATTGTTCTTATTCAATTTTAACGAGTCAACAATAAGAACGTTGATTGTGCTTGCTTGAATTCATACTCGTTTACTGAGATAGAACTAAATTAATTAAAGGTCTTTGATGTGAACATTAAGGCTTAGTGTTGCTATTTTAGTCTGTAAACTTAGACTTTTCACAAGAAAATAAACAGAATTGGGAACAGTTAAAAGTAAATGAAATGTTTTCATTAAATTAAAAATTAAAGTACATTATCTCAGCATACAAAATTGGCGTTACATCAATAAAAAGAAAAGAAGATAGCAAACAGTAACAACTACAGCAACTAGCAATCCTAATCCTAATCCTAAGCCTATATATCCTAAGAAGGAAGGCTGCCTGTTTCGGTCGACTCAACAGCAGATGATCTAGCCTCGACCTCTGATGGGGCTGCGTCCTTGGCCTGGTCGGCATCCGCATCGACAGAAGAAACGTCTGGAGCCACTTGTTCAGTTGGGGCAACTTGTTCCTCCTCAGCCTCCTCGGCAGCTTCATGAGGAACAAGCACTAAGCTTGGTTGCTCCGGAACTTGAGAAGATAAGGGGGCGGGATCAGCCGGGGTCAAACTGATGTAGGGATGGTAATATACCCTCCTCGGCTACCTTAGGTCCGAGTCAGCTGGGACTCCTGCCAAGTTCAGGGCTTCCTCCCATGTGAACTTGCAATAGTCCCTGCATACCTCAGAGACCTCTTCCGCCAGCCTTACTTCTGTCTCTTCGATGCCGCGGATATACTCGGCCTCTTTCTTGGCCTCAGCAGCCCCAAGGGCCTCCCGAGCCTCTTTTTCCACTTCCTTGGCCTTCTCTAGACTGGCCTTGAGCTCTAGGACCAGCTGCCTTTGGGTTGCCATCTTTATTTCTGTAGTATATAATCTTTTCCACTAGTCCTCGGCCTGATCTTGGGCGCTCTTGAGGCCAGTCTCGGCGCTTCGCCTCTCCCTCTCCTCGACAGTTAGCTTCTTGGCTAACTCCTGTTTTTCTTTTTTCAGAGCCTCCATGTCTCTCTCCACTTCAAGGCGAGACTGGGTCTCGGTCCTAGCCAAACTTCGGGCATCCCTGACCCAGTCCTCGGCCGCGTAGACTTGTTGTGTGAGCTGCACAGAAAGAGAGACAAAATCGTATCGTTAACAGTATAAAGGAAATACATAGTACACACTTAACCTAATCTGTTATGCAGTGAGGTGATCAGAAACTTACCATGGCCAGGTCTCTCTTCATTGACATGACCAGGTCGACTTGTCTCCACAACCTCACGATGTCCATGTCTTTGGGCAAAAGGAGAGGGCGCTCCAAGGCCTCGGCAATGTAGCCCGAGCGCCCCCTCTAGAATTCCCTAATAGAGGTCGTGGAGGGAATGGGCGCGCCGTCCAAGTCCAGCCTCGGGGCCTAGGCTGGTGGTTGCTGGATGTCTGTGGCATGGATGTCTTCCCTCTGCTCGGATGAGGAGGACCTCCTATCGTCTCTCCCCCCTTTTTGCTGCTTTGCCCCTTTTGGTTGGGGAGGGGGCAATTCACCCTCCTCGACATCCAGCTCCACTACCTTCCTCTTCCTCTTGAGATCAAGTATGGGGAGAAGCCCAAGCCCAGTCGCAGGAAGAGGAGGAGGTGGGGGTAGTTGAGCAGGTTCTTTCCCTTTGGGCGCCTCCTTGGAGGGAGCACCCTTATTTCTTCCGGCGATAAGGTCTTTCAGTCCAGCCCTCGACTTCAAAGGCATATCGTCCTCTTCTTCTTCGGAACTGTCGGACTCTGGGGTGTCTTTAAGCTTGCCCTGTACCTCCTCTTCACCACTAAAGCGGAAGCCGTCCATCTCTTCCTTCAAGGATTGCAAGGATGAAGTGGACTCTTCCCTCTGAACAGCAGGTTGAGGAGCAGCTTGTCGGATTGGCCACTCAACAGGTGAAAGGTCTCTCTTGGCCAGAAAGCCTGAGATCGAAACGTCAATCCTGTTGATTCTCTTATCGCCTGCTCGGATGGAATTGCCGACGTCCAGAAAGCTGTCCGTTAACGGGGTGAAGTCCAGTATGAGGTGGACAACACGTAGTTGACCGTCCGTGTGCACGTACACCTCGGACCTTAGGAGCTTGTTAAGCCCTGGCACGTTCACGAGGCTGAGGCGGGGAGCGACGAACTTCCTATCTGCAATCACAACCACCAAATATCGAGTGAGCTACATTATTTCAAAACTAGGTGGTAGAACAGCACATAAAAATGAAGCCTGGAACCTAGATTCTAGGTTAACTCAATCTAGTCCTAAAGCAGCCCATCTGGTTTCCCCTCCTTAATCGGGCAATGGTGACCGTCATGCCATGCCCCGGAGACGATGACATAGTCATCCTTCATGCCCTTGTTGGACTTCGGAAGGCACGACACCATCTTAGCGACGGGAGACCGGGATTTCAGGTAATATCCCCCGTCGGCCTGAGAGTGACACTCGTACATATGTACGACGTCGTGCTAGATGAGCTGCAGATCCATCATCTGGTTAAGGGCATCGACGCTGCTTAAGACCCTAAACATATTGGTAGTGCACTTGTGCGGGCACAACCTATGGTTTCTAAGATAGTCCCTAGTTACGGTAACCATGGGAATGGTCATCCCTCCCTCCAAAAAAGCGATTACAGGGATGACCACCTCACCAGTTCGCCTGTCGGTCAGAATATTTTATGGCGGGCAATAGCGAAGACTAACCCCCTCAGGTATGTGGTACTTTGCCTTAAAGAGCTCTATGGCCATAGATGTATCAACCAAGTTCTTAAACCTACCCATGTTGGTGTGTAAAGAAATGCTAAGGGAGTCTCCTAAGGTGAGAAAATGTAAAAAAGAAGAAAGCCCAGGTGCTCGGCCGAGGAGAAAAGAACTTGGAGGCTAAGTACTTACAGAAATAGTTGGTACTTCTAGTTCAACAATTTCTTAAAACACCTAGGATTCTTTGTTAGAACGTTCTCGAACTACTTAAAACCAATGAACGTATGATGACAAGGATACTTAAGAATGCTGGAGTGCTTAAACGTATACGAAATGAGAAAAACTACCTCCTAAGAGCCCTTTTTATAGTAGGTGAAAATGAGTGGGAGTTATCCCGCTCGAAATTTCACAAAGAAATCTCAGCCGCACGATCTGCACCTCGTCGTTGATCAGGGAGATAGAGCGCCACCTAGAGCAATAAATGACGCGTTACAATTTCCGAAGCGTCTTTGGAAATTGAAAGTCTCGCGAAACAGCGCCTCCATGTGGATTAGTTAAGGGGTTTGATGGATTTCACCCCTGCGGAAGTCAAAATCCCGCCCTTCTCCTCGGATAGGAGGGAAGGTCAGAATTTTGAGGGGCTATTGTGAGAGTGAAAGGCCTAGTATCAGGTAATGGGCCATGGCCCGTCCGAGGAGACGTGTACATCCGAGGACGACAAATCTTGAGGAGTACGTCCAGCCTAATTCGATTCTAATGTGTAAGTCATGTGGGAGGAGGACTAGTTTGAGGAGACTTGCCTGTTCGGATTGTTAAAAGAGTATCTCAAATGAATGCTCCAACATCAATCCTAGTCTTCCCGGAGAATCCCCTGATTTGTATGGACAAAAAGGACAGGTGGCAAAGATCAGATATTAGGCAAAAGGCTGCTACCACCGCATTTATGATCCTGCAACGAACATCATGGCCGCATTAATGGGAAAAGACACCTGAATAGTGACCTTCATCATTTACAACTGTCGGGTGAAGATTCCAGATAGAGGCTGATGGGACAAGTATCAAGGAAAACCCACCTAACTGGCATAGGGGAGAAGAGGGACGTATAAATAGAGCAAAAAAGGAAGAGAGAGTGGAGGACTATCAGAAGAAGGAAAATAGCAACAAAGAGAGAAAAAGAAAGAGAGAAGTGTTCATTGTATTAGTCTAAACATACTCATCGGACTGTGCTGAGAAGAACCTTGTATCTACCTTGTATATCATCAACGTAAATCTGATCATAATTATACTTGGGCCATTAACCCATACATATTCAATCAAGTATTCTCCAGCCCACTCTTTTTACAAATTTATTTCAAGGATACTGTACACAGCCTGGGCCTCAATCTGTTCTGTTCGTAGGCCCAACCCGTAGATCTGTGTCCTTACACATGTTATGTGTGAAAATAATGAGAGATATGATTGCAAAATTGCAAGATAGATACAGAAAACAATTCAATGCATGTGAATCCTAAACACAAATGATGCATGAAAAAAAATTTGGACAAAAACTTAGAAACTAAAAATTTTCAGTTTCGATCGGTAGAGCATCAATCGAATATCAATCAAGCCAAGCAGATTCAAACCAAAAATTTTAATTGTAATTTCGATCGGTCGAGAAACAAATTTGATCGATCGAAAATCTGAAAAAATTAAATTTTTGAAAACAGAGAAATTTTATGCAGAAACTCCTCAAAGTACAATATTTCATGAATAAAATACATGAATATGAGAGTAAAAGTTTTTCAAAAACACATAAATACAACCCAGATCTCTCAAAAACAAGTTTTTCAACCAATTTGACTCCAAAAACTCAAACATTAAACACTTTTTGTATCAAAATCAAGGAACATAAAATCTTGGATGGCCAAAACAAAATCACACACAATAACATGTACAAAGTTTAGCAAAGAGTAACTTGTGTAGTGTGTGCAACTAGCAAAAGCTTGAGAAAATTGTGCGATGATATGTGAATAGTAAGCAATCACAATTTCTACAAAATTCATCACATTAATTTGAAAGAGACTATCACCTAAAGAGTTACATCATATAACTCTCACATCTCTTAGAGTAAAAGCTTGCAATCATGTAAGTTTCTTGTTTTGCCTCATAATGTACACACCAATTTTATTTAATTTGAATTCATTATATCCTAATAATGTACACACCAATTTTAGCATTTAATCTGAGGCTACACCTTATGTTCTTTTTGTGCATGTGCTACACTTTCTCGAACACAAAATCATATGATATGCACTAAGGTGTTCATGATTGGCTAGTAAACAGTGGTAAGATGGTTATTTATGTCTTTCTCATTAAGTTCAAGTCCAACAATCAAAGGTATGTGACTTCAAGATCAAGATCATGTGATCAAAAATTATAAACATCTTCCCACACAGCATGCACTACAAAACTCAAACTAGTAAAGTGCAATAAAATAAGCTCATCCAAGCTAAACAAAGTACATAAATATGTTATGTAAAGATAATATGGTTAATCTTGATTATAAATCCAAGATATATAATACAATACACATAAAAATCTTTTTGGTTTAAAAAAATTTTATGACCAAAACTAAAAGCACACATTATGCTAAATGATTAAAAATGCAAATGCAATGCATGACAATGCTTAACTAAGTTATAGAGGGTACACAAACAAGAGATATCAATTTCTTAATTAACCCATGAGTACATGTACAAACTAGTACATACTCACACAAAATCAGAAAAAGCTTAGCACTTATATAACACATGCTATTTAAGTTTCTCCACAATGTTAAGCATGTTCTAAATCAAGAGAGAGATATCATAACTCATGTAATCCTCAAGAAACATTAAAACTGGATACAAAATAAAATATTTTTGTTTTTTTGAAAATTTTCAATGTTGTTGGATTTTTTTAATAAAAAACACCTAAAAAACAAAACAACCAAAAACAGAAATAAAACATGTCTACAAATAATTGAAAGAATTAAATTAGAGACAAGTCAGCAACACTCACCTTAGAGAATTTTTTCTCACCCATATAGCATGAGTCTTCGGCTTTGTAGGTGAAAATCCATATGAAGCAGAGTGTATTTAAGGGATTACACCAATCTTCTGAAAAAGACTGAAATCCTGCAAATTCCTTTCACAAGCCAATAAGCTCAAATTTTTCAAAAGAATATGAAACAATTTATATGGATTTATGGCAGGAGAAATATCATCATATATCCTAGATTGAAATACAGAATTTTTAAATTTTAATTTATGGCAATTAGGACAAATGTGATCAGAGACACCACAAAAGTGACAAACATGAACAAATTTAGGAACATCAATATTCCTAACAGTAAATCTAGTCTCAGATTTTGGTTTTTGCCTCAACAAATAACAATTTGGTCTAATATGACCAACAACACCACAGATTTCTTATGCTCTCTAACAGTAGGTTTAGACATAGGTTTAGAAACTTCAGCATCTACATAAAAACTTTTACTTTTGTCTAACCTAGCAAAATAAACCTTTTCTTTATTATTCCTCTTGAAAGGAGGGATATAAACTTTTTCAGTTTTAAGTTTAAGAGAAACAGAAACACTTTTGTTATCAACAACAGGCTTGGTATTAGTCAAATTTTCAATTTTAACTTTAGATTCAACTAACTCTTGTTCCAAGCTTTTCATCTTGAGAGAAAATTTGATTTCTCAAAAAATCATTCTTTTTATTAGATTCATCTAATTTAACAACCAATTTCCCTTTTTCAAGATTAGTCAATTTTAACTCTTCCTTGAATTTCTTAACAATTCTCATAGATTTCAATAATTTCTTACGAAGAGTTTCACAAGCATCAATAAAATCAACAGAAACAACAGTGTCCTTTTTATTCAAATCATCACAATCAAAAACAGTAAAACACTTAAAATTATCCATGATAACAGGGATCAATGATCAACTCTTAAATTAAAAGATCTAACAGAAAAGAGCTACCTTCTCTGATACCACTTGTAAGAAGTTTAGATCCCTATAAACTTAGATTGTTTAACCTAATTAATTAACCAAATGGATACTTAGGTTTATTATTCAGATCTAGGTTAAACACAAATAATCATGTAAGGTTGAATTTTATCAACCATTGTGTTGGCTTTATTCCGTGCCAATTTGCTTGTATTTTCAGCATTTAGAAATCCTGTATTTAGGTGGGAATCATGTAAAGGTAGTGTGTGAGAGATTATGAAGATTTACTCAAGACTGTGCTGCAAAACAAAGACTCGCGACTGGACCTCACTGGTGTCTCGCGACTAGCAAGCTGCCAAATGTTGCACACGAGAGAAGCGTGCAGAGGAGAACTCGAGACTAGATATCGCGTGTGTCTTGCGACTGAAAGCTGCCAGAATATGAACCATCGTGCCAGCTGTCGCACTATAGGACAAAAATTCCAGTCTGGCCTTTCAGTTTGTTCGCAGCTTGAACTCGCGACTCAGTCAAGCCGCGTGGCCAAGTCGCCAATCTACTCTGTAATGAAAAATCTGTCTCTTCACATTTCAAACACCCACCAGTATATATACCCCTTATACCCACGAAATGTAAAGAATTTCTAGAGAGAATTTTGAGAGAGAAACCCTAGAGAAAAATAAGATTGACTCATCCACAATCTTTGCCTTGTGACTCTTCAAATTCCTCTACTCTCTTCCTCTCCATTGTAGATCCTTGAGAGGTACTTTAGCCAAAAAATTTTCTCACCATACCCACAGCTGTGAGAAGGCTCTTTGGTATTTTGGGAAGTAGTTAGGAAGGAACCAATTCATATTGGTAGATGCTATGGACTAGTAGCGAGATCAGGGAAGCTAAAGAAGAAATAGGTTCGGCGTAATCTCGTTGGAGCAAGAAGCTTGGAGGGCTTAGGTACCTAGGTAGATTAGGCTTGGAGGGTCTATTACTGTCCTTGTATCCCAACTACATTCTTTAGTGGATCATTTTCACCGCTTGGAGGGCGGCGGAGAGATTTTACGCCGAGGGCTTCGGTTTCCTCTTCGATAACACATCTTGTGTTGTCCTTGTGTTTGCATCTCTCTTCCCTTTATTTTTGTCATTTAATTTCTGTTATGGATGTGATTTTATTTGACTTAGATGGTTTATCAATTCTGTTTTAAGATTTAGTTCATTTTTCGCACTTTTATTGTTTGTGTTAAAACTTGAATTGATAATTTATAAATTGGGGGTCTAAACGTTTATAGCGTTTTACACGCTAATTGAACTTTCAAATCATAAACAATAAAGCAGCGAAAAATAAAGAACACAAAGATCTGATAACCCAAGAAAACCAAATCGATAAAAAACTTGGGAAGGATTTAACCTAGCTATCCTCAAGGTAAAACAGAATTCACTATGAAAGAATTGAAATTTACACAATAGGGACTTAGACCACTAACATCCTATTGCTACCTCGAGTAGGAAATTTACTATCACGATCACGTGACAGCACCGAGTCCACGGACTACTTCTTTCTTGAATTCACAGCAAAGCACAAGCACTCCTACTTGTATATCTTGAAGTTCTTGAATATGCAACTGAACGATCACCAAGTTCTTGACATCAATCTTGAGTTTAGAAACCCTAAGTGTATGTGAAGGTAAACACTTCTAAATCTTATAATAAGATTCACACACACAACATTCAGAACTCTAAAAACGTGACTAGAGTTTTCATTTTTATATTTAGGACAAAACATAAAACTCTACACATCAAACGGACTTGGGCTGAGTTGAAAATTCTGCAGAAAAAACAATCTGCACGATTTTCGATCGGTCGAGTCTAATTCTCGATCGATCGGACCAAACAGATTTGCACAATGACTTCTGCAATAACTCAATTCCAACTTTACATAAAAACCGCATACTTTGAGCAAGTCTAAACAAGACTAAAAACGTTTTGATCATGGTTTGCCAACCTTACAAAATGAAGTTCTAATACATTAGTTCCTAATTCCTTAGAACCTAACAGTCTCCAATCTCCAGTACTTTTTTCAATGTTTGCGTCTAGGAAAATAATTTCTCGCTTGAGAATTGGCGTGAAACGAGGATGTAATTGATAAATATTCAACTAGTATTGAAGCACGTGCTAGCCAGGAAAAATATTACAATCATGGATAGAAATAGAATTTATTTATAGTTATTTAATTATTGGCTTGCCTAGAAATTATATGATTAAATGTTCCAAAATATTCAGATATCAATACTTTAACCCTATTCCGTTACTTTTCTTGTAAATACTATTTTTTATATTTTATTGTCAAAGATCACATACATAAAAAAATAAAAAATAAAAAAAAATGTAGTATTTGTTATATTAAGTAGATAATATAATTTTTTATGCTATATTTTATGTCAAAATCTAAATACAAGAAATTTTTTTTTTTTCTATATAAATTAACTATAATAGTAACGTAGATCATATTAGACTTTATACAAAGAAGAACTTTAGTATCACATGCGTAGTTTATAAAGATGAGTATGTATTGTGTACAAAAGAGGTCTAAAAAAAAAAAACGAATGTATCCATATTTACACCTTTGACACCTGCATTGATGTTCGTGGCATCGTTTTTTCAGCCACCAAAACTTTAACTTTCCAATTTCTTGTTTCTGGATGGATGTCCTTAATGGAATTGTAAATCGTCCGCATCCTAGCCATTTGAGAATAGGAAAATGGAAAGGCATTGCACTAGTTTTTTATTTCAACAGGTAAATAATTTTAATAAGAAATATAGATCAAAATTTCATATAATTTATAAATTCTATTACTTTCAATAAAGCTATCCTTAAATAATAAATAGTAGTCTATGAACAACAACTATCTATATCATATATGAAATTAATTACTCAAATGAAATTTGTAGAATGGGAATAACATAGCAGGTGGCCTATACAAAATTTAGTTTCGCATTAAAAAAAAAAAAAATTAAACACATTGAAAAAAAGGCTTTCCCAAGAAAACAATGGCTTAAACAAAGCGAAACACACTTGGGATCCAGTTCACACAATCATCTATTGAACGATGATCAAAAGAGATTAAAAAAATAAAATAAAAGAACAACAGAAACTAAGATAAACGGGCCTGTTTACGTTACAACCACAATTCTATAGTGACTTTTTCCCTGCCCAAAACTGTTATCAATCACAAAAAATGGATGCATAATTTATTAGCAAAATGGATGCATAATTAGTACACAAAAAATAAGTTACTCTAAGGAATTTCAATATGCAATCAAATGTGAATCTACTTACCAAGGCATATCTCTGTACAGTGTACACCATCCTTGCCCGAAAAAGAAAGATATTTGAGTCTGAAGTGAAACATCCATCCTGATGGTCGTTATAGTAATGTTAATGAAAAATGATAATGATGATAACAATGTCAGTGATGTTTTATGATGAGAATATGATAGTGCATAGTATGCATCTCCTATGGAACAATCCCAACATGACTAATAGTAAAAAGTGTTCACACATATAACGATTCTGAGTTTAGTAATGCACACTATGCTTCAACGAAACATCCATCCTGATGGTCGTTATAGTAATGTTAATGAAAAATGATAATGATGATAACAATGTCAGTGATGTTTTATGATGAGAATATGATAGTGCATAGTATGCATCTCCTATGGAACAATCCCAACATGACTAATAGTAAAAAGTGTTCACACATATAACGATTCTGAGTTTAGTAATGCACACTATGCTTCAACTTCCTCTATCCTAAATTTTAGAAAAAATAAAATAAAAGCATATAGAGTTAGTCTAAGTCTTTTTGTTTACAATAAAAGAAAAGAAAAAAACAAGGGGTGGGTAAGGGGGGGGGGGGGGGGGGTGCTAATATTTCTCATAAAAGAGTTTCCATGAATCGAAGCCCTTCTCATATTTTTTCACAAAAGCATTTCCATGAATGGAAGTCCTTCTCTCCTTATTTAAGGAAAACATATTCCCATATGTAGTTTTATTGAATGAATTGGTGCACCATGATTTACCATAATATCATGCAAAATAAACCACCATACTAGGCCTGAAAATTTTAGATTAGACAAGAATACTTTTTTCAAGATTGGTTAGATTAATAAGATAACATATAAATTTTATATTTATTTCATTCTTTTAGTTTCCATTTGTTACACTTTTTATTCATTAAACCCATTAAAAAATTTCATGTAAATAAATTTTAATATTCCTTTATTTGACAAAAAATTTACTTTAATAGTAGACGCTACCCATCTAAGCAACCAATGCCAAATGCCAGACCCAAAACTTTAGCCTCTTTTATCATGCATGAAAATTATTCAGATCCCATATTTCTTCGTAGAGAGGTAACATTTTGCAAGTTTCTATCATCTTCAGTAACCTGTCTTCATAAATCAAATCAAGTTAGTATGAAGAACTTTCCACACACACACACACACAAAAAGAGGACCCAAATTTAAAAGAAAGTAAACAACATACGGTGATGGCATTTGCACACAAGGTTACTCACCTCACTTCCTGAATTTAAGCGGCGTCTATAAGTTGATAACTTAATAGCAGGAATGGATTCATCTACAGGCAGCAAAGATTACTTAAAATTAAGATATGTGGTCAAATGCTATGCTCTGAAAGCAATGACATCTTAACTGAGTACATTGTTTTCATATGCTTCATAGATAAGCAAGAATTCATATATTAACCACTAAAGGGGCCTAATCCCATGAACATAGTGTGTATACAGAGAACAGTGACATTATAAGAGTCTCATTTTAAAAAAGAAAAATCACCAACACAAACATCTACGCAAACTATTCCTAAAAATCAAGTGCCCCATTTGTCATTCTTTGACAAAAAACCAAATACCCTATGAATTGAAGAAAACCCAGAAACACAAAAGCATATAAGTACCTGTAACAAAAACAATGGTGCAATTAACAGCAATGAGAGCTCTGAGGCGGTGAAAGAGACCTCTGAGATAAACCTTCTTTTTCATACAAGAGTGTGATTTGCTAACGTTTTGAAGCTGAACCACCCAGCAAGAGAGATCTATGCACACCCTCTTGTACCCCATATTCAAATTTTAAAAACCAAACATAAATCCCAAAAGAAAAATAATCATTAGGGTCTATTTGGTTGGCGAGAAAAAGAGAAAAGAAAAGTGGGAAACTTACTGGAGATGGTGAAGTGGTAGAGTTTTCTTGCATGATTCCAAGATATCCCACAAGTTCTTCACACCCATACTAACTACTGAGACTGAGAGAGAGGGAATTTTGAAAATCCTGAAGTTTTATTTATCCTTTAAAAATATGAAAATGGCGAATGTGATTTGTGGGGGTTCTTCTGCAACTTATGTACTGAACGTGGTGAGTGACTAGAGAGAAAGATTGGACCCAATGGATCAGATTTGGACCTTTTATGGTTTTTCAACATTTGGTTCTTTTGGGCTGGACTTTTTTTTTATGCTCTCTTAGTTGGACTAGAATTTACTTTTACCTAATTGAATTTGGATTTTTTTTTTCCTAATTAAGTTGTTTTCTCTCCACTGAGAAGAAGTAGGACTGTGTTATTTGACTTATTTCATCTCTTAAAGGATTAAATCCTTCCTGTAAATAATTTTTAGAATGAAAAGGATGATGGGAAGTTGTATTTTAAGCAAAGTTAGAAAATGCAATTTGTGATGTAACCTTCTATTTTTGGCTAAAATGCAAAACTGACCTTTTAATTTTCTTTAGATTTCATTTCAGTCCTCTAAATTTATTTTCGTTCATTATAGTCTTATAAGTTTCAGATTTTTTCAATTAAGGCATTTCTATTACCTTTTGTTAAAAAAATTTGAAAAAAAAAATTTGGAAAATATTTTTCAATCATTAATTGAATTTTTTTAATTTAAAAAATTTGAAGAAAAATTTATAAAATTGAAAAATTAACCACAACATATAACAAAAGTTGATAGAAAAACCTTAATTAAATAAACTTGAAAGGTAGAGGACTGAAATGAATAAAACCAAAGTTAAAGGGCTGAAATGAAATCTGAAAAAAGTTAAAGGGTCAATTTTGCATTTTACCCTTTTTTTATTAATAAAAATTTCTTTTGAAAAGTTTTCTCTATTATTTAGCTTATTTTTCTTGTAAATTTTAGTTTCGTAGAACATTTTATAAGCATTGAGAAACCAAATAAAATAATAATTAGTTATTAAACCTAAGAATAAAAAAAAATAAAAAACTGAGTTCATAAGAAATGACATTGGTTTTTTTTTTTTTTTTAAGTTCTAAAGTCCTTGACAACAAAATAAACCAACGCCATTGGGTTTCAAAGTCTTCTCAATGTGTATCACTACATTCTCTTTGAGAAAACTCTTATTAAAATTAATAATTGTTAACAACATTAAACAGAAAATACAAAACATATTTCATCAAAAGTGTGATGGAACATACTTTTGGGTTTGAGGATTTATAATAAACATAGTAAAACCATGCCTTGAAATTTTCCAACTTATTATCAACATATTTTGCAACAAAAGAAAAGTAAATCCACATGGAATATGCTTAAAACAATTGTAAATATGAATCTCAAACCCACATACAATATACTTCTCAAAACTTGACATTTGTCAAAATTCATCATCTACACTATAAATTGAAGAAGGGATAAAGTATACAACATACAAATTAGCTTTAACACAAATCAAGCAAGACATCTTTTGTAGCATTGAAATCCCAAATATAAAAGATTACCAAATTTAATCTAGACAAATATTAAAATTGAAATTCATTTTATGAAATTTCAAAAATATGGTCATGTCATTATTTTGTTAAGCAATTTGACCTATATGCCAAAGGCTCAACCTTTAACGGTTCTAAACAGCATCAAAGAAAATAAATCAATTTCTAAAGTTCTTTTGATATGACCAAAAATGTTTCTCATTTAAATAGTGATATCTCATTTTAAGAATGTATTGGATTCAGATTAAGCAATATGTTAGTCTCAACCATGCAGTAAAAGAGAAAACAAATAAAATAAAGGTGAAAACACCATTTTAGTTTCTATATTTTGGGGTCACAGTCAATTTACTCTTTACATTTTAGTAACAATCAATTTAGTCTATGCTATTTTCAACTTACAGTCAATTTGGTCCTTACCCTTAACTTACTAAAGAAAAATGTCTATGTGGCAAATGGTATGCATTGTTGGTACATTTGCAGCTTTCATGACAACAAAATTAATACTAATAAAAAAATGTCACATCAGCATTTGAATAAAAAATAATATTTTATTCAATTTTAAAGAAAAAAAAAATCATGAATTCAGATCTACTGGAAAACACAGATTTGATTTTGAAGATGAATCTAGAAAATTATCAAACCCGAATCAAGCTCTGCAAATCTCAATTCGTTACTCATGTCGTGTTAGGATTCTAGGCTAACTAAACCCAATTGAAACTTTTTTATATAAAGAATCGAAAATACTCATTGAAATTCACACATGATACAACGCTAATGTTCTAAGAAATTATCAAGAGCTAATTTTTCTCCTAGTGAAACTACCAAATGAAAGAAGAACCCAAGGCTTTCACTAAAGCCACCATGGAAAAATCACTCACTAACCCAAACAACTCAGCTGATCCCTCAATTCGATCTCTGATCAACAGAAAGCTTCAAGGCCTTGGTGGGTCTCTCTTCTTCCTCTTCAGTTTCATCATCAACAACATTGATGACATTCGGAGTTGCTACTTCTTGGTGGTCAAGAACAAGAAGCACCAAGACCTTATAGTGGGTAACGGGTATATGCTAATGGATAAGTTTAGATTTCAACATTGAGACTTCGGCATTGTGTAATTGTGTAGAAGAAGATATCCTAGTTTCTCTCTCTCCTCCCATTTGGGATTGATTACTTGATTGAATATTTTTGGATTTGGGGTTATTTGGTTGTAGATTGTAGATGATTGATTTTGAACTGTGGATTGCTACCTACATGGAGATGGGAAAGTGAAATTGGTGCCGTTGCAAGAAAGAGAAATTGTAGATGGTTATGCCACGGTGGTGCGTATAGGCCAAGATTGAATAATTGAATTCATGATTTGCTGAGCTACATTCGGGTTTGATATTTTCTGGGTTCATATTCAAGATCTATGTGTTCCAGAATCTAGATATGAATTCGTGATTTTTTTTTCTTTAAAGTTAAATCAATGATTTTTTATTATTCAAATGCTAACATGTCATTGTTTAAAGCGTGTGTGTGTGTATATATATATAAATATATATATATATATATATATATATATATTGTTGCCACGGAAGCTACAACTATGTCAACAGTGCATATTTTCTATTAGTGAGTTAACAATAGGGACCAAATTGATTATAAGTTGAAAATAACGGAGACCAATTGACTGTTACCAACATGTAGGAACAAAATTGACTGTAACCTCAAAATGAAGAGACCAAAATAATGTTTTTGCCTAAAATAAAAGAGCCAAAGTCAAGTTCACATCTTGATAAACTTCGGCTTTGGCAGTATCTTCCATTAGCTTTTGAACATCCACTAGGTTAATGAATGACTTTAATTGTATAATTACCAACCTTCAAGCTATCAAATACATCTTTCTGCTTGCTTGCCAATTCAATATTTGTCAACTGAACAAATTTGTAGTTGGAGTGTGTACATGTTTTCTTAAACAATAGAATCAAAAGAAACTTGAATGCAAGTTTTAAAAAATAGGTGCAATCCATAAAAGCCAATGATTCATTTAAGTTGGAGAAATAAAATCTAGATAAAAATGTTTGTTGCCAACATTTGTCATGAACCCACAAATCGTATGGAAAATGCCATAGAGAAGAAAAGGCCAACAAAACATCGCTTAAGAATTTTATCAAACAACTTGTGTACATGTAAAAGAAACAACACTTAATGAATATGTACCATCATTGAAAATGGTATTTTACTGAAGTTTAAAATACTAGCACAAAAGCCATAAATCATTGCAAAATTCAAATGTAACAACGAAACTTCCTAAACGTATATGTATTAGTAATTCCAAATCAACTATTTAAGCCCATATCCAATCAAAGTTGCTAGGACATTTGAGTATTATCTTTAGATTAAATTCTCATTTTAAACATATTGGGTGTAAATTAATGACTTAGATCTAAGTAGAACACATTCCAAATCAACTTAGATCTCGGGGACCTCCTTTCTCTCTCTTCTTTATCTTTTTCTTCTTTTTTCTCTACTATATGTATTGGATTTCTTGAGTACACAAACAAGGATAACCCTTTGTACTTTAACTCATCACTCCCCATTTTTCTTATTTCTTTGAGCTAACATCTACTCCCTCAAGTTGTGGAAGCTATTTTTGCAAGCTTACATAGGTGCTACCCTTTCACACTTGCTAGTTTAAAGCTTTGGACTTGACCTTTCTACATGTAACTCATATTTATTTGGGTCAAGAGAAGAACACAGGTTGCTTGCAACCAAAATAAGTTTCTAATTTCTTAGTCTCCGTTTATATTTCTACAAATCTGCTTATAATCTTGTCTAATGTATTTGTTGGCATGGATTTAAAACTATACATAAATTAAGTTGGGCATAGACCGCTATATTTGTTTAATATTGTCAAAGATACTTGCTTGGACTTGCTTATAGTTATCTAAACATATTTTCTTCATATGTATTCATATATACTTCATAGCCTAAAATATTTTCTCACATTTATTTATGCTTCATAACTTAAATCATGCTAAAATAATCCATCCATAAAAGCCAGTATTTTATTTTAAGTTGGAGAAACAAAATCAAGATAAATAATGTTTGTTGGCAACATTTGTCATGAACCCACAAATCATATGGAAAATGCCATAGAAAAAAAAAAGGCTACAAAACATCATTTAAGAATTTTATCACACAATTTATGTACATGTAAAAGAAACAAGACTTAATGAAAATGTGAAAATGGTATTTTGCTTGAGTTTAAAATAGTAGCACAAAAGTCATGAATCATTGCAAAATTCAATTGTAACAACAAAACTTCCTAAACATATAGGTATTAGTACTTCAAAATTAGCTATTTGAGCCCATATTTGATCAAAGTTACTTAGACATTCAAGTGCATATGAATATTATTCCTTAGATTATATTCTCATTCTAAACATATTGGGCGTAAATTAACAATTTAGATTTGAGAAGAACACATTCCAAACCAACTTAGATCTAGGGCTAGGGGACCTCTTTTCTCTCTCTTCTTTTGATTTTGTCTTCTTTCTTTTTCTCTACTCCTTTCTTAATCATAGCAGTTGTCACTATTCTTTTCTACCAATTCCTATGCATTAGGAACAATGTAAGAGAGGTTTGATTATAATTTTTTTAGTACATTAATATAAATGGTTTAAGCTCTATATATGTAAAAAAAAAATGTATTTAATATTTAGCACCTTGCTTCGCTCATGTTAGGGCCTTTCGTTGCCTTAGGCAATACAAGGCTTTAGCGCCTCAGGGTTGCCTTTCACCTTTGACGACACTGTCTACATCATCTCATCTACAAGGAGTTGTGAATATTCTTTAAATTTACCCACATCATCTTATCTACATGATATTAATGAATAATGACATGCTCATATAAAAATAGATTAAAATTTGTCCAATTAACTATTGTGAAAACTGTTGTGTTCATAATATTTCTCATGAAACTATTGTCTTCAAAAATGAAAGACTTTTCTTTTTATAGGGGAAGACTTCTAAAGTACAAGCTTCTGATAGTGGAAGACTTCTTTCTTGCAGTGGAAGACAATTCAAATGGGTTGATGTTTTGTGATTTGTGAGAAAGATGATTGTGTTGCTTTTTGTAGTCTAAACTCTATGAACATAGATCACAAATTGATTGGAAATTTTGAATGTTTTCAATAAGACGAAATTATTATTATTATTTAGGCGGAAATTATATTTTCATCCTTACATTTTGACCCTGTTCTCATGTTAGTCCCTACTTTTTTATTTTACTGTTTTTAGTCCCTAAATGAAAAAAGCGTTCCATTTTGGTCCCTACCATTACTCACTTAATAAAAATATCCTATGTGGCAAACAATCCAATGGTAAATGCTGACATGTCCATTAAAATAATAATAAAAAATTTTATTTTGAACTAAAAAATGCCACATCAACATCCAAATTAAAAAAAAATTAATTTATCAATTTTAATTAAATAAAAAAATTAAAAACCAAAAGTCACGTGAATTGAGATCTAAGTATACTTTGAACAAGAACAAATAGAACACCAACCCAGATTTAAGAACATAAAATTAAAAACCAAAAATCACAAACCTAGAAATAAGAAAAAAAAATTAAACTTTAGATAAACATCAGATTAAACATGAACAAGAAATTCAATTCAAACACAAATAATTCAATTCAAACCCAAAAAATCACAAACCTAGAAATAAGAACAGAAAATTAAACTTCAAACCCAAAAAATTCAATTCAAATCCAAATTCAAATCTAGATTCAAAAACTAATTTCAAACTCAGATTCGAACCCATATTTCAAACCCCCACACCACCAAGACATTAAACACAAAAATCAAACCCAGGTTTTCGACCCCCAAACACTAAATTCAAACCCAGATTTTTGGCCCCTAAACACAAAAATCAAAATCCAAATTAAACATGAACACATTAAACATTTGAACAAGAACACAAACCCAGCAAATTTAAAACTCAAAAAATTAAATTCAAGCCCAAATTCAAACCCATATTTTAAACCCCCACACCACCAAAGCATCAAACACAAAAATCAAGACCAGGTTTTTGGCCCCCAAACACTAAATTCAAACCCAGATTTTAGGCCCCTAAACACAAAACTCAAATGAGCTTTGTGGCTCATTTATGTGATTTGTATGATCTAGTTAATCTTTTATCATTCATATTTTTATCACTATTTTTGATGGGAATGACTAAAAAATCCTAAGAGAAAGGCATAAATAACCATCTCACCACTAAAACTCTTTAATCATAAAACATCTATGTGCAATTTATAAAAGTCGTGCTTGGTAAGATGTAGCACTTGCACAGCAAAAGCAAGATGTTTGGCTTACATAATTGGGCAATTCTTTTCTTTCTTATATACCCGTGCATGTTATGCCATTTTATACTTTAAAGAAAAATATGCAAAGAACACGAAAAAAAAAAATCAAAATGCTTTTAAATATGGTTGCAAGTGTGTTTCTAGGAGATGTAGAAGTTATAAGATGTACCTCAAAGATGATGGTCCCATCAAATAGTTATAATTATGTGTGGATGTATTTGATTCTCTTATATCATTACTCTTCATATGATGAGACACTTATGCTTCTTGCAAAAGTTTCACACACAACACGCATACTCTTTGTTACTCTTGATACTATTGTACAGGTACAATGTGATTTGGCCATCACAATGAATACATGTGGTAGTATAAGCTTATTAAACTATCTTAACTTGTTTTTGAAAATAAAATTGGCTAGACTTATTTTGTGTGTGTTTTGATCTAGGAATGCTTTGCATCTAGAGTTGTTGATGTGTTTAAGTTCTTAACATGCTTCTTTGTTGCTTGGTTTGTTGTCTATCTTGGTTGCATTCATCTCATGTGGTTTTTCCTTCTTGAAAAACCTTGTTTTTGTATGCTCGATAGTAACTGGACAGAAGCTTGATACCTCTCAACACAAGCTTCTTCTATCGAGCTTTTCTAAGTTTTTCTCGATATCTCTCGATAGATAACCCAATCCATCGAGCCATTTTTCTGAACTCTCTATCTGGCCGATAGAAGCTTAATACCTCCTCGATCTATCTAAGATTTTTGCCGTCGATAACTCCTCGATACCTCTTAATCTATCAAGATTTTGTTCTCGACAAATCCTCAATACCTCTCAATCTATCAAGATACCTGATTCTACATATACTTGAGGTTCAACCTGGTTCATTTCTCACTCAAACATTTCAATCTCTCTCTCTCTCTCTCTCGCGACCCAAACACCTCTTTTTCTCAAAAAATCCTTTCTCCCTTCAAGATTTTGGTCTCTTCCAAGCCTAAATCCTTTGGTATGTGTTCTTAATCTCTTATTTTTCTCATTCTTCATGCATTTCATGCATTTTAGACCTAGGTTTTTTTATTTTGTTGGGAAATTTGGGGTTTTTATGGTTTTGCTAAAATTTTTGGGTTGGGTTTTGTAATTTTGCTCTCACATGATCATGCATTGCATTCTCTAGCATTATAATCATGTTTTCATGCATTCTAGGTTGTGTTCTTAATTATTCAATGTGAGTGTTGTAGTTTGGATTGGGTTTTTGCCCATGATGCTTTTATTTTTGCACGTAACATGTTCATACATTACCATGCATTGCTCTTTTTTCTTTTTCCTCTTTCCTAAGCATATCTTCTGTTGTGTTTCTTTTTTGTTTCCTTCCTTCCTTAGCTTCTGACTATGGCACCCAAAAAGTCTGTTCCTTCCAAGAACTCGATCACTCGTCATGGTTCTTCTTCTTCTTCTTCTCTTCCCTTTATTCTTGGTAGAGATAGGTTCCATGATTCAAAATCCCAAAAGGATTTTGATGAGAACTTTAGTGACAAGGCGATTCACTCGCAACGCCATGTCATTCTGTCTGATTTTCTAGACACTCCTTTACCTAGAGCGTTTACCTATAGGGGTTATGAATCTCTTTGTGAGAAACCCTCGAGGTATCCCGACATGTTTATACAGGAGTTCTACTCCAACATACACACTATCGATACCTTTGTTCCTCAGTTTACTATAGTATTCAAAGGAACACGTATCGTAGTTCCCCCAGAGCTTATTTCTGACGTACAACATGTCACTAGGGTAGTTCGTTTGGACTATCCTAGTCATCCTCAACTCCACTCTATCTCTCGAGACAAGTTGGCCAGATGTTTCTGTGAAACGGCCATGGTGTGGGGTGGACTTCAAAACTTCACCGCACATGACTTTGCTAAGGGTCCAAGGATCCTTAATATGGTGATAACCTTTGTTCTCACTCCACAATTTCACTATAACACTATCACTGAGCCTTGCGCTCATTTTGTTTTCTCTCTCTTAGAAGGTCTCTCTATGGACTTTCCTTCACATATGATAGTATCTATGATAGATATCTATCAAGACACATGTGTGCTAAGCTAATTTTTCCTTCAGCTATCACACATATCCTCACACACTTGCACATTCCTATTCCTTCTGCCCATCTCTTCTCTTGCATGGATGCTATCAATAAGGAGTTTATCCGTAGAAGTGATGCACATCTGGCTGCTAAGCGACCTCATGTAGAGCCTACTCTAGCTTAGCAAGAGGAGGCTGCCTTTCGCGCTACAGAAGATGCTACCTATGCCTCTCGACCCTCTTCTTCATCTGCTTCATCTTCTTCTTTTGGAGTAGTGGCATATCTCACTGCCATCATGGATCAGCTTCAGCATATGAGTGCTGATTTTGGTAATCGTCTTGACCATCTTTTTGATGAGATATGTCAAATGAACACCAGGATTGGTCGCATCACTTGTCGACAGTCTCATCTTAGCGGTTTTGCTTATTCTCCCTCTCCCGAGCTTGCTAAGGAGTCTTCTAATGGTGGAGATGATGAGAGTGATGATGCTTCTGGCTCTCCTAATGATGATGAGATGATTGTTTCTCAGTGACTCACCATTTGTCACTCGTGACAAAAAATGAGAGTAGTTTTTATTATGAGAGAGTAGTCATGTTGTTAAGGGGAGAGCTAGTGTAAAGATAGACTAGTTAGGGGGAAAGTGTTTGAGAGATGTAGTGAGGTTTTGTTGTATCTTTCTCACTTTATGTATCATGGTCTTGTGACCACTTTACATTATATATATATATATATATATATATATATACATATATATGATGTATGTTTCTTCACATCTATCTTACATGTGTTGTTTCTTTTCTCTCTTTATACACATGTTTATTCTTTTATATAACTTGTCTACATTTCACACTTGATGCCTTGATGGATTTTGTTTAAGTATTTCTGCTGTGACAGGTTGCAAGTCTTTCATGCCATGATTTCTCTTCTTGCAAAGTTTTTCAAGAGTTCATTGTATTCGTTAGACTTGTGTAATTTTTTTGTAATAGTTATGGAGATTGTTTTTTTATACTTCTCTCATAATTATACTTGTGGTTTTGTCACGAATTACCAAAGGGGGAGATTGTTAGGGTCATATTTTATATGTACTTGGCTAATCCTTTGACAAAATGCACTTTACTTGTAATTAGGCAGATCTAAGTTGGGTTTAATACATCAAGATATATGTTGTTCAACCATGTCAAGTGTTAGTATTAAAGACATCAAGATTGATCCAAGAAACAAGTGAAGAAAAGCAATTTTATTAAAGCTCGATAGATAGCTGCTATCAAGACTAAATGGGAAGCTCGACACAAGCACAATCTATCAAGAATTACGATTTCAGAATTTCCAAATCTGAAATTCGGCCCATGCTAATGTATTTATTTAGGGTTTCTTTTCTCACAACCCTAGACATATATAAGGCTTATTTTAAGAGCCATCATACACGAATACAAAGACCAAGAGTTTAATTTTCTATGTGAGAAGCTACTGCGTTTATACGGCATAGGGATTTGTAACCAAGTACTTCTTGATCTTCATTGTTAATGAAGTTAAAAACTTTGCAACTAACAACAATCATTCAAGTTGCTGGAGTTAGTCACATACTGGGATCTGTGTAAAGGAGTTAGTCATAAATTGGAGGTTTGTACATCAAAGGAAAGAAGGCTACAAGATGAAGTCCAATTGGGTATTGGAGCGAAGGTTCAAATGTAGGTTAATATTTTGGGATTGGCCAGGGTTGTGGTAAGATTCCTCATACTTGTAATCGCTTGATTATTGATTAGTGGATTCTTGGTAATGGTGACCTTAAATTCACCTCGTTCGGTTTTTCCCTTGTGAAAGGTTTTCCCTATTTGTCAACAAATCACAGTGTTAATTTAATTTCCACTGCATTTAGTTTATTTGGTGATTTTTTGGTGCCTCCACGATTTGTGTGTAATTTGACCTAATTAATCAACTTAGGTAATTGAATTAATTAACCAAGATCAAGCTATCCTAACCCAACATGGAACATTACCATTTAATTGATTTTTGCCTAGTTGAAGACTTGTTAAGGACTTCAAGTGTCCTAATTCTTTAGGAATGGTGCCAGAAAGTTTATTGTCATATAGGTGTAAGAAAGTTAGGTTGTTAAGTTTACCTAATGATGTAGGAATCGAGCCAGAGAGAATATTTCTTTCAATTCTTAAAGAGATGAGGGATTTTGAATCCCCTATTTCTGGGGGAATGGAGCCAGAGAGTTGATTGTTGTATATATGCAACAATGTTAGCTTTTCTAATTTTCCATTACTAGAAGGGATTGGACCTGTTAGACTGTCGTTGTTTATGTCAAGTTCAACTAAATTGGGGAGATTTTCAATTTCTGGTGGAATTGAACCAGAAAGTTGATTATCATAGAGGTACACATAGGCCAAATTGCTCAAATTGCATAAAGAAATGGGAATGTGACCACTGAGATGGTTGGCATACAAAAAAAATGTAATTAAGAGACTCCAATTGACGTACTTGTTGAGGAATTGAGTCATTTGTGGTGGTTTTTCCCCAGATAACTTATTAGAGGATAGAGCAAGATATATTAGCTTGGACAGGTAAGTAATTTCAATAGGGACTGTGCCATAGAGTTCATTCATTCTAAGATCAACATATGCAAGGTTAGGGAGAGATGAAATGAAAATTCATGCAGCGTACCTTTTAAGCCTGAGTTAGTCAGGTTTAATTTAATCACACCTCCTGCATGGCTGTAAGAAATGCCAAACCAACTGCATGGGATTGAGCTGGTGTTTTGATCATTAAAAGAATTGGTAGCATTATAAGGATGAAGAGTCCATAAAGGCAACAATGACTGGATTTCATTTTGAAGACTAGCTTTCCAATTGAGTAAAGCATCTGTCTCCGCCTCTTTATTTACAGAAACAGAATCAGCAACAAATGAGGAATGTAACATGGCCAATATGATTAGAGAAATAGGGGAAAGTAACTATAAAGTTGTGATTTACAACTATATTTTATGTTGGCTTTATTCCATGACAAAAAGTGTTGTAAATGCATTAAATTTATTCCATGACAAAAAGTGTTGTAAATGCATTAAATTATTTCCTTGTATTTTGTGAAATTTTATTGTATTGGGTTTAGTATTAAGTTGGTGAATAATCGAGCATGAAATGAAGATCAATGCAGTTTCGTGACTAGCTCGCAAGAAGTTCGCAAGAAAGGTTCCTGCAAAAAGGGCATGTGTAAAGCATATGCTGGAAGCTAAAGAGTAAAGTGCCCGGTTGCATTTCGCCAGTACTTCGCGAGATTGGCCATCTTGCGAGGTACTCACAAAACACTCTGTCTAGAGGATTTTAAATGTGACTTTTTTACCCTTCACTCATACTATATATACCCTTATTACCCACAAATGTAAAGGAGGCAATTCAGAGAGAAAACCCTAGATAGGTTTCAACAACACAACACACCCACCTTTTAGAGAGAGAGCTACTCATCCTTAATGAGAAATCATTGTAGCTTCTTCTTCTTCCCTCTCCCATTGTCATACCTTGAGAGAAGATTTTTATCCAAACAAAACTCACACATAGTCAGAGTGTAGAGAGTGTTTTGGAACTTGAGAAGTTTTGGGAATTTGCTAAAAGAAGCCAATGAGGCTTGGTGGATGCAATCGGGTGTATTGCAGGATCTAGATAACTAGTGAAGACAAGACTCCGAGAAGTTCATTGGTAGCAGGAGCTTAGAGAGTTCAAGTACATTGGGTAGACTAGGCTTGGAGGGTCTTTTTTTTATTTGTGTACTCCAACTTATTTACTAGTAGATCGATTTTGACTTGGAGGGTCGTGGAAAGGTTTTTCGTCGAGTTCTTTGGTTTCTTCTTCGATAACACGTCTTGGTGTTATTTTGTGTTTGCATCTCTCTTCCCATACTCTTGTGATTTATATTTATTGTTTGTTGTTCATGTTTATGCACTAGAGTAGTTTCAGTTTATTGCGCTTCATTTACTCTTGTTCCACACTTAAATATAAGTTAGAAAAAAAGCAATTAAGCCGTAATTTTAAAATTGGGGTCCAAACAAGCTTGTGTGTTTTTGGTACAAATCTGAGCTTTCAGTAACTTTTTCAAGGTTGACAATGCCATGGTCTTTCTTTTGCAAATTGCATACATATCCTTACAATTATATATCAAAGCTCCCCTAAGAATTTCTTGAAGGGAATTTAACCCGAAATTCACAACCTGTGAGAAACAAAAAATAGAGAAAACACACGCCAAAGAAAAAAAAAAACAATCACATGCACAAGACAATATTTACGTGGTTCGGCAATTTGCCTACATCCACGGAGTTGCAAGGATTTTACTATTATCAGGGAAAAATACAGAGTGCGGCTACAGTGTTTTTGCTCTCTCAAAAACTACAACAAGACGAAACCCTAATCACAAAAAAAAAAACGGTTTTTATATCCTGCGCACAGGAGCTACAAAACGAGCCCAAAAAATTTTTTCGGGGGCGTTGCCCCCGAAACTCCTATCGGCCCAAGCCTCCACTCTATAGACTAAGCCTCAAAAAATCTCCTATTAAAAATCACGCAATATTATTCAGGTCGGGTCGAGTCGTCAACCGAATCAACCATAAACTAGACTCAACAGAGCCCAACATTTCTTACACCACTATTTACAGGATCTAAGATTTGTTAAGTCTCTGAGCTCAATTCCATTGTTAATGGCGTAGAGAAACAGGGATCTGACGTAATGGATGACTTACTTTTTGACTGTTTTGATGTGGAAAGACTTTGTCATTTTCCCAGTCAAGAAAAAAGAAAGAAGATCCAACGTGGAAAGTCTCCCTAGTCTTTTTCATTATATATTTATATCTCAATAACTGGGAATAAATTCCAAGCAAACTATACAATACAATTGCCAATGGAGCATAAAAATGGGGAGGCTTGTATTTACTGTCATGGCCTGGGAGTTCTCTGTGGAAAAATTGAAACCATATGCACTTGAGCATTGAAAAAGTGATTCAAATGACCACATGTTTTCGTATAGTGCTGATTTTTGTTTCTATCCTTTTGCCTATATGATGTTGAAAGATATCATATATGTTTTGTGGGTTAGGTAGGTAGAATTAGAAGTTGAATCCACTCTATTGTCTAGTAGAATGTTTAAATTATTTAGTATTTCTTTTCATAGTGGCAACTGGCGAATTCGTAAAAGTGAATTTCTGAATATGATAATCCATCAGTTAGGTTGAGACCCTTATTTGTGTGTCTGTTCCACCACAAAATATCGCACAGAAGTGTTCCAATGATATTCATACGATTGCCAACCATAGCAGCAATGTTTTCCAATGACTATATTCTCATTCTTTCGGAGATCTAAAAGTAAAATGCTTGAGTGTTGAAACAAGAAGTTCAGAGAAATGTAATTACTAACTACCTTCTTCAACCTCTTTAAATCTTTGAGTAAGAGAAACAAAGACAAACTACAGTTGTTTCAGTCATTAGAAGAGTTTACAAATTGACGTCTTCCTTTAGACTTAGTATCCTGTCGTTAGTACCCTTCTAAATTCTAAGCCTCTTTACGCACGAAGTACAGTTTTCCAATGACTATATTCTCATTCTGAAGGAAAGCAAAAGAAATATTGCAACTAAAGTTACTAAACAGAGGAGCCAAATTTGAGATTAGAAACTTATCGATGAGTGAAGTAATCGGAAAGTGATAAAGTGAGAACGAAAGTATATCTGTGGATAGTTCTGTAATTACAAGTTATTGATATGGGATATTGCCCTTACTTATGGGGGGTGATGATGATTATGAGGAGTGAACGTAGCACCCCATAATTTTATAATAAAAAAAAGAGAAAAAAAAAATTAACATAAAATAAGAGGCCACAGTTTAATGGATTAAAATTAATTGGGTCTAAGGAAGTTATTTGAGGATGAATGGTTTTATTTTGGGCCTAGTGGACAATAAGGAAAATGGAAGATTTAGTAGGCTTGTGTTGGGTCAAAAGTACCCTAACCCATCATCTCGCAGAGATACATATACATACACACATATATGTACGGTTTCTCTCTTTCTAGTGATTTCAAAATTCAACAAGTGAGAGTTATGTTTGTAAAAAAAAAAAAACAAACTACCACACATGTTAATCACTTATTGGACTTTAATACGGATGAAGTGATACCATTTGATATAAAATACTCTCATTCAACCGCAACACGCATGACACATAGCAGCTCCTCCCCGTTATTCTTTTGTTACACTCCTCACATGCCACAGCCTTCTTCTCCCTGAAGAACAACTTGTGACAGTTTTAAGGTTGGCCTAGTGGGATAAAAACGAGGAGAAAGGGTGCATGAGGTGAGACAATGAATTTCTTTTACCGTTTTGGGTTTCTCTTCTACCATAAATGGAACTTACTTATGTTATTATTTATTGATGGAACCAGTGGCGGGCTGACGGAGCCAAGAAGTTTTTCTAGGGGGCAAATTAAATATAACAAAATTATTGAATAAAAAAAAAAATCAAGACCCAATAAAAATTTTATTTTATGAATTAATATTTTAGTTTAATAATGTTGTGTCTTGCATTTTTTTTATTGTATAAAACTCATTTATAATTTAACCACTCAAGCCAAAATATAAATGCAAACAACAGTACATTGTAAGAGCATTCTCATTGGCAATTGCAAATGGAAAATGTAGGAGAAAAGTACAATCAAGGTACAAAAAGGTGTTAGCAACCGGACTTATAAAATGCTAGAATTGTAAAATTTTTTGCAATTGTGCTACAGTGTCATCCTAAATAGGATGGCACTGTAACTTGTAAAAATTATAATATATTTTAATTGATAAAGTGGAAGAGAGATGGGAGAGAAGAGAGAGGGAGAGTTGTATTGAAATATATTATATTATTTTAGTGGGTAATCTGTATATATTAAGAGGATTCTGAAAGTTAATTACTGTTTTTTTTCCTGTCAAAAATACCCCTAAATTAATTAACTAACAACTTAAAAATGTGGTTAAAATAGTAAATTGATAAAAGAAAGTTAGTTATTGCTTTTGTTATTGTCAAAAATACCCCAATCTAAAACTTAAAAATGGGGTTAAAATAGTAAATTGACAAAAATAATAAATTCCTACTTCTACGTTAAAATACTTTCCTGCTTCTAATATACTCCTATTTTTACGTTGATTCAAATTCCTACTTCTACTCAATAACTAAAAAAACTCCTCATTCCTGCTTTTGTGTTGATATAAATTCCTACTTCTACTCAATAAATTAAAAAACTCCCCCCTTATAGTCCCCACGCATTACCTTCCCCCACATTTTCTGAATAGATCAACTTCTCATAAAAAAAGAACTTCTTAGTTGAAATAGAAATAAACTCTTCTACCCCACGTCTACTCCGATTATTCCTAACTGGAATAGAAATTCTGTAACTCTTCTTCCCCACGTCTACTTCTATCATTCCTAATTGAAATAGAAATTCTATCAGTTATACATCAACAAAACTCTTCTCAATCAAAACTATTCCTATTCCTAATAGAAACAGTTTCTGTCAGGTGGCTACATCGGTATAAAAGGAGCCTGCGTGTGGTCTAATTTAATATAGAAGAGAAAAACGCAAGGACTTTCAGGCTCTGTTCACAAATTGAAATTTCACTCTTCCCTACAAGATTTAGGTAATCCTTTCGTTAAATACTTATTGCAATTCTCCACTGATTTATATAAATTCACTAACCGTTACACCCAACGTAAGATTACAAAACCATTTCTAAATTAACATTGGTGCCTTTACATGTCTGAGTACAAAGAATTGTAGTATTGAGGTTTACCAAATTATAAGACATCTGAAATTTTGCATGATATAGGGCTTTTTTTTTTTTTTTTTTTTTTTGTCTTTGTGTGATTGTACCAGTGTTATGACAATAGTAAAGCTTTGGTGATTGTTTATCTGTATACTAGCCTCTGAGCACGCGTTCATGCGTGTGCTCAGAGGCTCTTCTATTTTTTGGGTAAGGGTTAATTTAGAGCATTTATTATAATTTGGGATTATTACATTTTCCAATCACAGAAAAAATCTAGGGGTGTGATGAATAAAATATTTCATCCAAAATGCAGAACACTCATCACATCACTCATCACACCTCTAGATTTTTTTTGTGATTGGAAAATGTAGTAATCCAAAATTATAATAAATGCTCTAAATTAACCCTTACCCAAAAAATAGAAGAGCCTCTGAACACGCGCGTGAGCGCGTGCTCAGAGGCTAGTATATATTATTTTAATGAGTAAAATAGAAAAATAAAAATTAAGATGTTGAGTGTGTTGTAAAATAATATAGTATAATTAATAAAGTAACCTTTTGAGATAATAAAATAAGATATAATACAATTTTTCATTGCGAATACTCTAATAACTAATTATACATAACAATATTTTATAATCTTATATATTATTATATAACAGAAACTCAAAAATATTATAAAATATTATATAATTAAAGTGAAAGACAGAAATCCACACTTGTCAAATTTACAGCCACAAAAATGTCATTCTCACACTCAAACACAGTATTTTGAAGTGTTGTACAGTAGTAACACAACACACAGAGTTATACAAAACACAGTTAAAAAATAAATAAATTAAAAAAAAAAAAAAAGGGAAACAAACACACAACAAGAGAGCGAGATAAAAAATGAGAAAGATACCAGTGATTCATAGAAGGGCAACTGGCGGTCTGGAGGACTGTCATGGAGAGGCGGTGTGATGGGGGCATTATACTCTTAGTAAATGTAAGAGGAGATTTGTTTTGCTCTTTTGTTTATTTATTAGTATTATTATTTTCATTGGTGATTTGGAATTTGATGGAGGAGAATGGGGTTTTTTGTTACTACTTGGAGGGTGGGCTGAGGAATGAATGGGCCAGATGGGGTTTTTCTTTCTTGGTTTTCTTATATCAAAATTAATTTTTTTTACCTAATAGATTCTGTTGGGTTTTACTTTTATTGGATTAGTTCCTAAATTTGAGGGTCAAATTTAAATTTTGAGATAACAAATTCAAAATCTGAGGGGGGCCAGTAGGCAAAATTTTATGTGATTTATAATTTTTATACTACTTTTAATAGAAGATTAGAAAATTTTTTGAAAAGTCAAGGGAGGCCATGCCCCCCCCCCCCCCCCCCCCCAGCTCCGCCACTGGATGGAACGAACATATCAGTCTCTTGGGCTTCATTGATTTAGAATAATTTCCGTTGGCTGTTGTTCATAACTTTATGTGTGGGGTTATGGAGATTAATTCAAATTGATAATAAAGGATATAGGAACTAAGGTGTGGAGGCTTTGGCTTTATAACCTAGTGGGGCTGATCCTTAAATTCAATCATGCAATTGCTTAAAGAATCAGGATTTTCTAATGTGGAATTGCACAGGGTAAAAGCTGATCTCTATATTGGATGCTACGGATTGAATATATATATATATATATATATACACACACACATATATACCTACCTAATCTTGTATACCTAACAGAGTCATAAGTAGATGGTTATTGACTTATACAATTGTTTATTGATTGATACAATTCGAAACTGCCATTGTGTAAACCAAAACTTGTTATATTATTATATTTATCAGCTATATTAAGTAGTGTAAGAGAATATAAGGCTATAAGAGTTAGATATGAGATTTCCTACGGGGTTTCCAATGAGTTTCTGGACACACACACACACACACACACATATATTTAATAGGTAAGAAAAATTATTAAAAGAAGCTACTCCATCAAAGAGATGAAGTAAATGAAAGAAATATGTACAAGCAACAAAGGAAAACAAAACAACTTATGTACAAGAAAAAAGTGAATCTAAAAACAGTGGAATGGATTTCAAAGAAGTAAAACCTCATGCACGAGACCAATCAAACAAAGTGGTCGCAAACAACTCTAAGAGCTTATCCCTATAAAGCACCGAATCTTCAAATATGCGATTATTTCTCTCCCTCCAAATAATCCACACCACACAATGTGGTACCAAATTCCAAACATTTGAAGAATATTTTCCTAACCAATTCCTCCAACTAGCTAACAAGCCAATAACCCTTTTAGGTAGAACCCAAGAAACACTAAAAGATCTAAGGGAAAAGCTCCATAACCGAAAAACCTCACCACAGTGTAGAAGCATGTGATCCACACTCTCCCCATTACATTTACACAAGCAACACTAATTAATAATAGTGCAGCCTCTTTTCCTCAAATGGCCCGTTATGAGAACCCTCCCCCCTTGCAGCTATCCAAACAAAAAATAACACATGACGTGGAGCCTTCACACCCCAAATACTCTTCCAAGAAAAAGTAATAAAGCTTGATCCCCTCAATACGCCATAAAAGGATTTTATATCAAAAACTCCCCTTTGACCCCAAACACCACCTCATCTTATCTCCACCCTCAAAGGAGGACTCAGCGACTCCAATGTACGAGCAAAGGCACTCATCAACTCCATCTCCTATTCATTAAAACCACGTCGAAACTGTATATTCCAATTCCATTATTCTTCCAAACTGTGACTCACCATCATATCTGCCACAGATGCCTCCCTATAAGTAGCAAGTTCAAATAGCTCCGGAAAAGTTCCGTTCAACGATTGATATCTACACCAATGATCATGCCAAAATCGGATTCTACTCCCCAAACCAATCTCAAAGGAAAGAAACTTAATAAAACTATCCCAACATTTCCAAATGCCCCGCCATAGACCACACCCGTGTGAATCCCCCCCCCCCCCCCAATTCCTCCCCAAATTTCAATGTGATCACATGCCTCCATATTCTTGTCTCCTCAACTCCATAACGCCACAACCACTTACCCAAAAGAGCTTTATTAAAAGTAGTAATTTTCCTAATCCCCAACCCACCATCAGAAAAAGGATAACACACCTTATCCCACCCTATCAAATGAAGTTAGAAAGATACATTTTTTTCCACCTAGCCAAGCGTTTTTCCAACTTCTCCAAAATCAAATTCCATATAGAGGACGACTTGTTGGAGACTCCGAAAGGCATACCAAGATATGTCATAGGCAAAACCCCAATCTTGCAACCCAAAACTTTTGCTAACTCATCCAAATTATTCACCTCACCAACCGAAACCATCTCACTTTTACTAACCTTAATCTTTAGCCCTATAACTACTATGAAACAAGTTAGTAACATCCTAATATGAAGAAACTGTTCAACACTAGGTCACTGAACAAAATGGTATCATTTGCAAATAACAAATGAGATACACATAACTCATCACCTCCCACACCACGCATCTTAAAACCCCTAATAATACCAGCCTCTTCCATATGTCTAAGCATCCTAGAAAATACTTCCATCACCAGAAGGAATAGCATAGGACTTAAAGGATCCCTTTGCCTTAAACCTCTTGAATTAGGAAAGAAACCAGCTAGAGAGTCATTAACTAAAACTGAAAACTGGACAATAGAGATACAAGTATGGATCTATTATAACCATCTAACTCCAAAACCCATCCTTTTCAACAAGTAAAGCAAGGCTTCCCAATTTACATATTACCCCAGGTATCTTAAGACGAATACGACTATCAACATACTCATTCGCTACCAAGACTAAATCCAAAATTTGATGACCCCCAACAAATGCATTTTGAGATTCAGAAATGAGGTCATCTAGCACCCCTCTCAATCAGTATGCCAAGACTTTATCCAACATCTTATAGACACTACTCAGTAGACTTATCGGTCTAAAATCTCTAATGTTGAAGGCTTTATGTTTCTTAGGAATAAGAGCAATAAGCAAAGCATTCAAGGACTTCTCAAATTTACCATAATCAGAAATTCATCAAAGAATGCTAAAATATCACTCTCCACAACCCTCCAACAATCATGGAAAAAGGTCATTGTCAACCCATTGGGTCTTGCGACTTTATTGCCCTCCATATCACGCACAACCTGTAAAATTTCTTCGTTTTGGAATTCTTGTTCAAGTTGACCACTCTCCACTTCCCCAATAGTATCCAAATTCAAATTATCCACCACTGATCGCCATGTTTCTGTCTCTTTATATAACTTTTGATAAAATCCCACTACTTGAGCAACCACATTAGCCTCATCTTCATATACCTCACCATCCACCTCTAAATTACCTAAATAATTATTTCTTCTATGGGAGTTAGCCATCCCATGAAAAAACTTTGAGTTATTATCTCGCTCCTTGAGCCATAAAACTCTAGACTTCTGTCTCAACGATATTTCCTCCAACCAAGCCAACCACTTCACCTCTAAAATCACTCTATCCCTCTCCCTCTTCTTCTCAATTGTGATCCCTGTAATCCCTTCCTTCCTATCTAACTTCGCTAACTCCTCCAACAACCTCTTCTTCTTCACTTCTACATTTCCAAACTCCTTTAAATTCAACAAGTGAATATCCTCCTTCAAGGCCTTCAATTTCTTAGCTAGCACAAAACTGGGAGTGTCATGGAAAGATTAACGATTTCACCAAAATTGCACCTTTTCCATAAACCCCTCTATTTTTAACCATATATTCTCAAATCTGAAGAAATTTTTCCCTCTTACCATTCCTCCTCCCTCTAACAAAATAGGGCTATGATCTAAAATCGAATGTGATAAAACCTGCTTAATAACATTAGGGAATTGCTCTTCCCAATCCGTAGACACCAATGCCCTATCAATTCTGGACATCAAAGGTGAATTTGAACCACTCGTCCTTATGTAAGGCCCTCCTTCAAGAGGTAGATTTATCAAGTGCATATCCTCTATGAACTTAGAGAATTTTAACATTGCCTGACTAAAGCTACGACCACCGAATTTCTCGCTGGGAAAGCGGATCATATTAAAATCCCCCAAACAACACCATGGTACATCCCAAGCAACTCTAAATCCAACCAACTCATCTCACAACAAGCCTCTCAAACTATCTGCATTCAGGCCATAGACCCCTAAACATGCCCATCAGCCTCACCATATCATCCACTTTTTCCAAAACCCTTCTATCCCACATAACCAAAATCCCACTAGACGTATGATCAGCATCCAAAGGAACCTAGTCCAAATAAGGACAATCCCACAAGCTACCAACCAAAGATTTGTCCATCACTCCCAATTTAGTCTTTAACAAACAAACTACATCACACTTCCAGTCCCTAAGAAGATTCTTCACTACCAAATGCTTTTCAGGATTATTCAAACCTCAAACATTCTAGGAAATAATTTTCAGCTTCATTAAAAACTATAAACTCCCAAATTAAGGCACAACAACTAAAACTACATTCCCTCATAATTAACTGAAGTAACCAAATTTCGCAATTCCCTCGCACCTTTCACTTTTATAGTACTCAATTTACTAGCACCAACAACCCCCCTTTACATCACCCTAGTTGCCTCCAATTCCAGTTCATTTTTTAGTAACAAAGTAATACAAAGTCGCTCATGTCTGGCCACAGATAACCCAACCAATTTACTAAACCCACGGATTCTATATTTAACTCATTAGGATGCCTCTCAATCTGCCTTCATCAATCTTCAAAATTCTAGTAGCATTGTCCTGGAAAAATAGATCGACTGTGTTTAAAGGTGTACACAGCATAGGACTTCCCTCACCATTTTCTTCAACTTCCCCCAGCCCAGCCCATTTAGCACCAGGTAGATCTGAGCCCAAATTTAGCATCGGCAATGACTCTACCAGCTCTAAATTACCCATTTTTGTCTACGCCTGCAACCTCGAAGCCTGTGACTCCATGCTATCACCTACCACCGCTAATTCCGTCACTCTCATCCAACCCATCAACTCTCTAACAGTACAGAAGATTAAATCAGTCCATAGAATTGCCCGATCCAACAACATCATCGAGCAAGTAAACTCCCGAGTAATTCCCACCAAAACTGATCTCAACCCAACACCAAACACCCAACTGAGACAATCACTCTACTCAATTTCTTTGATTAACTCAAAGAACATTGCTGAAGAGAAAAAACTCTAGTGCGTGACCGTGACGTTGCTGCCTTTGAGGATTCTCCTTGTTCCCAACTACTCTGGGCAATAAACGGTATAACTAGATGTCCTAAATCCATTTGGATTTCACAGTTATCATGGGCTGCAATAACTTCCCCAACCTTTAGTTGATCTTAAGGTAGGCTCATGTTATTATCGTGACTGCGCTTAACTGAACCCTCAATCAGTTCTTTTGTTTTTAACACTTCTTGTTCCATCTGGGTATGTGTTGTGAGTGACGTGGCTGATCTAGCCTTTAGTTAGGCTTGAGATAGAGCCATGTTATTGCTGTGACTGGGCTTAACTGAACCCACTACCTGTTCTATTTTTTTTAGAACTCCTTGTCAATGGCAAGAGGCCTAGAATCCGAAGCCACAACAGTCTTTTGCTTCTCCCCTCTAATCACTACTACAAAAGAACGAGAAACATTCACATTATATTGCGGCTGCTTGTGCATCCCATCTGAGATTTTCATAGGTTTTTTAGGTGTTATTAAACTCAGCAACTCATTGTCGAACCCCTTCCACCCTCGCATCACCTTTCCTTCTGGTATGATCACCTATCTTCTACAACCCCCAGCCTTAAGTTAGTCGCAACAATATAATTTCCAAAAGAAATGTCATGACACTTCTGGAATGTGTCACGACATTTCCTTCCGGTATGATCACCTTTCCTTCTGGAATGTATACACACTATCGCCCTCTCTGAACATAAAGAAATGTCTAGAATTACGATTTAATACCATTTGCTCTAATTTTGACAACAACCAATGAAAAGTTTTTTTTCCCATACAAACTGATCTCGAATAATACCAACCCCTCCCAAAAATACGTAACTCAAAAAAGGTTCCCCTTTCCTCCACCACCAGTTAAAAAAACTTAGCTTTAATTGAAAAATTGCAAACACCCCTCATTTAAATACAACACCAGATCAAGAAGAAAATCTATGGTTGATCCAAGGTAGCCATGCCTCGTTTATGACTAATTCTAGGTAACCAGGCCTCCAATTGAAAAGAATATGAAATAACTAAATCCTACAAAACCAACATATTGACAAGTAATGCAGTTTGGAAACTAGTCTACAGGGGCAACAACTTGACCCTCCTTAACATTTGATGACATGCAAAACACAGTCCCTTCTCAAAAACTATAATGAATTTTAAACTGAGTCTTCTAGAAAATCATCTACGAGTGAAATGGTTTCTATAGGAGAGGTGAATAACGTGCATGCTTTGGCAGAGTTCTTAATGTGTGTGTGTGTGTGTGTGTGTGTTAAACGATGAGTTTGGAATTTCATAGGTTTGAACAATTGGACATTCGCGCTGAAGGTGAATTGGATAGCATGTAAATTAATGGAATATTTGGAAATATTAGTATTTTCAAGATTTATACTATTAATTAAAGCATTAGACTAAATTTTACAGCAGTGATTTGTGTGAACTAATATTTTTGTAATTGTTTGGTTCTAATTAGTGACCTTTACGGAGCACAAAGTTATTGGTTTTACAGGATGCAAAAGGAAAGTAGTTTTTATTAATTTGGGGGGTTTCATAAAGATGGTTTTGACTATCAAACTATATTTTATAACTTATAATAAAGAAATATTTGCGCACTCTGTAGATGTTAAGAAAACCTTGTATACTTGTTTCTTTGAAAATGTTGTGGGATGAGCACTTTGTATACATATACATGTGTGATAATGCATCTTTAATGCTTATGGTTTGACTTATGTATGATTGACTTTGAGGAATTATTATTGGATCCCATTCATGAAATGTTTTATGATTTGATATGAGTTATTTGTACTTACAATGGTTGAAAAGCATGTGTCTTGGAAACTTTAGGAAATGTGTTTGAAACTGATTTCTTCTTAAACCTACCTTGTGTGAGCATCATTAGAATTGATTTGAAACCCTATGGCAAGTTGTGAATAGCAGCACGGTATCGTATTTAGTCCTTTGCAAAGGACGGTCATACTGTAACTAGTCCTTTGTGAGGGACGGTCCCAAAGAGGGGAAAATGCACATTTGGTAGCTCCTTAGCAAGGGAGTTTTATCAATTCTGATTCCAAAGAGGGGGCTCCTTAGCAAGGGAGTGCACCTTTACACTTCAAAAAATCGTCCTGTTCCAACGTTTTTTTCCCGGCGCTTTTACAAACTGCTGTAATAGATAAGCCTGTACCAGCGCTTTTTGAAAACCCTGGTATAGGAAATCCTATTACGGCGGCTCAAAACCAGCGTTTTACAAATCGCTGCAATAGGAGGCCTATAGCGGCGTTTTTTCAAAAACGCTAGTATAGGAAGCCCAAAAGCGCTAGAATAGGGTTACTAATTTCCCTTATGGAGGAAGACCTATCTCGGCACTTTTGTAAGTGCTGGAATAGGTGGACCCTATTCCAGCGCTTCCAAAAGCACTAGGATAGGTCATTCCATTCCGTGATGGAGAAAGACTTGTCCCAGCGCTTTAAGAAGCGTTGGAATAGGTGGACATTATTCCAGCGCTTCTAAAAGCGCTAGGATAGGTCTTTCTCCATAAAAGAATGGAGAGTCCTGTTCCAGCACTTTTGAAACCGCTGGAATAGGTGGACCCTATTCCAGTGCTTCTAAAAGTGCTGGGATAGGATCACTCCATTTCCTTATGGAGAGACCTGTCCCAACGCTTTCAAAAGCGCTGGGATAGGTCTCTCCATTCCCTTATGGAGAAAGACCTATCTCAGCGCTTTTTGAAGCGTTGGAATAGGGTCCACCTATTCCAGCGCTTCTAAAAGCGCTGGGATAGGTCACCTATAGTGTATTTTTGGTTATTTAATTATATGGGTCTTAATGGATAAACTCATTAATATCCATTAAAACCCATCTAAAATTTAAATAAACAACATAAAATCTAAATTTCTAGAAAATGACCAAAATATTTCTAAAACTAAAAAAATGACCAAAATACCCCTAAACCTAAGAAATGACCAAAATACCCTAAAAACTATAGAATGACCAAAATACTCCCGAAATCCAAAAAATGACCAAAATATCCCCCGAAACCCAAAAAATAACCAAAATATCCCCCGAAACCTAAAAAATGACCAAATACCTTCAAAACCAAAAAATGACTAAAATACTCTTGAAACATAAAAAATGACTGAAATACCTCTTGAAACCAAAAAAAAAAAAAAAAAAAAGACCAAAATACCCCAAAATCTAAAAATTACCAACCAAAACCAAAAAAATTACCAAAATACCCCTAAAGTCCAAAAAATGACCAAAATACCCTCGAAACCTAAGAATTACCAAAATACCCTTGAAACCCAGACAATGACTAAAATACCCCAAAAACCCAAAAATTAACAAAATACCCTTGAAATCCAAAAAATGACCAAAATACCCCAAAAACCTAAAAATTACCCAAATACCCCCAAAACCCAAAAAATTACCAAAATACCCCCAAAGTCCAAAAAATGCCCAAAATACTCTCGAAACCTAAAAATTACCAAAATACCCAAAAAAATGACCAAAATACCCTTCAAACCCAAGAAATAACCAAATACCCCTAAAACCTAAAAATTACCAAAATACCCTCGAAACCTAAAAGATGACCAAAATACCCCAAAATCTTAAAATGACCAAAATACCCACAAAACCTAAAAATTAACAAAATACCCCTGAAATCCAAAAAATGACCAAAATACCCTCAAAACTTAAAAAGATGACCAAAATACCCCCAAACCTAAAAATTACCAAAATACCCCAAAAACCTAAAAATTACCAAAAAACCGTATCGTAGGTATTTATTATGAATTATCTTATATATATACACTCCACATTGAAGAAGTTGATATGAACAAAAAACTCTAATGTATGTTAGATGGATTTTTTTTGTTTTCATTTTATGTGTAGTAAAAAAAGAAAAAAAAAAGGAAAAAAAAAAAAAAAGAGAATTATATATGTAGACCACTTGGCGCAACTACAACATTTAAGCCCAACTTTTATTATATAGTATATGATATGATATGATATGATTTTTCACAACTTATTTTTTTAGATTATTATTATTATTATTGTTGTTGTTGTTGTTGTTGTTGTTTAATAATTAAATAACTTTTATTAGGTAAATGTTAATAATTTACATCCATTATAATTTGGAATTACTATATTTTCCAATCATAGGAAAAAAAAAAAAAACCTAGGGGTGTGGTGTTTTTTCATCTACAAACGCATAATACTCATTACACCCCTAGTTTTTTTTTTTTTTTTTTTTTTTTTTTTTTTTTTTTTTTTGCAACTGGAAAATGTAGTAATCCGAAATTATAATTGATGCAAATTATTAACCTTCATTCAACAAAATCGAAAAGCCTTTGAACAAGCACTCACGTGTGTGCTTAGAAGCTAGTATTCTATAATTATATTTCGTTTTTGGCAATTTTGTTAATATAGTAATCAATTTATAGTGTTTATTGCACATGCATACACATAAAGCAATAGATCTTTCAATCCCATATCTATTTCTTTTTATTATCAATACTCAATTCAGTGCCATATTTGTGGGCATATCTAAACTTTTTTTTTTAATTAAAGTACAGAAAAGAATACTTTGTTTTTAAATGATTCTTTTATCCAAACTTTTATATACACCTCTTTCCTCAATTGTTTCTTATATTTTTTCAAGAAAAAATTCTAATTTATTGATGGGAGTCATCTACTTATCTTTGATCTTAAAATTTAATCACTTACTACACATCCATAACAATAGTAAAAAGGAGCTTAAATTTAGGATTTAACAACTACTTTTAAAACCAATAAACTCTACGTAACAGTTTTGATAGAATAACAATTTTTATGGGAATAAAAATGGACGTGGATTTTTTTTTTTTTTTTTTGAGAAAAAATGGACATGGCTATTATCTATTTATGATAGTCCTAAAATATAGCCACTTAGTACAGATTCATAACAAAACAAAATACAAAATTTTAATAATTTTTATTCATTTTTGTTACTGTAAAAGGCTCACATTTTTTTGTGTTAGTTTTTTTTTTTTTTTTTTTTTTTTAAAGGAAAGGCTCCAAGATCCACGTTTTTTTATTTTTTGGTTTTTTTATATTTTATTTTTGGCATTTATCAATTGTTGTTTAATCCTAAAATGTAGTTTTTTAATCCTAAAACTTAGCCACTTACTGCACATCCATAACAAAAGTTAAAAGGCTCACATTTTTTTGCTTTAGTTTAGTTTAGTTTTTTTTTTTTTTTCTTCGGTTAAAGGAAAGGCTACAGGATCCACGTTGTTTTATTTTTTGGTGGTGGTGTTGTTGTTTATTTATCTGTATATATTAAGAGGATTCAGAAAGTTAGTTATTGCTTTTTTTGCTGTCAAAAACACCCCTAAATTAATTAACAAACAACTTAAATATGGGGTTAAAATAGTAAATTGGCAAAAGAAAGTTAGTTATTGTTTTTTTTTTTGCTGTCAAAAATACCCCTACCTAAAACTTAACAATGGGGTTAAAATAGTAAATAGACAAAAATAACAAATACCTACTTCTACGTTGAAATGCCTTCCTGCTTCTAATAAACTCCTACTTCTACTCAATAACTTAAAAAACTTCCCACGTATTTATCTTCTCCACATAAAAAAAGAAAAGTGTACAATAAATCTTCCCCACTTTTCTTCTAAAGAAAGATTTCCCACGTCTACTCCTGAAATACAGTTTTTGCCCTCCCACGTTAAAGTAGAACGTCATCTATATACTCTGGGCAGTATCGTCATCGTAGCACAGGACGATCAAATACACAACACGCAAAACACTGAAAAAAAAAGCCAAAAAAGCATCGAAATAGAAACTGCTACTGTTGCTAAGCGCTCTATATCCCCCATTTTCCTCTCCTCCTTTTTGACCGATCACTCTTTGCCACATATTTATCTTTTCCACATTAAAAAAAAAACGTGTACAATAAATATTCCCCACTTTTCTTCTAAAAAAAATTCCCCACGTCTACTCCTGAAATACAGTTTTTGCCCTCCCACGTTAAAATAATAAAAAAATAAATAAAAAATACCCATCTATTCTAATTAAATAATATTATTTATTGTTGTTGTTATTATTATTATCTATATCTATACTACTATTTAAGGGGCTGCACCTGTTTGGACCGGATTTTTTTTGTTCCAAAATACCCCTATTTCTTTAGGTTTAACTAGAGATAAAACTAAAGGATAATTTGGTAAAAACACATATCTAACTTGTACCAAAATATTACCTACAAAATAGGAACACTCTCCCACTAACCCATTTTTATTGTTATTTTTAATACTTTATTATTATTTAAAAAAAAAAAACACACCACGTACTGATAGTCATACAAAAACACAAAAAAAAAAAAAAAAAAACTACTACAAAAATCTCCTTTTAACTTTCCACTAAACCAAAAAAAAAAAAAAAAAAAAAATTCCAACGCCTGTTTCTTTTTTTGACAGGCACGCCTGTTTCTAATAACAAAAAAAAAAAAAAAAAAAAACTTCCCACCCCACTTACAAAAACAAAATTCCGTTTTTCTTTCATAATTTAAAAAAAAAAAAAAAAAAAAAAAAACCTTACATTTTTCTCTCTTCCCTCCCACTAATCCACCTTTATCTCATTTCCTCATTTTTCACCCTTATCATCACATGTCTCACCATTCTTTATTCAAAATTTAAAATTAACCAAAACTACTCATAGATATCTATTTCTCTTCTTTTCTTTTTTCTTTTCATTTTTTAATGGACATCTATTTCTTTTTCTCTCTCCTCTTTTTTTTTTTTTAAAATTTAAATGGACATCTATTTCTCTTTCTCTACAAGGAACAGCCTACAATTAAACTTCTAAGGCTTAAATTTCCAATCTAGGTTGATAACTCTCATTTTTAATTAAAAAAAATTAATTGTTCACTTTCTTCTTAGATATGAAGTTAATTGGTGTTTATTTGACTATCTTTCAGTGGTTTTCAGCGATGAAGGTGTAATTTCATTAAATTTGGTGGAAAGACTATGATCGAAGAAAGCAATTTGCATCCAGTATTACATCTCTTTCTTTCTCTCTCACACATTCTTTTTCTTTAATTTTTTCCTTCCTATACAAGATAAAATTCTCACTCTCAATATTTTTGAGATTATATTTGTATTTTGTGGTTAATTAGAACTTACAAAAGTTAAAAGTAAAATCTTTTTGCATTTAATCTTTGCTTTTGTTCGTTGATTGCGTTATACAACGGTATGAAAATTGTCTAAGCGTTAATGAACAAAAAAACTAACTTCGGTTGTTGCCTCCTATTGATCCATTTGGTCATTTCATTTTCACTTGATTTTTGTAAGAAATCTGACCATCTTTGTGTTTGAAAGATAAGGCTTTACATATCTCATTGCTCACTGTATTTAGTTGGAAATTAATCCAACCTTTTACTTTTATGTTTTTCAATGTGCAAAAATTAACTTACTGGGATGTATGATTTATTAATTCTAAATGATGCTTTAGTCCATTGCATTGGGTGATGTTGGTCACATTTCAGGTGAAATGCGAGATAAGTTTTCATTTTACATCATTCTTTTGAATTAATTTATGACACTATATAAATAAATAAAAAGGCCCATTGCACACATGTAATAATTTATACTCTTTTTATTTCACACAGTATTTTTCTATTGAGTTTGTAGAATTTGTATTTTACTCTGAGTTTTCAAATAAAGTGGTAGCCTATTAGATACTTTTAGTAGCTTTAATTTTGAGTAATTTCATAAATTCATGTTTAGTTATTTGTGGTATTTGGTGTTGTGATATTTTTTTAAAGATATATTAGCCTTTAAGCACGTGCGTCAGATGCCCTTCTATTTTTTTGGTAAAATTTAATAATTTGCATAAATTATCATTTGAGATTACTACATTTTCTAATCATAAAATACCTAGAGGTGTGATGAGTGTTATGCGTTTGTGGATGAAATATTTTTTTCATCACACCCTTAGGTATTTTATGATTAGAAAATGTAGTAATCCCAAATTATAATGGATTCAAATTATTAACTAATACCAAAAAAATGGAAAAGCCTCTAAGCACGCGCGTGAGCGCGTGCTTAGAGGCTAGTTTATTATTTATGGCAGTTAACAATTTTTGTTTAATCCTAAAATTTAGCCACTTATTACACATTCATAACAAAGTTAAAAAGTGATTAAATTTTAAATTAAGCAACTACATTATTTTTACGGTAAAAGGCTCACTTTCTTTTTGTTTTGTTTATTTATTTATTTTGTTTGGCTCCAAGAACCACGTTTTTTAATTTTTTATTGTCACTATTTTTTTTTTAAAGAACTATGGCAGCTATCAAATTTTGTTTAATCCTAAAATTTAGTTTTTTAATACTAAAAGTTAGCCACATCTATAAAATAAAAGTTAAAAAGAACTTAAATTTAAAATTTAGCAACTACTTTGTTGGATTCCAAATAGAAAAACTAATAGTGTAGATTATTATTATTTAATAATTAAATAACTTTTAATTAATTAATTTATTAATTAATTATCTCTTCTATTTTTTCTCAATAAGAAAATAAAACCTATCCAATATTAAATATCATATCACACTGTTACATTCAAAGGGATTAACTCAATTTTATTTCAACCTCTACTAATTTTAAAGACTAAACATTTTCACACCCAATTCATTACTCAATTTCAACCATTCTTTTTATCAAAAAAAAAAAAAAAAACTTTGAGTCGCGTTATTCTATTTACTTCACGGTTAAATATTATATCACATCAGAGAAAACAAAAGAGAGGGAGAGGGAGAAAGAAAGAGAGGGGGAGAAGGCCGATGGAGATCAAGTGTCGCATGAAGGACAAAGTCGGCGGAGATCGGCGTTCACCAAGCAGCATCGCCACGTCCGCCTCCTTACTATCGCTATTCCTCCTCCCCACTGCCAAACTGGGTCAGATCGGCTTTCTCGCAGCCTTTCTCGCTCAGATCTCTCTCCAATAAGGTAACTCTTCCTCTCCCTCCCTCCCTTCCTCCCTCTTCTTTTCAAAGTTTAGATTTTTTTAGTTATAGATTATTGATGATTTTTTTTTTTTGGACTATTGTGAAGTTTCAGGATCAGTGGGTTTTTTTCCTTGATCTCTCCGATCTCCATCATCTATTCATAAAAAGAGAATCTATCAAATCTCAATAATAATAATAATAATAATAATGACACATATCCTTCCCTAGATCAGCCTCTTCCCCTACGGTTTGTTGTTTCTGTTCTCCTGTTTGGCTTCCGAGAAAATCATGATCAAAACAATTAATTAAAAAAATTAATTTTTTAATAAAAAAATATTTTCTTGATTGTTAGACGTTTTCTCGGAAACCAAACGGGTTATAATTTATGTACGTGGAATTTGGGTTAAAAAAAAAAAGAGGAACGGTTTTGTTTTGTTTTTTTTTCGTTTTTTAATGCTTTTATTTTTTTTTTTTAGTTGTCTGGATTTGAATCTGAGGCTAATTTGATTTATTTACTGCTTCATTTGGTTTTAGAGTAGTTAAACTGATAAAGTTCAAATTTTTATGCTTTAATGTTATGGAAAGTTGCAATTTTGAATTGGGTTCGTTGTAATTTTCGTGATCTTGGAGATACGTTTTTGTACAGCGGTTGGTTGGCACTTTGTATGTACTTTTAATTGCTTTTAGGAGCAATGTTTGGTTTTTCTTTTTACAAAGAAAAATCGCTTTCAGTGTGCTAATTGAACAGTACCTATATTCTATCTTAGTTCCATTGTAGTTTGAAAGAGTTGGCTGCTAAATTGCGTGCTGTAAATGAATTTGCGGTAAAATTTGATTACTGTGATTTATTTCACTTCAACGCGTTGTAGCCTGCTTGCTTAATCTTACTTTTTTGAGTATATTCTTATTGGCCAGACTGTTTATTGTTACTTTTATTTAATTTTTGGTGCTCACAACAATCATTAACAAGTAGAACTTGTGCTACTTCTATTGGCAAGGTGTAAAGTGCAAAATGAGTCCATGTGGTGTCAAGGGCTCAAGGAATTTTGTGTGTATGTTGAACTGGCAATTTCAACAATCTTTATGTCCACCTATATTACCAAATGAGTACTCATAGTTACTTGCGGAAATTTCTAACATAGCCTTTTGGACAAGTCATTCTTTGCCAACCCCCATTTTGCTTTCTGCCAGCCCCCCACCTCCCCCATCATTAACTTCAACGCATCCTTCTGTATTTTTTAGCACTTCTAGGATCGATTATTTTTCTTCTCTCCATTCAACAATTCCCTTATTAATTTATTTTCTTTCAAGCCAATCATATATCTTAGCCTGTTAATACTTACAAATAAGTCTGACCCTCTAGGAAGCATAGAGATGAGTATATATATATATATATATATATATATGTTCATCTTTTGTGTTTAATTCCATAACTTTGTTCTTAATGTTATCGTAATATCATGTAAAATTTTGTTCACGTGCTCTGCATGTGGCACATACTTTACCTTTGGTATCCTTTACTCTCGCTCTCTCTCTCGCCAAATCCTAAAATCACTTTTGTAGGTTCTTTCACTTCTAATATAAATAAATTATAGAGAACATAGCTCATGCTGAATATTTTATGATATATGCTACACATATGGGTGTGTCCCTGTGTAATTTCAAGATAATTGGTCTCCTCTTAGTAGGCCAAATGAAATTTAGAAGAGGGCTGGCCTGCAGGGAACAAATTTACAGTAATCTACAAATGATGGAACTTTAGATAATTTATTCTTGACCACATATCTTAATTTTAAGTAATCTTTGGTGCCTGTGGATGGATCCATTCCTGCTATTAAGTTATCAACTTATACACGCCACATAAATTCAGGAAGTGAGGTGAGAATTCTTGTGTGCAAATGCAATCACTCTATGTTTACTTTTTTTTAAAACTTATTTTGGGTGCTTTTTTTTTTTTTTTTGGAAAGTTCTTCATACTAATTTCATTTGGTTTATGAAGGCAGGTTACTCAAGACGATAGAAACTTGCAAAATGTTAACTTTCTACAAAGAAATATGGGATTGGAGTTTTCATGCATGATTAAAGAGGCTAAAGTTTTGGGCATGGCACTTGGCATTGCTTGCTTAGATGGGTAATGTCTACTATTAAAGTAAAATATTTTAACATAGGATTACAGAAGCAAGAACTCACTAGTTTTTTGTCAAATAAAGGAATATTAAAATTTATCTACATGAAATCTCTTAATGGGTTTAATGAATAAAAAAGTGTGACGAATGGACACTAAAAGAATGAAATAATTATAAACAATTTATTTTATCTTATTAATCTAACCAATTTTGAAAAAAGTATTCCTGTCTAATCTAAAATTTTTAGGTCTAGTATGGTTTATTTTGCGTGATATTATGGTAAATCATGATGCACCACTTCATTCAATAAAACTATATATGGGAATTGGGGGTTTCAATTAGCTCAATTGGCAAAGTCTGTTGTTGTTGAATAAGAGGTCTTTTAGTAAAATGGGTACTTTTTATATTTTTGCTTTTGATTTGGGAAGTGATTGCATGTTACATACTGATTGTAACTTGCGCTGGGAAAATAGAATAGGCTTCTATTCTGCTGTGTATAGTTTTTGTTTCTAAGATTGGACTTTGTTGGTATGGTTTGTTAGTGGCAATGAACTCTTAGGTGAAAATGTTGCAATTGGTTCTTACTTTATATGTGTGTGGATTGGATTTTTTGCTCCTAGAGTTATTCGATTATGTTGCCAAGGTTTGTTGTATGAGATGCAAAGTTGTAGAAAATCTGGAAATATGAATTTTAGGAGTAGCATATGGTTTAATTTAGTTCCCATTGTTGGAATAACTTGTTGAATATAGAAATTCTTGTAATGCAATTGGGTATCAGGATTGGGGCTCATATGTGGAGGAATTTCATTTTTTGTCAAAAAATTATTGTATTTTCTGAATTTTGTGAAACTTTGGAGGATTCTTACTTATAATCAAATATGGTGGAGAAACATTGAAGTTATTATGTTAAAGCATATTATAAATTATTAAATAGCTCACTATCATTTTTGTGGAACAAATGCAAACTAGCAAACTATTGGAGCTTATCTTTTGGTTTGTATATCTTTGCACACCTCTCCCTATTTTAGTTATAGTTTGTTCTCTTGGTGTACTTAGTTTAGTAGTGTCTTCTCCTTTACGTGATTTTGGGCATGAAGTCACCTAATTTACGTCTTTTAAGTTATTTTAATTGTGTATAATTTAGACTTAGATTTTGCAAGATTAGTAGCTTACTCTGAGTTTGAGTTCCTCTTTCCGCGAGCAAACCAGTGAATTGCTAAAGAGTGAGTAACATCTGCTTCATAATACCTACTAGTATATAATTATATGTTAAAATTTCTGCTGTGGTGGATTGTTGGTTTGGAGCAAGCGGGTGGTTTGCATGGTGATATAAGGTGGTCTACTTTACATTAGTGGGAGTGTTGATTGTCTTGTGAATGTTGTGATATTATTGTTCAACTATGTGTGAATTTATTTTATTTCCTCTTAGTAAATTCAAATATTCTGCTGTGGTGGGTTGTTGATTTGGAGCAAACAGGTGACTTGCATGAAGATATAAGGCGGTGTATTTTATATTGGAAGTGTTGATTGTGTTGTTCCTATTATGCTATAATTATTGGTGATGAACTTAGTCATTCTCACTGGAATTTCCTTAATAATTCCATTTTTTATGGGATCATCTAAGTTTACTTTTTATCTATTGCTGCTTGAGTAATACTCATGTGTTGGTGTATTCTGTGATTAGCACTAGGCAGACCAAGTATAGATCTAACTTGACTTAAACTTATATTTTTTAGTTTCGTGAACAGTAGGTTCCTAGGTGATTGGAGTGGTTTAGCATTTTTAAGCTTTTTCAGCATCAGCTATGGAGTCAAATTCAAGGCATTCTTGATTATTACCTATGATTAAGTTCATATTTTTCATCATCGATAAGTGTATGTATGGTTTGATTCTGTTTATTCATCAAAATTCTTGTTCTTTGTTTGTAAATCCGATTTCACTAGCTTGGCGCTTCCTACCATGGTGCCCTGCACCAATTAGGACATTATATTAAACTAAGAGACCATAATGGTTAGTAATGGAGGGTTAAATCTTAACTAGCATGAATCATTACACCAAGATTGTTACTTAATCATTACACTAAGATTGTTAATGAATATATATATATATATATATATATATATAAGCAAGGGAACTAGTGATCATAGATTAGATTAAACCTAAAAACTAGGCTTTAATTGATATGCACACTTGACTACATATATGTAAAAGTAAATGAATGGTTAATTGTATTATCATTATATACTAAGTACAAAGCAATATATGTAGCTATTATGTGGTTAAGGTTAACTTATTAGAATATAATTGGTGTTTTAATTGAGTACTTAAGGTGTAATTTACCATTGGTGTATTAAGTGTGGATTTAAATCTAAGCCAATCAAGGAGATCAAGGATTGATGTGGTTTAATCAAGGACGGATGTATTTAGTGGAAGTATATTGAAATACCTGTAAATTTAGCTCATTTTTGTGCCATTTTAGTGTAAATAGTTTGTTGGTATTGTGGTATTGTATTTGCTATTGTAAATAATTATAAGTAAATATATTTAGTTTGTTGGTTTAATGTGGTATTGTATTTGTTATTGGAAAATATGAATTGTGGTTCATTACAGGTGTTATAAAATATGTATTGGAAAATATGTAATGTAGGTACATTTCAAGTGCTACTTTGGTATATATGTACACATCATAGTTGGAAACTTTATTATAACGTACTAGACAATTAGAATGTATTCTTTTGTGTAGGACATTGTACATAGTTGTTTAGAATGTATTATTTTGTTCATAATATTCTAGACACTTGGGATGTATTATTTTGTGTATAAAATTCTAGACATTTGGGATGTAATTATTGATATGATGTAATTAAATATATTTAGTTTCTTGGTTTAATGTAGTATGATATTTGCTATTGGAAAATATGAATTGTAGTTCGTTACAGTTGCTATAAAACTGGTATTGGAAAATATGTATTTTAGGTACATTAGAGGTGCTAAAATTTTTTTTAATTTAAATTATATTGATAAACGCGGCTGTTTGAAGCGCTGGGAAAAAAAACGCCTGGATAGGAATTTTGACTCTATTCCAGCGCTTTTTGGGGCTATCGCAACGGTTTTGAAAACACTGGGATAGCTCCTTTTTTTTTTTGTAGTGTTAGGTTCTGAAAAGGGAGCTCCTTAACAAGGGAGTGTACCCTTAGGTTCCAAAGAAGGGACCACGTAATCCTGTCAATGGGGCGTTACACATGAGGATTCATGCTCTCTAGACCTTGTCTGAGTTTGAGGCGTTACACGTGACTCCTTTGTCCACCATGGCAGAAAGGGGGAGATGTTGTGTTGAGGGGGAGACTTTTATTTGATTATGTTATTTTATTTCTAAAACTCTTGTTCTTTTCTATTTGGGACTTGTACCTTTTTTTTTTTTTTTTTTAAATCTTTGATACACTACGCTTTATGTTTAGTTTTTGGTTGTTGGTTTAACAATTGGTATCTAGCTTCTTATGTTGACTCACATGCTTTTATTTATGGTTTTTTTGTAGTATTTATTTATATATTATTGTAATCAATATTGTTTATCTATCTTTATTTCCACATGTGTTTATGCTTTATTTTAGTGTTTGAGGAAAAGGTAAGTTATCTCTACACAAGACATTCAACCTCCTTGCAGCTTCCTAGGATTGTGTAGTTTATAGGGATATAAATTTTCTTCGAGCTGTATTGTATTTGAGTCTTTTGATGTAAATTTTTTTATATGAATTGTCAAAGGAAGAGATTGTTAAGTTCATATTTTTAGGTTGACAAGTCATGAACATTTGTAACAGTTATAATCTTGGTTCTCTTAAATCAGTATTGAAGTAATTCATAGTACAAGACAAACCAAGGTTCAAACGAATCAAGAAACATAAATTAGACTATTATTGCACATGATTTTGTCACCAACTCGACCTGTCAAGTGTTACATAAGTCAACCGATTGACTGCATATCTCAACTAATTGAGAATCATGTTGATTGGATTTGCAGTATTTTCTGTCAACCATTTGATCTAAAGCTACTTGCATCTTAAGTACACTATATAAACAAGCCTTAGAGCATGTTTTCTAAAACTACAGGAGAGTAGTAGTGTATTGTACATAGATTTGAAATTTCCCAACCAGTCTTGAAGCATCGGCCAGAGACCTATGTTTGTTCAAAAGATCCTATGATAAAAGTGAAATTGTTGCATCCAATTTACATTCAGTTTACTGGTACAAATCTTTCAGAGTTGTTCTCGGAGTCTTGAGCATACATTCACGTGCAACAAGTTGAGAATAGAAGAACTCATAGTCTTGAAGCTATGTGTGGTTTCGTTAGTAAGTACTACAAGAAGTAGCATTAGATTTAGGGTTAAATCTTTTTTTACACACTTCAATAATATTCTAGTGGATTTGTTGACTTAGGTATTGATAATTAAATCCCCTAAGTTTTTACTATGAAATAGTTTGTTTCATCGGTCTTCTCAAGTCATTATTTTGGTGTCTTTGTGTGATGCATGTTTGTGTGTTGCGATTCAGTTCAGATCTAAAGCATAAGTAAATTAATTAATTATTTGGTCAAGAGTTGGTTTAACTTTGTTACTATCAGGGCCAAAAACCCTAATAATAGCTAATCAAACATGTATAATCACAATGCTCTGAAATTTGTATTACTAGAAGCACATTATTAATACATGCAATTAAACAACTAATAGTAATCTAGGCATTACATAATCTTAAATAAAAAATTGCCTTCAACAACATAAATTTGACAGAATACAGTGTCTTATTTCATATCCTTGCTTGTCCTAGTCAAACTATGATGGCTCTAGGAAAGTGCACTTCAGCTTGATAAAATCTGAGAGACCTTATACATATTTGGTCTAGATTTTGGATTAGCATGCAAGCATGCAATTGCCAACTTTCTGATGAGTATCAGTTGATTCTCAACCTCAAGAGTGGGAGGTGGAAGGCGTATGTCTAACAAATCATTCAACAAGAAATTATCCTCCACGGTTGAAGCAGATAGAATGGAGATGATTTCACCAGGATGCCTACCTTTGATCACTTCAATAGCCAAAACTCCAAAGCTAAACACGTCGCATTTCTCAGTTATCTTCATTGTATAAGCAAGCTCTAAAAAAAAAGTAGAATATTATGTCAATGTATTCATATGATCTATGTTCTATATTGATTAAACAAGTACATTACCTGGTGCAAGATATCCGTATGTGCCAGCAAGTGAAGTCCAATTGGATGAGTCTTGATTAAGAATTTTAGCTGTGCCAAAGTCTGAAACATGAGCCTCGTACTCTAAATCCAGCAAAACATTTTTGCTTGATATGTCTCTATGAACAATTGGTGGTGAACAATCATGGTGCATGTAAGACAAAGCGTGAGCCACACCTTTGACGATATTCACCCTCTTATTCCAGTCCAATTCTTTAGCTCCTCCATCATTGCTCAAAATTGAGGCCAAGTTACCCCTTTCAAGGTACTCATAAATCAAAATTGAGAAACATGAATGTGAACAAAAGCCATGCAATTTTACAATATTTCGATGCCGGATTTCTGTTAATGCTCTTATCTCATTTAAGAACTCTTTTTGTTGTGAAACATTACCATCACACAAGGATGTGAGTTTCTTAACTGCAAATGTGTCTTCAGATAATAGCTGGGCTTTATAGACGGTTCCATATCCTCCTTCCCCAATGCAAAACTTAGCATCAAAACCTTGGGTTGCATCAAAGATTTCCTGGTACATTGTTCTTCCACCAAAAGTTGATATTGTAAACACTTCTTCCTTGTCCATGCATGTGTTTTGATTTGTCTCTGGATTTTGCCCTTTTCCTTTTAAAATGAAGAATATTCCCAGGAATAACAATACAAGTGAAAGTGTTCCCAAGAGAGGGAAAATGATTTTATTTCCCTTCTCTGAGATATGTCTTGCCTTACAGGGTTGCAATCCCGTAACATTTCCACACAATTCTTTATTACCCTGTAATGCTTCAATGTGAGCATCATGAAATGCTCGGCTATTGGGAAGTGGACCCTCTAACTCATTATAGGATATATCGACAGATGACAAGCCACGCATCTTTTCAAAAGCAGCTGGAATGAAACCGGAGAAGTTATTATGGGATACATTCAACAACTCCAAGCTCTGCATATTGCTGATTTGTGAAGGGATCTCTCCTTCGAGTGAGTTAAGGCTCAAATCTAGCTGGGACAAATGAGCTAATTCACACATTTGGGTTGGAATGTTAAGGACAAACTTGTTGTTGCTCATATTCAAGTAATATAGTTTCAAAAGGTTCCCTATATTTCCCAGGATTGCCTTGCCAAACCTATTATTGGATAGATCTAGATACTCAAGATTTATTAATGATCCAAGCTCCAAGGGTAAACCACCATAAAGTTTATTGCCATTCAACATCAGCTTCGACAAAGAAGTCAACTTTCCAAATTCCTTTGGAACCTCCCCAACCAAGTGGTTAGAAGAAAGATCAAGCAATTGGAGTTGAACTAAATCTCCAATTTCAAGTGGTATGCGACCAGAAATATTGTTCCCAGCAATCTTTAGAGTGGTTAGTTGTGTGCACTTGACCCAATTGAGTGAGATTTCACCATAAAATCTATTGTAACTCAGGTCCATGAACTGTAGGTTTTTGTAGACACCAAAATCTTCAGATATATTTCCAAAGAGTTGGTTTCTTTCAAGGTGGACTCTAATTAAGTTTGTACAGTTTCTCAAGGTTTTTGGTATTGGACCTGTGAGATCGTTGTTGTCTGCCTTTAACAATTGGAGAGACCCACTATGGCATAAGTTTTGAGGCAAAAAGCTTGTGAAGTGGTTGGCATCTAGCAACAGAGCAGTCAACTTCGTTAAGTTTCCGATCCCTTGTGGAATGGGACCAGAAAGTTGGTTATCACGAAGGAATAAAGCTGTTAAGCCACTCAACCGACCAATGGAAATTGGAATAGTACCATTCAACTGATTTCTACTCAGTTCAAGATCAATTATGGACGTTAAGTTTCCTAATTCTTCAGGAATGGTACCAGAAAGTTGATTGTTGTACAGGTGTAAAACAGTTAAGTTTTTAAGAGAACCTAAAGATGTGGGAACTAAGCCAGAAAGATTATTTGTTTCAAGGCTTAAGAATATGAGAGACTTTAGATTTCCAATTTCTAGGGGGATGGAGCCAGAGAGCTGATTTTGGTTCATATGCAACAATGTTAGCTTTTCAAATTTTACAATACTGTAAGGGATGGGACCTTTGAAGCTGTTGTTACTTATGTCAAGTTCAACTAAATTGGTAAGGTTTCCAATTTGTGGAGGAATGGAACCAGAAAGTTGATTATCATAGAGGTACAAATAAGCCAAGTTGCTTAAATTACCTAAAGATATAGGAATGGAACACGAAAAGAAATTACTATTGAGACAAAAGTCAGTCAAATAGCTCAAATTACCTAATGAAGCAGGAATGCATCCATGGAAATTGTTGGCATACAAAGAAAGTTCATTAAGAGACATTAAATGACCTAATTCTGGAGGAATTAAGCCACTTAACTGATTTTTAGCGAGGTGCAAGACCTCAAGGTTGATCAGTAGGCCAATCTGGGGTGGGATTTTCCCCGAAAAGTTATTAAAGGATAGATCAAGATATATGAGTTTAGACAAGTAACTAATATCATTAGGAACTGTATTAAAGAGTTCATTCATGCTGAGGTCAACAAATGAAAGGTTAGGGAGTGATGAGAATGAAAATTCATGGAGAGTACCTTTCAAGCCTGAGTTAGTCAGGTTTAATCTGATAACACTTCCTGCATGGTTGCAAGAAACACCGAACCAACTGCATGGATTTGAGCTTGCATTTTGATTGTTGGAAGAATTGGTTGCATTATTATTAGGAAGGAGAGTCCATGAAGGCAGGAGTGACTGGTTTTTATTTTGAAGACTGGCTTTCCAAAGGAGAAGAGCATTTGTCTCGGTTTCTTGATCCACGTAAACAGAATCAGAAATAAAGGAAAAATGTAACAGGGCCAACATGAATAGAGAAACGGGGGAAAATACTTTTTTGAAGCTAGTGAATGCCATGGTTTTTTTGAAGTTAATGAAAATTAAGATTCTGATTCAGTATCTTTGTTTATCAATTTTCATCATTCTCTTTCTTTAAATACTAGTCAAGTCTCTCTCAAAAAAAAAAAAAAAAAAAATTACTAGTCAAGTCAAGTGTTGTCAGGGTTTCAACATCATCGTTCACTTTTAAGGGGTAGAGCTAAGAATTTTTGTCTAAGAACCAAGTTTCAGCATTAATATATTTATCAAAATAATTTTACACACAGAAAATATATACATGTGTGCTTTTTTATTATATACACTTTTTTTTTTTATAAGTTTTATATATATACACATACCCAACAAAAAAAGAGTTTTGTATTTTTAATTAAAATTATGTTTGATGGCAGTATTTCATAAAATAAAACTTATTTTTACCATTTTCATAATAAAATTCTTAAAAAGTTTCATTTTCATTCCAAATTATTAAATTTTATGCTAAATTAATTGAAAAATATTTCAATTAAACTAATGAAATTTTTAAAAACTTAAATTATCCAAATCTCAGAGGAATAAATTATGCTCTAAACATATTTGAAGTTATTTTACTCTAACTTTAACTCATTATATGACAACTAAAGATATATTTCACGTATAGTTTTTATGACAAAATTTTTAATGAGTTAATAACTTGTTAATTGCTACCTAATGAGTTTTGTTAATTGCTACCTGATGAGTTAAAAAAAATAAATTTCAACATGTTTGATGCAAACTCTTTCTATTTTTGTATATATTAAGAAAATTTTCAAAATTTGGGAGGGCATGGCCCCAGTCACCCCTAGACTTGGAAAGAAGAGTTTTTCCAGTGCCACAGGGTTAGTTGTCGGTTGTTACGTATACCCATCATATGGAAAATTTTGTGGAAAAGTTTTATATATTTTTTGTGGTTTCATTTTCCAAGTCAAGAAAAAGGAAAAAGGAAAAGACCAAGAACATAAATTCCAAAAGAAAAAAGGACCCGGGGAAGGAAATTAAGCACCTTTTGTTTTTTATGGTTGGAAAAGTCGCAATTCTATCAACTTTTTTTAATGGGAGGAATTCTATGTACTCTGAAGTTTGAACATTTGAAAAAATTGTATTCAAAGTTCTGGTTCTGGAGCTGATTTCGTACCGTACTGTCGGTGCGGCCAGAAATTTTCGTATCGGTATCTAGGCCGGTAGAGAAATACAGCAGTTTCGTGCGGCTCTAAATATCAGGATGTACCAGGTTTCTTGATCCAAGTTCCGACATTAATATATTTATCAAAATAATTTCACACACAGAAAATATACACGTGCGCTTTTTTATCATATACACTTTTTTTTTTGATAAGTTTTATATATATACACATACCCAACAAAAAAAAAGTTTTGTATTTTTAATTAAAATTATGTTTCATGGCAGTATTTCATAAAATAAAATTTATTTTTACCATTTTCATAATAAAATTCCTAAAAAGTTTCATTTTCATTCCAAATTATTAAATTTTATACTAAACTAATTAAAAAATCTTTCAATTAAACTAATGAAATTTTTAAAAACTTAAATTATTCAAAACTTAGAGGAATAAATTATGCTCTAAACATATTTGAAGTTATTTTACTCTAACTTTAACTCATTATATGGCAACTAAAGATATATTTCACGTATAGTTTTTATGACAAAATTTTTAACGAGTTAATAACTTGTTAATTGCTACCTAATGAGTTAAAAAAAAAAAATAAATTCTAACATGTTTGATGCAAACTCTTTCTATTTTTATATATATTAAGAAAATTTTCAAAATTTGGGAGGGCATGGCCCCAGTCACCCCTAGACTTGGAAAGAAGAGTTTTTCCAGTGCCACAGGGTTAGTTGTCGGTTGTTACGTATACCCATCATTTGGAAAATTTTGTGGAAAAGTTGTATATATATTTTGTGGTTTCATTTTCCAAGTCAAGAAAAAGGAAAAAGGAAAAGTTGTATATATATATATACGTTACCTCCCTTTTGCTTATGAATTTTCTTACAACAATGCCTCTGTTTTTTTTTTTTTTTATAGGACTGTCTGTGCCTTTGTATATATTTTTTTTCTTTGATAAGATGCCTTTGTTTTTTTTATATGTGCTTTGTTGTCTTTTTGTTTAATTAGTGTGCCTAGCCCTTGTCTGACACCGATGTGAATGGCTGATGGCTCAATTCACGTGCCACCATACTCTCTCTTTCTTGCTTTTTTTTTTTTTTTTTTTTTTTTTTTTTTTTTTTTATGTTTTGAAGTGTATTTCGGTAAATGTCTCGGTTTGGTTACTGGAACTAATGTATTAAATCCGTTCCATTTCGACCGGAACAGTCCGAATATCTCATACCAAGATGCAATCCAGAATGGTAATACCACCTGTTCCATCTCCAGTCCAACTCCGGTCAGTTTTAGGTCATTCCGGCCATTTCGGTCCATTTCGGCTAAAATATAAATTTCGGCCGGAACTGGAGGGTTAATTGAGAGAAAGAGAATGAAAGAAATAGTTTAGAAAATAAAACAATGGGCTCACCGGCCTTTACTCTAGATGTGTTGTTGCATGCGTAAATTGAAGGAAAGGAAAAAAAAATTGGTGCGAATTGCAAACAGGAAGTTGCAGTGAGGAAACTGCTTTGGAAATGGCAAGTAAGCGGAAGAAGAAGTGAAAGAAAAAGAGGGAGGGAGAACTAGATGCCGTGTAGATTTTTTTAAAGATTCTGTGGTGTTCCTTGAACTTTGAAAATTGGAGCCTTGGGAAATAAAAAATAATAATAATGTTTCGTGGCCTATTGTTGGGAGGATGGAGAAATTATAACATGTTTCCAAAATATTTGCTCAGTCTCAAATTTGGACAGAGTCATTTATTGAGTTTGAAACACCGTATTTGAGGCTGAGCTGGTGTTACGTAAAAATGTTATACTTTCTCCAGGTAAGAAGGGGGAAGGAATAAAAAAAAAGAAATATTTTTTTAAAATTTATAATTAGGGGTAGGTTTAAGTAATGCTATATTTATAAAAATTTTATAATAAATCTACGTGGCAATTTTAAAACTGACCGATATCGAAATATATCATTTTAATAAATAAATTGAAACAAATTCCGAAACAGTATTCATAATATTGAATGGAACAGAATATTTTGGTACAGGTACATACTTGCATGGTTTTAAAAACCGGACCTGCTGGTCCGACCGGTTCAACTGGGAATCGGCCACTAATTCAGTCCGATTATGACTAAAAACCGAAAAACACAAAAAAACGAAAAATAATTTAGAACTGGCCGGTTCAACCGTAAAATTGGGAACCGGTATGGTTGAACCGGTTATTGATCGGTTCTGTTGAAAACTAAAACTACACCTTTTTTTTTCAAAAAGTTGCATTTTTTTCTCCTTCAAAGAATACTTCAAAAACAAAAACTACTCATAAGAATGATGGTCCAAAACTGTGGGAAGGAAGAAAAACTCAACGAAAAGGGAGAGGTAAAGAACTAAAGATTAAAATGTGATTCTTGATTTTTTTTTTTAGGTAAATATGAATTACCTTGGCAGCATCAACTTCTGAAATTTTTTATTTTGCAGCAAAAATACTTTGAGAACGAGAGAGCGAGAGTGTGAGACTATAATGTAAGAGTCTTCAAAGTTAAAACAAAAGAGAAGAATGGTTTTAGCTTTCGGATGGGACTAAGTTTGAAAGGAGAAATGGAAGTTTGAAAGAATGGATAGGTGAAGTATTAATGAAAAAAAGGGGTAGGTGAATCACTTTTATTGCTTTTGTTTTTTGTTATGCCTTATTAGACTCACACTTAGAGCCACGTTACAACTTCTAAAAAGGAGTAAATTTTTACAAAGACAACTCAATAAATGTAAGGGAAAGGTAAAAAAAGAAAAAAAGAAAAAGAAAAAATGGTCATGTCATGTGAGTACTTAGTATATATATATATAAGTATTAAATATATAATAATAATAAATATATATTATACATTATTAATTTGATTCTTCACGGTTATAAAATCTTATATATGGGTGGTGGATTTTGTTATTTTTATTTCCTAAATTTAATACACGAAAACTAAACTCACATTATTTTTATTAATTATATATATATGTTTAACTTGAATATTCCTAGTTAGAAAACTTAATATATATTTTTAATTTTTATTATTTTAAAATTATTAATTAAATTATTTATTACGTCACCGGTTCGACCACCAGTCGAATCTCGGTCCGACCAGAAAATCGATAACTAGTCCATTTTTTAGTTCTTTCATTGTACCGGTTTTTAAAACTATGCATACTAGTGTACCATTTCGAAACGTACCATAATATATATTTATATAATATATAATAAAAATATTATTATATTGAAATAAATAGCACAAAATTTTATAAGTTAAGTAGAAAAAAGTAATGTTGTTTTATTTATTAGGTTTTTGTGGGAAGGAATAAGTGACAAAATGTTGCGTTTCTAGTTTAGTTTGTATTGCATATACAATAGGTTATAACACACACACACACACACACACCAAAAGATGTCTATTAAAAGGTCATAACCTTTCAAATTAGATGTATCTAAAGGTGCCTATTAAAAGATCATAGCCCTTCATATTTGATATACATTAAAGGTGCCTATTGACCGAAAAGATGTCTATTGAATAAAAATGTGCCTATTGACCGAAAATGTGCATATTGAATGAAAATGTCCTATTAAAGGGTTATAATCCTTTGGATATAAATAGTGATTCATAATCATTTAGTAACTTATTCTCTTTCATCTTTCTTAGAAACATAAGAAACTTGTGAGTTTTCTCCAAAATTGATATTTGTAGAACCCAATAAACACAGTTGTATCATGGGAATAAATTTGTAGTAACCCTTGAGCAACTCTTGTGTGGAGGAAAATATTGTATAAGGATAACATTCAATTGTGCCTCCAAGTCAATCAAAATTTCTGTTTGTCTATTGGATCATTTTGTTATTTCATTATGTTACTCCTCTAAATTCCCAACAGTTTGGGCAGTTCATTTTTTGTAAGTCGGTTTTTTCAGGCAGTTTATAACAAGTTATATTTTTCATTTTAACATTTATCAAGTCAATTTAAAATTTGATTGGGCCCTAAACCAATCTTGGGTCCTTGAATTTTAGCATCATTGGAGAACGGAGGCCCAAGTCATAAAGGGTACAAAATGTGGGATCTACATATACTTTGAAAAATTTAAACTTTATTTAAGGGAGCAATTACATGTACTTTGAACATTGAAAAAAATGTATTCAAACCAAGGAAATTAATACAATACCAGTACTGGTCATACCAGGAAAATATACCATATTGGCCATTAAATTGATATCGGTACTCCTTCAAAACGTACCGGTAAAAATACCAGGTTGTACAGGCCTATTTCAGTTGTAAAAGCCTGAATCGGTCCGTACTGGCTGGTATTGGCATTTCAAGTAGTACAATAAAAATAATAAAAAATTGAAAAAATTTATTAATATTATTTTTATTTAATCTAATATACTTAAGCTAATATGTAGGCTTATAAAATATATAGATTTTAAATTTTATGTTGATAAACGTAAAAATTAATAAATTCATACTTACATAAATAATACACACACACACACACACACACACCTAAATTGAAATAGCTTCCAGTACGAAATTGACTCCCTTAATTCAAACTAGCACGTCTAAATTTATGCATTAAGTATAGACTTGATTGAGTATAAAGTAAAATACAAAAAGTGAGACAAAGCATTTGTAATCGTCCTCATTTATGTCTAACTTTTTGGTGTTACTTTGTGCATGAGGACTTTGACTACTCAAGTGAAAAGAATTTTCCATTTTTTCAGTCAAGAAAAAGTAAAAAAAAAAAAAAAAAAAAAATCTATGAGTGTAAATTCCAAGCATAATAAATAGATAATACGGGGAAAGAAATAAGCACATTTTCTTTTTCTTTGGTGGAAAAGTTGCAATTTTATGCCCTTTGAACATTGAAAAAATGTATTCAAACAATCACGCCTAAATTCATGTGTCAGGTATAGTCCTGATAGAGCATAAAGTAAAACACAGAAAGTGAAACAAATGATTTTTATTTGTCCTGATTTTTTTCTTCTAATTTTTTGGCAATTAATTTGACCCTACAACTCAAACCAATCCCCCCTTAGTCCTCAAGCACTTCATACATAGAACTTCATGCATAGGAACATAAATTCCAAGCACAATAAATAGAAAATACGTTTGGGAAGGAAATTGAGGAGCACTTTTCTTTTTATTTGGTGGAAAAGTTGCAATCTGTGTATGTTGAACATTGAAAAATGTATTCAAACGAGCATGTCTAAATTTACACGTCAAGTATAGTCTTGATGGAGCATAAAGTAGAATAAAAAAGGTGAGACAAAGGATTTGTATCCATCCTGATTTTTGTTTCTAATTTTTTGGCCGTTACTTTGACTCTGTAGCTTGAACTAATCCCCCTAAGCCCTAACCCCCCGGACACTTTGTGCATGGGGAAGTACCATCCCACTTATAAGGGTGGGTGATCCTTAAGGTCTATCAAATTTAATCACGTTATATATTTACTTAAGAAAATAATCCTATTTTTAAATTGAATAATGCTAGAGATACAAACTATTTTACAAAAAGAATTACAAACTGCTGATGTGGTGAGTAATTATTGGTAAATGAAAAGTGATATTAATTATAGGCATAGATGAAAACCAATCATGTTATATATTTACTTAAGAAAATAATCCCATTTCTAAATTGAATAATGCTAGAGATGCAAACTATTTTACAAAAAAAATTACAAACTGCTGATGTGGAGAGTGATTATTGGTAAATGAAAAAGTGATATTAATTATAGGCATAGATGAAAACCAATAAGAGGTTGGTCACATCAACATTTTGTAAAATTGTTGTAAAATAGTTTGTGACTGTAGCATTACTCTTATAAATTATTCATGATGTCATTGAAAACATGTATAACCAATCAATACTTGCAAAAGTTTAACGTAATATGATTATTCTTCTTTCTTTTTATTTTTTTGGTGTAAATATTTTTTTTGAGAGATAATTACAATATGCTACTGACCCCGCAGCTTGAACTCTTTCCCCCCTAAACCTCCAAGCACTTTGTACATGAGGAGGTACCAATTCAGTTACAATGCCTTTTGGCATTTTGGTGTAAATGTGAAATATGATAATTATGGTAGGTATTAATAGACACTTATCATGATTGTGTTTATATATGGATATCATTAGGCATTTACTAGGATTATGTTTGTATATTCTACTATTTAAAAAATGACGTAAAGGATTTTAATGAAAGATTTATTTATGGAAAAGAATTTAAATTCAATTAAAAAAAATACATATGAGAGTAATGGCATTTAAAATTGTGAGTAGATTATAAATTTTATTTCGTAAAATTTATCCTCTTTTTTGATACATCGATAGTTGGGGGTGGTAGATTTGAATCCTAAGGTATGTTGGTAGACTGTAATACACAATGTAATGTAAAATAGTTATTCATATAATTTAGCTTTTCTAAAATTTGGTTATATTTATATTAAAGGGAATAGTCACTGCTTATGAATATCTATTGAATAATGCTAGATATACATTTTTTTTTACATTCCTCCCTAAAAGGGTTATAGTAGTTATTTCTTAGTAGGTGTAATAATTCCTAAAATTAATATATTTCCAAATAAACAAACTTTCCATAAGCACATAAAAATTATGTAAATAAAAAATCATATGAAAAATAACTCATCTCTCTCTCTCTCTCTCTCTCTCTAATTTAAAAAATAATATTTTATAGGAAATATAATTATATGAGTAAAATATTTCCTAAAATAGATATCTTTACTTTTATTGTAATGTTATAACTCACAACCAAACTTATAAATATGCTCATTCTCAAAAAAAAAAAAAAAAAAAAAACTTATAAATATGTTTAATTATTCCATTACAACACATTTTATTCCTAGTAATAAATATTACCATTCCTATCGCAATCCTCATTTAGTGTACCAAACGTGCCCTAAATGTCTTTATTGGAAACAGTGGGAGGTGTCAATTAGTGGAGTTATAAGGCTCTTGGTGATTATTGTATCTATATATAAAATTAAAAATAAAGTCCTATTGTCTCTATTGGAAACTTAATATGTAAGGAATTAATTAAATTATGAAAAATAAATTACATTCTATTCAGCAAAAAGAAAAAAAAAAGTTGTTATACATTTCAAATCAAATCTTTTATAAAATGTAAGGATTTATTCTTTAAAATCCCACAAATTACCTATGATTGATTTTGTACTAAAGTTTTGTAGTATTTATTTTTTAATGTAAAAAAAATATCATTTTAAAGATCTTCTTCTTTTTTTATTGTGAAAGATAGTGTTGGTATTATACATTACTAAAAGTACTCACTTCATTTTGCCACAAAAAAAAAAAAAAAAAAAAAAAAAAAAAAAAAAAAAAAACGCATTGCCTATGTGGGCATAAGCGCCCACAGTGAGCACCCAGAATGCCGCATTGGTCATGCGTTGTTGCGTATGTTTGGAAGTACCCTTCGGCTAAGTGGACTGGACGAAGGATGAAAATGGATTTGCCACCTAGATTAGGTCTAGGAACTATATGTATAGTGCCCTTATATGAAGTACCGGTCTCACTCGAGCATGTGTCTAGGGTTTAGGTATGGGGATGAGAAGGTGTTAGGCACCCAACCTCACCCGATCTATGGGTCAGCTTCTAGTCATTGTGTTTCACATCCTAATTCCATCAAAAAGTCCTCTAATTTGCACCTATCAACCAACCTAGCATTCGCCTATATGGCAGCATCTTTAAGAATCAATCATCAACAACTTGCATCCCTTCAAACTTAAACATACATCTAAACATGACATCCACACATGTCCTAATATACATCTAGACATGGCATACCCTATCATTCATCTAACATCTCATGCTTCATATAACTAAGGGCAGTAAACATATCATATGATAGTAACATCAACAAGGCAATAAGCATAACCACATGCACAAAACATTTAATCTAGCACATTCAACCATTCAAGCATTGCATCCAAATCTTCAATTGTCAAGGAAACAAACCCTCATATTAAAAGATGCATGTTCATACTCATATGCATGACTTACCCTTACTTACCTCTCTGCATCACATCACTTATACATCAATGCATGTTCATATGATCTATGCATGTTAATATTGTTCATCAAAGCATATAAACCCTAATTATCAATCTAACAAATAAATCATGTAAAACATGTTATTCTATTGACTCTAAACTTAAACATATGAAATCTAACAACCATTCAAGCATTGCATCCAAATCTTCAATTGTCAAGGAAACAAACCCTCATATTAAAAGATGCATGTTCATACTCATATGCATGACTTACCCTTACTTACCTCTCTGCATCACATCACTTATACATCAATGCATGTTCATATGATCTATGCATGTTAATGTTGTTCATCAAAGCATATAAACCCTAATTATCAATCTAACAAATAAATCATGTAAAACATGTTATTCTATTGACTCTAAACTTAAACATATGAAATCTAAGCAGACTCCAAATATGTATTTAAAACAAAGCAAAGCAACAAGAACATCAAAACCCTAAAATCTAGATTTCTAGGCACAAACATGCGCGCGGGAATACACAAAGTATGCGTACGCATGCATGAAGCATGCACGCGCATCCCCATCCAAAAACTTAGTCTCAAAATAACAGATAAAATGAAACAGAGATTAACATAGCATACTTCTAACCATGGAAGCAATAAAACCTGACTACAAAACATAGATATTAAAGCAGTAAACAAAAAATAAACAAACCAAATGAAAGAGACAAGGTTAGACCTTTACCTCAAACATAAGAACTCTTGAAGTTTTAATTTGATCGTTCCCCTCTGTCAATCTATCAAGACAAAAACCAGAAAGTTAGTAAGTATAACTCAAATGTCAAGACTAGAATAGGTCCCAACCAAGTAAAACCACTGAAGCAAAGCCCCACCAGGTGATTTTAAGGTAACCACTCCCAAGAATCCACTATTATCAATCATAAGTGGTTACAAGGAATCTTATCAAACCTTTTGGCCTATCCCAAAATACCAACTTACAGTTGAACCTTTACCCCAATACCTAATTGGCCTATCCTAAGTACCAACCTACAGTTGAACCTTTACCCCAATACCTAATTGGACTTGTATTGTAACAGCAATCTTTTTGCTCAATGCACGAATCACAGTACATGACTAACCAATGATGCACGGATCCTAGTACGTGACTAACTCCAGCAACTTGAAGAGGTTGTTGGCTGCAAAGTTTTTCATTTCATCAACAATGAAGATTAGGAAGCTCTTTGGTCACAAAACCCCTGGCTTAAAGACGCAGTAGTTTCTTCAAAGAGAATAATGAACTTTGTCACTTTCTGCATACGCGACAGCCTTTAAAATAATCTTTATATATGTATAGGGTTGTGAGAAAAGAAACCCTATACAAATATACAAGCATGGGCCGAAAATCAGATTAGGAATTTCTGATTTTGTAAGTCTCGACAGAAACAGCTTGTGTCGAGCTTCTGCCAAGTTTCAACTTTAAATCTCGATAGAAGTATTTCTATCAAGATTGCTGTCAAGCTTTATTGAACAGCTCTTCTTCACTTATTTCTTGGTCAGATCTTCATGACTTTAGCACTTGACTTGAATAACATGTTTCTTGAAGTCTTAAACTCATTATAGATCTACCCAATTACAAGTAAAATGCATTTTGTTAAAGGATTAGCCAATTACATAAAATATGTCTTTAACACTTGTGTTCTATAATATGTATGAATCTTGGTTGTCATCTCAGTAACTGAATAGGGTGGGATATGTCAATGGTTATTTTGTGGGATAGCTTGAATGCTCTCTCTCTCTCTCTCTCTCTCTCTCTCTCTCTCTCTCTCTCTCTCTCTCTCTCTCTCTCTCTCTCTCTCTCTCTCTCTCTCTCTCTCTCTTTGTTGTGTGTTTGGTGCCAAGAAAGTGGTAGAAAATTGAAGCATGGTTGGAGATTTTCAATGTATTGATATTTTCTCCCTGCTTCTCTTTCTATTCCTTTTAATTAAGCATTGTTTGGTTCCCAAAAAAATAGAGAAAAATCAAACTAATACTATAAACAATGAAGGAGTTAGGATTTCAATTTAGGGGGATAAGATTAAAAGGAAAATTAATAGAAAATATTAATTGATATTAACAACAAGATAAATAAACAATTGTAAACTAATGTAATTGTCAAACAAAATATAATATAAATGCAAAATATAATTCATTATGTTTTTTTTCATACCTAGTTTAAGTTATTCAGTGTTTTTTCCCCCTCTTCTCACTTTGAAACTGGTGCATGCTTTCATTCCTAATAGTCTTGAATTCAATTCGTACGAAGATTTAAAAAATCTACCTCGATACGAGTTTGTTTAGAATTCACTTGGAACTTATTACTATGCTTATGTTTTTCCATAATCTCAATCAACTATGTATAAGTATATATTTCATGTGATTAAATATATATATAAAATAATAACCAAAGTTAGAAATTAATCTAAATACATAAAATTTATATATCTAATTTGATTCTTCAAAATAAATTGAGAAAATAAATAAATCTAAAATATTAAGAATATAGCAATATACTTGCAAAATTGTATACATGTCTCACATCTCAACGTAATAGCCTTGATTACTTTAAAAAATATATGTATAATTCAACTTTTCTTTCCTTCTAAGTATTTAATTTTGATTTATAGCAAAAATCTAGAGTTTGAAACCTAAAACAAGTCTAGAAATGAAGAAGAAGAAAAAAAGTTAGGACGACTTTAGGGTTTTAAACTTTAGTCACATAAAAAAATATTAAATAGAATTTATTATTATTATTATTATTATTATTATTATTATTATTATTATTATTATTATTATTTTAGGTAAAATATTGACTCACCAATGTGCAGTGAGATGGGGGTAAAAGGATAAAAAATGTATAACCAAGAAAAGAGGTGAAAATGTGTGGGAGTGGAACTATATAAAATATGGGTGTCAGGGTGTTTTTTTTGTCTCTCTTTTGTTTAGTCAGGTTTAGGTTTCTAAGAGTTTTCTTGTTTTATTCTATGTTAGTGGGGCATAACTTTTCATTTATTACTAAGTGAAAATATGATGTTAGCGAAAGTTTAGATTAAATCCAATAAAAATTGACCACATCAATAATTTGTAAAAAATATTGTGAAATAGATTGTGACTATAGAATTATTCATTCATATACAAGCGATTTTTTTTTTTTTTTTTGGTGTAAGTTAGGGGTGGGCAATCCCCCCCCCCCCCCCCCCTCCGCATTTGACTACAAACAACACTAAGAAAATAAAAGAAAGAAATGGTAGTAATATATAATTTTTTCTCTTGGTAATGTACAACATTTTTTAGATTTTCTCTATGTTTGTTGAGTGTTAGGTTGCCAAGAAAATGAAAAAAAAGAACAAAATCTTAAGGCTTTTATTTGGGGAAAATTACATTTTTTTTTTAATTTTTAAAATTCATCAATTCATATATATATATATATATATATGCACGCGCACACGCGCGCATATTTTACATAACTTTATTGCCATAATTCTTTTTTTAATTTTAATAGCCACATGCGTGCTAATAATATAATCCATTAGTCATGTTAGCAAGTTCCATCACAAAGATGATGGTAGGGACTAAACTGAGAATAGGTTCAAAACTCAAGAACCAAATTAAAGTAATAAAAGAAATTGATGATAAAAATGAAAATAACCTCAAAATATAAATATCAAAAAAGATGTTTTTGCCATTAAATATTTCAAATTAAGTCTTTGATATTTCTTAAGATAAAAATACTATAAAGCATAAATGCCTCTCTCTCTCTCTCTCTCTCTTTTCTTCATCTTTTTTTTTAACAGTTTGTTTTCTTGATAATTTATTCTTTTTAAAGGTATTAATAAATTGTAAGAGATAAAGAAAGCAGAAGTATAAAAGAGTAACACAAGGAACACAAAAAAATGACTTGTTGTTAAGCCATTGACAGCTACATCTTTAATATATGAGTGGAGTATAAAATACAGAGAACCTTAATAGGATTTATAAAGAGTAGAAGAGTCTAGGGTTAGATCTAGAAATACTACATGCTAAATTGGGCCTCTTGGGCTCATCCAATAATAAACTAAATAACCAAATATCTTTAACAAAAGGAGTAATGCCCGAGTAGCCATTGAGGAGAGGGGTACATTGACACTCAAAGTGCATGTTTTGTAAACTGTAATAAATACTGTAATATAATAGTTGTTTCTATGGTTTAATTATTCTGTAATTTTGTAATGTTTTTTACTACATAAATAATCAGTTTTTATGAATAACTATTTTTTAAAATGAGGAATAATTATTCATTTATAAGAAGATTATAATAGTTATTTTTTAGAAAGTGTAATAATTTCTAAAATTAATATATTTTCAAATATACAAACTTTTCATATGCATATAACAGTTATAAAATTATATATATATATATATATATAAGTGCATATTTGGTACATTGAATGAGAATTGCAACATGCATAATAATCTTTATTATTAGGAATAAAATACATCGTAATTGAAAGACTAAACATACACACGTTGGGTTATATATATATATATATATATATATATATATATCTAATGAACACTTCCACCATATCTAATGAAAAAGGAAAAGAGAGAGAGAGAGAGAGAGAGAAAAAAAAGGCAAATGGAATATCATGTATGAATCCATATCCAATGAAAATGAAGAAACACATAATGAATTTCAAGTATGAACAATGGACATTCACGTGCGAGGAAATGTAGTCAAATCTTAATCTCAAATATTTATAACCCTTCTGTTATGCACTAAACTTTTTATTACTGAATGGCTTTGTTAAAGGAGATTTCCACATCGAAGTCTCACATTACGTAGTAAATATTACAAGCTTTCCATGTTGACATATGGACCAAAACACGGGACACTCTTGGACTAGCTTATTGATTTCCATTATTTCCATCCTATATTACAAGTATTGTTCATAAAAAAAGACAATCTATATACCATTAACGTCACAATTTTATTTTCTTCATTCGATTGATGATACAGATCAACTTTTGTTGCAGGTTTGACAACCTGTGTGGTCAGGCGCTGAAGGTTTTGCCCCGGATTTCCCACCAATTTTCATTTGGACAATATTTCCTCTCAGGATATTGTTTTTCTCTGCAAACATGACAAAGATATTGCATGAATATAAAACCTAACTGTGCATGAATATAAAACGTTTACAAAGATATTGCATGCAACCATGGGAAAACGAGGGACTTACTCGCTCGTGGGACGACATTGTTGGGTTCGGCAACCACCATCGTGTACGTAGATGAGAGAAACAGAAAGATAATAAGCATCCGAATGATAATAACCCTGATGGAAGTCTTGGCATCCATTTTTGATAGCTACACGAGACACGAATAATTAACACATCATTACTTCTGTTATATATATAGTCTAAACAGGACAGCACTGTCTATTCGATCCAAGTCAATTCAATGGAAGTCAAACACGTTATTCTTCTTCTTTCTTCTTCTTGTTGAATTTTTTTTTTTTTTACTTGAGGGAATCACACGTCATTCTTATAAGATCTTTCTTAAACACCAACGGTACGGTAGAGTCAATATTTTTCTTCAAAGGACAAGGTTTGATAATAGAAAAACGGGTTTAGATTGGTTTTGAATAAATCATATATAAAGAAAATCAACTTTGGATTAATGGTTTGAGTGTGTCTAAACGTATCATCATTTTTCTTTTTCTTTTTTTAAACACAATTACACAATATACATAAAAAGTTGATTAAATAGGGGCGCATAGATCAGAGTACAATGTTGCGAGAACCACAACCTAAGGGTGAGGGGTCTAACAGGTACTGGTCCTCAAAATAGTTAACCGACAATGCCATTCTCCTTAAATTGTGGTTTTAAAAATGTAGTTTCCAATTAATTTAATTTAATAAAAATGAAAATTAATAAAATTAGTAACAATTCAAAAAAAGAAATAATTACATGGAAAATTATTTAGTTTAAGAACCCCAAATATAAGCACCAATTGAAGCTAGGTTATTGAACGGGAAGATGTTAGACACGTAATCCATCCAACTAAAAAATAAGTCTTTTAGAATTTAATGACCATATATTATGTTATGCATGTTCATACATTTCATCCATTCTTTTATTTTTTTGATGAACAAAATATGAGTAGGAGGAGTGACTTGAGTTGGCATCTTTCATCTCGGCGTGATTATAGTGACACTCTACCCGTTGGGTCCAGGCTTGCGGGAGCAGAGATCCGAATAAGTCATAACTATACACCCAGTTCCATTGAGAACGCTAGTAAGTATGAGCCGAGAGCGTGAAGTTATTTCCTAAGTGCTTCTCATTGTGAGATTCAAATTTGGGACCTCCACCTCCCAAACTCTTAAAAATGAGCCCATAACAACTAGACCAACTACCCCGGTAGTATCCATTCATGATTTCATGTTATCAACACATAATATGCATTTCATGCAAACAATTACCATCACCATGTTTTCCATCTTCTTGCTAAACATTCATACTCATGTTTCATCATAGTAAGTTCTAGTCCTGTCATTTTTTTAATCATATCTTAACCCAACAAGTCTTTATAGTCATACTTCAAAGCATGCTTAGTCATAATTAACCCATATCATCGAAATTTAGTATGTTAGTATATGGAAATTTAATTAAAAAAAATTAAATAATGCAAAGAATTTAGTATGTTAGTATATGGAAATTTAATAAACAAAAAAAAAAAAAAAATATATATATATATATATATATATGCTGACTATATGCAAGTATGGCTTCTAGAAGCCATACTTGCATATAGTCAACATATTTTTTTTGGAGTAAATTTAAAAGATTAAAAAAAAAACAAAAACAAAAACAAAGTTTTTAGATATTATCACAAGTGGAAGTTTTTTTTTTTTTTTTTTGGGTTGAAACACAAGGGTAAGTTAATCTTATGAATTATATATTGATATTGCTTGTAACAACTCATATCCTCGTATTGTTCACGTCTTGCCTCTCATGGTTTTAAGACGTTTCTTACCGTTTTTTGTATATTATATGTATGGTCTTTCCATTTTCCTTCCCTAGACAATTTGGGACACACGTTGTTAACTTTCTAAATCTTTGAAATTTCTTAAAAAACCCAAAAGTCTTATAGGTTTACTGGCATATTTTGATATTCCTGATTGAAAAAATATTTATGATTCAAATCATCAAACTATCAAATTATTAAAATAAATAAATTAATTAAATAAAATAAAATTTCTTAAGAGGGATTGTCGTTTTATAAAGATATATAGAGATGGTGTTATTATTTCGCAATACCTCAACGAAGGAAGATGTTATAAGGAGCAAAAAAGTATAATAATAATAATATACGTAAAAAATTGTAGTGTAGTGTCCCATTGCCATTGCCCAGGACATGTGCAATTTCATTGGTCTTTTTGCTTAAAATTTTCTGCTGTGGATAGGAGGTCTGTAAGTCTTTTCAATGAAGTGTTTTATAGGCAAGAGGGAATGAGGAACGTTCTTGTATGCATTATATCTAACTCTTTTGACTTGCTCCACTTTATATCATTTGAAATTATGTTCAGATGTCCAAGTGTTCATATTCATGTTTTTATCTAATTTTTCCAGAAAAAATTCAAGGTGATTTGGATAAGTAATTTGGAATAATTCAAAATGCACTAATTCCTCAAAGCAGGCATGGTTTTTGTGATGTTTTAGATTCAATTGGATGTTGACTAAGTATGTGTTGTATAGGTCTGTGATTAGCCCCATATCAAATATATGCTGGGTTGATTTGAGATTTATTAACAACTACAAAAAGTTTCAGTTATAATTAATCATTTTGAGGTATGATGCAAATGTTGCTAACTTTTTTCTTAGAGAAATGGTTCTCGGTTTTTTGATTCGATTGAGGTTGAACCAGTGGTCGAATTGCTGACATTATAAATATCAATTAATAATTTTATAATTATTAAAATAAATACATAATAAATCATTATAATTAGAAATAGAATATCTAAATATATATAATAAAAAAATTAATTGATCTTGATTTTTATACCCTATATCCAAAAATTAATGAAAAATAAAGCAATGTATAAACAACCGAATTAACATTACAAAAATAATAATTATTTAATATCTTAATCATTTTCTAAAATATAATATATATTTATTTAATTGGACCCATCCAAACTCCAATAGGATTGATATGCCATTCCTTTAGGAACCAATTCTAATTTAAAATGATCCAAAATCCTATTAATTAATTACTGATTTTTTTTCTAACGAAAAAATAAAAATAAAAAACGAAAAAGAAAAGAGGAAGTGGATGCCAGCTTCCCTTTGACCAAAAACCATGCTCAGTTTTTTACGTAAGATAGGGGAACACTTTGACTTGCAAAGAATATATATATATATATATATATATATATATATATATATATATATATGCTTTGTCTATCTTAGAAAAAAAAAAGAAAAAAAGAAAAAAAAGAACTTGAGTGCCAGACTTGAGAATTAATAACTTAGTTGTTGTGTCCTTGACACAATTCTAAAATTTAGCCCAAATATTAGCAAAAATAATCCAAACAACAATAAGATTTGACTAAATAATAGCAAATGAGAAAAATATTCAACAAAAAGCCCATTAAAAAAGAAAACTCTAATTATTTAGATTTATACTCGTTCAACTCATTCCATAATAATAATATTAAATTTCTTTTTCCTTAAAAAACAGTATCAAGGAAAATATTGTAGCCTTATAAGTTTTTCTTTGTGGCTCAGCTCGCAGTTGCAATAGTTGTCATCTATTGCTCTCTCTCTCTCTCTCCATTTTTCTCTTCTTAATTTATCCTTATTTCAGATTCTCTCGCTTTATTACTCTCATTTCAGCATTCTCTATTTTCATCACTTTATCTTTCATAAATACTTTTTTGTTTTCCATTTTTTTAATAAAAGAAAATTACAAAACATTATGTAACTGTGTATTTTATTTGATAATATCGCATATTTAAGTTCTTTTTTATATTAAATTCTCCACAATTAAAATTTCTTAATGATTATTCTAAGAAAAATTCATAAAATCGCCATTGTTCCGTGGTCCACAAACACATGAGTAAAGTTACACTAACCCCACGATATTATTCCGACATCGTTCTTGTTCTCAAATTTGAATTTCTTCCTTTTCTGATAAATGAGGTTCACCACAACATCGTTTGTTGCGCGTTGAGAGAGAAATAGTTCAATGCTTACCTTTCATTTTTTTTTTTTTTTTGTGTGACCTACCCAGGTTTTTTACGCTGCCAGCCCCATAGAAAGCTTGGACCCCACACCATCTCTCCACTCGTCGTAGCGCATTTGGAGGTTTCTATGACAGTTATGTGAGCCTCTTTGTTTGTCCTTAAAATTTTATATTTCGAAAGTCGGAAGATTTTGAAAGTTGAAAGGAAGGACTAAATGCACTGTATATGAAATAAGAAAACTATTCCATGAATAGTATATTGTATGTAAAAATATGGCTAGTATTTGTCACTTTGGCATTACCTTTAAGATTTAGCTTTTTATCTTTTAACATTTATATATAGTTAATTTGAAAAAGAGGCATCCATATAAAAATTAAAAAAAAAAAGGAATATAAAAAGAAAGGAAGAGAAGAAAAAAGAGAAGAAGATAGAAACGTAGAAAGGAAAGCAGGAGCTAACTAAAAAACAAAGAATAAAGGAAGAAGAAAAGAAGTCCAAAGTGAATAAAGGACGTAGGTGGAGCGAGAATGAAAAAAAAAGAAAAAAAAAAAGAAGGAAGAATGAGTAGCAAAGTACCAAAGACCAAATATTCTTTTCACATGCACAAAAATTTTCTCTCTATTTTGGAGAGATTGTAATTTGGTGGACCCAAAGAGAAAACAATCGATCCCACCATTTTCTCTTTCCCTTCGCCTTCCAACCAAACACATTTGGGCCCAACTATTTTCTCTCTTATTTTCTTCTCATCTTTTTCCATCTCTCCCAAAATCAGTAATCACGAGAAAAATTAGAGAAAAGCTTTGAATGTGGGACATTTGGTAAGAGGGGCTTGACTCGAGGAATTAGTGCAATTGCAATTATTCTAAATGAGAAAAGTTAATGAATGTCTTAAAGGAATTGGTTTAGTAAGTAATTTTATAAACAATTTAGGAGAAAAGAAAAACGTAATTGATTTTTTAATAGATTTTTATATTTTCTATAAAAGTAATATTAAAACATTCATAAAAACAAAAATTTGGCTACAAACTAGATTGTACACTAAGACCATAAGACTACAAATTTATTCAATATCTTTTTATTGGATATGACAAATCCATCATTGGGTTCTATTTTCTTCTTATATCCTCCATGCTTTCAAACTTTCCAAAAAATCAATAACTATGCCATCAATTAATTGTTTAAATTACAAGTTTTTGTAGTCTAAAGTTATGTATTAAAAATAAGTTTATGGATCATATAGTAAATAATATCCGATTATCACAAAATTTGACATGTGTTAAGAATATAAAAAACATGTAACCAATGGTTAGATTTTCAAAATATGTAGTCATATTAATTTTTTTTAATGAAAGTTGTAATTTTAGTTTACAACCAAGTTTGAAGTCAAACTTTGTTAATTTTCTAAAATGAATTATTAATAAATGCATTAAGAGTACTCATTAACCGAATCCTAAATTACCAAGGACAAGGTTTCTCTCCAAACTTGGAGAGAAATCTTTCAAATTCCTCATATATCTTTTTATTGGATGCGAATTTTGAAAATCTAACCGTTGGATTGTATTGCATTTTCTTTATGTTCTTAATATTCACATATCAAATTTTGTTTAAATTGGATATTATTTACTATTCAATTAATAAATCCATTTTTTATGTATAATTTTATATCATAAAAATTTGAAATTAAAAAAATTTTGATTGATGATATAGCTATTGATCTTTAATTTTTTTTGAAATTTTGCAAGCATAAAAGATATAATAAAAACATGATATCTAACGTTAATTTTTGAAAATTTACATCTAATAAAAAAATATAGGAGAAGTTTGAAGAGTGTATCTCCAAACTAGTTTGGAGAAAAACCTTTTCAAATTTCCAATCAAATTACTTACTTTAAGATTGGATTTTTCTAACCATGTGTACAAAAAATCAAGTCAAAATTGGAAGACTTTCTTCCAAAAAGCAGACTTTTATGTTTCCTCTTAGTGATTTTTTCTCCTAGACACAATAAAAATTAGAGAAAAGCTTTGAATGTGGAACATTTGGTAAGAGGTTGGCTAGAAAAATTCGTGCATTTACAATTATTCCAAATGGCTCACAAATTACCCAGACATTTAGTTGGTATACTTAAAAAAGAAGAAAAAAGGTTTGAATGTGGGACATTGGACATTTGAACGCGATGAAAAGTAAGACTAGGAATGTGGAAGTTACCACGCGTGTACAGGAAATTAATTCAGTTTTAACTTTTATGTAAATTCCGCTTCACCTTGACTCTCTACACGGATTCACGTGGAAAATTAGGGTCCGTTCGGTAACGTTGTTCTAGTAATGTTATTTGTATTTTTTGAAAATATGTATAGGTGAAAAAGTGTATAAAAGTATGTGTAATATTGTTTAAAAACTGAAAATTGTTACTTAAAATACCATACCAAACAGCCCGTTAGTAGCTAATTTCCTCTTTGCAAAATTAAAACTCATGTTTCAAAAGACTAATATTTCAATTTTTGGGGCAACAATCAACAAGTAATCTAGAATAAAAAAAATCATCAAAATTTAATGAATCATCAAAATATAAAGTTGTTATTAGCATGCAAAAAAATTAGTCAGTGTTTGTCATATAATAACTAGTGAAAATTTTGTCAATTTAATTAATATGAAAATTATAACTCCAAGTGGTTGACTTAGTGGTTCCTAAGGGCTCATGATATATGTATCTATGAGATTCTGAGTTCCAAATCTCTTGCCAACATCTTGGGGCCACTACTATGAGATTCCTCCCTGTAATAACCCGGTATGTGTGGAACGGAAGGACCGCACATGTCCAAGAGATTAGTCATATACTTACCCTTGTTTGTCAAAAAAAGCCCTGTAACATTACTCTATTTTATATAGGACAAGTCAAGTCAAAAGACTTAGAGGGAGCATAGGAATGGTGAAGTTTTACTTTTACTTCAATTTCACCCTGACCCTGTGCTTGGATACAAACGAAGACAATGTAGAGGTTTTTTTTTTCATGGAATATACTAATTTATCTTTTATAATTACTATATTTTCTATCTTTTTTTATATAATAACTAGCAAGGACATATTATTAAATTTATTCAAATAATATATGTTATCTTAGCCACTTATTAATATTATTATTAGGACAAAACTTAAGAACAGTACTTTAGGTGCTGTTCTTTAGGTTTCTCTCTTAAGATTTAGCCATGTTGCTACTTAATTTAAAAATATACTAGGTTTCTATGAGAAAAAATCTATATGGCAGAATTTTAAAAGGAGAACCTAAGGAATAACACTTAAGTACTGTACATAAGTCTTGCTTTTATTATTATTATTTTGAGATTAAATTCAATAAGGACATGATGTAAAAGCCTTTTTTTTTATACCAACTAATCAAATGGTGCCACCTTAGTTTTTTAAACTTGATTTCACTTAAAAGATTACAGCCTAACACACATGATTGCTATATTATTAGGTACTTTCGAAGTACCATGAGTGCGTACTCTCCTCTCTCACATAACTGTAGATCCTTCTAATTAAATTTATGGTGAGATCCATAATTCATGTGAGAGGATGAAGTACGCTTTTATGATACTATTGGGGTATTCAATAATTTTTCCCTTAAATATATTCAAATATTAATATATATATATATATATATAGATATAAAACCGAAGCATCTGAAGCTCCCACAAATTTCCACGTCAGCACAATATTTAAATAAAATTATTTTTGTTTAGTCCAAACTTAACAAGGAGTGAAACTCTATCTCCGTAACAAGTCCAACTTAAACTCAAATTCATCATCATTATTTTTTTTAATCAAACGTATTCTGTACATGTCCTCACTACATTATTTATCATTAGTCCATAACATGATCACATTAGAACAAAAACAAAAGACACATTAATTCTCGGTTAGACTCCAAAACCCAATCCAACTCCAATACATATTTATAAGTGGTGCAAGTGTTGAATAATACTTGATTGCTGATTTTTACAAATCTGTGCAACCGGCAATGCATATTTATAAGTGGTGCAAGTGTTGAATAATGCTTGATTGCTGATTTTTAAACCTTCAATGATAGCGTACAGTTCTAAATCTTTCAATCAAGTTTAGATATTTGTTTATCATGACCTGATTGTATTAATATTGTTGCATGATGAAAGTTTCTGTGATTATAAAGCAATAATTCAACTTTTTTAATCATTGATTTGTGCTCTTTGTTATAGATTCAGTTTTGCAAACCTCCATGGATTTCACCGATGACTTTTTTACTATGGATCTTCATTTGCTGAGTGAAAGCTTTATTGGTAGCGTGGGGGAGGTTTGATATTGTGGGCCTTCGTAGATAGAAGTTCAATAACTTTTTTGGGCATAAAGACTAATGGAGATAACCAAAGCTGCAATGGACATAGATTATGAATTAATCTTATGAGGTGATGTCATCAATTATAACATACGGTATGAATTTTGGTACAACTGCGCCTCCATAGCAACTTTCTTAATAATTTATAATTTCTGTTAATTTGTTAGTAATTTTTAATTGGAACTTCGCTTTAATGTAGTGACTATGACTCTCTTGCTTATTAATAAAACCCACACATATGAAACCAATGATATGAAAGTTATGTGAAACTAATGATATAAAAGAAAAAGAATTTTTCTAAATCATTATATTGAACAAATTAGTTATTTTCATTCATTTTCAAATTATATATTTTTAAAATTTAAGTCATATACCTTTAAGTAACATAAGTATTTTTAATTTTTATTTAACTATCCCGTGCATCGCACGGGTTAGCGACTAGTTTTATAAAAAATAAAACAAAGATAAAATAAAAATTTCGGATCTAAACCGCTGGAAACTTCACTGGAGTAAGGAGCTGCCACCATCAATGATGTCATTCATCCTAGCCCATGAACAAATCTTGTAACAAAAAAAAAAAAAGGAGAAATTTCACACACACAAGAGAGCAACTAACTTTACTTAGTTGAACTTGACATCAAAAATCTTGATACCCAGATCAAAATTCAAAGAACCCAGTTGAGGTACGCAAAATTTGAAAGAAAAGGATGGAGGATCTGAGCTTCTAAAGGAAAAAAGTTGACCAATCAAGAGAAAAAGTATTCATAGAAACTAAAAAGTGCAGGTGAAGAGAGGGAGTTAAAGAAGTAATCTTTTTGGTTTTTCCATAGAGAGGTGGCAATTGGAGAGGACTTGTCAGTGGCGGCGGTTGTGGTGGCAACGAGTGTGGTTCGGTGATGATGGTGCAAGAGATGTGGTGGACATAACAGAGAAGAAGACAGGGAGATCGGAGCACATTTCTTTTTTATAAAATTAAAATTTGAATATATTTAAGGGTATAGTAATCATGTGGGTTAGGCTGTAATCTTCCAAGTGAAATCAAGTTTAAAAAATTGAGGTGGCACCATTTGATTAGTGGGTGTAAAAATGGGTTTTTACACCACATCTTTATTAAATTTAGTCTATTATTTTTCGGGTGAAATGTATTTCTAAGTACTGGTTGTGTGTGTTAGAGTTTCAGTCCTTATAACTTTAGGCTACTATTACAAAAGTTAGATCTTTTTGTAGTTTATCTAGCTATGTAATATATTATAAGCCTATTTAAAAAACTTTATATACTAGTACTTTCGCATTCGTGTGTTCAAATAAATACAGTATTACTGTTTCTTAAAAAAAAAAAAAAGGTACCGGATTGCTTGAATTCCTAAAATCTTCCCCAATTTTTTTTTTTAAATTTTAAATGCGCCTTAACTAAATCAGTTGGAATATAAATGACTAAAACCGAAGATCACTATAATAGTAATACGTCCCTAATATTTATTTGACATTCGAAATCTTTATAATGCATTCTAAAACAACCAATCAAACATATACAGTGCCCTGTGTTACTAGCAGCAATTTATTAATACTTGCATTTAAAGATCTAGTGGTACTCTAGGCATTATATAACCTTAAACAAACAATTGCCTTCAGCTGCATAAATTTAATAGATTATATTGCATTCCCAACAATTCACTATATCCTTGCTTGTCCTTGTGAGAGACTGTGGCACTAGGAAAGTGCATTTGGGGTTCAGTTGAGAATCCGCATGTGCATAGTAATTGGCCTACATTATGGGTTACCAGCTTCCAATAAATTGATTTTTTTGGGGATGTTATCTCTCTCTCTCTCTCTCTCTCTCTCTCTCTCTCTCTCTCAGATTTGTCACATTATATAAAAGGAATTCACAAGATTTCCCAAATTCACTATTTATAGAATTCTAGCTTAGAATTAGTTTTTAGACCCTCTAGATTAGGGAAAAAGTGCTAAGAAATTCAAACAAATATGAATTTAAAGAAAAATATTTACTCACATAAACTTCGAATTAACATATAAGAAAACCACTGAATCTAAAAGCTCAAGCTTCAAATTACAGCAAAGCGATCCAATTTTTGCACCCTACAATCATGTGCTTGAAGGCACACGTTGGGGTAATTGCAATAAACCCATCTGTGGTTTGACCTGAAATCATTTTGCCTACCCGTAGTTTGAAATATGTCACTTTACCCACCTGAAATTCGCTCTGTTAAGATTCCGAAATCCACCTCTGTTAAAAACAAGGGTAAATACGTATTTTTAATCCAATTTTATGTCTCTCTCCTCCCAAAACAAAAACAACATAAAAATAAAAGAGAAAACAAGATCAAAATGTTCCTTTTGTATAAATTATAAAGAACTAGTTGAAGAACGTCATTGGAACACATAAACTCAAGTTTTTTTTTTTTTTTTCTTTTTGGAAGGAAATCTCAATTATATTAAATTATGAAGAAAAGTGTACAATAAAACTCACAAATATTTTGGGTTTGTTGTCTTCTATTGATGGTGTTTCTATCATTATCTCTCTCACCCAACAGAACTCGAATATCAGCCACTAAAACATTTTCTCTCAAAGGCTTCTGTTCTTCGTCTTCTTCCTTATACTTATTTTTTGTGCCTGAACTAAGGAATTTATTAAAATCAAAGCATAACACAGTTTACAACATGACAACAGGAAGAATCAACAATTTCTAGCACTTAATTTCTAAAGTTTTGATTTTCAACATACAAGACCACACTCACATAAAGCCACTGGATATACATTGGTAGCACCTAAGGGGAGGATCGGCAAAGCTTGACCAAGGGAATAGAGATATGAGAGAGGAAGGTTTCAAAGCCAAATAACAAACCCACCAGAAAAAATCACAACATCATGAATAGTAGAATCAAAATTACTTGATTTGATGGGTATAATAGAAGCAAAGTGAAAATTTCAAACCTAAACAACAACCCAGAACCCACGGAATCACTAGATCCGCCACAATGCAACCCACCAAAAGTGAGATCTCGGACCTCCAGTAACCAAACTCCAAATCACATGCCGATCTGTTTCCCAAACTCCTAATCTGCTACTTCACTGACATGGCCACCATTTCAATATCAAACCAAGTTGATCCAAGCACATGCCCCATTTCCCAAAAGGTTCTCAATTTTTGTTTTTGTGAATGGTTAGTGTGTTACGTTGAAATTAGGTGTTTGTTCCATTGAAGTTCTTTATGAAAAAGTATAACAATTTTTACAAATATAACCTTTTTGATCTTGTTTTTATTGGTTTTGTTTGTTTTTTATATTTTAACAGAGAGTGATGAGGTGGGTTATGGAATTCTAACAGAGCAAACTTTATGTGGGTAAAGTGATACTTTTCAAACCACGAGTAGGTAAAGTGATTTTGGGTCAAATCACAGGTAGGTTTGCTATAATTACCCCTTAAATTTAAATACAAAAACTGGTTAAAAGAGTAATTTAATATTTTTAAAAGAGTTGCTAACTTTTAGGCTTTCAAACTTTTATAAAACTTCTAAAAATTAGGTGACTATCTCTACTTCACTTTTAAAAATTATTTCACTAAGCCTAAAATAAATAATAAAAAAGAGCCTTATTGCACGCGTAAAATGCGTGTAATGAGTCTAGTATTCTTATAATTTTATTCAAAAGTTGAGATTGATTGAACTAGTCAATCAAATATAGCCAATTATTCTAATAAGTCTCATTCAAAAATCAAATATAGCCAATTATTCTAATCAGTCTCATTCAAAAAGAAAAAGAAAAAAAAAAAAAAAACAGGTGGACTACTATTGGAATTCACATCCTGTGCAATACCTAGGGTATTACACTGGGTGAAATAGTTCTAATCTCAGCCTTGATTTAATCCAACGGTTGTAAATAATTGCCACGTCATCGATCCATATCTCACCTGGTGTTGGGCCAAAATTGGAAATTAACACTGTTTGCCAAACAATATAATTAGTAGGCACTGTTTTCAAACTATATATATTACTAACATCTTGAGTTTAAAAGACTCGATTTAGGCCTATAAATCAAGTCTCAAAGACTCGGTTTCCATGGTCTGAGTACGTCTGATGTAGCGTTTTTCCACATGGCGTCTACCTGAAAATTGAGTCTCAAAGACTCAATTTATAAGCCGACCCTTTAAGCATCGATTTGTATGTGCTAGCAAACAAAACAAAACACTTTACATTTAATATTATTCAAACATTATCAGTGCTAGCAAGCTGTACAACACAAATCAATGCACAGTTACGTCTCTTTTCTCCCAGTCATTCAGACATCTTTCCTCACCTCAGTCCTCTCTCCCTTCTTTCACTATGTCTGCTCTCTCTTCTTTCATGAGCACAGACCAAAGATGCTGGGTTGCAAGGTGGCAGAGATGACGTGGATAGGTGGTGGTTTTGACTACGAACTGCGGAAACCCAGTCGCTAAGTCGACTTGATTCTTCGGTTTGGGGGTGGTGGGGTTGTTGTGGAGGCGGCGGAAGTTGTTTTTGGCTGCTGGTTAGTCGGTCATGGGTTCATGACTGTGGGTTTGCGAGTTGGGTGTTTTGGGCCGGCGGTATATATGGGTGTTTGGGCTGTGTACGACGATCACGGTGGGTTGGATTTCAGGGTTCATCTGTCATGGTGGTTGTTGGTGTTTTGGCGGTGAATGGGTTTTTATGGGTTGCGATAAGTGAGTTTGTCGGTTGCTTATGGTAGCATTAAGATCGGTGGTTGTTGGTGTTTTTGCGGTGGTTGCGTTCACCGTTGGTTGTTAATGTGAGAGAAGTAAAGGGGCGAGAGAAGAGAGAGGCCGAGAGATGTTTTTAATCTTATCTTAAATTTTTTTTTATTTTATTTTTTCCTAAACATAGAATGGTGTTCTTTTTAAAGGGTCGCTTATAAATCGAGTCTTAGAGACTCGATTTCCAGGTGAACACCACGTGGAAAAAATGCCACATCAGACATGATCAAACCATGGAAATCGAGTCTTTAAGACTCGATTTATAGGCCCTAAATCGAGTCTTTTAAACTCGAGATGTTAGTAATATATATAGTTTGAAAACAGTGTCTACTAATTATATTATTAAGCAAACAGTGTTAATTTCCAATTTTGGCCCCTGGTGTTGGGCTATCTTTCTTCACCTCTCCCCTTTCTGTTGTCTTTAGATTCACCAAATCCAAATTTCAAAACTTTTCTCTCTTCCACCAAGTTGAATCTCTATAACTATGGCTACAATTGGAAGCCTCTGAGGCCTACCGACCACCACTAGCAGTGCTTGCCGATCTGACCTTGAGGAGGGGTGATGAAGTTGAAGTTTACAGCAAGCAAGTTGGTTTTGTGGGTTCTTACTACGGAGCCATTGTGATTACCAACATAGGCAACCACTCTTATGCCATGCGCTACAAGAACCTGGTCTCTGAAGAAGACCAATCTCAGCCACTCACTAAGACTGTCGCCGCCGACGAGCTCAGGCCCATGCCACCTAAGGTTTCGGCTACTGGGTTTTCTCTTTATGATGCGGTTGATGCTTATAATAATGATGGCTAGTGGGTCGGTACTATTTTTGGGAAGCGAGGCTCCGATCACTACTATGTCTTCTTTAACACTTAAGGGGTTGAAATTCTATATCCACTCTCTGCTTGAGCCCTCATCTTTAAACCAATGGCAAGTGGGTTTCAAAGAAAAAGGTCGAATGATACTAATGGTGCCATTCTTTTGGTCTCTCATCTGATGAGTGCTGTTGGGTTTTAATTTAGGAGAGTTTCTTTAATTAGGTGAATATGTATAAACTTGGAGAAGATCTTACCATATTTTTGGGTCTTTTTTAATGTAAATGCTTTTATAGTCTGTTTCTCTTCAATCTTCTCATGAAAATATGTAAATCTTTTGCTTTTTAATGAAAAAATATGTTTTCTTTTGCCTTTTAATGTCTATGGCCTCTCTTTTTACTCAGTTTTTGCTATATTTTGGTCTTTCTGAATATGAACGAAATACCAAAGTTCATTAATATGGTATCTTCATCAAATCACAAGCCTTTTTGTGGTAGGGCGAGTTGCTTTCATCCCAAAAAATTAATCCAGAGGCAACAAGACCAAATAATTCAAATATAACAAATTTTGTTTTAGTTAATTAGCCTTACCCAACTTTGGTATTCATCCATCTCAATGATTTTTTTTTTTTAGATACACAAAATAGCAAGTATGACTTTTTGAAATCTTTCATGTGGCAATAGCATATATCATCAAGAAGGTCAAGATTTACAAAACTACCAAGTTAAATCCAAAGCCATAAAAATGCCAAACGAGGATGAGTTTTAGGGATATTTGGTCCAAAGGGTCTTCTTCCTCGCCTCCCCAGTACTTTTTGAGCTCAGTAGTGGTGGGTGGGCCAGCATAGTCACCTGGAGCCACCCCAGTGGACCATTTGAGAGGCTTCTTCTTGGGGAGGATGATGACCTTGGTCTGCCTTGGGTGTGGCACAGATGGAGTTAGAGAGTCCTGAGATATGGGTGTGGCTGTAGAGGTCACTGAGATGTAGTTTAGAACTACCATTGTTGGTGGTGATGATAATTGATAAGGAGCTTGCATTAAGTTTAGGTGCTAATGGAGAATCAGAAAATGTAAAGTTCGAGGAAAAAATATCTTGGTTTTTGGAAGTGAGTGTTATTAATTTGATTTTTGTGCTTGATAGTTTTCCACATCTGCTTTGTGTGATCATGCATCTGTGTTTCAAAGACATCTACTTTGGTTGGAAAATTTTCTGTTTGTTTGTTTGTGGGTAATTAAATTCACGGATAGGTGAATTGATGTTTCAGTGTTTTGAGTTTGAGAGCGAGTAGCGGTTACAATTACAAAGCCAAGGAGAGGTGAAGAAAGATAGGCCAACACTAGGTGAGACATAGATCGATGACGTGGCAATTATTTACAACCGTTGGATTAAATCAAAGGCTGAGATTAGAATTATTGCACCCCGTGCAATACCCTAGGTATTGCACGGGATATGAATCCCTACTATTGATATGTAATGCATGTGTAAAGTTGTGATTTACAACTATTTTATGTTGGCTTTAATTCTGTGCCAAATTTGATTGTAATTATGTTCAATCTTTTGTACCCTGTATTTTATGTGGGATTTTATTGTAAGGGTTGTGTGTGAGAGAGAGTGTGAAGACTCAAGGCAAAGTGAAGAGCAAGAAGTTTTCGCGGGTGTCTAGCGAGAAGCTTACCCGCGAAGTGAAGCATATGCCCTGCACATGACAGGAATGCAAAGAGTTAGGACAGATTGGTGACAACTAGTTTTCACGAGTGTCTCGCGAGTAAGGCCTTCCCACGAAATACCCGCGAAACATTTTTTTTTGCCAATCTGTCATATCTGATACACACTATCTGTACCCAGACTATATATACCCACATTATCCACAGATGTTGGGGAGTGCTTCAGAGAGAAAACCCTAGCCACAAACCCTTAAGAGTGAGAGATTGTTATATCCATAATTCTCTACACAATCCATTGTGGTTTTCCTCAACTCCTACATCTCCAATTCCATATCCTTGAGAGGTTGATAGCCCAAACACTTACCACACTCATTTTGAGTGTAAAGTGAGGTTTTGGTGCTGCTGGAAAGCATTGGAAGAAGTTATTTGTTTGGTGGATGCAATCGGGCAGAATTGTGTGATCCGAAGAGCTAAAGAAGACACGGCTTGGCGAAGTTAGTTGGTAGCAGGAGCTTGGAGGGCTCGAGTGCATGGGGTAGACTAGGCTTGGAGGGTCTTTTGTTATCCGTTTACCCCAACTTATTCTTTATTGGATCGATTTTTTGCTTGGAGGGCGGCGGAAAGGTTTTACGCCGAGTACTTCGGTTTCATCTTCGATAACACATCAGCGTGTTATCTTGTGTTTACATTCTTCTTCCCTACTCTTTTACCTCTCATTTTACTGTTGTGCTTTATTGAATATGACTTAGAGTAGTTATATTGTTTATCTACTCACATTTACTCTGTTCCGCACTTAGTATAAGTTAGAGTAAAATCAATCGAACCGTAATCTTTTAATTTGGGGGTCTAAACAGCTTTTGTGTTTTTAACACATTTTCAAGCTTTCAATTGGTATTAGAACGGGTACACTAGTTATGGCTTCGTTACCTTAGTGTGATCCTAGACCCTTTTTTTGAGATGGATCGATCTCAATCTCTCAATTCGCCTTCATACTTTGATGGGAGCAATTATGCATTTTGGAAGGTCCGTATGAGGGGCATTCTTTTGTTCTATTGATGATAGTATTTGGGAAGCTGTCAAGATAGGATGGACTAGGCCAGAGGCCGCCAAATCCATATGGGATAAGACAGCTCTTGCGGCAGCTAATGCTACTAGTAAGGCTTTAAATGCTATTTTCTGTGGTGTTTCCCCTAATGAATTTCATAGGATATCTCATGTCACAATTGCCAAAGAGGCGTGGCAAATCTTGGAGACAACCTATGAAGGTACCAAGAAGGTGAAGGACACCAAGTTGCAAATGCTTACCACACACTTTGAGGAGCTGAAAATGAGTGAAGACAAGTCATTTGACTCATTTTATAGGAAACTAAATGAAGTGGTGATTGGGAAGTTCAACTTGGGAGAAAGGACGGAGGATTCCAAGATTGTGAGGAAGATTCTTCGATCATTGCTGAAGAGTTTTCGTGCAAAGGTCACAGCCATTGAAGAGAGCAAATACCTTGATGAGATTAAAATTCAAGAACTTATCAGTTCTCTTCAAACCTATGAGCTATCTCTACCATCTCAAAGGAGGCGCAAATCACTTGCTCTCAAGACGGACAATGAGAGATTAGGTGCTCAAGACTCCTTGGATAAGGATGAGGTTGAAAGGGATGTGGCGTACCTTGCTAAGAACTTCTGTAAGTTCCTTAAGTTCAAGAGAGATGGAAAGTCTTTTGAGAAGGGCAAATTCTCAAAGTTCAAAAAAGACAAGAAGGACTCCAAGAAGAAGGATTCAAGAGATTCCTTGTCGTCTGAAATGGTCACGTGTTTTGAGTGCAAAGGACATGGGCATGTGAAGAAAGAATGCCCCACGTATTTGAAAACAAAGGATAAAGTCTTTGCAACTACTCTTAGTGACTCAGATGGCTTAAATTCTGATTCGAAAGAAAGCTGTGACGGAGAAGGAAATTACTCCGCATTTATGGCCATTACACCTGTGGATTCATCGAAAGATTTGAACCTTCTAGTAGAAGAACTTGGTGAGCACATTGAAGTAGAGTCTATGGGAATTGGGGAAGAATCCGATGAAGAAGACGAAGGAATCAAGGGATTGCAAGAGTCCTATAACTCTCTTCTTGAGAAGACCGGAGATTATGCTAGAGTGGCCAAAGTAGCCATCAGGAAAATGAAAAGAGCTGAACTGGACTACAAGGCATACTTGTAAGATACAAGGAAGCGAAGTGTGAAGCTGAGGCGCTGAATGGAGAACTAACCGAAGCTTACTCTAAGATCAAGTTTTTAGAGTTTGATGTGATTCAAGCTAATGCAAAAGTGGAGCGAGTTGCCTTCAAGAAACTTGACAAAGTGCTTGCACATCAAAGCCATTTTCGGACAAAAGTGGCTTAGGTTATGCTGGAGAGAGTAGTTTAAGCGCCAATGTGTCCAATGAGATGAAATTTGTTAAAGCCAAGGAACCAATGGTAGCAACTCCAAGTGTTGAGAACGTAAAGATGGAGAAAAAGCAAATTGGACCTACTCAAAAGGTTTTGATAAAGCCTCAAACTCCACTTGTGGCTAAACCCAAGGCTAAAGGGAAGTCACTTCCAAAGTCTCAAAGAGGTCTTCAAGTCCAACACTTCTACCACCATTGTGGAGTTCGAGGACACACAAGACCTAGCTGTTATAAACTTCACACACTGAAGAAAGCAAATTCTCAAAGGCCAAAAGGACAAGGAAAAGGGAATTGGAACACCAAGCAAACAAAAGGGCGAGAAGTTGATTCTAGTTTTGGTGATGTGATAAAGATAATTGACACCATCACCTCTTGTCTAGCAAGGTTCAGCCAAAGGTTTGAGAATCACAGCTCTAGTACCCAATCCTCTAGAAATATCCCCAAGCACATGTGCTGTGTGGGTGAAGAAGGGTACACATGCATAAGCATCAAACCATGTCCATGCATCAATTCTTCCTATATGGTGTGATTGTGATTGGCTGTTTGCTCATATTTCGCATTTTAGCATGTTTCTTTTCAAGTTTGTTTATTCTTGTTGTTTTGTTGATCTTACTTTACTTGTTCTGTTTTTGAGTGTGTTGAAAAATTCAAAAATGCATAAAAATTGAAAAATCTCTAAAATGTTTGATCACTTGTGTTGTGTATATCACATGTGAGTTTGACCTAGTATTTTTGTACTAATAGCGTAGTGCATTTACGAGCTTAGCTTGTTATGTATGCATATCTATCTTTGTGGGAAAAATCTTGAAAGCTATGTGTGACTATTGTAAATCGATCTTCACGCTTGTCATAAATGATTGGTCAAAAGTTGTGTTGGTTTTGATACATGCATAGACTTGTGCCTATATATCTTCTCACACTTTTTATGTTTTTGCTTAAAAGAGCTCACCAAATGTAAATCTCAAAATGAAAAGAGATAATGAGCTGCAAAAACCGTCGCACATATTAGTATTTGACTAGGAAAAAGAGAAAGCGACTTGTATTGTAATATATGGTGCTCAAAAAGCCAAAGGCTTATTCTCAATATTGAAATATTAAAAATTTCAAGCACCGATCTCAAAAATGAGATGTACTATTCAAAAATGATCAAATGTTATTATTTGTATAAAAGCCAAATGAAAAGCTTCTAAGTTGTGTAATCATTTTATTGTGGGAGCTCATATTTGTACACTTCTATAATTGAGATAGACCACTTGACTTAGAACAAGTTGTGTATGACTTGATAGAATTGATCATTGAAGCTTTACTCTGGTTTAAGGACTATTCCACATTTGATACTCACCCACAACACACAAGGTTTAGTTCAATTAATGCTTATTTCATTTGTGTGATTGTACATGATCAAATGTGATGTATATGCTCAATTGCTTGCTGATCAAACCCAAAAATATTTTTGAGTATTTTATATGTTTTTTAAAGTGATTTTATAGTTTCATGCTTTAAGTTTTTGTTCAAAATGCATATTTGTGTTGCTTTTCAAAAACTTGTTCAGAGGCATTTTCGCGAGAAGCTTGTGACTAAGCACTTCCCGCGAAAAGAGGTTAAGGCAAAACCTGGAAAACACGAAGTTCATACAGAGACTTTCGCAACTGTTTCGCGACTAGAAGCTTCCCGCGAAAGTTTTTGTGCTTCAGTGGTGTTTTTTGCGAGTAATTTCGCGAGTATGTAACCCGCGAAAAATGCGTATTTTTAGTTTTATAGGGCAGATATTGACAGTTGTTTCAAATATTCACTATTCCCTTCATTTTGCCTCCCTCAAGCCTAACCCAACCCAAAATTGATTTTCACTCAAAACCCCAACAAGTTTCAAAATCAATCACTTCAAAATCATTTCTAAGGTATGTTTTTTAACATTGTTTCTCTTTAATTCCTTAAATTATGCAGAAAGATTCTTAGGCTATACTTGATTTGGGGATTTTCGAAAAAGGGTTAGGAACTCTAATTTTTGTGAATTTTTTTTTTCAAATTCTTGATTGGGCTCAGTCCCATTTTGTCTGTTTGTGTCTGTGTTGGCCCCATGTGGCAATTCTAACTTGTATTTAGGCAGAATTTCACATGATCATGCATTGCCCACGTGCTAAGTAGAGTGTTGCATATCATATGTTTGATAAAATGCTCAAGTGGCATTTTTGAGTTGTTTTGGACTCCAATGGGTTCCAAATTCTGAGTTTTCCCATGATTGAACTTGTGTATCATGTTTTGATCATGTGGTGTGTGTTTTACACACTTTGATCCACATGTGCCTCACCATGCCTTGCCATGCATCACCTAGGCATATCACATGCACACTAGATGCACACACATGCACAAGTTGCTATATTTTTTCATTTTTGCTATGTTTTACATGGTTTAACACTTATAGCATGTTAATTTAACATTGTTGTGTTATGTTTTAATTCATTATACTTATGTTTTGGACTAACTTGAGACTAATCAAGTTTGTGTTTTGATTTTGTGTTTCTGCACTTGTTTCTTTTTGTTGTGTGTTTCCTTGTGCAGATGTCTCTAACCAAACACTCTGCTTCCAAGAAATCCTCCAAGCGTCCTCACACGAACTCAGAAAACTTCAGGTCCATTGAGGTAGACATGGCTTATAACAATTACTACAAACGAGCAACAATCATCATGGAGAGGGTTAGCTGATTGGATACTCTTAAGAACACTTCCATTCTTGATGTGTTCAAGGAGAGGAAGTGGACAAAGCTACTGAATCCAAGTGGCAATGTGTACTCGAAAATTATCAAAGAGTTCTTTCCGAATGCTAGTGTGGATGGAGACCACATTAACTATTGGGTGTGTCACAAGGAAATTGTGATTACAAGAGACTTAATCCAGAATTCCTCGAAGTTCGTCCTCCTTCTCAGCTGATTACCATGCAATATGATGATCGATTGGACTCTCTTGAGCCAATGGTGGAGCTTCTTGGGGGATTACTAAACAAGAAGTCAATGAACACCATATCATTCAACGCGGAGATAAGGACATTAGCATATGTCATGATCCACAACTTGTATCCGGTCACCAACTTGACAACGTTGTCCGGGCCTAGGACCATTTTCCTATACAATCTCTTCACACATAAAGAGATCGACATATGTGGAAACATTTTCCATCTTCTGACCAAGAGCATCACCAAAAGGAACACTACAACAATAATGCCTTTCCCCACTTTCATCATGGGTCTCTTTGCAAACACTAGACTCAAGATTCCGAGCGGTCTCACTCTTGTACCAAGAGATTATAAAATTGGTGCTAACACTGTGACTAGAAGCAAAGCTCACATCACTGGATCCAAGATCGGCATCTCATAAATACCAAAGGATCATGTTAAAGAAGAGGGTGGAGATACTAAGGAGGAGATTGATAGATTCACCTCAGCACCAGAAAGTTCTGCTCAACCATCCTCTCAAGCACAAGCATGGGGACCCAATCGTCTTGATCGCCTCATTGCTAGGGTAGAGCAAATGTATACCATGCTTGACTTTCATGTGCAACACACCGCGGATCAGTTTGCATACATCTAGGGGCAGATTATTGCACTATCTTCACAGATTGAGGATATGTCGATGAAGCAGGGATCTGATTCAGAGTCTAAGCAGTTCTAGCCTCTTTGGCCATTCCGGTCAAAAAGGGGGGGAAAATTTTGAGGGAGAGTATGCACAGTTGAGGGGGAGCAGAGCATAGTCATAGCTATTGGTTTATTGTTGGCTTAAACTTTATTAGTTTTTATAACTCTTGGATAGTTTTTATTACTTTTATTGCTTTCCTTTAAAACTTTAAGTACTTTGTTTTAATATTCAGTACTTGTGTTTATCTCATTGCTTTGTAGCATTTTTTTTTTGTACTTTTAAATGTTGCTAAACTATCTTAAGTACCTCACACTTGTACCCTTTTAGGATCTTGTATCCTAGATGCAAATACTTCTTGTCTTTTGCATTGGTTGTGTGTTGGACATGCAATTGATATGTGCATTGCGCTTTATTGCATTGCGTGTCCAGATGATCATTTACTAGTTAAATGATCATTATTGTCATTCTTTAATGACTGTTCTTGTATGATCAAGATATGCTTAATTGTTTATATAGTGTTTATTACCTTGATCGCATTTTACTTGCGTATATTTTTTTACCATGTATTCAACTTGTCATAAGCTTAATGAAAGTTTTGTTTGTGTGCGAGTGTTTCAGGTTACAGGTATATACATGCAAGTGCTTCACAGCTTCTAGATTAGGTGTGAGTGAGTTTTGTCACTGTTCCCAAACTCACATTTAAGTTTAAAGTCTGTTTTAGGGGTTTTGTCACGGAATAGCCAAAGGGGGAGATTGTAAAGTTGTGATTTACAACTATTTTCTGTTGGCTTTAATTCCGCGCCAAATTCGATTGTAATTATGTTCAATCTTTTGTATCCTGTAATTTATGTGGGATTTTATGGTAAGAGTTGTGTGTGTGAGAGAGTGTGAAGACTCAAGGCAAAGTGAAGAGCAAGAAGTTTTCGCGGGTGTCTTGCAAGAAGCTTACCCATGAAGTGAAGCATATGCCCTGCACATGACTGGAATGCGAAGAGTCAGGATAGGTTGGTGACAGTTGGTTTTTGCGAGAATCTTGCAGGTAAGGCCTTCCCGTGAGATGCCCACAAACATTCTGTTTTGCCAATTTGTTATATTTAACATACACTATCTGTACCCACATTATATATACCCACATTACCCACAAACGTTGAGGAGTGCTTCAGAGAAAAAACCCTAGCCACAAACCCTTGAGAGTGAGAGATTGTTATATCCACAATTCTCTACACAATCCATTGTGGTTTTCCTCAACTCCTACCTTTCCATTTCCATATTCTTGAGACGTTGATAGCCCAAATACTTACCACACCCATCCTGAGTGTAAAGTGAGGTTTTGGTGCTACTGGGAAGCATTGGAAGAAGCCATTTGTTTGGTGGATACAAACGGGTTGAATTGCGTGATCCGGAGAGCTAGAAAAGACACGGCTTGGCGAAGTCAGTTGGTAGCAGGAGCTTAAAGGGCTTGAGTGCATGGGGTAGACTAGGCTTTGAGGGTCTTTTATTATCTGTGTACTCCAACTTATTCTCTAGTGGATCGATTTACAGCTTGGAGGGTGGCGGAGAGGTTTTACGCCGAGTACTTCGATTTCCTCTTCGATAACACATCGGCGTGTTATCTTGTGTTTGCTTTCTTTTTCCCTAATCTTTTAGCTTTCATTTTATTGCTGTGTTTTATTAAATATGGCTTAGAGTAGTTATATTGTTTATCCGTTTGCATTTACTCTATTCCGCACTTAGTATAAGTTAGAGTAACATCAATCGAGCCATAATCTTTTAATTTGGGGGTCTAAACAGCTCTTGTATTTTTAACACATTTTTGAGCTTTCAGCATGAAAACTAGATCTCTGTGTCGAAAAATCAAATCATGCTGACTTGTTGTTGGACGTAAAAGAACAAAAAAATATCAATCTGTCTAGTGTTGGAGGTGATATATCATGCAATTGGATGCATAACTCCCTCTCTCACATGGGATGAGAGTCCACCCCATGTGAGATAGAAGACTAATGCATTCAATGAAAGGTGACACGCATCCTATGAATGGTACATTTTTCCCCGATTTTAACATTGATACAGATTAGGGTTTGACACTGAAAAACATTTTTTTTTTCAAATTTTGTAAAAAATATTGACAGTTGAAAGCTAACCATATTCTTATTTACAAGTTGAGATGATTGGACTAGTCAATAAAATATAGCCAATTATTCTGATCTGTCTCGATCAAAAAGAAAAAAAATCAGGTAGACTATTAATATAGTATATATAGATTTTGGGAAATACTAAAGGATTTTTTTAGGGTGTTAGTGTGTGTTTGTTTCTTAAAAAAAAAAAAAAACCTATATAGATTATGGGTGTCAAAAAGAGTGCCTTTAGAAATCCTTTCCCTCTCTTGTTTGTATGTGTGTGTTTGTTTCTCAAAAAAAAAAAAAAAAAGGGTAATTGTCCAACATTGTTTAAGAGAGTGTGTTTTGTGTAGTATAACTTTCTCCATCCTGCCTTAAAAGTTACCATGGCTTTTGAGTGAAGTTGTGGTGTGCCTTCATGTTAGAACTCATTTTTCTCTTCCTTACATGTGTTTGTTTCTTAAAAAAAAAAAAAATGCATGGAAGTCATCAATACACGTTTTTCCTTGAAGACCTTTATATAAATTTGTCGGAGGTGATTGAACTAGTTAATCAAATATAGGCAATTATTTTGATCAGTCTCTATCAAAAAGAAAAAAACCAGGTAGACTATAAACATGATATAAAAAAATATTAACGAATGCTCTTAGGGTGTTGATTAATAATTCATTTAAAAGAAGTTTTTATGAGAAAAAAATAATATTTTGATAGCTTATTTCATTTCCTATAAAAATGGTGTCAAAACTTTCTTTAAATGAATTGTTAACCAATGCTTTAAGGGCAATCGTTAGCATGACCCTATACGGATTATGAGTCAGACTTAGGTCCAGTGTCCAATAATACTAGACCCGTTAAGATTATGACATATACCTACTTTTAGATACATGTTACCATCTGATCGGATCCAGTACATTAGGCCATGTTTGGTTCCTTTTTTTTCATCACTCAATTTTCGTCACTTAATTTCTGTCACTCATCACTCATCACTCTAAAATACCACTCCTGTTTGGCTGTTTGGCATCATCATTCAGTTACAATTACTCAATATTTTTCACACTATTTGTGGGCCCCATACCTGTCACTCTGTGCAGTTTTTTTTTTAGTACCCAGATCACTCGAAACCAGTAAAAAAAAAAGTGTGAAGACCGAACCCAGTGAAGAAGGAAAAAAAAAAAAAAGAAGAAGAAGAAGAAGAAGTGTGAGACTGAACCCAGTGAAGAAGAAGAGAAAAAAAAAAGTGTGAAGACCGAACCTAGTGAAAAAAAAGAGAGAAAAAAAAAGTCAATTGGTCAAAAGTTGCGGCTGAGTGGGTTCCCATATGTGTTTAATTACAAAAACGCTATTGAGTTATGAAAACTGAAAACAGCCAAAATGTGTTTTCAGTTTCCATAACTCATTACTCAAAAATCAGAGAATTGAGTGATGGAAACAAAGTTATGGTGCTCCCAAACAGACTTCTCGCTATAGATCCCACAATTTTTAAATTATGAATTATAAAAACTGAAAATTAAATTATGAAAACAAGTGAACCAAATAGACCCTTATATACACCGACCTCAACCAAGTCCACAGATTATATAGTCCAAGAAGAGATCAGCTATTCGTTCAAGTCAAATAAATGCATGGAAGTCATCAATACACGTTTTTCCTGGAAGACTTTTATACAAATTTGTCGGAGGATTTTTATATACATTTTCCACACCCGACAAGAGCAAGATGCTGAAGAACGTCAGCCTTTGGAGACCTACTACATAGTAATTAACTTATTTTTTAAATATCTATATTTTTTTAGAGAATTTACAATTAAGTTAATTATTTTCCCAATCAGTGTAATCAGTCTCGTTCAAAAATACAGCCAATTACTGTAATCAGTCTCGTTCAAAAATAAAAAATCAGGTAGACCAATATATGGAATGCATGAAAACTGGATCACTGTGCATACATTTCGTTGGACATGGGGAAAAAAAAATATATATATATATATATATTTCTTCATCTTTTCCTCCTTTTCTTTCTTCCACATGCTTCACATCAAGTCAGACTAAATACATGCACACAGGCCTTACTTTTGTACATGATATTAGACAAGAAGTATGAACTGAATTCTTCTCTTCACTTGGCCGAATGTCCTCGTGTTTTCTACAGCCAACTTTTCTTCTTCCTTCAGCGTGTCTCACACGCTTTAATGTCAAGTCTCATTAAGAGACATGGTTGGCAAATCGTTGGCTTGAAGACTTTTAGAGACAAGCTCATTAAATGAGCTATTTCGACAAGTGTTGGCTGAAACTGTGTCACACACCTAATATATATTATACGTATAATTTTAAATTATATAAACTTACCATTTTAAAAATTTATTAATAGAATAACTATTAATCTTTAATTATATAAAAATTTTGTAAGTATGAAGGATATAAGAAGAAGATGTAATCTAATGATAAATTTGTCAAAATTTACTTCTAATAAAAAGATATTGAGTAAGGTTGTAGTCTTAAGTTACAGTCAATTTTATAACTAAGTTTTATCTTTTTTAATTATACTAAAACAATACTTAGTAGGTAAGTTAGTATCTATTTTAATTTTCTCTAGATGGAATGTTTTCTGCACAATTTTTAATATGTACACAAATAAAATATAGTTTTCTGTCTAGTCAAATTAATAATAATAATAATAATAATAATAATAATAAATAAATAAATAAATAAATAAAGATAAACGAGAACTACACTTAATTTCTAAAAGAAACAAAAACTAATAAGTTTAGGTTTTAAGGGTAAATCGATATAGGCTAAAGGTCGAACCGTAATAATGTAATAATTAATTAATAAAAGAAAATAGTAATCTTGATTAAAACTATATCTAAAAATGTTACAAAATATATCTCAATGTAAACTAATGATATATTTTTACAATTTAATATAAAAACTTGGTAGATATTTTCTTATTATTTCAAATATAGCGAATCTGTGATTTTGTAAAAAGCCAAAAAAAAAAAATAAAATAAAATAACTTCACACATTATCTCTCTCTCTCTCTCTCTCTCTCTCTCTCTCTGTTGCTTTTAGACTAAAATCACATGCATGAAGGAAGTAAGATATAGTCGATGATGGAACAAGATCAACTGAGGCTTTTCAATGGCAACAAACAAGATAGACAACGTGACAATCGTGGGGAACATGAGTGTTGTGTTTCAAGTTTCAACTGTTCTGCTGTCGTTTTGAGCGAAAGTATGAGATACGAAAGGGAAAAAGAAAAAAAAAATTGCTGTTTTCATTTGCTTGGTATGAATTTATCAACACAAACTGATTTGAACTTTAATGATTATTCAATAACATTTGTGATGCTTTGGGTTTGAATTAAAATTTTACATAAAATGGGACAAGCATGCCTCAAGTCGTGTAGTCTACAACCCAATTAGTTGTAATGGATTAAAAAACAGTAACAAAATTTTATTAAATAAATTTTATGGAAATTAATAATTATTTTTGGGAGAAATTTTTCAATACGACCTATGTACATCCTTCTCTCACAAATGTTACTTTTATATGTGAAACTCACCTTTATGTGAGAGAATTTGTATTCTTAATTTACTAAGCACACTGAATAATTTCACCATTTTTGTGATTCTCCCTAAATGGATAAAAATATTTTCACAAATAAATCTTCTAATTAACACTAGCAAAATGGCATGCAAGTTAAACATGCAAAGATAGAAAAATATGGGAGAGAGAGAGAGAGAGTTCTATTTACTGATCTCTACTTGCAGAACCACTAACTTGCGATAGAAAGAGAGGGTGCTATTTACCCAAACCAAGCAGCCCGTTGAAGGAAAAGGAGAGAGGATGAGAAGATGAAAGAATGGAGCAGCAAAATCGTTCATTTTGTATCAACCTGTATTCCTGATATGTGAGTACGTTTAGACCCCTGTAAACTAGATTGTTTAACCTAATTAATTAACTAAGTGAATACTTAAGGTTTATTATTCAGATCTAGGTTAAAACAATAACAATCATATCAAGTAAAGCAGCGGAAAAATAAATAACACAACGATATGATGACCCAGGAAAACCAAACCGGTAAAAAACCTGGGAAGGATTTAACCTAGCTATCCTCAAGGTAAAATAGCAAATCTACTAGAAAGAATTGAAGTTTACACAATAGCGACTTAGACCACTAACATCCTATTGCTACCCAATGTAGGAAACTTACTACCACGACCACGTGACAGCTCCGAGATCCACGGACTCCTTCTTTCTTTAATCTTTGCAAAACACAAACATCCACGCTTGTGACTTTGAGATCCCACTCAAAGGTTTAGCAACACAAACTCTCCTATTTGTGACTCCAAGACCACCCTTGAAGGTTTAGATCATCAGCACCTTTGATGACTAGAGAAGGCAGCAACTTTAGTAATACCGGATCTTGAGATTCTTCAAGAAACAACACCGGTAGAAGTAATAAGAGAGGTTTTAGGAACAAAACCCTAAATACAAAAGAGGCACACTCTTCTCTCCCTAAAAAGCCTTATAAAAAACGTGCTTAGGGTTTCCTTTATATAGTGGGAGGAGTAGATCTGAAACTCTAATCCTTTATGGGCTAGAACTGCTGTTTGGGCCAACTTAAAATTCTGCAGATACGATTCTCGATCGGTCGAACCTGTTTTTCGATCGATCGAACCAGGCAGATTCTGAAATCTTCTTTCTGCAGCTTACATGTTCTTGTGTGCTCACGATTTGCCAATTGTTCTAAACTTTTAGAACCTAACAATCTCCCCCTTTGACAATTCGTGACAAAACTTTCATACAAAATGAAATGTTAAAATACAAGAACAACCCCAATACAATAAAATGCCCAATTACATCACAAATCCCAATCTAAGACTCTTAACCTAGAAGTTGCCAAGAAGAGGTAGAAGGTCTTGATCAGAATGCACCTGTCTTTCCTGAAACACTTAACAAACACGTCACCGCATGTGTAGAAAGAAAGACATATAAAAAAAATGAAGCACAATATAAAAACAAAAGTAAACTAACTCTCCCCCTAAATTAGATACATCAAAAAGTTTTTATATTCTCCCCTTTTCAAAAACAATTTTCTCCCCCTAAACAAGACAATCAGGATTCCCACATTTCATCTATTTCTCCCTCTTTTTGTTACGTATTGACAAATACAACTCAAACAAAGAGTAACCATGAGAGAAAAAAGAGAATCAAGGGAACATAAAACAGTTCAGCTCTATAGAAAATAGAGAGAACTCCCCCTATAAAAAGCAATAACTCCCCCTATGAACAACAAAGGTTAAAAAAAACTTTCTCCCCCTATAAAAATAGGAAAAACAAAACAAGTTTTGGGAAAAACAGTTTTGGGGAAAATTTAGGAGGTGGGGATAAAGAAAAAAACACACAAACCCAAAAAAAATGAGTTGAGAATACACATGAAGAAAAATACTCTCTTTCAATAAATGCAAACTTGACACTATGTGACCCATAAACAGTTGCATGAGTAGAGAAAATATTTGCACATTGATTATCCATCATATCTCTTAAGAAAAATATTTTCTGTAGTTCACACAAAAAGAAAAATGGCATATACTAAAATGTACAAAGGACTCAAAAATTAATCAATCAATTTTTTAATTCAAGTTGAGTACCCAAGTTAGCAAAGTATATGCATGCTATATGTGAAAACAATGAGAGATATGACTGCAAAACTGCAAGATGGATACAAAAACAATGCAACTCATGTGAATCCTAACCATAAATGATGCATGAAAATTTTTTGTCAAAACTCTAAAAACTGAAAATTTTTCAGTTTCGATCGATCGAGTATCGATCGAATACCAATCGAGTCAGACAGAATTAAACCAAAAAATTTAATCGCAATTTCGATCGGTCGAGAAACAGCTTCGATCGGTCGAAATTCTGGAAAACTCAAATTTTTGAAAAACAGAGTAATTTAATGCAGTAACACCTCAAAGCACAATATTTCATGAATGAAATGCATGAGTATGAGACTAAAAGTTTTTCAAAAACACATGAATATAGCCCAGATCTTCCAAAATTAAGATTTTCAATCAATTTGTCCTTAAAACACAAATTTTGCATCAAAATCAAGGAACTTTTAATCTTGGATGGCCACAACAAGGTCACACACAATATAATGTACCAAGTTTAGCAAAGAGTAACTTGTGTAGTGTGTGCAACTAGCAAAAGCTTGAGAAACATGTGAGGTGATATGTGAATAGTAAGCAATCACAAAGTCTACAAAATTCATCACATAAATTTGAAAGAGACTATCACCTAAAGAGTTACATCATATTACTCTCACATCTCCTAGAATAAAAGCTTGCAATCATGTAAGTTTCTTGATTTGCCTCATTATTCAATTTAATTGATTAGAAACTTAATAAAAGCCGGGATAATGTACACACCAATTTTATGAATTGTGAAATTATTATAGCCCACTAATGTACACACCAATTTTAATAGAGGCTACACCTTTTGGTCTTTTTGTGCATGTGCTACACTTTCTCGAGAACAAAATCTTACAATATGCACTAAGGTGTTCATGATTGGCTAGTAAACAGTGGTGAGATGGTTATTTATGCCTTTCTCAATAAGTTCAAGTCCGACAGACAAAAGCATGTGACTTCAAGATCAAGACAAAGTGATCAAAAACTATAAACATTTTTCCCACACAGCATGCACTACAAAGACTTCAGCTAGTAAATTGCAATAAATAAGCTCATCTAAGCTAAACAAAGTACATAAACATGTTATGTAAATATAAATATGGCCAACCTTAATTATAAATCCAAGATATATAATACAAAACACATAAAAATATTTTTGGTTTAAAAAAAATTTTATAATCAAAAACAAAAAGCACACATTATGCTAAATGAACAATGCAAATGCAATACATGACAGTGCTTAACTAAGCTATAGAGGGTACAAAAACAAGAAATATCAATTTCTTAATTAACCCATGAGTACATGTACAAACTAGTATATACTCAAACAAAATCAAAAAAATAGCTTAGGACTTATAGAACACATGCTATTCAAGTTTATCCACAATGTCAAGCATGTTCTAAATCAAGAGAGAGATATCATAATTCATGTAATCCTCAAGAAAAAATAAAACTAGACAAAAAAAAAATATTTTTGTCTTTTTGAAATTTTTCAATGTTTTTGGATTTTTATTTTAAAACAGAAAAATAACTAAAAACAGAAACAAAACATGTCCACAAATAATTGAAAGAGTTAAATTAAGGACAAGTCAGTGACACTCACCTTAGAGAATCTTTTCTCACCCATATAGCACGAGTCTTCGGCTTTGTAGGTGAAAATCCATGAGAAGCTGAGTGTATTTGAGGGATTACACCAATCTTCTGAGAAAGACTGAAATCCTGCAAATTCCTTTCACAAGCCAACAAGCTTAAATTTTTCAAAAGAATATGAAACAATTTATTTTGACTTATGGCAGGAGAAATATCATCACATATCCTAGATTGAAATACAGAATTTTTAAATTTCAATTTATGACAATTAGGACGAATGTGACCAGAGACACCACAAAAGTGACAAACAGGAACAAATTTAGGAACATCAGTATTCCTAACAGCAAATCTAGTCTCAGATTTTGGTTTTTGCCTCAACAAAGAACAATTTGGTCTAATATGACCAACAACACCACAAAGGTGACAAGTAGGCACAAAAACAGATTTCTTATGCTCTCTAACAGTAGGTTTAGACTTGGGTGTAGAAACTTCAGCGTCTACATCAGAACTTTTACCTTTGTCTAACCTAGCAAAATAAACCTTTTCTTTATTATTCCTCTTGAAAGGAGGGATATAAACTTTTTCAGTTCTAGGCTTAAGAGAAACAGAAACACTTCTGTTATCATCAGCAGGCTTGGTACTAGTCAAATTTTCAATTTTAGCTTTAGATTCAACTAACTCTTGTTCCAAGCTTTTCATCTTTTCATCTTGAGAGGAAATTTGATTTCTCAAAAATTCATTGTTTTTATTAGAATCATCTAATCTAACAATCAATTCATCTTTTTCAAGATTAGCCAATTTTAACTCTTCCTTGAATTTCTTAGCAATTCTCATAGTTTTCACTAATTCCTTACGAAGAGTTTCACATGTATCAAAAAGATCAACAGAAACAACAGTGTCCTTCTTATTCAAATCATCACAATCAAAAACAGTAGGACACTTAAAATTATCTATGATAATAGGGATCAAGGATCAACTCTTAGATCAAAGGATCTACAACAGAAGAGCTACTCGCTCTGATACCACTTGTGAGTACGTTTAGACCCCTGTAAACTAGATTGTTTAACCTAATTAATTAACCAAGTGAATACTTAAGGTTTATTATTCAGATCTAGGTTAAAACAATAACAGTCATATCAAGTAAAGTAGCGGAAAATAAATAACACGATGATATGATGACCCAGGAAAACCAAACCGGTAAAAAACCTGGGGAGGATTTAACCTAGCTATCTTCAAGGTAAAATAGCAAATCCACTAGAAAGAATTGAAGTTTACACAATAGCGACTTAGACCACTAACATCCTATTGCTACCCAATGTAGGAAACTTACTACCACGACCACGTGACAGCTCCGAGATCCACGGACTCCTTCTTTCTTTAATCTTTGCAAAACACAAACATCCACGCTTGTGACTTTGAGATCCCACTCAAAGGTTTAGCAACACAAACTCTCCTGTTTGTGACTCCAAGACCACCCTTGAAGGTTTAGATCATCAGCACCTTTGATGACTAGAGAAGGCAGCAACTTCAGCAATACCGGATCTTGAGACTCTTCAAGAAACAACACCGGTAGAAGTAATAAGAGAGGTTTTAGGAACAAAACCCTAAATACAAAAGAGGCACACTCTTCTCTCCCTAAAAAGCCTTATAAAAAACGTGCTTAGGGTTTCCTTTATATAGTGGGAAGAGTAGATCTGAAACCCTAATCCTTTATGGGCTAGAACTGCTGTTTGGGCCAACTTAAAATTCTACAGATACGATTCTCGATCGGTCGAGCCTGTTTTTCGATCGATCGAACCAGATAGATTCTAAAATCTTCTTTCTGCAGCTTACATGTTCTTGTGTGCTCACGATTTGCCAATTGTTCTAAACTTTTAGAACCTAACATGATATATCTAATATTTTGGACCCAAATTCAAGAAAGCTGAAGGCTGAAGCCTACAAATGGGAGGATCACCCCTCCGAAGATCTGGATTATAGGAGTTAGGCAACCTGACTCCAAGCATCGATTGCAAATTTGCAAAAAAAATCTTTTAGAAGGATAAGCTGATGCCAATGCTCTATGGAATATAAGAAATTTCATTTCTATTTTTTCACGAGGAAAAATAACTTTCAACCAAGAGGAAGTTTGAGAAGCAACCCAATTCACTAGGAACTCAAGCACTCCACTAGATGCATAAGTAATAAATAGAAAAGGTATTTCTCTATGACAATTTCATACTTAGTCCCGAAATTTTGAGGATTAGCCATGTATCCTCAACAAACTAATCAAAACCGATCATATGTATTCTTTTTAACCATTCTATTCTATTTAAATTTATACTCTTTGTCACCTCTTTAATTGATTCTTTTTTTTTTCTTCTATTTTTACGAATATTATTTTGAGTCTTCATCTACCCTTTTTTTAATGTTCACACAGCTTAGATTCACTCACTTCCTCATTGATGAATTTATCGCTCTCTTTTGCACGTGATCAAATTATCTCAAATGACTCCATTTTTTCATCAATAAGAATCACCCCTATCTTTAAGGGGATTTTCTCATTTCGAATCTTATTAAATAGGTAAAATATAGAAAATATTTCATATTTAATATTTAATATAAAAAAGAACAATATATTAAAATAAATCCAAGTACAAACCAAAATCATTACATTTCTATATTAATTACAGTTTGTTTCTTTGCTCAGTGCAATTGGTATTGTAGACACTCGATTTTGCACCCATGATTTAATCAAAGAAGATGACTGGAATGACCAACTGTATCCCAAAAAAAAAAAAATCATTCTTGCATTACACGCATCAATTTGTTCTTGCATCACATGCATCAATTTGTTCTTGCATTACATGCATCAATTCATTCATCGCATATCATAACAATGATTTTGAGATTCTAACGGTCACAACGGTGTATCCGATTTCCAAATCGAACCATTGGATCGAAAGATATCGCACGATCAAGTTTGCACAATCCATATGCATTGTGTCTAGGAAGAGTCAACCACACACGATTAATTTAAATTAATTCTGATTGGTCAAACAATTAAAATTAATTAAATAATTTTGTGATTGGTTGATAATTAGTGTTTAAAGTAGGGTTGCATGCATAGGAATAAAAGGCATGATTGGATAACAATAAAATTGTAGATAATCTAAACTTTATCAAGATTTATTTTAGAATATTTATCTACAAGATAATTGTTCTTAAAAAGCCTGAATTATTTAGAAAAGAGATAAAAAAAAATATCATGGATGGAGGATGAAAACACGTCTAGGTGCAAGAACTAGCCAAAAAACCCTAGAAGAGGAGTCCAAACGGCACCTAAACACGAAAGTGTGTTCAGTGTCCAAGAGCCATTTTGGCACTTCTAGAGTGCCGAACAACACTTTAAAAGGGCCGAATTTCCCCCTTTTGGCTTTGGCCCAACGACCTTCGAGTAACGATAAGGCATATCCTTTTCGACCTTTTTGCAGAAGGATGCATCTCAATTCACATTTTAAGTGTCGTTGCTTATTTTTTAAGCACTCCAGTCCCAATGAATAGAGGTTGGGTCTCATAGTTCAACACCATATTTTTACGCTCTAAGAGGTATACGTTTTGAAACTCTTAAATTGCTGATATTTGCTGATACTCTTTGAGATTTGCTACAAGAATTAGGGTCTTTTTGGTTTCAAAGATAACTGAATAAATTTCTTTGAACCCTAAAACATCCTCTCAAGTAGAAGAGTGCTCATGCAATAGGTTGCTTTCTAACCCTTTTGTTTTTATGTTTCTCTTATCATGATGATGCATGTTTTATTGTTTCAAATATTCATATTCTGACTTGTTAATTTAGATTGTGAAAATATGCTCTTGATTATTTATTGTTACTATAATCCATTTCTTAGTTTTAAAGATCTACATGTACTTAGCTCTTTTTCTTCAAAATAAAACGGATTTACATCTTTCTTAGATATAGATTTGAATTTTTCTTTAAACAAAAAACGGATTTGCATCTTCCTTAGATTTAGATTTGAATTTTCCTAAAAAAAAACCGGAATTTGTATCTTCTTTAGATATAGATCTGATTTTTTAATGCATGCGGATTTTTGAAATAAAGAAAGAGATCATGTATTGTTGTGTTTGTTGCTTGTTTTTTTTGGTCCATGTAGCATGAAATTATTTTATGAATGAGATCCTCTCCATAAAAAAAAATATTTTTCAAATGGAAAACAGATCATATTTTTCTGTTATAAAAAACCGTTTTTTTATCATCACAAAGCAGATCTGATCCTTTACAAAACTCAAAACCATTTTTTTATCTCTTAAAAACAGATTTGAATTTTTTAACCAACCAAAAGACTTTGTTTTATTAAATGAAAATAGATCTGAATTTTCTCTTAAAAAACCATTCTTTTTACACATACAACAACAAATCTAATTTTTTATATAAGTCAAAATCATTTTTTTTTTCTAATTATTAAAACAGATCTGAATTTTTAAACAAAAAAAGAGGATACATTCATAAATGAATTTGTGTGGTTTATTTTATTTCACATGTTCAATATATCATTCATAACATGCATAAAAATGGTACACTGGTCACAAGAGTCTAGAAGACCAGACTATGTCTAGGTAGAGTAGGTGCCTAATACCTTCTCATTCCGTAACTTAACCTCCAAATTTAGTGTCTTTGGATATGTAGACCTAGGTCTTATCTTTACTTTTTTATTTTGGGCAGATTGTAACTAGGACAAAAGCCATGTATAGTTTGGTAGTTTGTAACTAGAACCCAAAGCCATGTAATGTTTAAATTTTCAAACATGTATCTTGTTTATTCAATCAATGAAACGAAGCAATTCAGTCATGTTTTTGTATTGTATTTTTTTTTTTTGGTATAAAAAATAAGTGGCGACTCTACACCACTTACCTAAAAAATGAAAAATAAGTGGCAACTCCACACCACTTATCTAAAAAGAGAGGTGCCCTAAAAAGCACACTACAAAGATCTCTTTTTTCTTTTTAGAGCAACCTAATTCCGAGGTCTATCACAGGTATGGTATTATAAGTCAATTCTTTAAATCTCTTTCCTGCATGAACTAAACATTTTAAATTCAATCTCCACTACAATATATACAATATACCCGCATATCATAGAATTAAATGACTCACTAAGATTGTTCACATAACAATTTGAGATGCCCCTTGGAGTGAAATGTGACTTGGTCCATTGGGTTGGTTGGATATCTGCTAGGTCATGCATCTTTGTCCATATCCTTCAAATCTTGCATTCCCTTCTCAAACTCCCTAACTGTCGTTGTTGCAGCACACTTCCATAATGCAACCTTCAATTCTAAACCCTTGTGGTTTAACTTGAAGTTGTTGTAAATATACTTTACACAAAATCTATGTTCAACTGTTGGGAACAACAAAAGAAATTATAATGTTAAGGTTGTAAATACAATGACTAAGAAAAAAAAATTTTCAAAAAGTAATTGATTTGTTTACCTTTTGCCTATCTGAATTGAACACCAAATTCAGCTCATCTGGCCTCCCAATATCATCTGCAAATGTTTGTAAAAACCACACCTAAAAATCCTTGTTTTCTTGCTCAACTACAGCTAATGCAATAGGGAAAATATTGTCATTCTCATTCCTTGCAGTTGCTGATAATATATGTCCACCAAACCTGCATAAAGAACTTAAAGAAGATCTAAAACCTTTGAGTGGAGTCTCAAAGTCACAAGTAGGAGAACTTGTGGTTGCTATAGATCAAAGAAAGAAGTAATCCGTGGACTCGGAGCTATCATGTGGTCGTGGTAGTAAGTTTTCTACTTAAGGTAGTAATAGGATGTTAGTGGTCTAAGTTTTATTATATAAACTTCAATTCTTTCATAGTGGATCTGTTTTATCTTGAGGATAGCTAGGTTAAATCCTCCCCAAGTTTTTTATCGGTTTGGTTTTCCTAGGTTATCATATTATGTGTTCTTTATATTCCGCATTACTTACATGATATGATTTGATTGTGTTAACCTAGATCTGAATAATTTATCTAAGTAATCACTTGGCTAAATAACTAGGTTAAACAACTTGTGTTAAGGGGTCTAAAAACTATACAAGTGGTATCAGAGCGAGTTAGCTCTTGTATTTAGATCTTTTGATCTAAGAGTTGATCCTTGGTCCCTGTTGTCATGGAACATAGTCACTCTCTTGTGATCTCACCTCACTTTAATAGGAACAATTATGCCTACTGGAAAGTAAGGATGAAAGAATTTCTGAAATCTATTGATGAGAGAGTTTGGAACTCCGTTGAATACGGATGGGAGAAACCGGCTACTCCTGTGAGCGAGTGGTCAACTTCTCAGAAAGAAGGAGCTGCTTTTAATAGCAAAGACATGAATGCTATTTTTAATGTTATTTCTATGGAGGAATTCAATAGAATTTCTAATGTTGAGGATGCTTATACTACATGGAATATTCTCCAAACTGTGCATGAAAGTACAAAGGCAGTTAAGATTAATAAACTGCATCAATTAACTACTAGATTTGAAAGTATTAAAATGTTTGATGATGAATATTTTAATGAATTCTATGCGAAACTGAATGATATTGTTAACTCTGCTTGTAATTTGGGTGAAATTTATGATCAACCAAAAATTGTTAGGAAGATTCTTAGATCCTTGACTAAGGACTTTAGACCCAAAGTGATTGTTATTACTGAAAGCAAGGATGTGGACTTCATCTCTGTTGATGAGCTTATAGGATCTCTCCAGTCCTATGAGTTAGACCTACCAAAGACAACAAATCCATATCAATGGCTCTTGAGTCAATTGATGATGCTGATGGGAATGGATTTGATGATAAATTCTCTTCTACAGAGATTGCTTATCTTCCCAAAAACTTTAGAAACTTTTTTAGGAACAACAACAGAAAGGCAAGAGGTAAAAACAATGCTGAACCTAGAAATTTTAAGAGAAATGTACCCACTAAAGTGAACAATACTGATAAATTTAAAGTGAAAGTACCTTAGGTGCTGTTCTTTAGGTTCCTCTCTTAAGATTTAGCCATATGGCTACTTAACTAAAAAATATACTTCCATCCTATGAGAAAAAATTCACATGACAAAATCTTAAGGAAGGAATCTACGGAACAGTTCCTAAGTATTGTATCTAAGTCTTCTCCATATATAAATATATAGATGTCTTTCTTCGAACTTAGAAGTCAAAATTGCATAATATATATATATATATATATATATGTTATGCAATTGTGGTTATTAGTCATGGCATGCTACTCTTCCAATATAATATATATATATATATATATATATATATATTACAATAAATAAGAGAAGAATAGGGAGAATTTGAATCCATATGTATTTGTTGAAACCACTATGCATTTCAAAATTCTTGGCGATAAAAATCATTTTATACGCTCTTCATTTTATGTATATAACTAACTCTCATATATATATATATATATATATATATATATTTTTTTTTTTTTTTTTTTTTTGAGAATCAACTAACTCTCATATTCAAACAAGGCAAATGGAACCAGTTTGGCCAGATAAAAGGATAAGGTAAAAAAAAAAAAAAGTTGCATATAAACCGGGGAATACAAGGACATGATAAACTTATTTTATTGATCATGTGGCTAATGTCTTTTCAGTGGACTTGATTGCGATCATTGGGCTTTTGGGGGTGTTCTTGTTATTGACGAAGGTGGTGAAAGCACATGCACACGCGGTGGAAGTGAGTCAAGTGACCCTTTTTGGTCAGTATTCCCTGAGCAGATAATCTTTTTCTCTGCAAAATAATAATAATAATCATAATCATAATTGTAGGGACACGATTTGCAGACCAAGCCCAAGGTGTATGGGATCTTGGCCCAATAAACCCAGTATAATAAATTTGTAGAGAATAGGTCAAAGAATTAGGCCCTAATGAGTTAGACAACAGCTAGTATGGATTTAAAAGATGATTGAACAAGAACGAGGAGGATAGAATTGAATAAATTCACTTGTCTGAGGAGGTCTTTTTTATATAAATCAATAACAATTGAGTACAAGTACTATTTTGATTGCTCCAGTATTCTTTTTCTATTTTTCTCATCCCCCCTCATGGAGGGTTTTTGCACATTATATAGTTCCTTTTGGACCATCTTGATCCTACACTTGTTGATCATCTAAACCCACATTTGAGTGCCCGTCCCATCAGATACTCTCTTTGGTTTTCTGTGAGTTGTGGTAGCCGAGGGAGCACTGTTCAGAGGTCTTCTCCACATAAATGCGACCAGAAACGTAACTGCATTGCATTTAATGAGGTGGTAGCAGCTTTTTCTTAGATATTTTTGGATTTCCTTCCTTCTCATATGTTCATGAGGCACGTTCCTATCGCCGGGACTTCTACAAAGATTACTTTCATCGTTAGAACACACATCTGAGCTATATTTATCATACCAGAGGAGAAATTCCTCTTTGGACCATCTTTAACTCATCTCATATCCATGAGATTCTAGACTGGAATCCCTTATAGCTACTTATCCCTCTTCGAACCTGTCAACGTTCTCGAATAAAGCCCATGGCCCAATATATGTTTTTGGGCCCTTAACCTTACAATAGCCCCTCAAAACTCCAGTTTTTTCCCTTTCATCTGAGGAGAAAAGTGGGTTTTTGATTTTTAAAGAGTTTATTATTTTTCTCTTTGATTTACATGTGTGGGAGTGCAGTTTTACGTGTTTCATAATTGTTCCTGACGCTTTGGAGCCTGTGAGGCTTTATTAATTGCTCCAGGCGGCGTTTTATTCCCCGCATCCAACGATGAAATGCAGATCGAATGGCTGACATTTTTCTTGGGGTTTTGGGCATAATAGCTCCCAATCAGTGTCACCATCTATATAAAGCACTGAGGGAAATCACTTTCCCCTTATTTCACAAGTCTTCAAATTCTCCAAAGATTTCAAGCACTCAAACTCAAAAAACTCTTTACGTTACAAAACCTCCAACACCTCCTCCTTAAGAAATCCTTAAAAATACCCCTAAAGATCTCAGGGCTACGCATACATATTAGTTCTTGTAAGTTTCTACTTCCTTATATTTTTCTTTTTCTCCTCGGCCTTCCAGTTTTTACTCCTTTACACACCAATTTCAATTGTTTCCCTCTAACTCGTCTAAATGGGTAGATTTAAGCATCTAGTAGACTCCCTTGCCAAAATAGAGGTTTTTAAGGATAAATACCACATTTCGCAGGGAGTAGCCCTGCAGTACTAAAAACCAGATAGAATAGATTTTGATAGGGAGGAAGGGAAGGTTGTCATTCCTGTGATAGCTTTTATAGAAGGACGCTCTCAATGGGTAGAATAACCCGAGATTACCTTTTTAACCATAGGCTATACCATCATCAGTGCACACCCAATGTCTTTAGGATTCTAGGTTGCGTCGATGCTCTAAACGAGCATTTGGGTCTGGAGCTTACCTAGCATGATGTGATCCACATGTACGAGTGCCACTCACAAGCAAACGTGAGGTATTACCTTAAGTTCAGATCGCCTATCGTTAGGCTCATCTTTTCTATAATTTATGTTTCTTAATGACCCACTTGAACAAAAATTCTAGAGCCGCCACTGGATATGAGATGAGTTGAAGGCGGTCTGAGGAGGAATTTCTCCTTGGGTATGATAAATATAGCTCAGATGTGTGTTCCAACGATGAGAGTAATCTTCGTAGAAGTCCCGACGATAGGAACGTGCCTCATGAACATATGAAAGGAAGGAAATCCAAAAATATCTAAGGAAAAGCTGCTACCACCGCATTAAATGCACTGCAGCTACTTTTCTAGCCGCATTTATGTGGAGAAGATCCCTGAACAGTACTGCCTCGGCTACCACAAATCACAGAAAACCAAAGAGGGTGTCTGATAGGATGGGCACTCAAGTGAGGGTTCAGATGATCAACAAGTGTAGGATCAACATGGTCCAAAAGGAACTATATAATGTACAAAAACCCTTCATGAGGGGGGATGGGAAAAACAGAAAAAGAATACTGGAGCAATCAAAATAAAACTTGTACTCAATTGTTATTAATTTATATAAAAAAGACCTCCTTGGACAAGTGAATTTATTCAATTCTATCCTCATCGTTCTTGTTCAATCATTTTTTAAATCCATACTAGCCATTGTCCAACTCATTAGGGCCTAGTTTTTTGACTCATTCTCTACAAATTTATTGTACTGGGTTCATTGGGCCAAGGTCCCATACACCTTGGGCTTGGTCTGCAAATCGTGTCTCTACAATTAGCGCCGTCTGTGGGGAAGGGCTTATGTCATAGTGAATGCAACGATCAACAATGGTGGGATCGGGTCCACATTAGGCAGAGTCTACAGGTTCCCAACAACAGGAAGATTTCTTAATTTTGAGCGTGAAAGAGATCGAGAGGGTAGCGTGCACACTACGCATACAAGCAAAAGCCACTCTCATGTGGGAACTCACGTTTCTCAAGGGCCAAATAATGAAAAAGCCATGCAGTAGGAGATTGACGATCTAAAGAAGAAGCTATGCCATGCACAGCGGAAGTGAACTCCATCCAGCTCTGATAGTTCCTTTAGGGACGAAGAGGATGTTGAATACAGGCGAAGGTCAAGAACTCCACCAATCAAGCCTTCTGCCCACAATGAGGAGCATCATCATAGACATAGGCATAAAAGCCCACCTCGTAGAGGCCTAAGAAATGACGGCATGAGCAAGGCGTTAAATCAGATCTCCAGATCTCCTTTCACACGCAAAATTGAGGGGGCAAAACATCCTCGGCGATTCCATCAACCCGCATTCACCATTTACAATGGTCGAATGGACCCGGTAGAGCATGTGAACCATTTCAATCAGAGGATGGCTGTCCATTCCAAGGATGAAGCCTTGACGTGCAAGGTTTTCCCATCCAGTTTAGGACCCGTGGCAATGAGATGGTTTGATGGCTTGAGGGAAAATTCCATAGATTCCTTCAAGGAACTCACCCAAGCATTTGGCTCTCGTTTTATCACATGTAGTAGAGTTCCACAGCCTATGGATTCGCTACTATCCTTATCCATGCGAAAGGGGGAAATCCTAAAAACGTACTCGGATAAATACTGGGAGATGTTCCATGAAATAGATAGAGACTTCGATGATGTGGCCATTAGTACTTTTAAGGTCAGCCTCCTAGCTGAGCACGGTTTGAGGAAATCTCTGACTGGCAAGCCTGTTACCAGTGTACACCAACTCATGGACCAAATTGATAAGTACAAAAGGGTTGAGGAATACCAGCAGCAGGGCAGAGGAAAGGCTAAGGTTATCCCCTAGGAGAGGAGGGATTTCAAGTCGGACCGATTCAATAATCAACCTCGGAGGGAATTGGCTGGGCAGTCAAGGCCTACCAGCACTCAGGTGGTTAATGCTGTATTCCGAGAGCCAGTGCACCAAGATGGTGGGAAACCCCATAAGGTGCAATTAGAGCCTTTATTGCCATTACCACCAGAACCTAGGACACACTACAGAAGATTGTAGGAATTTGTGGGATCACTTAGACCAACTAGTCCAAAAGGGAAAGCGTAAGCAGCTCTTGCATCATTCCAGTGATTAGGGGGGCCAGACAAGCCCAGAGCCCCGAAGAGATGATTCTTCAAGACCTCCCATAGGAACGATAAATGTCATCTTTGCTGCCCAAGGGAGGACCGACTTATGTCCTTCCAGAGTGATGTCTGTGGCTCGGCTACGTGCTGAGGATCCTAACACGAAGCCCAAGAGGGCCAAAGTTGATATCTAGCTAGTGTTGGGCTTTTCGGACGATGATAAGATTGGAACCATACAGCCTCATGATGATGCTTTGGTGGTCACGCTCAGGATTGGGGGATACAACGTGAAAAAGGTGATGGTGGACCAGGGTAGCGGTGCTGAGATTATGTACCTCAACCTATACAAGGGGCTAAAGTTAAGTCCCGAGGACCTGACGGCCTACGATTCCCCTATAGTAAGTTTCAATAGGAAGACTATCATTCTGAGGGGTCAGATCAGATTACCCGTACAGACTGGTTCCGAAGTCGTTGAAGTGGATTTCATCGTGGTGGATGCTTATTCCCCCTATACAGCCATTGTCGTCAGACTTTGGCTTCATGCCGTGGGAGCCGTTTCTTCTACTCTGCACTAGAAAGTGAAATATCCGTCAGAGTGTCAGGTTAAGGAGATATTGGGAAGTCAATCCACGGCTAGACAGTGCCTAGTGAATGCCATCTTACATCAGCCCGAGGTCAAGTCCTCGGCCTCCGCTGGAGAGGGCTTATAGCAATTAAGAGCCCCGGGGTTGCCTATCAACAGATCGGCCGAGGAGGAAAATTTTGAGGATTTGGAGATGGTCGTTGTTGGTGATGAACCGGAGAAATTCTTTCAGATTGGGGCTCAGCTACCCCCTCCCGAGAAGGAAGAGCTAATAGAGTTTCTTAGAAAAAATGTCGACGTGTTTGTGTAGAATGCTTACGAGGCCCCAAGAGTGGATCCAAACTTCATCTGTCATCATTTAAACGTTAATCCCTCTATCACTCCAAAAAAGTAACCACCTCAGTGCTCATCCAAGGATCACTCTGATGCTGTCAAAGACGAGGTGATGAAACTTAAGCAGGCAGGGGCTATCAAGGAGGTGTTCTACCCTAAATTGTTGGCCAACACAATGGTGGTGAAAAAGAAGAGCAGGAAATGGCAAGTGTGTGTAAACTTCATGGATCTAAACAAGGCTTGCCTAAAAGATCCCTTTCTTATGCCTAGGATAGACCAACTAGTGGATGCAACTGTGGGCCATCCTCAGATGAGCTTTTTAGATGCTTTTCAAGGGTACCACCAGATACCACTAGCTCCGGACGATCAGGAAAAAACAGCTTTCCTCACCCCCATTGGGAACTATCACTATAAGGTGATGCCTTTCGGTTTGAAAAATACAGGGTCCACCTATTAAAGGATGATGACCAGAATGTTTGAACCACAATTAGGCAAGAGTATCGAGGTCTATATAGATGACATGGTGGTGAAGAGTAAGGTGGTGTCTGAGCACGAGAGAGATCTCGGGAACATTTTTGAAATTCTGAGGACGCACAAGTTGCGCCTTAACGCTTCTAAAAGCTCTTTTGGTGTGAGGTCAGGCAAATTTTTAGGTTACGTGATTACTCATCGCGGGATTGAAGTTAACCCCAATCAAATTAAGGCTATCGACTGTTTACAACCACCTCGAAATCCTAAGGAGGTCCAGAAACTAACAGGGATGACTGCTGCCTTGAACCAGTTTATCTCTCGGTCAGCGGATAGGTGTAGACCTTTCTTCCAATAAATGAATAAGTGGAAGGGGTTTGAGTGAACCGAGGAGTGTGCCCTGGCCTTCCAACAGCTTAAGGATTATCTCTCTCAGCCACCTATCATGTTTAGTCCTGAGGTTGACGAAGTCCTATTCGCTTATATTGCTGTGGCCCCTCATGTTGTCAGCTTGGTCCTGATACGAGTCGATAGTGGCATACAAATGCCAGTTTATTATGTCAGCAAGTCACTACACGAGGCCGAGATCCATTATCTGCCGTTGGAGAAAGCTATTTTGGCGGTGGTACACTCCACACACAAACTTCCTCATTACTTCCAAGCACACATGGTTGTTGTCCTAACTCAGCTTCCGCTCAAAGCTCTGCTCCGGAGCGCTTTGTACACGGGGAAGATTGCTAAATGGGCCACAATCCTGGGGGCTTTTGACATCAAGTACATGCCTCGTACCTCTGTTAAGGGTCAGGTTCTCGCGGATCTTGTGGTCAAGTTTGCTGAATCCCCATTAAAAGCGGAAGCAGAGAGGTGCGACACGGATGGAAAATCGGTCGGCATGATCTCCTAGCAGGGTCCCCCGTCCTGGAGAGTATACGTTGATGGTGCAGCAAATCAGAAGGGATCTAGAGTGGGGCTAGTTCTAATATTTCTCAAAAAGATTACTATTGAGAAATCATTGAGGCTAAACTTCTCAGCCACAAATAACGAAGCTGAGTATGAGGCTCTACTAGTGGGGATGGCCATGGTTCAAAGAATGGGCGGAAAGGCAGTAGAAATGTTCTCGGACTCAAGATTAGTCGTTGGCCAAGTGAAAAACGAGTTTGAAGCGAGAGATGAACAGATGCAAGGATACTTGGGTCAGGTTAGACATTTGCAATCAAGGTTCGAATCTTTTGACCTATCGCATATCCCCAGAAGCAGAAACATGAATGCAGATTCCCTAGCCACACTTGCAACCTTCTCAGCACAGAGCTTGCCTCATGTCATCCTTGTAGAGGACCTGTACAAGCCCACGGAGGCGAGGAGAGAAGTAGTCCATGTGCACCAAGTTAAAGTGGGGCCTAGCTAGATGGACCCTATGATATCATTCTTGAAGGATGATATCTTGCCCGGGGAAAAATCAAAGGCTGATAAGGTATGAAGAAAGGCTTCTCGGTTTTGGCTGTCCGAGGACCAAAAATTGTACAAACGATCCTTTTTTGGGCCATACCTGCTGTTCATACACCTAGAAGCAACAAAATTACTCCTAGAGGAGTTACATGAAGGGATTTATGGAAGCCACACTAGAGGAAGATCATTGTCACACAGAGCCATCACTCAAGGCTATTGGTGGCCTAACATGCAAAAGGAAGCACAAGAATATGTAAGGAAGTGCGACCAGTGTCAAAGGTTCACACCAAGAATACACCAATCAGGAGTAGTCCTTAATCCTCTGTCCAGCCCTTGGCCATTCGCTCAATGTGGCTTGGACATTGTTGGTCCTTTCCCTAAGGCGGTAGGAAATAAGAGATACTTGCTAGTCGGCACAGACTAGTTCACTAAGTGGGTTGAAGCTGAGCCGTTAGCGAATATCAGAGATGTAGATGTCAAAAAGTTTTTCTGGTGGAACATCGTTACTCGGTTTAGGGTCCTTTATACCCTCATCTCGGACAGCAATCTCAAGTTCGATAGCAAAGCCTTCAAGCGATACTGCTGCGAACTTGGAATCACAAATCGATACTCAATCCCAGCTAATCCCCAAGGGAATGGACAGGCCGAGACTGTTAACAAGGTAATAGTGAACAGACTCAAGAAAAGGCTGGACGATACGAAGGGAAAATGGGTGGAAGAACTGTCGCATGTCCTCTTCTGAGGACCCACCTCCACTTCTTCAAGATCCTGAACTGGCCTTTTCTTCTTTAGATCTGGAATGACCTTCAGTCTGAGGTCGGAAGGGGGTGGAGGAGGAGGAGGAAGAGCGGAAGGAATCTTGGACTTGGGGACTTCCTTTGAAGTTTTCCCCTTGTTCCTTGCAGCCATGAGCTCTTTCAGTCCCTTGCCCCTCTGATTCAACGCCATCTCTTCTTCCTCTTCTTTGGAAGTGCTGTCTGAGCAAGTAATTACAAGAGCAAGGGGCGTGAACACTCGAGTGCCTATCGGTCTCGTCCTCGGCGTCCGAGACTTGAACTGGTACTGGCACTTGGCTCACCTCTTCTTTGAAACGGAACTTGTCTATCTCCTCTTCCAATGATAAACGTGAGGAGGCAATCTCTTCTTCTGCTGCTGCTACTTCGAGCGAAACATGTTGTAGTGGTATTGCGAGCGGTGGAATGTTCTGCCGGGTCGGTAGTACGACCGGGGGAAGATCGTCTCGGGCGAGGGACTCTGGTCTTGATACATCAATTCGATTTATCTACGGATAACCAACTCTAATGCCGTGGCCAATCTCTTGGAATATCTTCGAAATGGGCTCAAAGTCTAGAATCTAGTGGACGGCCTGCAGCTGTTTGTCCTCGTTCACAAAAATTTCTAACTTGAGCAAATAATTGAGAGCCGCAACGTTGTTAAGGCTAAGTCGAGGAGCTACTTGTTTTTATTTGCAAATATAGCTGAGAAGCAAAGCACAGTTAGAAAGTTAAAATCCATCACTAGAAGTAAACAAAATGAAAAGGAAATGATGACATGGTTAGGGTTAAAGAATCTAACATTCTTGCTAAGGAACCTAACTTTAAGGTATCCCACTTGGCTCTCCCTTTCACACACACACACACACACATATATATAAACTATAAGTACATTTAAAATTTTTTTTTCTAACAGAATAATTTATTAATAATTGTTATTAAATGAACTTTAATTATTATTACTTAGAATACTTTAATTTATAATTTTATTTTTTTTACTCTTACAAATTTTTTATTGAATTCACAAGACATTTTTATAAATTCTTTTGTATTTTCTTTCAACTCTTTAATTTAATTGTTAGTTTCTATCCCACCGATTAAGTGTTTACAATAATTGTTTATTAGTTTGCAATTCTTTCATTTATAGGTTTTCAATTCTTTAAATAAATGTTTCATATTTTTTATTGTCTTTTTTTTTTTAAGGTACTAACCCACCCACGTTGCAATAACCTCTCCCACTCACTTCGGTCAAAGTCTCAAAAGTGCAAAAGACAAAACTCATAACTCAATACTATATATCAAACACTACAAATACTTAACAGTACAGACAAGAAGAAGGAGACAGTCAACTAGTCAAAGAGTCAATACTCAAAAATAAAATATTAAAATACTATAACTCCATACACACCGCGATTCAGTGACGGAACTCAAGAAGTCTGTCAAAATACTAAAAGCACAGAGAGTCTATCAAAACACTCTTACAGTGAAAGAAATAGAGAAAGAGAGATGAAAATACCAGATCAAGCGGTGGTGGCGGCAAATCAAGGATGGTCCAAGCGTCGGCAATGCGGTGGCAGATTTAGGTTAGATGGTGGCAGTTTGTGGGTGAAATGACTACCTTTTTCCTTTGGGTTTGGAGAGTGATGAGGGATAGTGGGAGAGGACTAAGTTTCTCTCTTAAGTTTGGTTTGGCCCTTTTTTTTATTTATGATTTTTTAGAATTTGATTTATGGGCTTTTCTTCTGAGATTCAAAAATTTTCTGTTGGACATTTTTTTTTTTTTTTTTTTTGGAGTTTAAAGCTGAATTGAATTGGGCTTGGTGTTCAAATTTTTACTGTAGGGGGTTCAAAACAATTTTTTTTTTATAAAAATATTATATATGTAAGTGTTTTCTTCGGGTCAGGGGGTTCATTTGAACCCTCGGATTTCAACGTAGCGCCGCCTCTGCTCTTATCCATGAGATTTTAGACTGAAATCCATCATAACTATTTATTCCTCTTCAGACCTATCAACATTCTCAGATAAAGCCCAATGCCTAATATATATTTTTGGGCTCTTAACCCTACAATAATCATAACAAGCATATATCATATGTAAAATATAAACATCACCAACCCAATATATGTTTTTGTAGTGACATTTCACCCCAAAAAATATTAGTTAAGTTAAAAGTTCTGGACGAGTGTCAGACGATATTTAGACAAATAGAAAACACAAAATTTGTTATAGAGTGCTTTGTGTTCAATAAATTCTCTCATTCATCACCAACCAAATCCCAAAATTTTATTTAAAAAAAAAAACTCTATCTAGGTGTCGGGAGATAAGATATGGTTGCATGCGTTAAGAAAGTATACTTAATTCTCTCACGAGCATGCAAACATTTATACACACAGGTAAAGAAAACGACTCACTGGTTCGTAGGACGACGTTGCTCGATTCGATAACCGTTATTGCAGATGAGAGAAACAAAAACAGAAGGAAGTAGATTATAAGAATCCTAATGGATGCCTTTAGCTCCATTTTGGCTTCAACAGCGTAAGTTAACACTTCCTTCTTCTCTCCCTAGTCCCTATATGTAGAATATCTGGTCGAAGAAGAGATAAGGTATACGTTCAAGTCAAATATATCAATGTCAGTCAGTACACGTTTTTCCCCGATGACCTCTATGCACATTTGTCGGAGGATTTTATATATATATATATATATATATATATATATATATATTTATATTTATTTATTTATTTATTTATATATACCTGACAATAGCGAAAAGATAAAAGAACATCAGCATTAATTTTATTTTTAAATATCTTTTTTTTTTTTTTAAGAGAATTCACGATTAAGTTAAGGATTTTACTAAGGTGTGCCTTAAGACACACAATAGTAAATATACCAATTTTAAAAAAAATTTATCAAAAATTAAAAAAGTTTTGAAATTTTTTTTAATTTTCAATAAAATTTTTCTAACCACCGCACATCCTTGTTACGGTAGTCACTTCACAAGTATAAATACTTGTGGGGTGTGGGGACAAGGGCCGGGGTTCAAGTCTCTAAGAGAAAACTTCACACACATATACATTTAGATTAGGCTAGAGTAGAAATTCTATCTTGTATAAAAAAAAAATATTTCAAAAAATGGATTTGTTAATGTATACCCTTAACTGGACCCTTAAGTTAATTATTCCCCCAATCAGTGTTGTGATCAAGAAAAGACATTTTGGCATTGACACATGAGTACTAGCCAAGGACCAAGTGATAATCCAATAGTAATAAGTAATGACATAATTTATAGAGTCTTATTTTTTATTCAAACATTATCTTCTCCTCTACATATATATATATATATATATATATATATATATATATATTGTTGGATTCAAGAACTACCATAGCTGAATTAACCAATTACTCAAATTAATTAATTAGTCAAGTTCCATGCATGGATTAATTAAGATAACTACATCGCCAATCTAGAGTATAGTATAGAGAAAAATAAATTGACACAATGATATGGTCACAATGGGATAAATATTTGCAGGAAAAAACCTCAACAGGTGATATATATGTATCACTTCTAAAGAATTCCATAATAAGATTGAGATTACAAGTAGAAATAATTTTATCTAATCCAAAATACTTACCTACAGTAGAATCTAGTAGAATCTATTGATCGTAGTTGGCTTCAACCCTATTGGGTTTTCTTCTTAGCAGATTCTTTGGTTTCACATCTCCATCAATTGACATGACTAACATCTCCATAGCAATCCAAGGTTAGTGTAGTTGTTAGAGCATTCTCATTAAGAAGGGCAAATGCTATAAATGCTAAAATTTAGCATACTAAATGCTACACATACGAAAAAGCATACTCCATCAATGCTCTTAAATCTTATTTATTTTGCAATCCAGCTACAGTGGACTGCTATCTCTAACAGCCCACTGAAGCAAGATTGTAAAAAAAAAAAATTGTTTAATAAAACCACGCTTCCGTTTTTTGCGCCTATCTCCTCTTGTTTTCCCTCATTCTTTTCGCGCCTATCTCATCTGGTTTTCCCTCATTTTTTTTTTCTGTTTCTCTATTTCTACCACGCCTACGCCTCTGCCTCATCTCTTATTTTTTTTTCTTCATTCTCCATCAACCCAAGCCGCTCTTCCTTTCTTTCAACCTATGCCGCCAATTCATCTCTGCTTCACTACTCCCTCTGACCAAACCACCATGACAAACACAACCTCTGCTCTTCTTCTCCTGAGTGAACCCATACCGAACCCACTCTTCTCTCCCTGATCAAACCCAAAAACCTAGTCTTAAAACCCATATTCTCATCTCAAAATCGAAGATTCAAGGGAGGGGATTAGGCTTCCATTTGGGTCAGACTGAAGCTCCATGGGTCAAGCTTCCATCTAGGTTTTGTTTTTCGTTAGGGATTTTATGGGTCTTGTATTGCTGCTCAGTTCTTCCCGATTTGATCTTAGAGCTAAAAGCTTTACCCAAATTTCGCACTCCAAAACCATCGTTGACCAGCGCACGGCCCTAATTTGAGCTTTGGCAGACAAGTCCTCAGCTCATCTCTAATTCTCTCTTGTCAAGTACACCTTACTTCTACTTAAACTAATTATCTAAATTGTTTGAATTCTGTTTTATGGTACTAGTAATATTCTATTGTCACTTGGTATCAAAATAGAAAGCTATGTGATTTCTATTCAGAGAAAAATGTAATGGGAAGATCTTGTGTATGTGATCCATGTAGTAATGCAGACTTGGCAAATGAAAAATTTTGAGTGACATGCATATGTAGAGGCTTTATTTTGAGGGTTGTTGCTGGGTACAAAACATGGTAGTTAATGGTAGTTATTTGAAAACATAAAGAAAGAATAAAGAAAGGGATAATTACAGTAAACCCACCTGTGGTTAGGCCCGTTTTCACTTTGCCTACCCGTGGTTTAAAACTTTACACTTTGCCCACCTAAGGTTACTCCCGTTAGCCTTCCGTAACCCACCTCTCCCTTTGCCGTTTGAAAAACATATTTTTAGAGAAAAACAAACATAACAAGGATTAAAAAGTTAGGGTTTTTAATTGCTTTAAAAACTTCTATGCTTGCAACGAACCCAACTCGTAGGTCCTCTTCTTTCTCTGCACTTCCATCCAGTTCTCAATTCTCTTCCTGTACTTGGTGAAATTCTCATGGCAGTATTCCGAGGCTCCAATGACACACGTCGAAGTCAGGTTGGTCTCCCAGAGCTTGGCTATGTCGTCGACCTCGAACACGTTGGAGTCGAGGTAAATCACGTGGTCAACGCAGGAATTGAGAATGTCTTCGAGTGTAGTTCAACGGGTTCTCGAGAGCTTGTCGGATCGAGGAGGAGATTAGGTTTATCACCGTGTCTTCACGGAAGATGTAGACCTTGAAGTTGAGGGAAGGGAACGTGGATCGGACGAGTTGGGTCAGAACCTGGGGACTCGCCGGGTCGAACTCGGCCGAGACGAAGTGGAAGAACACACATTCAGGACATGATGCGTGTCGCAGAACAGAGCGAACCGCCGCCATAGACCCACGTAGGTACTCTGAGTCCAACGTCATCGCTATGTGTGTTCTTCCACTTCGTACTCTAGGCGGGCACTCTTCCACTTCGCCGGGTCGAACTCGGCCGAGACGAAGTGGAAGAACACACATAGCGATGACCCACGTAGGTACTATGGAAGAACACACATTCGGGACAGCGACAACACATCAAGCCCAAGCCCATCTCTGCCGTCGTTCGGCCTCGTCAGAAACAACCGTATACAGTGACAAGATGGCGGCAAAAGAAGCGACACAAGAAGAAACAAAACAACGACACCTAATCTGAAAGGAAGCATTATTGGGTTTTCTGGGATTTTTTCTTTGTGGGTTCTTGAAGAAGAAGCAGAAGAAAGAGATGGGTTTTGGTGATTGGGTTCTTGAAGAAGAAGAAGAAGAAAGAGATGGGTTTTTTATAATAAATTTCTTTATTCTATTAGAAATTCTTAAGTAATAAAAAATCCACACTTTTTTATCTTTGTTACGTGAACTTCTATGTTGTGAAATTGTGGATATTGTTATAGATTAAAAATAATTTTATTGACCATTTGATTTGTATGTTTTTTCTTTATTTTGTTCTTATTGAAGTTCATGAACAATGAAATATCATAACTTTTTGATTCTTGTTATATTTGTTTTTACCTAAAAATGTGTTTTTCTAATGGCAAAGGGAGAGGTGGGTTACGGGGGAGTAACCTTAGGTGGGCAAAGTGTAAAGTTTTAAACCACGGGTAGGCAAAGTGAAAACGGGCCTAACCACAGGTGGGTTTACTGTAATTATCCCATAAAGAAAACATAAAGAAAGAAAATAAGAATATTTAAATGAAATTGTAAAAAAAAAAAAGAATGTTTGATGTTTGGTGGATTGTAAAGCAATATATTAAAATTGATAAAGTAGAATTTTGAAATGGTAAATGCTAAAATATTTAGCATTCTTGATGAGAATGCTATTAGTGGAAAGTTTATTGTAGCAACACAACCCAATGATGAACCGAAATTAGCTACTCGGTACAAACCCTAGGCGTACAAAAGTCCCATCAACTTTTCTTAGAAGCATGTATGTTATCTCTAATGATGGCTATAAAACATAGCTTTTATACCTTTGGAAACCCTAGTGCATAGATCACAAGACCAGCCAAGTCATCATGAACTAAAACATAAAATTTTGTTAAAAAATTCCTCTTAGCTCAATCAATCAAAGATATTGAGTAGGTATCAAGCTCACGAGCATCCACAGCAGTGGAGCTAAAAATTTAGCTATTTAACACAAAAAAAATTACTTTATCTATTTTACCTACACACATGTTGCAGCAGTGGATCTATTTTAGCTTTCAACACAATAAAATAATATAAATATCACAATAAAATAAGATATCTACTACAATAAAATAATATATCCACTACACATAACCATCACAGCCACACACACAACCGGTCAGGGAATAAATTAATGAAGCTAAAAAAAAAAAAAATAGCTTTAGCTCCACTACTGTATGATTATTTTTGTATTTTGGTGGAGCTAAAATAGCTATATAGCTTTTTAGCTCCACTGCTACAAGTGCTCTAACCCATGTGAACATTCCATAAGTCACGGTTCGGGTTTTGCTCGACTTGATTTTTATTTTTTAGCATATATAGATGAATTTTGAATACATTTGATAAGGGACAACAACGACTTTTTTTTTTGTGTGAATATAATATATATATATATATATATTTAGATATAAACACACAGACAAGAGAGAGGGAAAGAGGTTCTAACACAAAACTACATTAGAGCATCCACAGCAGTGAATTTATATTTTTAGCTATTTAGCATCACTAAAAGTTACTTTATCTATTTTACCTATACATTTTACAAAACATCCTACAGCAGTGGATCTATTTTAGCTTTCAACACAATAAAATAATATAATCATCCCAATAAAATATTCATCATATACACATCATCATCTCCATCTTTTTCTCTCTCTTCCTCTTCGTCTCTCTTCTCTCTGATATAGAGCAACCAAACCACCACACCAATGACACCATAGCAACAATCACAACACGGCAAACCACAGCAACAATCACGCCACAACAATCACACCAACACACCACAGCAACCCACGGATCAACAACCAACCACCACCGACCCACAAATCAACAACCCACCACCACCGACCCATAGGCCACAATCCACCAACCCACATCCACGAAACCCACTAATCCACAGGCCACAATCCAATCAAACCACACCCACGGCACAAACCTAGCACAAACACAAACGCAAATGCAAACTCAGGTCTGCAATGGAGCTTGGATCGACGATGAAGCTTAGGTCTACAATGGAGCTTCGATCGGCTAGATGGGTCGGCGGCGTGGGACGGCAACGTTGACGATGATGATGATGAAGATCGGCGATGAAGACCGGTGATGAAGATCCAGACCAAATCGGCGATCAAGATCTAGACCAGATCGGCGAAGCAGAGAGTAGATGAGGGAGAGAAAAAAAAATGAGAAGGAAAAAGGAAGAAAGAAGAGAAGCCGAAGAGAGAGAGATCGACGATGATGATGAAGATCAGCGATGAAAATCCAGACCAGTCAACAAAGCAGAGAGTAGACGAGGGAGAGAAAAAAAAATGAGAAGGAAGAAAGAAGAAAGAAGAGAGCCGGAGAGAGAGAAAGAGAAAAAAAAAAAGAAAGAGAAAATAGTTTTTTAATGGAAGAGGAGAGAGAAACTTAATAAAATATTATTATTATTTTTTAGCTCTCATGAAAAGTGCACATCTATTTATAGATGTGCACTGTACTAGTGGAGCTAAAAAAAATAGATTTAGCTCCACTGCTGTAGCTTGATTTTAGTATTAAAGGAGCTAAAAAATAGCAATATAACAATATAGCACTACTGCTGTAAGTGCTATTAGAATTTAAATTTTAAACCAAAGATGACTTCTTTTTTTTTTTTTTTTTTGTGTGTGGAGAAACTAAACCAAAAATGACTTGACAAAGGATATCACGATAAAAGTTTTGATAGTGACAATGGATCAAAGACTTTGATTTTCAAAATGATACGTTTTTAAGTAGATGTCATCATATGTCGTTTTATTCAAATTACTCTTTTTTCAACCTTTTTCTTCAATTTTTGTAAGAAATATTGGCACTTGAAAGCTAAACATATTCTTATATTCTTATTCAGTAGTTGAGATGATGGAACTAGTCAATAAAATACAGCCAATTACTGTAATCAGTCCCGTTCAAAAATAAAAAATCAGGTAGACCATTATATGGAATGCATGAAAACTGGATCAATGTGTCAAACAATCAAATTATGCATACATATCGTTGGACATGGAAAATATATATATATATATATATATATATATATATATATATACACACACACAGACACACAGACACACCTTTGTTTATTTATTAAAAGTTCGATCCCTTTCTTTATTGTTCACGTCTCTCTTCGAAAGTCATTTCTCCTTTCTTTTTAAATAATTTTATATTTTTTCATTGGTGTCAATTCACTCAATTGTCAATTGATCAAATGATCAAATATTTTTGTTACTGAAGACAAACGAGAATGGGGATAAGTAGGGAAACAGAGCTGGATTTTTGTTGTTCCAAGTTCCAACGCCATCTAGTTTCTCAAAAATAAAAGTTCCAACGCCATCCCCTTCCTACATATCCCATATATATTTACTACATAAATACTTCTATATATTTTTAATTGGACAAATTTTAGCTCTAAAATTAGTTGTAGTTTAGAACTACAAAATTAGTTGTACCTTACTCATAGAAATATTATTATATATTTTGAAAATTTAACCATTGAATTGCATCTTCCTTACGCTCTTAATACACCTATCAAATTTTGTGTGATATTATTTACTATATAATCTATAAGTTTATATTATTGGAAAAAATTTTATATAACTGAGAATAAATTTCAGCAAGCGCAACGGAAGCACAACTACATAAGAATACAAAGATTTATGTGGAAACCCTTTTTTCTTGAGGAAAAAAACTACGAGATAAACTCCGAATAATTTCACTTCATTTTTTTTATAGGATTTTAACATGTTATATTAGTATAGGCATCTCAATGTATTTTCTGATATAAATCAAGTAAAATTTTATTCAAACTCTTTGTCCAATTATTTTTGTGCACATTTCCTTGATAACATTGAGATGGAAATATAGAAAAATAATTATACAGTTCCAAGTAATGACATTTGGTATAACTTTGATTAATCATAACAATATCAAAATTTTCAAGCACATGGAAGAAATAAATTGGAGTTTTTCTTTTTATTTGTGGGGGTGAGTTTTTCACTCAGGTTCACCATTTTACTTTCCTTCCAAGTTGGGAAGAAAAGATGAAAGAAATGGAATCGATAAGAAAAGTATTAAATTACTCCACTTTTTCATCATTTTATTTTTAATAATAAGGGTATTATAGTAATTTAATTTTGCTTTTCAACTTTTCCATTCTCATTATCAAACACATATAGTCAAAAAATAATATATATTTTTTATTCTCACACTTTTTTATCATCTCACTTTTCTATCCTCCAACTAATTAAGCAGAGTTTTAATGTCTGCACACTCTCAATTTTAATTCTCACAATATACGGTGTATTAAATAAGTTTATTTGTTATGTAAAAGTTTATTGAATATTTTGCTGATTTTTAAAAAAAAATTGAAATTTTTCTTGAGCAATTTGATACAAATAATGTAACTTTTGTGTGATTTTTTTAAATAAAATATTTTATAAGTAGGAAAAGGAGGTTTTGAATCATTTAGATCTGTTAAAAAACATCAAAAAAGTATTATTTGAGTTAAACAGCTATTGGCATTTTTAGTGAGTATCTTGATAGTTGATACACATGGATCTAATTTGGGCAATCTAATTAGATTGAACAAAATAATCATAACCTAACGTATGTAACGAAAACTTACAATTATTCAAGTACATCTTGACATGAAGAAAATGTCAGCAAAAAGAAAGCAAAAGTATAAAGACTTCAGTTGCCAATAATCTTTTGTGCTTCTATCAATTTCCTTAAAATTTCCTCACTCTAGAGCTAAACACTTTGCCATGATTTCATCCCCAATTCATTTTAAATTATAACAATATTGCCAATCTATTAATCAAAGTCTATGGCCCTGACCCTTGAATGAGAAAGATCTTTTTCTTGGAAAGACTGCAAAGACACTAGAAATTGACCAATGAAATTTTCAGTCTAAAATTCATTGCACATTTGGCAAGTAAGCAAATTGATATGTGGCAGCCAAAAAAAGAAAAAAGATATATGGCCAGATCAAGATAAAGGCCCCACAAAATGGAGGGAGGGTCCTACTTGCAAGACATCGGTCAATGCTTTAGACTTGGGGACTCACGTTTCTAGACTTATAAGGCTGGGTTTGGATAGCGGCAGACCGCGCATCTGTGATTTTTTGGCTAAGTTCAGTGCACTGTTCATGGGATCCGCAAGTGCAGAAAAACGCAAATCTAACTTTAAAACTGGGTCCCACAGTACTATTCACAGACTCAAAATTATTTCGCTACAATGTTTTTATTTAGTTTTCAACAATAAGCGGTATTCAAACAAACCTTTAGTGCACGTTTGGATGTTGCTGAAAACTGAAAATTTTTAGAGTTCAATGTTTTTAGTGGGTCCCATGCACTGTTCACGGGACCCGCAAGTATTTTTTTCAGCAAAAACAACTTTAAAACTGGGTCTCACGGTACTATTCACACATTTAAAAATTATTTTGCTACAGTGTTTTCAGTTTTCAGCAATAAACGATATCCAAACAGACCCTTTTAGTACCCCCACCGAAACTTCACCCCATCTGCAAAGAAAGAAAACCTAATGCATACAGTATTACATTTCGTTGTCCTCTATTCCCACTAAATGAATATTGATTTCTTCTGACAAACATTGTTTGTCAAGATTCTAGAGCCTTACCGACACGAGCTTTATCTTTATCCCAACGTTTGTGTGAAAGGGAGAAATTGGTGAAACAATTTTTCTAAGTCAAAAAGTTCTGCCTAGCTTAGACAAAAAAAAGAACGGACTTAGAATTCAGTATTTGGATTATAAATTTGTAATTTAAAAAAAATATTAGAAATTGAATTAACATTATTTGAACAACCTTGAATTCAAAATTATCATTTTGTATAATTGTATTTTAATTTTGATCACAATGGTGGTAGCATAGCAATCCCATTATGGTTAGGAGGCATTTGACCTAATTTAGGTATTCGAATAAGAGACTCAAAGTTCTAGTTATTTTTCTTTAAATTTTATGAGTCTTTTAACTAAATATTATTAAAATTTGAATTTATGGGTGTTATGTTCTACAGAAATTTTGCACTAATAGTGCCAAATTAGGGGGAAGAGAGGAGAGAGACTCTAATAGCAAATTCGATACTTCTTTTTATATTATTAATTTATTATAAGACCAATTGTCTTTGCTTACTTTATGCAAACCAGAGGACTCCCTTATTGATTGTTTGGATTTTAAATATATATGAGTCTTAAACTGTCAAACCATCAATTAACCCAATAAAAAAAAAAATCAATTAAAGTATGCCCAAAGCGTCAAACTCATTGTCCAATTATTTTTAAGGACATTTCCCATAAATTTTTGAGATGGAAATATAGAAAACAGGTCATCAATCAATCAACTATAAGGTTCTAAATAATGGCATTCATAATCATTTTGATTAATCCTAAAAATAATTTTAAATATTTATTAGACCTAAAATGTAAATTAATCCGCTCAAAAAATAAATAAATAAATAAACCATAAATTAATGAAATGCTCAAAGCCTCAAACTCCTTGTCTATTTTTTTTAAGGACATTTCCCAAAAAACGATCAGACGGACATATAGAAAACCAATCATGGTATCTATGATTTGACTTGGCTATACTGCGTCACCATCCGTATAGTATACATCTGTTATTATTGACCTTTCATATCATTGGATAAGAAATTTTTTGTAATATTACCATGTTTCTTATGGTTTTGAAATATAGAGTTTTGATTGAAGCTAGAGGACAATATAATAAAATAAGAATAGGTGTTTTTTAGGGAACGTGTTTAAAGTTGCTCCCAAAAAATTTGAGTTTATATGGTATTTGTCAAAAAAAAAAAAAAAAGATTTTAATTTCTCTCATTTTTGTTTGATTGAGAGTGGAAAAGTGGAGCAATGGAGAAAGTGTGTCTATATAAATTTACTTACGCACCTAGTTAAAAAATGATGGCCAATTAAAACGAAAAAGTGACAAAGAACTAAAAAAAAAAAAAAAAGCAATTACCAAATTTATTAAAAAATAAAATTCATATCCCAAAAAAAAATTCATGCTTAGTTAAAAAAAAAAAAAAACAACTATCACACCCATAGCCCAGGAAAAAAAAAAAAAAAAAAAAAAAAAAAAAGGCAACGTCCAGGAAAGAGAAGAGAGAGACTCTGGCAACAATGTACTCCATTTCATATTACTATAACATCGACTGTCTTTTTCATGTTATGCAAATAGAATGACTTACTTTATATATATATATATATATATATATATATATATCCAAAATCATCAATTAATTTGTTCAAGAAATAAATAAATAAATAAACCATCAAGTAAAGAATGCTCAAAGTCTCAAACTCTTTGTTCATTTATTTTTAAGGATATTTCCCATGAAGCATGGAGATGGAAATATAAAAACAAGTCATCAATCAACTGTAAGGTTCCAAATAATGGCATTTGGAATAATTTTTATTAATAATAATAATTATTATCATAAATTAAATATATACGAGCCCTATACCATCCATTAATTAGTTAAAAAAATCCATCAATTACAGAATGCTCAAATCCTCAAACTCTGTCCAATTTTTTCAAAAGACATTTCCAGAAACATTGAGATGAAAATATAAAAAATAGGTCATCAACCAACTGAAGGCCTCAATTTTAATTTTTTTATTTCCTGGTTGTGCAAATTTAATGAACCCTTCAATTTAATTTTTTGAGTACAAACAAACATCAATTAGAAGATATCTATGACAATCCAAAAGTAATATGTTTTTCTTACATGGAAAACTCATTATTGGGAAGACAAAGGCTACATAACCGTTTAATAAAAAAATTCTTTTAAAGTTGTGATTTACAACTATTTCATGTTTTTATCACAAAACTCTTCCAGAGGCATTTTCCCGAGTAAGTCGCGACTTAGCTCTACCCACGAAAATGAGGAAGGCAAATTTTAGAAAACACTAAAATTCAGACAAAGTTTCACGACTGTCTTGCGAGTAAGAGCTACCCGTGAAAACTGTTATGTGCTTCAGTGGCCATTTCGTCGCGAGTAAGTTGCAACTTAGCTCTACCGATGAAAATGAGGAAGGCAAATTTCAGAAAACACTGAAATTCAAAAAAGTTTCACGACTGTCTTGCGAGTAAAAGCTACCCGTGAAAACTGTTATGTGCTTCAGTGGCCATTTCGTGAGTAAACTTCGTGAGAAGCTTACCTGCGAAAAGCACGAATCTACAGTTTTTAAAGCCAAACAGTGACAATTTTTTCAAACCTCTTCATTTTGCCTCCTCCATGTCTCTCTCAACCCAAAACAAACTCTCTCAAAAACTCACCCAAAACTCAAGATCAATCCCTCCTAAGACTCATCTAAGGTATGTTTCAACATCTTTTCTCTTTTTAATCCTTAGATTAAGCCTTAGATTCTAGGATTTCTAGGGTTGGGTTTTTTTTTTTTTTTTTTTTAAGGTTTGGGAAAAACTTACTTTTCTTGCAATTTTTTTTTTTTCAATTTTCTTGATTGGGCTTTGTTCCATTGTGTTTGCCCCAAGTGGCATTTTAACATGTATTTACGCAAGATTTCATCATGTTCCTACATTGTTCTACATGTTAGTGGTATGTATGTACTCTAAGTGTTTAATGAAATGCCCAAATGGGATTTTATTGTTATTTTGAACTCCGATGAGTACCAAATTTTGGGGTTTACTATGTTTTTACATTCTTAACACAATTTGCCCCATGAGTGTTTGAACATGCTTTGTTCATGCATCACACATGCACACTTGAGGCACACACTTGATCACTTGACATGTTTTGCATTTCACTCATGCTAGATAAGTATTGTTACATGTTTAACACTTTAAACATGGTCTTGTGCATTTAGGTTTTATGTTTTATGTTCCTTTTAGGACTTTTTGTTTATTTTATGGACTAACTTGTATCTAATCAAGTTTGTTTCCTCGCTTGTTTTTATTTTTGGTTCTTTGTGTTTGTGTTCGTTTTGTAGGTGTCTCCTCTTAAGAAATCAACCACAAAGAAGTCTTCAAAGCATCAATGCACCTCCTCAGATTCGTTCCGAAACGATGATGCTGATATGGCCTTTAACAATCACTACAAAAGGGCCCCAATTATCTTGGAAAGGACTGTGGAATTAGTCCTTAGAGGGCACTTTCATTCCGGAAGTGTTCAAAAAAAGGACGTGGACAATGTTGTTGAACCCGATGGGCAATGTCTATGAAGAATTCATTCGAGAATTCTATGCCAATGCCATTGTGGAAGGGGATCGCATAAATTGCTGGCTGAAAGGGAGAGAGTTCTATATCACAAGGGAGTCAATTCAAGAGATCTTTGAGGTTCGTCCAACGACTCCACACACATCCCTACAATATGATGAGAGAAGGGGGAAACTAGATTGTGGAAGTCCTTGGTGGAAAAATCAACAAGAAGGCCTTGCACATGTAGGAAAATCTGGTTTTGTATCTCATACAAAACACATAGCGAAAGCAACAAAATAGGATCTATTTCATTCATGATTGATACCATGCACTATGTAAATTTTAGAATTTACGAACAAGATAGCATACCTTGGTGCGGTGAAATTCAAAACAAAAGATTAGAAGTACTTCGGAACACTTTTAATCTTCACTTCAATTCTACTTTACGCCCAAGAAGTGTGGTCTCTCAATCAGTTTTCAAGGGAGAACAATAAATCTCACTGCGATCCAGTTCAATATGTCTTAACTCTTAAAACATATCAACAGATCAACTAGAAGTCTCCACTTCCAGGATCAAGACAAATCATCTTAGTTGATATGTTATAGTCTTTGCAGATGAAATGCCCAATTTCATCACCGACTACGAACTATAATTCTGAGTTTACAAAGAATTTGTGATTTATATCTTCCGTGACTAAATCACATACTATGCATCTCATGAACTATATGATAATGTCCAAGTATTCATGTTACCATTATTTTAGATAATAATAAAACAACTTTATTAATCATAACATTAAATCATATATAATGTTATACATAGCATCATACAATAAGATTTAAGGGCACATATCCGAACAGCACACCATTCCATTCACTTCGGAGATGCGATCATTGGCCTACATCATGATCTTTAACCTCTACCTGGTGAGGAACTTGACGAACTTGTCAGCACCAAGGTCCATATTTCTATTTAATCTCTTCACACACAAGGAGATCAACATCTGTAGTCACATCTACGACCTCTTCACCAAATGCATCACAAAGAGGAATTCAAGGCTGACTCTACCATTTCCAAGCCTTGTCATGTCTCTTATCACAAGGGCAAGGGTGAAGATTTTGAGTGGACTTCCAGTGATGCAAAGAGATTATCCAATAAGTGCTTAAACCATGACCCGAAGCAAAGCTCATATCCCCAAACCATCTATTGGTGTCTCTCAAATTCCAAGAGACAATGTTGCTAAAGAAGGTGGAGACACTGAAGAGGAAGTTGAACATTTCACTTCAGTTCTGGAGGACACTACACAACCCTCTTCCCAAGCGCGGGCACAAGCACCTAATCATCTTGATCATCTAATCGAAAGGGTTGAATAGATGTATGGCATGCTAGACTCCCACATGCGACACTCCTCATCTCAATACCCCTATCCAAAAGGCCAGATCACTGCACTCTCATCTTAGATTGATGACATGATGAGAGACCAGCAGCAGCAGCAATAATCAAAGTCGGAGTTCGTGAAGTTCTAGCATCTTTAGCCATTCCGGTCAAAAATGGGGAGATAGTTTTGAGGGGAGTACAGCTTAAGGGGGGCACAGTTTAGCACACATTAGTATACATTGGTTTATTATGGTGGTTTTCTAGTTTACTTTAAAGTTTTTATAACTTTTGGATATTTACATTACTTTCATTTAAAGCTTTTAATTACTTTTGTTTAAAAAGTTTAAAACTTAATTATCCTTAGTACTTATGTGTACCTTGGTTTTTATAGCCATTTTTTTTATGCTTAATGTTTTCTATTGCTCTTAGCTTTAGTTTCCTTAATGCATCATGCTTGTTGGACATGCAATTGATTTTAGCATTGCTTTTAATTTCATTGCATGCCCAGATAATCATTTACTAGATAAATGTTCATTGTAGTCATTTCTTAATAACTGTTCATGTTTGATCAAGCTATGCTTCAAAGTTTATATCTTTTGGTATCTTGATCGCATTTTACTTGTTCCTATATGTACCTTGTGTTCTACTTGTCGTGAGCTTAATGAAAGTTTGTTGTATGTGCAAGTGTTTTAGGATACAGGTATATATAGTGCAAGTGCTTCACAGCTTCTAGAATTAGGTGTAAGTGAGTTTTGTCTATGTTCCCAAACTCACGTTTAAATCTAGAATCTGTTTAGAGGTTTTGTCAGGGAATAGCCAAAGGGCGAGATTGTAAAGTTGTAATTTACAACTATTTTATGTTGGCTTTAATTTTGTGCCAAATTTGATTGTAATTTCTTAAATCATATTTCCCTGTATGTATGTATGTGGGTTTCTAATTGTAAGGGATGAGTGTGAGAGAGTGTGAAGACTCAAACTTAAAAGGATGAATAAGTGGATTTCGCAAGTGTCTCGCGATAAGCCTACTCGCGAAAGAGCCACATGTAAAGCATATGACTGGAAGATGAAGTGTCATGCCAGCCTGGAGATTTTTCACGAGTGTCTCGTGAATAAGGCCAACCCGCGAAGAACTCGCAAAACATTCTATTTGGCAAAAAGTCATGTTTTGTTTTACCAAGTCTTTACCCACACTATATATACCCTCATTACCCACAAGTTGTAAGGAGTGCTTTTCAAAGAGAAAACCCCAGAAAATACACTTGAGAGATAGAGATTGTTATACCCACAATCATCTACACATTTCCTTGTGGTTTTTCTCAACTCCTACCTCTCCATCTCTATATCCTTGAAAGGTTGATAGCCCAAACACTTACCACACCCATTCTAAGTGTCAAGTGAGATTTTGGTGCTGTTGGGAAGCATTTGAAGGAGCCATTCATTGGCGGATGCAATTGGGCTGAATTGCAGGATTCAGAAAGCTAAAGAAGATAAGGTTCCGAGAAGCCAGTTAGTAGCGGGATCTTGGAGGGCTCAAGTACATGGGAAAGATTAGGCTTGGAGGGTCTTTTGTTATTCATGTACTCCAATTTTATTCTTTAGTGGATCGATTTCGACTTGGAGGGTCGCGAAGAGGTTTTTCACCAAGTTCTTTGGTTTCTTCTTTGATAACACGTCTCGGTGTTATCTTACGTTTGCATCTCTTCCCTACTCTTTAAGCTTTTCTTTTATTGTTAATAATGGATGAATATGGCTTAGGGTAGTGGTATCGGTTGTTTACGCTCATTTACTCTTATTCGGCACTTAGTCTAAGTTAAAGTAAAAACAATCTAGTTGTAATTTTAATTTGGGGGTCTAAACAAGGTCTTGTGTTTTTACACAAATCCGAGATTTCACTTCCATTATAAAATAATGAGCTTATAATAATTTTGTCTAATGGAAGGAAAGCTTTGGTCTACTATTTAATGTGTTTTGGTTTAAGGGGAGGAAAAAAGAGAGATTCAAAGTTCAAACTAATGACTTTGGTTTTATGAAGCATTCTCCTCAATCACTTTTTTTACTAAAAAAGAATACAATTAAAATAAGTCTAGAGCCACTGAAAAAAAAAAAAAAATTACCACTATCGGGAAATAAATTGTTATTAATAATTTGATAGATGAAAATGTAATATTAGTGGTGTGTGAGATCAAATAAAAATTGATAAAAAAAACTTAGCAATTTAAAAATTGTATGTTTATAACATTACTCATGCAATTATTATCTTTAAAAAAGATAGACTTTTTTTTTATTTTTTTATTATGGTGGAAGACTTTTAAAGTATAAGCTTTTTGATAGTGGAAGATTAAGCAGATGGGTTAATGTGTTGTGAGAAAATGACTTTTTGCTTTCTCTAATCTAAATCCTAGCTTAATTTTTGTATAAATATATGTGAAACTCTCTTCTGAAAACTTGAACCCCGGCTCTTGCCTCTGTACCTATATTCCACAGGTACTTTATTCTTGTGAAGTGACTAACACACTAAGGATGCGCGGTGATATTGATTGAAAATTTTGAACGCTTTTGATAAGATAGACTTCTTTTTCTTTTTCCCTTTTCCTTCTTTTTAGTGGAAGACAAGCCTTTTACTTTATTTTATTTTAATAAAATAAATAAATAAAAGGTTTTGCCTCAAGGAAGGGAAAATGAGATATTCAAACTATCATCGTTCTTATTTTATCAAGCACACTTCCCATTAGTTGTGTTAGACAAAACAATAAACTTTTTTTGTTTTTCTTTTTTGACAAAACAAAATAAGAAACTTTTTTCTGAAAAAAAATTAATAAACGTAACTTTTTATAGTGGAAGACTTATTTGGGAGACTAGGTTTTTTTTTTTTTTTATTTTTTTTTATTTTTTTTAAGAACAAATACAATATCATTGACTTAAACAACATTTACATCCAAATTTAGACAATGAAACAGGAATGGTGGGACACCTTCCAGCTAGACCTGCTGGCCATATACTAGTCTAGAGTACTTAGCTAAAAGATCACACCCAGCAAAGATTAGCTCTTACTCTTTGATTGATGTGTTGTTGAGAAAATGTTTATTGCATGTTATGAAGTTCATGAACTATATACTCTACGAACATGGAAACAATAATTGATTGCAATATTAGAATGTTTTCCACTTAAAAAATTTTATATGCTGAAATACGAGCTTTTACTAATTGAATTTTAACCTATAATATCTATTCTATGATAATCATTCTTTATTAATAGGTCAAGATATTTATTAGTTTTTGATGTAGGAGGAGTTTAAACCCTAAATCTCTTATTCATTAACAAGAGACTTTACTAATTGGGCTAACTGAAATTCACAATGTGTACCGTTTTTATACTTAAAAATTCCTCAACTCAATTTTAATTAAAATAATTAAAGTCTTTGACCCTTGTAATAATAATAATAATAATAATAATAATAATAATACTAATAATAATACTAATAATAATAAAGCATTAATGGGAATATATTTTGTACTAATAAGAAACTGCATTTCTAAGAAACTTTTTTCTAGAGATTAATGTCCCAAAACTTTTAAGATTTAAACTCTTGCACATACAAAATTTTTCTGTTGGTTTTCTTGATGATAAAATTGTTATTGTACCCTTTTCATTCGAGCTGAGTTCATTAAGCTCGAACTATGCATAATATAACTATACTTTTTTAGAATACTCCAGTAGTAGTATTTTGCATACAGATACAATATCATTGAAGCTTTTATACCCAATTTCTTTGCAACACTTTTAAAGTGAAATCTAGAGATTTTTGAAAAAATAATATTATTTTATGTGAAATTTTTTTTCTGAAAAATAGTCTCTTAAAAAAAATAATGTTTTGTATCGAAACTTCAAAATTTGCAATTTTAGCGTAGGTGTTCATACTTAAATTGTGTTTCAAAGCCATTTCAATGCAAAATGTGATATAATCAATTTTAGTGCAAAATGTAATATTTTAATGTTTAAAATAATGTTTATAAAGAGAGGCTATTCTCCCATAAGATTTTACCATTATTTGTAACTAACTTGTAACCCCATACATATGCATGGATACACTTAAAAAAATATACAATAAAATGCATAATATAATTTCTATATATATAATTGAAATACTATTGATAGCCATTTTTATAATTTATCAACTCTTTAAAAAATTTTGTAAGGATATTATTAGGTATAAAATGTAAATTATCCACATTTTTTTTAAGTATTGTGAATCACTTTTTTTTTTTTTTTTTTACAATTCATTTATTCTATACTCTTTGGTTTTTGTACTTAATAACTCACTTGGATAAATATTTAAGATGTGGTCCCACATTTGATTCTAAAATTAAAAAATAAAACTATTTAAGAATAAATAATTTAAGACACATGACATAAAATTGGAACTCTAATTTAGAATTTTAATTTGAGTTTCTCTTAACTTCACCTATTATTATTATTATTATTATTATTATTATTATTATTATTATTATTATTATTATTATTATTATTATTATTATTATTGTTATTATTATTATTATATATTTTTGGCCAAAAAAGCAGTAAAATCTAGCTAAACTCCCGACTAACTTTATCATTTTAATATGCAATTTAGCATGCTATATGTGCTTCTCAAATCTCAATATATTTTATCAAAAAAAAAAAAAAGTTTCTCAATTGTTTTTTCTAATATGAATCAAGAAAGCACTATATATATTCCATTAAAATTTATTGCTCCCACCCCCAAAAAATACTCAAATTAATAAATTTTGTAAAAGTTACAAGTAATGACTATTAACATTGACCAATGAAATTTCCGTATTGGCAAGCAAGCTAATTGATATGATATAACGTGGTCATATCAACATAAAAATGGAGGGTCCTACTACTTATTAGTGCTTACAAAAGTCAGTCAATGCTTGACTATGACTAGTCATAGACTTGGTAGTGGTTGGAGATAATGATGTGTAGAATTTTAAGTGTAAAACAAAACAAAACAAAAGTAAACAGAGAGAGAGAGTGAGATCCTAAAGAAACTGATTTGCACTAGACCCTCGTCAACATCACTCTCCTATAAATTACCCACCAATTACTCTTATTGTTTTCACAACTATCTACTTCTAATTCTATTAATCTCATCTCATAATGGAAGCTTCCTTCGTACCCGTTTCATTCCTTTTCCTTGCCTTTCTCTTTCTTCCTAACTTCTTCTTCTTCTTTTTCTTCTGCACTGGACTTTCTGAGCTTCGTTGCATTGATACCGAGCGACAGACTCTTCTCAACTTCAAGCAAGACCTTATTGATCATTCAAACCGGCTCTCCTCTTGGACTGCCCATGGGGATTGTTGTCTATGGGAGGGTGTTGTTTGCCACAACCTCACTGGTCATGTACATGAACTCCATCTCAGAACCTCTTATCCTGAAGATGGTTTTGCAACTGACGAACAATCTGAAGCTTATGAGCGGTCAAAGTTTGGTGGTAAGCTAAATCCTTCTCTGCTTGATTTGAAGCATTTGAATTACTTTGACCTCAGCTTCAATAATTTCTCCTCTACTCCTATTCCCTCTTTTCTTGGTTTAATGAGCAGTTTAACCCATCTTAATCTCTCTAATGCGGGATTTGTGGGACTCATACCTCATCAACTTGGAAATCTCTCCAATTTGCTCTATCTCAATCTTGAAGGCTATGATTTATATGTGAATAACCTTCAATGGCTTTCTGGTCTTCCTTTGCTACAACATCTCGTTATGAGTTCTGTTAATCTTAGCAAAGCCTCTGATTGGGTTCAACTCACAAACACACTCCCTTCCTTGTTGGACTTGCGGTTGTCTAATTGCCGACTTAGGCCTTTCATTCCACCGACACCCACTGTTAACTTTTCATCTCTCCTCACCCTCGATCTTTCATGGAACCAATTTGAAAACACTTTGATCCTATCATGGATCTTTGGTCTTCGTAATCTTGCTTCTCTTGATCTATCTGGCAATGACTTTCAAGGTCCAATCCCTGTTGATAAAAAAAACATGACTTCTCTTAGTCACCTCAATCTATATTGGAACAATTTCAACTCTTCAATTCCCAATTGGTTGTATTGTTTTAGTCATCTTGAGTTTCTCAGCCTTCGCCACAATAATTTGCAGGGTACAATCTCCAGTGCCATTGGAAACCTAACATCTGTTGTTAGTATTGACTTGTCAGGAAATGAACTTGGAGGAAAGTTGCCAAGATCGTTGGGTAATCTCTGTAACTTAAGGGAAATCAGATTGTCAGAAAACAAATGGAGTCAAAAGATATCTGAAATCTTAAAAAGTTTATCAGGGTGTGTTTCAGATAAACTAGAGATCTTAGACTTGAGTTATTCTCAACTCCATGGTCATTTGACGGATGAACTTGAGGTATTTAAAAATCTAGTCCAACTTTTGTTTCAAAATAATTCAATTTCAGGTCCACTTCCGGTGTCTTTAGGAAAACTTTCATCTCTGAGAAACCTGAATCTTAGGAAGAATCAATTCAAAGGAACCCTCCTCCCTCAACATTTTGGACAGCTTTCCAAACTTGAGACTTTATATATTGATTCTAATTCGTTGAAAGGTGTTGTGTCTGAAGTTCATTTTTCCAATTTAACCAGTTTACGGACACTCTCTGCAGATGTAAACCAACTGACTTTAAAAGCAAGTCCACATTGGATTCCTCCTTTTCAACTTGAGATTTTATCCTTGCGATCATGGAATTTAGGGCCAAAATTTCCCCAATGGCTTTGTTCACAAAGGCGTATGCTGTTTTTAGACATTTCTGATACAAGGATTTCAGATGTGGTTCCTCCTCCATTTTGGAACTTGTCTTCACAGTTCCAATATCTAAATCTCTCCCACAATCTAATCAATGGAGAAATTCCAAACAATCCTGTGATTTTGTCTGCTTTAGTGATTGATTTAAGTTCAAACCATTTCAAAGGTCTGTTACCTTGTATATCCTCTAATATGTCTGTGCTAGATTTGTCTAACAATTCATTCTCTAGATCTATTTCTCACTTTTTTTGTTTTAGAGTGAACGAGAAAAAAAACATACGACATCTCAATCTTGAAAAAAATCTTTTGTCAGGAATAATACCCGATTGTTTGATGAATTGGAGCAACTTGGTGGTCTTGAATTTGGGGAACAATAATTTCAGTGGCAGTATTCCAGCATCCATAGGATCTTTGACTTATCTTAATTCTTTGCACCTATACAAAAACAAATTCTCTGAAAAATTACCATCATCTTTGAAAAATTGTGGAGAGTTGGTAATTATTGATGTTGCCGAAAATGGGTTTGTTGGGAACATACCTTCATGGATTGGGCATAGATATACAGGCTTGATGATTCTTAACCTTCGCTCAAACTATTTCCATGGTCACATACCAAAAGAACTATGTGCTCTAACTTCACTCCAAATATTGGACCTTTCACATAATGAGCTCTCTGGAAACATACCTAGATGTGTCAAAAATTTTAGCGCCATGGCCACAAATAATATTTCAAATGACCACCTGAATTCTTATTGTTCTGAATCTCATTATGGTGAAAGTCATCCTCTTGAAAGTGAATTGCTTGTGATAAAGGGGAACTTTCATGAGTATAGTACCATCCTCCATTTGGTAAAAAGTATAGACTTTTCCAAGAACAGTCTATCAGGAGAGATCCCCGAAGAAGTGACCAATCTTCAAGCATTACAATCATTGAATTTGTCATATAATCTCTTGAATGGAAGTATACCTATGAATATAGGTACTATGGTACTATTGGAATCTGTTGATTTCTCTGTGAACCATCTTTCAGGTAAAATTCCCTCAAGCATGTCAAGTTTGACATTTTTAAGTCATCTGAACTTGTCAAACAACAATTTGACAGGGAAAATCCCTTTAAGCACTCAACTACAAAGCCTCACTGCGTCGAGTTTTATTGGAAACAAACTCTGTGGACCACCACTTATGGACAATTGTACTGTAAATGGTGTAAAACCCAGCAATGAAAACACTAGGGGTAAAGATACTAATGGACTTGAAGTGGATTGGTTCTATGTGAGCATGGCACTTGGATTTGTGGTTGGGTTTTGGGGTGTATGTAGTTCTATACTATTGTACAAGCCATGGAGAATAATGTACTTTCAATTCCTAGATCATGTAGGGTACAAGCTTAAGAGCATTGTTTCATTGTGACTAAATGTTGTAAGATTCTTAATATTTAATGCAACTGTCATTTGATCATGTTAATCAATTTTTTGATGATTTCTATATAATCTTTGTGTTGGTTAATACTTATATTATTAGTTAAATTACTCCATTGGCATATATGAATATGGTGTGTCTTCCTATGAATGTCAAAGGCAATCCGATTTCTAGTTTCATTTAATTCCCTGTAGACTAGAAGTGGAAATAAATTTTAGCTCATACAAACAACTGATTCATTAAGTGCAGTGTGCTATACCTTAAAGTGACAACAAGTCTTTGTTTTCTGTACTTTGAAAATAAAAGAGGATATATTACCCCCATAGACGAGCTAAGGGTTCTCTTTAAAATCTCTTAATAGTGATCACTTTGTAAACTCTAATCGAAAGACATCAAGATTGTGTATGACTACGCAAACTATACATTTTGTTTGTAACAAATTCCAAGGCTACCCGTTGGATCTCTTCCAACTCGTTTCTAAGAAGGAAGTCTACTTCTCCCCTGCTAAATTTGGCCTTCAAGGTTTGAGGAGAATATTCTCAAAGTTATTTTCTTGTCTTCCAAATAATAGTTAATTTTCTTCAAAATAACATGTCTTTCAGCAGTGCTTTCCTTTAATTTTGGGATATTTAAAACTAGTTGATTTCATTTATTTAGAGAGATGTTATTCATATAATATCATGACACGGTTGCAGAGGAGCTATAGTGAAAAGGTACTGTAAGGGAATCTAGACTCTTGCTAGCTATTTGGCATATGGAAATTTTATAAATTTTTAGACTCCTATTTAGGTGGACAGTTTCTCAAACATCTTACATGGGAATGGTACTTAATTATCTTTGGCTGGATGATTGGCATATTGTGGGTCCTCTTTTTTATTATTTTATTTTTATGACGTGATGAAATGGTATATTCATTGAAGAAACAAAGCAGAACACAAAACAGGGGAGAAACAAAATTGGCATATTGCGGGTGCCTAAAGTTGGCAGTTAGCAATGTTTGCAGCTCTGGTTTATTTTTTTGATAAGTAGGCTCTGGGTTATATTCAAGGCAGGTATACTAAGGTGAACATTGATAATAATACAGAAGAAAATGTCACTTTGGAACTTGTAAAATCTGGAATATTCGAATTTGGAGTGTTATTGGAGTTACTCTACCAAAGTTTGAGTAGTGCAAGCTTATCTAGTTTTCTAAATCTATTTGCAATCATAGTTTCATCACTTGGTTAGCTATTAAGAATAGATTATCCACTAGGAATTGGTGGCTGCAATGGGATTACCAAGATGGTGTACTTCATTGCATTTTAAGAAGATGGAGAAAGTAGAGATATTAAAACATATTTAAATGTAACTATTAAAGTTTGTTCCATTCCTGGAAGACATGGTACTTTGGTATGCAGAGTTAGCTTGGGCAATTGGTGTTCTAAAAGGCAAAAGAACTTTGTTGTTCTCATTCCTAAAGTTGCTTGGATGGCTCATTTATATCACAGTTGGATGGAGAAATCACCTACTGGCATGGTAACAATCTAAAGAGGAAGAAACTATCTTCAAGATTATTGTCTTAAAGGTTAGATGCAGATGGCATCAAGCGGGCATATGAGGATTCAGCTAGAAGCAAAGGTTAGATGGAGACTGTATTTGATTCTTAAGTCTTAGCAGTTGGATTGGTATATGTTCCCGTTTGCTTTTGATGATATGTTGTCCTGTTATCTTTAGTATTTTATCCCTTTTTTCTTATAGGGATCTCTGTATGGTTTTGGTTCTTTGGTAGTCTGCTTGTCTTGATACTGCTGTAATTATTTCTAAGGAATAAAATCTCATTCATCTAAAAGAACAAAAATATGTTTAGGACACAAAATGTTATACTTTATTAATTGTTTAAGATGAATAGATTCCAATTCGTTGGGGGGGGGGGGGGGGGGGGGGATTGAAGAAGAAACAAAAAGAAGATGTTTAGTAAATCAAAGGTTGTGCTTAATTAGAGAAGACAGTGAAATTTAAACCCATCACCAGGCTAGGCTATGTTGGTTCCTTCATTATGTTTGCAAAAGCTACTACAGCTCAAGCCAGTTTTGCACCTAGGTCAGAATGACACTTTTATATTATGTTTGCATGTTCTTAGGCATCTATCTGCTACTGGTATGCAGTTTCTTAATTGAGAATTCAGAACAGGTATCTCAAATCTGTAAGAAGTGGGACGTGACCACAGGGCAATCAGCTAAAAGCTAGTAAGTTTTGCTTTGGCTAGAGGCCTTTGTAATATGAAAGCATGTCTTGTAACCTGTATTGAATGTATGAAAATGAGCATGAAACTGGCCACCTGCAAGTCAATTCTAGTGTCCTGTGGCATGTTTTCTCCCAATTGTAAGAAAGCTTGTAGTTAATGAACTTTGAAGGTCCTATTTAGAATCCTCAGAGAAGAATGGCCCTAGCATACATGAAAATCATACCACAAACAATAAAGCACTTCTTTCTACGGTGATATTTAAATGATCACCATGGTTAATTACTTGAGAAAATAAACAAAGGCGAAAAAAATTATTTCTGAGCTAAGCATTGATGGCTTGTTTTGGCTAAAAGCCTATTTAATCATAATCGTTCGCTGTAGCTTGCCATGAACGTGTTAAGTTTCCTTTAACCTAATTCTTCCTTAATTATTGCTTCATCTTGTCTATATCTTTCATAATTCAAGTGCTTCTCTTGCCTTAGTTTTCTTTGTAAATATCCTACAACTTCAACTTATGCAATGAAGCTCCAATGTAACTTGCAATGAGAAGGATAAAAAAAGCCCTTTTAAGTTCCAAAGGTCTTACAAATCCTTCAAAATTGCTTGTCTTTGTCTGTTCAAGAAGATTTCTGTAGATGGACAGTGACAATGTAAGTGCAAAAGGAATTTCATATTATGCTGATGGATATAGATTACTATTAGATGGAAAGATAAACCTTCATTACTCAGGCTAGAACTGCTAAATTACTTTCAGTATAATAATTCTACTGGTAAGGGCATTCCAAGCTATTTTGGTTACTTGGAGACTTTGATATCTTGACCTCTGCTTTGTAGGATTTGGAGTTTTTATTCCTCTACAGCTAAAATATCACATCTTTGTTTTCTTAATCTATAGGGAAGTGATCTCTATTTGAAATTCTAGGGTGGGTAGATCACAGGGATTTATACTATAAGCTGGATGGGTGAAATGATATCCCTCCAAAAATATGCCAACTTGCTACATCCTTCAAATATTGGTGAAGTATCTTTCTTGAATAAAAAAGCAAATTAAAAAATGGTAAATTATGAATTTCGAAACATGGAATTGCCATTCCAAGTATCCATTAATCTCCAAATGACTATGGAAACAAACACAAGAAGTACATGAAAGTATGAAGTTGGAAAATGACATGAAAGTATTAATGTACATGAAAGTATGCCGTCACTTACAATTGAAAGTATGAAATTGAAAGTATGCCGTCACTCACAATTCAAGCTATAGTATTAATGTGAAAATTTTGGTCAATGGTAGCCAAACATTAGACAAGCAAGAACTCAAATTGAACATGATGTTAGAAAAACATTTATATTATATTATATTATATTATATACTAAAAGTATGGTCTTAGAATAGAAACCATAGTTGTGACAAGTGGATACCTTTTCCTTATGTTACATATGAATTTTAAGTAATTTATACATTGTAGGCGGCATACACTATATCGAGAGTTCGTGGAAAGAAGTACTAATAGATATTACCAAAAAAGGATTATTTAGTCATACATAAGGAAGAAATTATTATGTAGTAGATATTTGGAGTCTCATACAAATTTCATCAAATCTCTAAACTTCCACATATAAGATGGAACTTAAGGTTTATCAAAAAAAAGATGGAACTTAGGTATAATGATCAAAATTTTGAATCCTTGCAGCCAAAAGGCTTGGATCAACAATTTTGCAAATATTCAAGTGGCAATTTTTATCTATTTAGTAATTTGTTGATCATATCTTTATTTGAGAGAGAGAGAGAGAGACATAATCATCTCTCTCAATTTATATTTCTCGGTCCTTAGAAAAGATGTACGAGTCAAGACCTTACAATGAGATTATAGACTTTTTTTTTTTTTTAATAGGAGTGAAATTATAGACTTGATAGGCCTAAATGCAATGAAATGTTTCAAAAGCTTCGCAAGCATACTTCATGTGCTTTTGGTTCCACTTTCTTGAGCCAAAACACACTTTTTCTTACTGAAAATCCAAAAACATTAGGATGTTGAAATACCATAAATCTAGGTTTGATGATTGGTTCCCACTGAATTTTAGATTACATTTTCAATCTTCAAAATAGTTACCTCTGAAATCAACAACCTTTTCAACTGCCTTTCTTCCCCCAACACCACCCCCCCCCCCCCCCCCCCCCCCCAAAAAAAAAAAAAAATCACAAAAACTACATTACACATAAAAAATCAGCTAGTCGATAAAAATCATCAATAAATTAATGGTAGTGAAACATGTCAAGGTTTGATCACATGACACAATCCTTTGAACTTTGAAGAACTTGGGTGCAATCATGAGACTAAGAATAACTATTGTTTGAAATGATCAAAACCGATGCAAGGTAAATATTTGATTGGATACTGAGGATCTTTCTAAAAGAGTTGTATTTCTTAATATCTATTTAGTAATTTGTTGATAATATCTATTTTTCTTAGTATCTATTTTTTGGTTGATAATGCATTTATTTGAGAGATAGAGAGAGAGAGAGAGAGACATAATTATCTCTCTCAATTTACATTTCTCAGTCCTTAGAAAATATGTAGAGTCAAGATTATCATAACTATCAATGAAATTATAGACTTGATAGCCTCAAATGCATTGAAAATGTTTCAGAAGCTTCACAAGAATACTTATTAGGATGTAGAAATATCATACCTCTAGATTCAGTGAAAGAGATGGATTCTTAAAAGAGAGAGAGAGAGAGAGAGAGAGAGAGAGAGAGAGAAGAAAGATAGGAATAAAAGATTAGGGGGAGCAAAAACAGAAGCTGCAAAGGACAAATTATGGTTTTGTCATTTTTTTTGAGAAATAGAAGCTGCAAAAGCCATGGTTTTGTCATTTTAAATTTTATGTGATCTCACCTATTCTAGGTCTAGTCTGTCTAGTATCCAATGTTTACTAGAATTTATATTATATAAATTGCTTGGATTTCCTTCTTTGAGGAAGATTATTTATACATTTTATTTATTATTATAAATGAACCATTTTTTTCCTTAAAAAATTATTTTTTGGGTCTAGCAGACCATTGGGCCTCTATGTTAAAATGATAGTATTCAAGATCCTTAAAGAAGTGTGGGTCCAAATACACCCTTAATTATCAAAACAAGGCTTAGTAATAATTTGGGTTGGTAACAAGGAATTTAAAACATCTTTTACAGCTATTGAGATGGTAAGTTGTGGTTGGTGTACATTAAAAAAAAAATGTTAATTATGGATACATATGCTAGTGACGTACCAAACATAATTTGAAAAAGATTTGATGCCTTTAGTAAAACATAATTTGTAAACTAATATTCACTTGAAAACATTCTAGGATCTAATATAACAAACTAATCAGAGAATCTTTTTTGTTGTATAAATGACTATAAAACATGCTTCCAATTAATTTTCATTCACCCATTAGAATGTGTTTGGCTCCAAATTAAAAAATCCGTTTATTTTACTATTTAACTTATTTTTGTTACTATTTATAGGTCTCACTGCGTTTTTTGATATTATTCATGAGTCCCACTATATTATTTTAGTTAACTTTTTCTTTTATCTACAATATTTTTAGCAAAAAATTTTCAGTTTTAGCAAAAAAACGAATCCTAAACTAATCCCTAGAGTTGGTAGAGGCATGTAATTGGAGTTGCAACTTGTAAGGTTCTTTGATTCTACAAATAAACTTGTGTTATATACTACCATATTCACATATTACTGCTGCATTATTTTTTAAAAAAATAGTTTTTTTTTTCTTAAATTATGCGGTTGATGATCTTGTAACGTCGCAAGTTTGGGACACACTTTCTACTTTAAGGAATAAGGAAGTGACCGCTACAATACATCCGTATTTCCACATTTGGGATTACAAGTTTCATGAGTAGGTAATTGTGTGAAGGTGAAGTAGTCTTAAATAAATAAAATGATGCTGTTTCTCAAATCTATATTTATATATTACTAAAAGTTGAAGCGTAGCATTTATTTTTACTGCGCTCTAGTTGAGCCACATTAGCGTCCACCTCATTATCATTTTCTTTCCAATTTTCCTATCATTGTTTTTAACATTAAAATTTTATTTTATTTTAATATTTACACTTTTTCCCACCTTTTTCCATCCTTATCTTTTCATCTTCCCACTACCCTCTACATAAATACTATTCTTCTTCTTTTCATCTCCTCACTACTCTCTACATAAATATTATTATTCTTCTTTCTCTTCATCTTCCTTTATTTTGTCTCTTCTTATTCACACTTTCTTACTATAAATTAGTAACTATCTATTTCATTGTATGCATGGTTTTCTCTCACAAAAAAAATATTCTCTCTCTCTCCCTCTCTCTCTCTCTCTCAATTTTTCGATGAATTTTTTATACATTCTTCTACTCATGCCAAATTACTAATCTCTCTCTCTCTCTCAATTTTTCGATGAATTTTTTATACATTCTTCTACTCATGCCAAATTACTAATCTTTGGGAATCCTTTCTTTTCTTTTTTCTTCTTTGTTTTTCTATACTAGAATCATTATGCTCATTTCTCACTTAATTTAATCGAGTAGTTTGCCGGAATTCAAAAAAAGGTTTTCTCTCTCTTTCTCTCTCAATCTTTTGATGAATTTTGTTATACATTCTTCTACTTATGCCAAATTACTAATCTTTGGGAATTCTTTTTTTTTTTCTTTTTTCTACACTAGAATCATTATGCTCATTTTCTACTTAATTTAATCGGGTAGTTTGCAGGAATTCAAGTAAAACCAGACAATAAGGAATTTTATGGCATTGGAGAACACCTGAATATATACCAGCCAAAAGTTGAAAGTCAGCAAATTATTGGAGCTATGATTAATCTTCAAACGGAATTGATGGTATTGCCAATGTTCTTTAATTAGCATCCTTATTTCTATTTCTCTATATATGTTTCCTAGAATTAGTATCAGTCTCATTTTTATTTTCTCTATTATATTCTAAGTAAACCAAGAGTTTTTTAAAACTCCACATTGGTTAATGCTATTTAGATTTGTTTTTTAAATTGTTTTTTTTCTCTCTTTAATTGTTAAATGTTACCATTTTTTTCTCTTTCTTATAACTCTAATTAATGTTGATGGTTTTCTTATAGCCCTTTTTTTTCTTATATTCAAATTCCTATTTCCAAAAACAACTAAGTATTAATCCAAACCAAAATTTAATCAAAATTATAGAAGGGAAAGAAAAGACTTTCTTATGGGAAATTAAAAAAACACAATCCTAAAACATATATTAAAAAAAAACCATCAATCTTAATTTGAGTATAAGAAAGAACAAAAATCTTTTATGTGCAATTGTTCTCTTTATTGGTATTTATTGTTATATATTTTATTTTTACTTTTTTTTTCTTCTCATCTTATGTTATTCAACATTTAAATTCAATCACATCTTCTACACCATTAAATTATTTATATTTTCTCTATTTTTTATTTTTAATAATTAAACATGGGATATTTTATTTAAATAATAAAGTAATCCTTAAAAAATTGTATTTTTTTTTTTTACATTTACATTTTGTCCAAACTTTTTCCTTACCTTTATCTTTTCATATCCGCACTACCTTCTACCTTAATATCACTATTCATCTCCCCACATCTTCCATATTATTAAATTATTTATATATTGCTCTCCTTTTTATTTAAAAAATTAAAAATTATACTTAATTTCAATAAATAAAAGTGTCATCATAAAGTGGAGTAATACTAGGGACACACTCAATCTCAAACCCAATACATCAAAGAAAAATATAATACAAAACAAATGCCAATTGGGAAACACTAAATTAAAAAAAAAATAATGAGGATATCAAACCAAATATAATATAAAGAAACTAATAGTTATGGATATACTAATTTAAAGGTAGCAAAATTAAATGAAAAAAAAAACTACAATGCATATTTAATTCAATAAACATCATCAAATTTTGAAAAACAGTAAGTTGCCTATGAAGAGAGAGAGAGAGAGAGAGAGAGAGAGAGAGAGAGAGAGAGAGAGAGAGAGATGCAAAGAAAAAAAAAATCAAATGTCAATTAGTAACTATTAATTAGAAAACAAAGAGGTTGTAAGGAGAAGTAAAAATGAAAAATAAATATGACCAATATGAAGAACATTAAAAACTTTACAGTGCAATAAAATCAACTGTTACATTCACTTAAAAAATTGAATCAATAATTATACGCAATCATAGCAATATATTTAAACTTAAACCTAATCAAACTCTAATTCATAACTAAAAGGAGATATTCTCATGTAATAATAGAAATTACACAAGAAATAAAGTTAGAAAATTTTAAAATTCTTTTTTTGACATTTCATTTAACTTTATATATATATATATATATATATATGTATATATACCAAAAGGGGGGAGCAAGTTACAACTGAGAGTTACAACTGAGCGGAAGGCTGGGTTACAAGTGTAAAACTGACTGAAGTAATACAAATGTAAGCTGAGAAAACTAACTGGAATACAATCTTTTCTAAAGAAGGGAGGGTATCCTAAAATTGGTTCTTGCAATTTTTTGGAGTCTGCCTTCAACTGGAATAGGAGCTGGTACTTATAGGAGGCTGGGAGCCTCGGATTCCTTGACTAAATGCTGAAAATCCGGAGAGTGGAATGCTTTTACTGAGGTGAAAACCTTTTCCACCGAAAGCAAATAGTAACTCTGAATGATTCTGTCGGGTACTGTTCATGAATAGTGACTTTTACTGTTCATGAATAGTGTTCTGTCCCTTGTCTGTAGCGTCGGCTGAGTGCTGGTTACTGTAGATGAATAGTAACTTGTCTTGGAGTTGCTTTTCTGAATAGTGACTGGTGCTATCCAGAATCTTCTTTAGGGGCTGTCTAGCCTGTAAGCATCATTTGGATCCTAGGAATCTTGGAATAGAGGATCATTTGGATCAAAGTTTGCTGAGGCTTCTGAGGAAACAGGAGAACCTTTCTCCTGAGACTGTAATTCTTCTGATTGGAGAAGTAGCTGGTGAGCGAGATCTTTTAATTCTTTGCTGGACTTTCCTGCAAAAGAATCTAAACTGGATTGGGACCTTGTGACAATATTCCTTTGAACTGGGAGGGGAAAATCCTCATAGACTTGACTGATGATCGGATCAATCTTAAGGGAATCCCACCATTTGACTGAGAATTCTCTATTCAACAAATTGCCTTGTAAGACATAATTCCACATGCTGATCCAGTGAATTCTATACATGATTGTCATGTGTAGAATGGCTGGGAATTGTCCACCATGAGAATTTAGCTTGCACCTTGAGCTGAAGTACCTGAGAGTATCCTGTAGTGGTTCTGGGAGGATCTGTGGTACTGGGCCAAACATGTCCCACCAATGCAGGAACCAGGTTGGAACTGGGCATTTGAACTTCTTATCAAACATAATGAACCAGGAGTGATCAAACTTCTTGTTCTGATAAAAGAGTACTTTTTCAAATGCATCCATGTAGTCATGGTAACTGTAATGGAGATCTGAACCTGTGATGGACTTAAGTCCCTTGAGAGTTCTTAGTAGAGAGGGGTGCTGTCCCCAATCTTTGCTGCTGATGATACTGGTGAAGATGAACTTGTGATAGAGGACTACTGAGGGGTCCACTTTGTTCATGAAATTTTCTATCCTGGCAGACTCTTCCTCGATGAGGATTTTCCTGTAATACTTGATGTTTTTCTCCGGATGTTTTGGGAGAAAATGCCATCCTTCTGGGAATACTTCCATAGCCAGGGCAAGAGGATCTTTTATATGAACTATGTGGGGTTCAATATAGGAGATGTGCTGGATATATGGCTTCTTGAAGTAAGGTGACCTATTCTTTTTGGATAATGGTTGGGATGATTTTTGGGACTGTAGGGGGCCAAAAGGATCATCAACTGTGTAGGGTGTGATTTGCCTAGGGGCTGGGGAGGCTAAGGTTGAGCTATAACTGGATTGGACTGGCCTGTTATAGTTAGGTCTGGGGATGGTGGATGTAATATAACGGCTAGAAATTGAGACTGAAGGTGCTGGAACTAACTGGCCAGAGTTCTTTGCCTGACTAGTACTACCTGGGGTTTGCTGTTTGGGCAACTTTGGGGGAACGGGTTTCTTTCCTGACATCTTGGTTTGGATTCTGCAAAAATTCACGGGTGAGGAAATCAGGGATACTGTTTTCAGTTCCTTTTATGAATTCTATGTCAAAGTCAAAGACTGAGAGAATGGCCTGCCATCGAGCAAAAATTTGTTTTGATGCAATATTTTGAACATCCTTTTCTAAAACATGTTTTGCAGATTTGCAATCAATTCTTATTAAAAATCTTTGATTCAAAAGATCACTCTGAAATTTTGAAATGCAAAGTACTATGGATAAAATTTCTTTTTTAATAGTACTATAATTTAACTGAGTGGAGGTCCAAATTCCTGAATGGAAACAGACTATCTGTTTCGGAGAATTAGGACTGACACGCTGAAGGAGGATGCCACCATAACCTATGTTAGAGGCATCAGTTTGAACAATTTTGAAGGAATTGACTGAGGGAATTCCTAAACAAGGGAGTGTCTTGACATATTTTTTGATATCCTGGACAATTTTTGTATGAACTGGGGTCCATGGAGATGGATTAGTTTGAAGTCTATCAAAAAGGGGTTTGCATTGCTGTCTAAGGTTTTGATAGAAATCTGAGATATAATTGAGGGATCCTAGAAATCTCTGAAGCTGGGTTTTGTTTAGGATTTCGTCTGGGAACTTGTCTGCAAATTGAATAGCTCTGTTAATAGGTTTGATGACACCATGTTTTATATCAAACCCTAAAATCCTTACATCAGTTTGGAAGAGTTTAATTTTGGGTGCTGAGATAACAAGACCATTATATTTAATAGTCTGGAGAAAAGCACGCAAGTGTTTCCAATGTTTTTCAATGGAATCTGAAAAGATGAGTACATCATCAATGTACACAATGGTATGACTGGAGAATGGATTAAAAATCTCATTCATGATATTTTGGAATTCTGAAGGTGCATTTTTGAGGCCAAAGGGCATTACATTCCATTCGTAATGACCAAAGGGTGTGGTAAAGGCTGTCTTATACCTATCAGACTCTCTGATCTGTATCTGCCAAAAACCACTCTTCATATCAAACTTGCTAAAAACTACGGCTTTACTAAGTCTGTTGACAAGGTCTTTTTTGTTGGGAATTGGGTACCTTACCCATTCTAAGACTTTGTTAAGCGGCTTGTAGTTGATGACTAATCTGGGTACACCTCTCTCAATCTCGGCATTCTTCTGGACATAAAAGGCTGGACAGGATCATGGCGACCTAGAATTTATGATGATCCCTTTTCTAAGGAGATCTTCTATTTCTGTTTTACAAACATCCATGAGTTCTTGGTTCATTTGGATGGGTCTAGCTTTGGTTGGGATGTCTTTTTCATTGAAATCTTTGGTATAAGGAAGAGCTACCTCATGCTTCTTTCTATACCAAAAGGCTGTGGGTAAGTTAGAGCAGACTTCCTTCTTGAGTTTTTCTTCAAACTCTCTGATTTTTTGCTAGATATTTTTACAAGTTAACCTATCTTCGACTTTTTTGTACCTTAAATCTTCCTCTAGATACTTAATCTGTTGTCTTTTGGCGCTAATAAGGTTAAGAGTCTTGGAAATAGAAACATCATGAAGGATACTAATGTCTTTTGGTTCTGGGCTCCTAAGAAACTTAAACTTGACTGGCTGGCCAAAGGGATGGGTAGTGATATCTTCACTATCTGTTGTAAAGGGATACAAAAGACACATGAACGGATTTCGTAAGATAACCTTGTCCGTCATGTTCTTGACTAAAACAAACGTGGTTTTGAAGCACGCATTATCTTGGCAAACATGTGCTCCTGGGATTTTATACTTGATTCGCATCCGCCCTCCACTTGCAGATGTTAATCTTTCTTTGGTTTTTTTGAAGTACTTGGAAGGGATAATCCCTTCTTGGATACAATTGAGATCAGCACTTGAGTCTATTAAGGCGACTGCTTTGAACTCAAAATCTTTGTTGATCACAATTCTAACCTCAGAATGCCATTTCTGGAAATTCATCCTATTCAAAGTATCTAAAAACTTAGTTGTTTCTGGTTGGTCATCTTGGACCATGTCTGCTGTTGGGTTTTCTATTTCTTCGTCATCAGAGGATTCTATTCTTTGATGAGAAGTTCCTTCAAGATTCTTTACTCTTTTATCTAAAAGAGTATTATCTATTCTAAGGATGGTTAGCTCTTGTTTGAGGGTTCTTACTTCAGACTTGGTTTCCTTGATGTCTTTTTGGAGATCATTAACTGTGATTTCCTTCTTGGATCTAGAGAATCTCTCATAGATTTTTTCTAAATCTACTTTGGGTTCCTTAATCCTGGGTGGTTCAGGTTTACTGGTTTCTTTGACTAGGGTAGCATGAAATGCACTGAGCTTTTGGGCTTTGGTGACTGGATCTTCGATCTGATCTATTAGATCTAAGAGTAGTTCTTCTTGTTTACTAAGGACTTTTACTTGGGAAGGAGAGTTTGGTTGAATGTCAACCTCTTTTTCTATATCCTGGTTTATACAGGCCTCTTTATGTAAATAATAGTTCTCAAAGTATTCAAAGAAAAAGATATGATCTTGCATCTCTTTCATGAATTCTACCCAAGCATTGAAAACTCTAACCTTTTGCTCTTTGGTATGATTGGCTTTATAGGCTTCTCTTTTGGCTTTGTTTTTCTCTAAGTCAAATTCATCGCCTAAAAACTTCATATCTGGCTTAAACTCTTTCCTTAGAGTTTTGAGCTCATAATCCTGGTATGGGTACTCTATGTCAGGGTTTTCCATATCTGTTACTGAAGGTGATCCTACCTTCTGACTGTTATTGTCACCTTGATCAATAACTGAGTCATTCCTACACTTCTAATTGTGCTAGAGATGTCACCATAAGTTAGGCTATCATAATCAATTTCTCCGAGTGAGTTACAAAGTGTTTCTTTCACTTTCTCACCAAAAAATTTGGGTAAACCATTGATGAACTTTTCTTTCCAGAATGGAGAGTTACAATCACTTCGATTCATAACTCTGGTAGTGAACACATCTTCATACCATTTGTAATCTCCTAGGGTCCTACACCTAAGGTTACTTAACTGGTCATAAATCCTAGATGTGATGTTACTAGGTTTTCCTACAAAATGGTTTATGATTGTATAGATCAAGGTATTGACTCCGTCAGGAATTCCTCTTCCTGGTGGATCTTGAAAGATGGGGAGACCTTCCTCATCTTTTTGGACAGCACCCTTAATATCTTCTTTGGATCCTTCAGTGAGGCAGTTGTTCCACCATTGGAGTAACTTTCATCAGTTTTACACTTGTAACCCAGTTTTACATATATATATATATATATATATATGTAATCTTCATATACAATTACATTTAAAAATCTAATAAACAATGCTACATCTCATTTAACATCTCTGTTATGAAAATCATTAGCCAGTAAATATATAATAATAGTAAAAAATGTTATAAATGAAATTATGAAAAAAAAAGTGATAAAACTAATTAACTACTATCATTATGAAGTAGTAGTCTATGATTTTACACATCTAAAGAAGTGGAATATATAGAGTTTACTTAAGGTATATGTAAAGATTCACATTAAAAAAAAAGATATGTAAAGGTTAAAAAAATGTATATTCTATAAATAAATAAAAATGTATATATAAAGTTTTTATTAACTTAAAAAAAATGAAAAATCAATTATTAACAACAACAACAACAACAACAACAATAATAATATAGGGGTAATTACATTCCCCTTCCTTGAGGTTTGAATAAATGAAACTCTACCCCTTTACATTTGTTTAACCAAACTTTGTTAAATTAATATCAAAATATTGTGTACTAACCTACCTGTGTTTAAGATAGGTTCCAAAATTATCCTTAATTTTAAAATTAAATTCTCTTATTTTAAAATTTTAAATTAAAGTGTATTTCAAAATATTAAGTAATGTCTTTTGCTTTTTTTTCCCTCCTTTTCTTTTTCCAATGAGTTATGGAGAGATTTGTCATTTCAAATCTTTTGGTATTTTATAAATTTGTATTTTAATTCTACAGTTATGATTAATGTCTTTACTAACCATGGTTAAACATTTATAAACAGATTCTTAAATAAATTTAAAATATTTTGTTATTAATATAAACAAAATAGGAGAGTGTCATTACTTATTACCCTAAATATATTTAATAAGATCACCCTCAAAAAAAAAAATTATCTCGCGCAATGCGCAGGTTTGCGACTAGTAAATAAATAAATAAAATGATGTTCTTCTATTTTGTGCAAACTCTACCCTTAGTGATTTTTTTTTTTGAGAGATCTTCCTTTAGTTCTAAGCTACGATCCTATTATCAGTACCCAAAAAATATAAGGATATGGGCATTAATGACGTCAGATTTTTTGCCTGCCACCTACCCTTCAGCATTTTTATTATATAGTGTATAATTGAAAATTTTGTAAAATTTATATAATTTTGTCTAAAAATGACCCATATCAATTATTGTAAAATTGTGTAAATTTACAAATTTGCTGTAAAAATTTATACTGACACTATTCTTTTAGTATTTAGCTGTTTATTCTTTTTTTTTTTTATGTATTTCAAGAATGAAAGAATAGAATGAATGATAATTATTGTTTAAAAAAAGATAAACAATTTTAAAAATTAAGAAAAGTTTATATTTTAATGAAATATAGTGTAAAATAAATAATCTAATATAAATTGTTTTGGAAAGTAAGTGTGTAAAATTAAAAAAAAAAAGATAATTATACTAAAATAGATAGGAATTTTTGCATGAATTGATGTAAATGCTTAAGTGTAGTTTTTACTTTACAACCCAAGTAGTAGTTTTGTTTTTGGTTTTTTTTTTTTTTTTTTTTTTTTTGATAATGTACAACATCAAATATCATATCTTGATGTTCATTGGAGTAGCTCTAGGACCACAAATTATTCCACAATTTTTTTGCCACAACTCTAATGTGGCAAATTGTAAGTGATTAACTATCACTTACACATTGACCAACCATTTTTTCTTTACTAATCATTCTCTACCACGTCACAATTGTGGCAAGTAATTGTGAAAAATTATGCGATCCTAGACTTTCCTGTTCATTGACCTCCAAATTTATACCTGTTGTCCAAATCATCAACCAGCATCTGAGTTTTAAAGCTAAACGGTTAGATTTGTAAGCCAAGGCTGTTTTTATTTAGAAATTTCAAGGTCTGGAATCACTTTTCTCTCATCCCCACTCTAATTAGATTACATTCTTTTTGGGGGGAAAAGAAAAAGAGACAAAATTTTCTTAATTCAAATTTTATAATTTTCACTTTATTATGTATGTGATTGATCAGTTCCACTTCCAGTTTTCACTATCACCTTTGTTATTTCATGTTTATGTAAATTTCACCTTACTTCAATTTTGATAAATGAAATAAGGAGTTATATATTGACTTATTTTCTAATCCAAGCAATATCTAGCACCCATCTCCAATTATCATGTCTCAGAGAGAACAAAGTCTAGTGTGGCAATGATGACAGAACTCAGCTTTAACAACAAAGTAACAACTGGCTATTATGTATACATATCTCAGATGTTTATTACATTTGCCTACTTCTCATAATGCCTTTAATGTCACGTACTATGGTTTGAGCAAGTCTCTGCACGCCTTAATTATATATCCTGTGCTTCATATTTGGAGCCAAATGTCAATTTACCTGCACTATAATTCTACTGAAGGATTTATCAATGGTCTAAGCGTCTAATAGCGGCACATGGTTATTGAGAACAACATATTAAAACAAACTCATAGAATAAAACACTAATTTGAGGTCTAAATATTTAGAAAGTGCCAAATGAAAAGTGCTCAATGAGGTGTGAACCAGCTTTGCAGGCCATTTGTTCTAAGTGGTTTTTCCTTGAGAATTTTGCACTTTGACGTTCAACCTATTATTGCTTATTGGAAAAATGGAGTCATTACTCATTACTCACTGTCAAAACTTTTTACATAATAAAGTGAAAATTATAATAAAAAAATTTGTTAAAAAATTAGATATAGGTACGGCAGGCACTTCGAATTACTTGTGCTTTTTTTTCTTCTTATTTTTTAATTCAAAAGTTACAACAAGTGGGGGCGGAGGGATTCGAATTGTGGTTCTTTTTAGAAAGGAGACTTGCAAATGCTGCTGATCTACAAGGCTCTTGATAAAATACTTGTGCTTGTTCAAAATGTGTTAAGTTTCTTAACTGAGTTGTGTAGCACCCATAACATTCTTTAGATTTCTTGGGTAAACAAAGGTGAATTCTTTCAGACTACAAACAAGTGATGCACACAGATGGACACGGTTCATCCTCTTGAAGCATCTAGCATGACAAGTCTCAAATATAAGCATCCTACAATTACAGCATATTTTCCTAATCCACAAAGTTTTAGATCCAAATTGGAAGACTTGAACAATTTAAAAATGTAAACCATTGAAAAAAACACACCAAAAATATTAACCATTGGAAAGATCTGACATACTGACTTCACATGAGAAATTTGTTTTGGGAGTTACTAGGACAATAGCCAAAATCCTTGACTTCCATTTTAGCCACTACAAACTCTGACTATTTAAGACTACCAAAATCAACAATGTGCTTGTAAAAATCCTTACATTTGGTGTATGTGTGCATGAGCATATAAGGCATGAAATATGAACAAGGGAATGAATGAAGAACCTGTTTTCTCAAGAGGCCACTCAAAAAACTGAGCGCATATCTGCTGAAATTTGGCACGTTGAAAAGGATATTGAGCAAGAGCCCTACCAAGGCAAAGCAATAAAAAGCAACTTCACTACTTTACTCCCAAGATTATCAAAAAAAAGATTTTGCTGTATAAGCACCACACTACCACAATCCAAATCCAGTTCTAGATGGGCTAAGAATAATACAGGTTGTGTAGGAAAAGCTAAAACTTACCCAGCTAATGGTAAGCTAAGAGCTTGAGTTTCACTGCTTTTGGTGAACCCTATTGGTTCAGATTGATATTCATGATGTGGCCCATTACAGGAAATTGAAGTAACATGTACTACCAACTTTTGCACTATTACATGGTGATTTTCGTGCAAATATCAGGTGTATTTTGGATGAGATACATGTTAAGCCATTGCAGATAATAAATTTAAAGGTGTATTCATGTCTATTTTCATGCCCTTTATTTATCATTTTGTCAAAAGCTCATTAATTATAATACCCACTGGTGAAAAAAAAAATTTCTCCCCGTTTATAAGTAACTTGTCCCATACATATAAATTGTCTTCTTAAGCAGATAATTCTAAAAAGACCAAAATATTCTTAACATAATAATATTAGAGACTAGATGATATGGAACTGATCTACAAATAAATGCTTCATTGCATTAAAGTGTTTTTATCTGTTAGGTTCTAAGAATTAGGAACTAATGTATTAGAACTTCAATTTGTAATGTTGGCAAACCATGATCAAAACATTCTTTTAGTTGTGTGTTAGACTTGCTCAAAGTATGGCTCTTAATGTAAAGTTGGAATCGAGTTTTATGCAGAATTCACTGTGCACTTTCTGCCTGACTCGATCGATCGAAAATTAGACTCGATCGATCGAAAGTCGTGCAGATTGTTTTTCTGCAGAATTTTCCAACTCAGCCCTAGCCCATTTAATGTATAGGGTTTTATGTTTTGCCCTAAGTATATAAGGGAAAACCCTAGCCACGTTTTCAGAGTTCTGTTTTGCTGTGTTTGTGAATCTCATTGTGAGATCTAGAGGTGTTTACCTTCACATACACTTAGGGTTTCCAAACTCAAGGTTGATGTTAAGAGCTTGGTAAATCATACAGTTGCAGAATCAAAGATCTTCAAGAAATACAAGCAGGTGCGCTTGTGAATTGCTGAAGAATTCAAGAAAGAAGGAGTCCGTGGATCTCGGAGCTATCATGGGGTCGTGGTAGTAAGTTTCCTACACTTGGGTAGCAATAGGATGTTAGTGGTCTAACTCTTATTGTGTAAACTTCAATTCTTTCATAGTGAATTCAATTTACCTTGAGGATAGCTAGGTTAAATCCTTCCCAGGTTTTTTACCGGTTTAGTTTTCCTAGGTCATCAGATCTTTGTGTTCTTTATTTTTCGCTGCTTTATTGTTTTTTGATTTATTTGTGTTAACCTAGTTCTGCTTAAATTACCTAAGTTAATCACTTGGCTAATTCTTTAGGTTAATCTGTTGGGTTTAAGGGGTCTAAACGAACTGACAAGTGGTATCAGAGCGGGTAGCTTTTGTGTTTGATCTTTTTGCTGATCCTTGAACCTTGTTGTCATGGAACACGGACACTTTCTTGTTGTTCCATCTCACTTTGATGGAAACAATTATGCTTATTGGAAAGTAAGAATGAAAGCATTCCTGAAATCCATTGATGAGAAAGTTTGGAATTCCGTTGAGTACGGATGGGAGAAGCCCACTACTCCTGTGAGTGAGTGGCAAACTTCTCAAAAGGAGGCAGCCGCTTTCAATAGCAAAGTTATGAATGCTATTTTCAATGCTGTTTCCATGGAGGAATTTAAGAGAATCTCTAATGTTGAGGTTGCTCATATTGCTTGGAAAATCCTCCAAACTGTGCATGAAGGCACAAAGGCTGTTAAAATAAATAAATTGCAGCAATTAACCTCTAGATTTGAAAGCATTAGAATGAATGATGATGAATTTTTTGATGAGTTTTATGCTAAACTGAATGACATTGTTAATTCTGCATATAATTTGGGTGAAATCTATGATCAACCTAAAATTGTTAGGAAGATTCTTAGATCTTTAACTGAGGATTTTAGACCCAAAGTGACTGCCATCACTGAGAGCAAGGATGTGGACTCCATCCCTGTTGATGAACTTGTAGGATCTCTTCAGTCCTATGAGTTGGACCTACCAAAGACAAACAAATCCAAATCAATGGCTCTTAAGTCTGTTGATGATGTTGAGGATGATGGATTTGATGATGAACTCTCTGCTACAGAGATTGCCTATCTTGCCAAGAACTTTAGAAACTTTCTTAGGAACAATAACAGAAGGGCAAGAGGCAAGAACACTGTTAAACCGAAAAATTTTAGGAGGAATGATTCCACTAAGGTTAATAACACTGAAAAACCTAAAGAGAAAGTAGGTCAACCTTCTAATAATTCCTTGGGACAACAATGTTATGGATGTCAAGGGTATGGTCATTTGAAATCTGAATGTCCTACATATTTAAGGTCTAAGGGTAAAGCTATGGCTGTAACCCTTAGTGATGATGAAGTTTCTGACAATGAATCCGCCAGTGATGAGGATGGAAATTTCATTGCTTTCACAGCTACTACTGTAGTTAATGAAAGCGTGTCTGTTGAAGAGAACCCTTCTGATAGGGAACTCTCTGAAGATGCAGATTTACAGGAAGCCTATAATAAATTTTGCAAAGTTGCTGCAAAGGATGCCATGAATGTTGATTTAGGCTTAAAGAAAATTGCATCTCTTGAACTTGATAAGAAGAATTTACTTGTGAAATTGTTTGATGCAAATGAGCTTTTGAATAATGTGAAAACTGAGAACATGCTGTTATTTGATAAAGTTAAATGTTTGGAACTTGAATTATCTGTTACTAGAGAACAAACTAATAGGTCTGCATGCTCCAAACTTGATCACATGCTAAGTGTTCAAAAGTCTCCCTCTGACAAAACTGGCTTAGGATTTGAGGAAAGTATGTTTGTGCTTGAACATTCTTCCACTAAATTTGTTCCCTCTTCTAAACCTCTTAAGAATGAGATTGTCAAACCCTTGGTGAGTGAACCTGTCAAATCTGTAGATGTTGCTCCACCTAGGAAGATTAGGGTTGATCTTCAAGCTTCTCATTCTAGAGCTTCTACTTCTTCTAAGGGCAAGTTGCATGATAAGCCTGCATGGGTTTGTCATTTTTGTGGAAAGTCTGGACACATTCGTCCAAATTGTTTTAAGTTGCTAGCTGCAAAGCGAGTAAATAAACCTAAAGTACCTGTGCCCCAAGCACATGATCCTATGGTACTTATTGGTGAATTGGTAAAGGCTTTAAACCTTTATTCCAATCTTGGAGTTGCTCAGAATTCTAATGTGAATCATAACTCCAATGCAAGAGTTGCACCTAAAAAGTTTTGGATGCAAAAGGCTCAACCTAATTGAGTCTATCTGACATGGTCTTTATGCTTCATTGTTCTATCTTTTGTGACCTTTGTTTCTAGGATTTGCATTGCATAGCATTCATGCATTTCATTCTAGGATGTTTATTTCTTTTTATATAAAAAAAAAAATTTACAAATTGTGTTTTTACTAGTTGTTTCCTTGAACTTGAAGACAAGGTTGGTCAATCAAATTTTGCATAATATGTGAATGTACCTTATTTAGCTTTGATGCACTTATTTCTATTGCACTTCACTAGCTAAAGTTTTGTTGTGCATGTTGTGTGGGAAGATGCTATATTTGTTGATCACATGATCTTGATCTTGAAGTCTTATGTCTTTGATTGTCGGACTTGATCTTATTGAGAAAGGCATAAATAACCATCTCACCACTGTTTACTAGCCAATCATGAACACCTTAGTGCATATCGTAAGATTTTGTGCTCGAGAAAGTGTAGCACATGCACAAAAAGAACATAAGGTGAAGCCTCTAATTAAAATTGGTGTGTACATTATTGGGCTATAATAACTTCACAATTCAAATAAAATTGGTGTGTACATTATCCCGGCTTTTATTAAGTTTCTAATCAATTAAATTGAATAATGAGGCAAATCAAGAAACTTACATGATTGCAAGCTTTTATTCTAGGAGATGTGAGAGTTATATGATGTAACTCTTTAAGTAATAGTCTCTTTCAATTTCATGTGATGGATTTTGTAGAAATTGTGATTAATCAATATGTGCATATCACCTCACATGTTTCTCAAGCTTATGCTAGTTGCACACACTATACAAGTTATTCTTTGCTAAAACTGTGTACGTGTTATTGTGTGTGTTTTTGGTCTGACCAACCAAGTTTGAATATTTCTGGAAATTGATGCAGAACATGTTTGCTTGTTTAAAGTTTGAGAGATATTATGGGAAAATCTTACTTTGAGAGACTTGGGTTAAAAACATGAGTTTTTGGAAACATCTCATCTCATACTCATGCATTCTTTTCATAAAATTTAATGCTTTGAGGAGTTTTTGAGCTAATTTGTTTCAATTTTCAAAAATTCAATTTTTCCAGATTTTCAATCGATCGAGTCTGTTCTTCGATCGATCAAAAATGTTTTTAAAATCTCACTAAAGTCTTTGTATGTTTCGATCGGTTCTTGATTGATACTGGATCAATCGAAGGATTTTCGATCGATTGAATCTGTTTTTCGATCGATCGAAAATCGGGCTTAGTGCTTTTTAAAAAGACTTTTCTCACGTGAATTCTTTACTTTTCAAAACTTTTTCAAACTTTTGTCTTCTCACCAACCGGTCAAAGAGATTTTTGCTGGTTTTGGCGTTTTCCTCCAATCTTTGTGCATAATCTCTCTCTCCCAAGGCCGGTAAGACATTTTTGCCCTCTCTTTTGATCTTATTTTCATGTTTCATGCATTATTTTCATGCATTTTGGGTTATTTTCGACATTTAGGGATTTGGCCTTTTTGGAATTGATTTTGGCTCTTTCTTTTTCAAATTAATCATGGGTTTTTGTGGGGACACTATATACAAGCACTATATGTGGTTTAATTTGGTTACTTTGGTGCTTTGTGAAAATTTTAAATTTCTAGGGCTTGAAATTGGGGATTTTGGGGTTTTTGTTCAATTTGATTGAAATTGATAAAATTGACTTGTTAGATTGATTAATTTGGTCATTAAATTGAGTTGTATGACTACTGTGTTGATCAATTTATCAATTAATTGTGTTTTGAAAAATTGGGTTTTTCAAAATTGGGTATTTTTAATTTAAAACTCCTGCTCAAGTCAATTTTGTTAATTTGGATTATATTTGAACTTGTCACTGCATTAGTTCATGCATCATTTGCATATTTTGTTCATGCATCATATAGAATTGATTTTTCTATATTTTATGCTGTGCTCACTTGCAGTCTGCCCTTGGTTTTTGTTTTTGCTCCTCTTTCTTTTTTCTGTGTCTCTCTTTATTCCTTAGCACCATGCCTAGGAAAACTAGAGCCCATAGGACTTCTGATCCTTCACCTTAATTCGATAGTGAGCGGTTCCCTAGTGAGAAGAACCAAGAGACCTATGAGACCCTTAATCTTAGGCGTCATATCTGGGCTGAGCGTAGGGTTATACTAGATGAGGTAGATCTTGAGGTGAGACGTAACTTTGAGCGTAGGGGTTGGTTATCTTTGCTCGATTTTGAGCATCCTCCTCCTCCTGCCACCTTGATTAGAGAGTTCTATTCGAACCTCTCTATCCACGTTTATGATACCAACACCTTAGTTAAGGTTTGGTTACGAGGTGTAGAGTATCGCATTACCCTGTCAGTCGTGTCTGACGCTCTTGGGGTGCCCATTGTCGACCATCCCGTTTTTCCTTATAAGGAGTCTCCACCTCTTGATGACGTGATGTCATACATCACTGGGTCTTCTATCCAGTGGGGTTCTGATCCTCGGATAATGTCGGCTGAGCTCTCTGAGCTTCATTACCGTTTCTTTAGGATTGCTTGTCATTCCTTGTGGCCTATTTCTCATCTCCACACCATCCCTCTCGAGCGATGTGTGTTTTTGTACGCACTTGTTACTGATGCTCCTATCAGTTTTCCTCATTTGTTCCTTCGTTCTTTGAACGAGGTTCATCGGTCTAGTTCTACGGCTCATGCGTTATTCTTTCCCGTTTTTATTCATAGGATTCTCCTTTATCTTGGTTTAGGTAATTTTCCTGCTTCTGAGCCTGTACATGTCATTACTTCTATAGGTGCTACCTTTTTGAGGCAAAGGGCTGCTCAACTTCAAGCTAGCTCTAAGCGTCCTAGGGTAGAGCCTTCCGGTGTCACTCCACCCCCTTCTTCTTCTACAGATACTCCTGCAACTGGGACGTCTTCTGATCCTGCTGTTGCTGCTGCTGCTGATGTTCCTCCTCCTTTTGATGATGTTTCTGACCTTCGTCGGACTCTTGATACTGTCATGACCGTTCAGGCAGCTCATGGTCAGCTTCTGGTGGACATCCTTGATGAGCTACGTGCGTTGCGAGCTGATTTGGCGAGTTCTCGTCATTCTCCTCCACCTCCTTTTGATGATGAGTGAGTGCCCTTTAGCAATTCGTCACAAAAAGGGGGAGTGCATTCTATTGTGTAGTTCATATGTATCTAGGAGATTTTTGTGGAGATTTTCATTTTAGGGGGATTTTTTGTACTTAGTAGTGGTACTGCGGAGCTTGTGGAGTTATTAGATTGTATCTACGCGCTTCACTTTGTATTTACATTTTTAGCTCTTGATTAGGAGATATTTTTGTTGAGATATATTGTTATGTATTATGTTTCTTGTTTCACTATGCTACTTTGCTTATTGATTTATATTTATAATGTTATTCATGATATATGTCTTTATTTTGTGTCATGTGAAATCAAGAAGTTATCTTTATATATTTCCTGTTTTTTTCCACATGTGTTTATGTGTTTGTTAAGTGTTACAGGAATATACAGGTTGATTCAGTCATGCTGCTATCTACTTTGCAACTGTTAGATAGTAGTTTGGATGAATTGTTTAAGTGGCTTTTTATTATTGTAATGGGCTGTTTATATTTGTAAACTTTGAGCTTTTTATTAAGTCTGTGTTTTGTCACGGATTGCCAAAGGGAGAGTTTGTTAGGTTCTAAAATTTAGGAACTAATGTATTACTTCAATTTGTAATGTTGGCAAACCATGATCAAAACATTCTTTTAGTTGTGTGTTAGACTTGCTCAAAGTATGGCTCTTAATGTAAAGTTGGAATCGAGTTTTATGCAGAATTCACTGTGCACTTTCTGCCTGACTCGATCGATCGAAAATTAGACTCGATCGATCGAAAGTCATGCAAATTGTTTTTCTGCAGAATTTTCCAACTCAGCCCTAGCCCATTTAATGTATAGGGTTTTATGTTTTGCCTTAAGTATATAAGGGAAAACCCTAGCCACGTTTTCAGAGTTCTGTTTTGCTGTGTTTGTGAATCTCATTGTGAGATCTAGAGGTGTTTACCTTCACATACACTTAGGGTTTCCAAACTCAAGGTTGATGTCAAGAGCTTGGTAAATCATACAATTGCAGAATCAAAGATCTTCAAGAAATACAAGCAGGTGCGCTTGTGAATTGCTGAAGAATTCAAGAAAGAAGGAGTCCGTGGTGGTAGTAAGTTTCCTACACTTGGGTAGTAATAGGATGTTAGTGGTCTAAGTCTTATTGTGTAAACTTCAATTCTTTCATAGTGAATTCAGTTTACCTTGAGGATAGCTAGGTTAAATCCTCCCCAAGTTTTTTACCGATTTGGTTTTCCTAGGTCATCAGATCTTTGTGTTCTTTATTTTCCGCTGCTTTATTGTTTTTGATTTATTTGTGTTAACCTAGTTCTGCTTAAATTACCTAAGTTAATCACTTGGCTAATTCTCTAGGTTAATCTGTTGGGTTCAAGGGGTCTAAACGAACTGACATTATCATTAAAAGATTTTCGATGGGCCAAATACTCAATTGACATAATCAAACTTCCAATTCAAAATGCCATGCGATCATAGATTTTTAACATAACACTTGGCAGAATCAGCCAGAGTATATAGAATTTTGGCTGAGTAAACTAGCTCTGCCAAAACCAAATGAAGTTGCATAGTAGTCTCAATTATAATGGAAAATGCATTCCTATCACATGGTGGGGATGTAGATTTTAAAAATAGCAATGCTTGGCATGCTGGGAGTAATATCACATCATATGGAGCAATATCACATCATATGTGCTTTCATCAAAAAATCTAGGGAAAAACACAGGACATTCTGATAGGCCAAGAATGTATTGACCCCTTGTGATATATTAATTAATTAATTAGCCAAGTTTATTAATTAATCAAATTAACATGCAATGTATGTGGCAGCACAAACAAATCACCAAATAACTAAGTATGCAGCAGAAATAAAATAGACATGGTGATTTGTTTACGAATGGGGAAAACCTAACGGCAAAAACCCCACCTTATGATTTAAGGTCACCACTCTCGAGAATTCACTATTATCAAAACAAGTGGTTATAAGTAAAGGAATTCTAGTACCTTATACCAACCTACAATTGAACCCTTATCCCAATACCCAATTGGACTTATTCTGTAGTGACAATCTCTCATTTCCAATGCACGGCTCCCAATACGTGACTAACCAATTGCGCGGATCCCAGTACGTGACTTGATCACCAACTTGAGAAGGATGTTGGCTGCAAAGTTCTTTAGTTCATCACACGATGAAGATCAAGAAGTTGCTTGGTCACAAAACCCTATGGTGTACAAACACAACAGCTTCTTCAAGAGAAAGAAGAACTAGGGCAAATTCTATCTCCAGTCACAATTGCATGAACTTGGGCAACTGTGTAACCTATGACGGCCCCAATCCTTATATATGTCTAAGGTTGTGAAAATGAAAGCCCAAACATATATCCACGAATTGAATTGAAATCAGCTCTGAAAAACTGAATTTCATAAACCTCGATAGATAGCCACCTATCGAGCTAGTTGTCGAGCCACGGGCTTCAGCAGCTTTTAAACCTCGATGGATGCTAGCTGTCGAGTTTTAAAATCCAGCACTTTCTCACTTGATTCTTGAACAGACTTGTATGACTTTAACACTTGAACTTAAAACCTTGTTTCTTGAAGTATTAAACACATCTTAGATCTACCCAATAATTACAAGTAAAGTGTGTTTTGTCAAAGGATTAGCTAATTACATAAAATAGTGACATATGTTCCTAACATTGAATCATATATGTCTTAACACATTCTATTAGGGGGGTGGGGGGGAGGGGAGGGGGGGAAGGAAATAAACTGACAAATATCATTATTTCCAAAATTCTAATGGAATCAGAAAGACTGCTGTGGGGGGGGGGGGGGGGTTTGCGTCCCAGACCCTAATTAGCAAGTATTGTCCTCTTTGGCTTTGCACCTCAAGGATTTGCTCAATCCCACATCGGGGAGAGACACCTCCCACATGTGCCTTATAACCAAGAAATCCAAGACACATGTGTACCATTACCACACAGGTACACATGTGTCTTGGACTTCTTGGTTATAAGGCACATGTGGGAGGCGTCTCTCCCCCATGTGGGATTGAGCAAATTCTTGAGGTGTAAAGCCAAAGAGGACAATACCTGCTAATTGAGGTCTAGGACGCAAAACCCTCCCATAATTGCGTTCTTTCAAAGAAGTTTACCTAATTGATCCATTCATATAAATACATGTTGCATTCCCATATCTATAAAATGATCCAAAGCCATAACCGTACAGCTGCTGTTCAGCTTCTTTTGGGTTTGGGCAAGGGGTTGACCAGTTGAGTAGGTTAGAGTTTAAGACATGACTGGAGCAGAAGAAAGAGATGAAAGATAGTGTATAACATATCATCTATAAGTTACACGAAGGGATGAAAAGTTTTTAAAAAAACAGGACCAAACATATTACATTTCTAAACACTCTCACATATGCAACAACCAGCATTAGTCCCAACAAACAACAAAACTGATGTTTTTACCTATGCACAATATCAGAATCTACCAAGTGGCACTTGGGCTTCAATATGCATCCATAACTTGCAAGTGCTAATCATCCCTTTGTGAATCATGCTTACTTCCTACAAGACCAAAAAATGTTCAATATTAACAATAATGTGAAGTCTTCCATCTTGTAAAACCAAATATTTGGAACTGATGATCAAAACACATGCATAGCTATAAAACAATAGCAACAGCAAAACCTTAATCCCAAGATTGGCTATGATCCTCAATAGACTAATTTTGGGTTGGCCACATCGCATATATTCTCCATCATATTATCCTATCCAAAATCAGGCTCTCTGTCATGTCTTTAATTAACATATCATTTTTCAATTTTTTTTATTAGTAAAATAAGTTATTAATGAAAAAGGTTTCAAACAACTCGTGATGATAAGCACACCATAACCTAAAAGAATTACAAAATTACACGAAAGAGGTATTATTTGTGACCCTACACACATGGCCAATCAAACAAAGATCAAAGTAGCAAGACTTCAAGCTAGTTTTTTAAATTGGCTTTATCCTCAAAGACCCAATTATTTTTTAAAACGGTCATATCTAGTGCACAAAACTCCCATTTTTTGCAGGCGTCTTGGAGAGATCATGGTAGGCAGCCTTACTTTTAATTTGTTTTGGAGAGGTTCTTAGAATCAAACACCATGAGTTGTCGCTTTTGGTGAAAGGCACTTGTCATCGCACCAAGTTCCAACCTCTAGCAACATCAAACATAACAGTGAAAAATTCCAAATCACCAAATAGTGATTCCCAAACCAAATCCTCCACTAAGATAAAAGACCAACTACCCTCCTTGGCTACCAATGTTATTTTAGGTCTTCCTTTACCCCTTTTCACATTTTTATATATAAATATAACTAGAAGATAAAACAAGTCTCTCACTTATGATGCAAATCCTAAAAAATCATGAGAAAAATGTCCACACACACACACACACACACATATAGCAAATTTTTTTGTGTCAAAAAATACCTACTAAAGCATTTTATAAAAAATTTATTAAAGTCACCCAAAAATCCAATTTTATCACAACCTTTTTTTCTCAAAGATCAAAAAAATATTATCCTATACTGCTACTCTATCACAATTAAATTGTAAACCTAACTCAAATTTAGCACACCTATGAACCCAAAAAAAAATTATAAAAACATTAGTAGAAGCAGTAAAAAATGACATGTCAATTAAGGAATTTGCAAAGACCAATAAAATAAAATAGAGGAAAATAATATATGTGGTTGACCTTGACTAATTGTTGAGAATCCATATCCAACCCTGAAAGCTCACTTGGTGTGTAAAATACTAATGAATGTTTAGACCTCCAATTTCAAAAAAACCAACACAAGGTTATACTCAAACAATAAATGTGCGGAATGATAAGTATAAGCAATACCCAAATAAACAAACTACTCTAAACCATAATTAATCACAACGCAGCAGCAATTAATAGGAGAGAGTAAGGATTAGAGAGATGCAAACACAAATATAACACCGGCACGTGTTATCGAAAAGGAAACCAAAGAACTCGGCAAAAAATCTCTTTGCCGCCTTACAAGCAATGAAATGGTCCACTAAAGAATAAAGTTGGGATACACGAATAGCAATAGACCCTCCAAGTCTAATCTACCCAATGCACCTAAGCCTTCCAAACTTCTTGCTCTAACAAGGTTAAAATAACCATGTCTTCTTTAGTTTTCTGGATCCCGCAATAAGCCCATTGCATCAACCAAATGAATTGGTTATCTCTGAACTACTTCCTAAACACCAAATTATCTCCTCACTGATGTGGGTATAGTGAGATAAGGATTTGGCTAATGAACCTCTTAAGGGTATGTCAATGGAGAGGGTGAGAGTAGAGGAATTTGGAGGATCAAATATCTAAAATTGTGGATAAGTCAATCTTGTTTTTCTCTAGGGTTTCTCTCTCAAAATTCTTTCTGGAAGCTCTCTACATTTTGTGGGTATAAGGGTATTTATAGTAGGGTACGTGAGGAATGTGAGGGTCATTTTGTCATGACTCTTTAGCTTCCTATATGCTTCACATTTGTGGCATTTTGGCAAGTCGCTAATCGTGAGTCAGTTGCGAGACCCAGTTGCGAGAATCCTCTTGAATGCACACACACTTGAATTCTTCACACTCTCTCACACACAACCCTTACATGATTCCCACCTAAATACAAGGTATCTAATTGCTTAAATACAAGCAAATTTGGCACAGAATAAAGCCAACACATGGTTGAATAAATTCAACCTTACAATCTCCCCCCTTAGTTATTCCGTGACAAAACCCTAAAACAAACTCTAGAATTAAAATGTGAGATAGGAACAGTTGCCAAAACTCACTCACACCTAACTCTAGATTCTATGAAGCTCTTGAATCATACAGACAAGTTTTCCTAAAAACAATAACACAAGAAGTTCATTGTAAGCAGAATTCTTGAAATGCATATGGAGCAAGCACAATACGATCAAGCAAAAATGAATATAACAATAAAGCATGGCTTGACCAAACAAGAACAATCAATATAAATAGTAACCACAATGATCATTCACATAATGAATGAACATTCGGACATGTAAGCTAATAAGCTCAATGTAAAGTATCATTTGCATGTCCAAAACTCAACCGATGCAAGAACATTAAGTTAATTGCATCGAGGATACAAGATCTAACAAGGGCACAGGAATACTAAAGATAATGCAAACATAATCTAAAAGTACTAAAAAGCTACAAAGCAAAGGTACATTTAAATAGCTAAAACATTCAAGCATTTATAACACACTATATCCAAGTATTTTAAAAACCAAGTACTAAAGTCATATAAAGTACTTAAAAACCAAAGTACTAAAACCATAAAGTACTAAAATAAGTACTATTAAAACCCATAAAAACTATAAAAACCAGAAAAATAGTTATAAAAACTTTAAACTTCAAAGTGTTCTCCCCTTTAAGATAGGCCCCCCCCCCCTCAAGAGTTCCTCCTCCATACTACTTCCCCTTTTTGACCAGAATAGCCAAAGGGCTAAGGCTAGTTTGTGAAGCTATCAAACTTGGCTGTGAGCAAGTTGATTTGGTCTTGAATGGTGGTCAACGTGTTGGAGTGCTTAGTTTGGACTTCTCTTAAGCCGTCAATCCTCTCAAGAATGATCTGAAAAGCCTCTGGAGGCACTGATGAAGATGATGAGGCTCCGCTCCTTCCTCTACGACCACCTCTTCGTGAAGAAGATGGTTGTCCTTCTGCTTCAGTCTCGGTGTCCATAGAAAGTGCTTGTTCAGGATCATCCGCTTCCTTATCACCAAGAAGACAAACTTTGCTCCTTATAATTATTTAAGCGTTGATAGCAGGAGGTACAATCATGAGGCTTATGTCCTGTGGAGTCTCCACATCTTTTTCATGGAGGATCCTCATGATTAGACCAGGGAGAACAAGCTTTGGCCATGAGGTTGTCCTTGTTGCTTCGGCAATGATGGAGAATGCATGAGCACCAATGTCAATGTAAGTTTTCTCCCGAAGCTCCATAAGGAAGATGGCTTTAGCATAATTGATGGTTATCATCTTCCTTACCGGAGAAAGGTTGAACAACATGATGTAGGTAAGGCATCTCAGATCCAGAGGGAAGGTGGTTGTGTTGAGGCATTTCCCTTCCCTAGCACTACTAATATGGGATTGAACTGTCTCTATGGAGAGCATTCTGTCCTTGAAAGGAGTGAAGTCATCATGATCCAAGTCTCCATGTCCAAGAACATCATCAATGTCCCCCACTTTAAGATTAAATTCATGGCCTCTAACCTAACAACCGATGTAATTGTTTCTGCGTATGGCATTGGCATAGAATTCCCTAATCAGTGGTTCACAAACCCGGGGGAGATTACCAAGAAACTTTTCCCAACCTCTTTCTTCAAAATAGCTTGGGATGAAGTAGTCCTTGAGATCGACAAGATCCACAAATCACTCCTAAATGATTGGAGCCTTCTTAAAGTACTGGTTGTATCGCTCAAAGTGTTGGGTGGAGTGAAACCGAGTCTCATCCATGCGTTTCCTTTTGTCACCACGCTGAGCAGTGGTTTTTCATGGAGCCATCTGTAAAACAAAGCAACAAATACCACAAAACAGAGCACAAAATCCGGTAACAAACTTGATTAGTAACAAGTTAGTACCAACACATAAACTTTGAATTAAAATCCTAAAAAATGAAATTTAAAGAGTAATTCAAAATCAAATGACATGTGAGAGTCCTAATCAACACAAAATGATATAATCATTGGCATTATTCATTCAACATGTCAAAGAGTGTGTATGCGTGCGCGCGCGTGCGCGTGCACATCATATGCAAAAGTGTGCAAATTAGGGCAAAGTGTAAAAACATATAATCATTTGATATTTCAAAATCAAAGAAACATGATTATCCCTACAAACTTTGTACTCAATGGAATCTAAAGAGAAACACAAAAACATCTAAAAGACATTTTATCATGAACATGGTATGTACAACATAACACAAAAACAAAGTATAATGCATAAAAATGAAGAACAAACATTTAACACATGTAGACTAAGCATTGTACTAACAAAACCAACAAAACTCATATATCATACTCACCAAAACTTCAACAAACCATATTCAACAACTATATTTCCATATTTCAACATATACACAAAATCCAATAAAACTAGGGCTAGAAACTTGAAATACATTGAAAATAAGAGAAAACCCATACCTTTTCTTGAAGATTGATGAAGGATTGATGAAGAAAATGGAGGTTTTGTGAGAGACAATGTAGGTTTTGGGAGTGGGAGAGGGTGAGGCGGACAAGATAAGGTATGTGCATGTGATGTGATGAAAAAATGAAAAGTTTTTGAAAACTATCTGAGATTTAACCCTATATATGCAAAACATGTGATTTTCGCAACTCAACTGACCCGCGAGCAAGTCGCCAAAATCCCTTGAACAAAATTTTGAAAATTTTGTCTAAGTCTCTTTCGCGACTAGGAGATCCACCTGTGAGTGAGTCACGAAAAGCTTCTATGTAAGCTCACAACTGGAGATTCCACTCGCGACAAAGTCACCAAAATGGCAAAAACCCAAAAATTTTGAAAATTTTCTAAGTATTTTTTGCGACTGGAGTTCTCACTTGCTAGGGAGTCACAAAACCTTCTGAGTAAGCTCACAACTGGAGCCTCACGATTGGCATGACCGGCGAGTAACTCGCCAAAAACAGAATTGCAAAATTTTTGGATTTTCTGAAATTTTTAAAAAACAAAACACTTTTCAAAAACAACAAAAAATACTAAAAAATCTTTTTGTATTTGATCAATATATGATTGAGTATGTACAATACATTTAATCAAGTACAATCACATGAATGAATAAGGCATTCATTGAACATAAACATGTGTGATGTGTGTGGATACCAAATGTGAGATAGTCCTTAGTCTAATGTAAAGCTTCAATGATCAATTCAACCAAGACATACACAATTAGCACTAAGTAAAGTGACCAATCTCAATTATAGAAATATGTATATATGACCTCTCTTAAAACTTGATTACATAACATTGAAGCATTTCTTTTGGCTTCTATCATAACATTAGATCATTTTAAGAACAATACATCTCATTTTGAGATTGGTGCTTGAAATTTTTTATACTTCAATTTTGAGAATAAGCCTTTGACTTTTTGGGCACCGTACATTTTCATTACAAGTCACTTTCCCTTTTTCCTGGTTAAATAATAGTATGTGCAATGGATTTTGCAGCTCATTATCTCTTTTTAAGATTTGACATTAGTTGAGCTATAAGCAAAAACATAAAAGACTGGGAAGATATATAGACACAAGTCTATGCATATCTCAAGATCAACAAAACTATTGGCTAATCATTTATGACAAGTTTGAAGATCTATTTACAACAATCACATAGATGTCAAGATTTTTCTCATAAAGATACAAGTGCATAGAGAACAAGCTAAGCTCGTAAATGCACAAAGCCATTTGTACGGAGGTACAAGGCCAAACATGCATGTGACAAAACACAATAATGCTGATCAAACTTTTTGGATTTTCTACTTTTTATGTGTTTTTGAATTTTTGACACAAAATAAGTAAAGATTGATAAAAAGAACAAACATTCAAAGCTGTTAAAAACAAACAAAAACAGTAAAAACATGGAAAACATGTTACCATCAAAGTAATGTGTGCTTTACTCAAGTGAGATCGAATCAAGATAGATAAATAAAGCACACAACACACATGAGATTCAAGGAATTGTACCGATACTAATGGTCTTAGGGAACAATTCGAACAGTGGACCATCGAGAGGTTTGATGAAGATGTCTACCTTTTGGTTGTCCGTGTGGATGAACTCAAGACATACGATTTTATCTTCCTCCAAATCACGGATGAAGTGATAGCGAATCTCTATGTGCTTGGACTTTAAATGCTGAACAGGATTTTTGGAAAGATTTATGGCACTAGTGTTGTCACAAAACACACTCATCATTTCTTGAGGAATCCCATAGTCATGAAGTAGTTTCTTCATCCAAAGAAGCTGAGTACAACAACTTCCAGCAACTATATACTCTACTTCAGCAATAGAAAGGGATATCGAGTTCTATTTCTTACTCATCCATGATACAAGATTGTTTCCAAGATAGAAACATCCGCCCGAAGTGCTCCTTCTGTCATCTACACTTCCATCCCAACCCGCATCCGAATAACTGGCAAGACAATCATTGGAGTCTTTTGAGTACCACAGATCATTCTCTAGAGTGTCATTAATATAGCGTATGATTCTCTTTATAGCTGTCAAGTAGACTCCTTTGAAGTTGCTTGATACCAAGCACAAACTCTCACACTAAAGGCAATGTCCGGCCTATTTGCCGTAAGATATAGTAGACTTCTAATGATGCTCCTATACAAAGTTAGACTCACTTCTACCCCGGAAGAATCAAGACTAAGCTTGGTAGATGAACTCATGGGAGTGGAGGCATGTTTTTTGGAATCTAGTCCAAACTTCTTGAAGAGATTTCTAGCATATTTTTCTTGAGAAATGAATATACCATTCTTCCTTTGTTTGACTTGAAGGCCAAGAAAAATGTAAGCTTCCCTACCATACTCATCTCAAATTTTTTCTTCATTTCTTCCGAAAACTCTATAGCACGGGCGTCTATAGTGGCTCCAAATACTATGTTATCAACACACACTTGAGCTACAAGAAGATAGTTCTCATCATTCTTGACAAACAAGGTTCGGTCGGCATACCATCTCTTAAATCCTCTATCCAAAAGATAATTTGTGAGCCGATCGTACCATGCTCTAGGTGCTTGTTTCAAACAGAGTGCCTTCTTCAATCTCAAGACATGATCCAGAAAGTGAGGATCTTGGAAGCATTTAGGTTATTCAACAAAGACTTCTTCATTAAGGTACCCATTGAAAGAGACACATTTCACATCCATTTGGTAGATTTTGAAATCCATAGTACATGCAATTGACAAAAGGATGTGAATAGACTCGAGTCTAGTTACGAGAGCAAAGGATTCATTAAAGTCTACTCCTTTTACTTGAGTATAACCTTGAGCCACCAACCGAGCCTTATTCCTTATTATCTCACTATCCTCATCGATTTTGTTTTTGAATATCCATTTGGTACCAATGACATAAGCGTCTTTAGGCCTTGGACCAAGTTCCCATACATCATTCCTCACGAATTGATTCAGCTCTTCATGTATCGAATCCACCCAATTCTCATCTTGAAAGGCTTCCTCTACCTTTTTCGGCTTACATTGGGCAAGGTAGCAACGATATGTTACATGGTTGGCAATAAGTGTGCTTCCTTTCCTAAGACGAAGACCTTAATCTAGAGACCTGATAATGTTACTTTTTAGATGGTTTTTAACTACTCTTGATGATGGCCTTTTTGAGGTGGATACTTCATCATTCTGGGACATAGGAGGATGAACTGTCGGAAGGGTAAGAGGACTTGAGAACCTAGACATTGATCTTGCCTCCTTTCTAGAATTCACGAGAGTAGATTCTTTTTCTGGTGAAAGTCCTTCCACTTCAACATCTTGGGCTTCAACCTCAATGGTGGTTTCTTTGGAGCTTGGTCCTTCTCCACCATCATCAATAGCTACTTTTGTTATGGCATTATCAGTCACCGCATTGATGGACTCCATTACCGTCTTTGTTCTCTTGTTGAAGACTCTATATGCCCAGCTAGTGGTTGAGTAGCCAAGAAAGATACCTTCATCACTTTTTGCATCGAATTTTTCAAGGTTCTCCCGATCATTTAGAATGTATCACTTGCTTCCAAAGACTCAAAAGTACTTCACCTTAGGCTTCTTCCCATTTCAAATTTCATATGCAGTCTTCTTTATTCCCGCTCGAAAGAATATTCTATTGCCAATGTGACATAAGGTGTTCACGGCTTCTCCCCAAAATTTTTGAGGAATTTGCTTGTTGAGTAGTATAACTCTTGCTATTTCTTGAATCACCTGGTTCTTCCTCTCAACCACCCCATTTTGTTGAGGAGTTTTAGGAGCTAAAAATCCTTTCTTGATCCCATTCTTCTCACAAAAAGACTCAAATCTTGCATTCTCAAACTCCTTGCCATGGTCACTCCTTGTCTTGACAATTGGAACCCTTTTCTTATTTTGAAGTCTCTTGCAAAGATTCTCCATCTTCTCACATGCTTCCGATTTTTCTCTAATAAATTCCACCCAAGTTTATCTTGAGAAATCATCAACAATGACCATGATATACCGTTTTCCTCCTAGGCTTTCGGTGCTTGTGGGCCCCATTATCAACATGAAGAAGCTCTAAGCAACGTGATGTAGAGATCACATTCACCTTTTGATGATTCAACTTTGTTTGTTTCTCCATTTGACAAGCGCCACAAATGGTCTTCTCCACCTTCTCAAATTTTGGGAGCCCTACAACGGCTTCAAGTTTGGAAACTTTCGTCACTTGTTTAAAGTTTGCATGGCCAAATCTTTGATGCCAAAGTTCCAACACATCAACACGGGCACTCCTACAAGAGATCTTTGGTGTAGGAACTACTCCATAGCAATTATCAGTAGTCCTATTTCCCTCCAAGACTTGAATTCCTACTTCATTGATGATCACACACCCCTTCTTCGAGAATTGAACAAGAAAGTCCTCATCACATATTTGAGTGATACTCAAGAGATTTGCCTTAAGCCCTTTGATATAGAGAACAGCCTTCAATAGAGGTAGCCTCGATATCTCAATAGTCCCTTTGCCAAGAACTTGAGCATGGCTTCCATCCCCAAATGTCACAGTTACCAACCTTCTCTTTGAGAGACTTAAATAATAATTTATCTCCTGTCATATGGCGAGAACATCCACTATCAAGATACCATAAACAATAGTTAAATACCTTCAAATAGGTGTGCACAAACAAGCAAGCATGAGATAAGTACTCTTGATCTTTACAAAAAAAATCATCTTCATTTTCTATTCTTTTACTGGATTGAATTCTCTTTCTAAGGTGATCAACCTTGTCACACAATATTCTATTTCTTCTTTTATATTCTCAATCAATAAATTTGACTCATATAGGCTATTGTGTAAGACATGGTTTTTGTGTTCAAGGTACTTTAGCATGTGAATAAACATTCTAACATGTTTCTTTGTTTTTAATAATATATATATATATATATATATATTGCAATCCATAAAATGGTGGGTCCCACACTTGAATTTATTATTTGGCTAATATTTTTTAGATACAGTTTTCAAAAAACTGTATCTTGTTTTCGTGGTTTAGAACAAGATTTTGAAAATGGCTAAGGAGTGTTTTTAGGTACAGAAAATGTTTTCAATGAAATAATTGTAAATAAATTGAAAATAGTGGACCCCACAAATTTGTCCAAGCTCTTTTATCTCTTAAATTAAGGAGCTTATCTATATTACAAATAGAATTCTCACACTTCAAATTTGAAACTCATCATTAAAAAAAAGTACATGATGAACTCTATTCCCTTATCACTATCTACAAAAAAAGTATTCTACACATTCTACACGTTACTTTTTATACATTTTTTTTAAATCTCAAAAATAGAAATGGTCTCCCAAACAATTTTTATTTTGAAGATTATTCTTAAAAGTGGGAGCCAAACACATATAATATAAAAATTATTATCTGAAAACTATTTTTAAGTTCAATTTTTTGAAAATTGTTTTTATACGGTTTTGAAAACAAAATTAAAAATTGTCCTACCAATCAAGTCCTAAAATGTAAAACTACCCAAAATGAAAATAATTCCGAGTTTTAAAGACTAAAAGTGTACTTTAATAATTATTAGGACAAAGTTTAACAACAAAATTGGTTGTAGCCTTATATTACAACCTTACTCAATATCTTTTTATTAGAGATAAATTTTGATAAATTCACAATTGGATTAGATCTTCTTCTTATATCCTTCATGCTTACAAAATTTTTAAAAAATTAACGATCAAATACAATATAGTTAAGTCATTTTTTTGAAATTTACACCAAAACAACAAATTTTTAAACAGCTTATCCAAACACTTACAGTAACTTTAAAAATGGATGGGGTCCTTTAAAGGTTTTGTTTGGATATTGCAGTAACTGTCCTTTTTGCATCTTATGAGCATTAGTTGTTGGAGGAGGCTTGACATTTGAACAACCTGGATTTAGATTTAGTGCACCATGCAATTACCCTATTAACTTTTACTACAACGAGATGGTAATTACATTGTGAGTATAAAGTTAATCAAGAAAACTTTTTACAACCAATAAAATAGCATCCAGATAACTTTTTACCCTATTAGCTTTTACATTTCACATAAAGATGATAATTATATAGTCCACTAGTTTGATTATGTTAGTAGCAACGGAAAAAGAGTAGCATTTTTTATGGCTTCTTTGAGAAATTGCAATTCGCCATTGACTTATTTCCTGCTGCTTTGGGCCTTTGGCTGCAAGTTGTTTTGTTGAATTCTGTGTCATTTTTTATGGCTTCTTTGAGAAATTGCTATCGAGCGCACATTGACTTTTGTTTTATAACGTTGTTTGTCCATTCTAAAAGCAAGTGGACATGTATCTCTATCTCCGTGAACCCAGGGCAATTCCACTGCAATTATTAAGGAGGTGTTTGGTAAACACCCTTCAACATATTTTAAACAACATTACACACTTTTTTACATACTTTTTTACCCACACGTATATCAAAAACACCCAAACAACATAACTTAAATGACTTTTGTTTTATAACGTTGTTTTTCCACTCTAAGAGCAAGTGGACTGTGGACATATATGATAATCTCCATCTAAAGCCCGGGAAATTCCACAAAATTATTTACGAACAGCTCATGAAGCTTCGTTTGTTTAGCTAATAATTATATAGTTAGGCTATACTATTAAATGGGTCAAACTCAAAAATAATATTAAAATTTTATTTATAATTTATTGATAATATAAAAAATCTATTCTTAATAAAAAGAAATTTAGATTTGTGAATAATGAAAAGCTTTAGTCATGGTTTGGCTCTATATGAGAAAATAATAAGTTAATCAAATAATTCGTAAATAATTTCAAGCTTGTTTGATAAAAAAAAAAAAAAAAAAAAAACTATTTTTGAATTTGTAATCCTGTTTAATAAAGAGCTTTGAGCTTGGCTCTTGTTTGAAATAAAACTAACCTAAGTTGTTAAAACTCAACTCTACTCAGCTTGTCTTGTTTATAAACCTAGTTAGACTAAATAGAAATTTTGAACCTAAATGATCATATAGAAACTTAATCAAACATGAAGGAAATGTAAAGAGCAAATATGAAAATAGAATGAAATAGGAAATCCAAAATGAAAATTTTAAAATGTAAAACTACCCAAAATGAAATTAATTCCGAGTTTTAAAGACTAAAAGAGTACTTTAGTAACTATTAGGCCAGTTCAAGTTGGTGAAGATTGAAATTAAAATGGGCAAAGTAAGAGCAGCAGTTGTACCCTTATTTATGGTGGCAATAATAATATTTTTGTCCGGTTCCAACAATATTGTCACCGTCGTCCAAGGCCTTGCTACAATGCTACCATGACAACTTCATGTCCAACGTCCAACGTTGGACGTGTAGGGCAACCACTTTTTATGCATTCGGCGGAGCACGTTGCTTTTTTGCAGTTGGACATGAAGTTGTCATGTCATCATTGTAGGCCTTGGACGACGGTGACAATATTGTTGGAACCGGACAAAAATATTATTATTTCCACCATAAGAAATAAGGGTACAACTGCTGCTCTCACTTTGCCCATTTTAATTTCAATCTTCACGAACTTGAACTTTTGCTTTTCTACAATATTAGTTTCTTTGTATTACTTTTACCCATGAGGTATGCCATATATATAATGTCAATTTTTTTACTATAATGGAATTCCTTATAATTCGGCGAATATATTTTCCTAACTTAGACAATATTAATTTAAATTGTTGTGGCAAGATCCTAATGCCAATTACAAGATATATATTATTGTTAAGGATACAGCTGTAGTTGCCGAGAATACCAGCTGATCCACATTTGAATTTTGTATATTTGAATAAGATGTAATCAGATAACTGTAGACTTGTGTTGAGATAGGATTAGGATAGAATCATATTTAAATTTGTATTTAAAGGATGTGCTAGATATATATCCGGATCTGTGTAACTGAATGTATATACAATTTGAATTTGTAACAAACTCTAATATATAAGAAAATGCCTAAACCGTATATGGTAAGGCTTGGAAATATTTTTCAATTATTTGATCTTTACAATTATTAATTATGGGATGGATACGTTTGAAGCCTTGACTTCTCAAAAATCTCATTTCCCTCTTATATTTTTGGTAAAACAAATTATTTTGAACATAAATTTCTATTAGGGTACGTTTAGTACACTGAATGAGGATTACGACAGGAATTGTAATCTCTATTACTAGTAATAAAGTGTATTGTAATGTAATAACTAAACATATTCATTAGTTTGGTTATGAGTTATAACATTAGAGTGAAACTTAACAGTTATTTTAGAAAATATCTTATTCATACAATTATATCTCCTTAAAAATTGTTATTTTTAAATTTAAGAAAGATATGTGTTATTTTTTATGATTTTTTATTTTTATAATTGTTAGATTTATATGGAAAGATTGTTTATTTGGAAATATATTAAGTTTTGAAATTATTGCACTTACTAAGGAATAGCTAATATAACCTTTTAAACCACTGCACACCCTTGGTGTGGTGGTCACTCTACAAGTATAAATGCTTGTAGAGTGTGGGGGGTAAGGACCGGGGTTCAAATCTCCAGAAGGGAGCTTCACACATATATACACTTAGATTATGCTAGAGTAGAAATTCTATCTTGTATAAAAAAAATAAAAGTAATATAACTTTTTAAAGAGGAATAATTGTTCCTCATTTTGAAGAATAGCTATTCATAAGCAATGACTATTCATCTATATATATATATATATACACACATAAAACCGAAGCCTTTGAAGCTTCCATAATTTTCCACGTCAACGCAATATAAAAAAAAAAAACTTTTCTAAAACCTGGCATTATTAAAAAGAAAAAAAACACCCAAAAATTTCAGCTAAAAAAAAAAAAGCCAAACGCCTAAAACCCGAAAATTTCCTTCCACCCAAAACCAAAACCAAAACCCGATTAAAAAAACACTCTCCCTCTTCAACGCAAACATAGTAACACAGACTCATCAAACTCCCTCTCTTCTTCTTCACGCAGTCCAATCTCCTTCTTCAAACACACAATTTCCTCCATGCCTCTCTCTATATACATGTTCCCCTGCCTCCAGTCTTTTTCCCTTCTCTACCTTCATTCCAAGCTTTCTTTTGTCGTTCAAACCAATATCCTCTGTAAAGAAAGGCCAGCCCATCAACATGAATCTATACCCTTCGTTCAAAATCTATATCCTCTCTAGGTGAGTTTCTATTTAATAATATATGTTTGCAATCCAATTTGGCTATCTTATTTGATTATTCTCTTTTTTATTTTATTTTATATATAAATGATCTTCCTTTTATTCAAAACATACAAAGTCTTTCATATGTTATTCAAAATCCAATTTTGTTTGACAAATTCACCAGCTTTCTTGCTTTTTCTCTCTGTAATTCTTTCTCTTTCTCATGTTTTGCTGGTATAATGGTTGAGAGAATGATATAAGAATCGATATCCTTTTTGAAAATAGGCCAACCCTAAGTGTTTGACAAAATGTATCAATGATCTAAATAAAAAAAAAAAAACAAAAATTCTAAGACAAATCCTGATGGCTGATAAGACTCAAATTCCCAAATCTTGATAGACACAAACTAAAAAAAAAAAAAGAAAAAAAGAAAAAAGAAAAAAAAGGTAGTAGTAGTGTAATAGGACTCTTTTAACCCAAGTCAGATGATTTGCATTAGAATATATGAATAGAAAAGATCGTGAGAATAGAAAGATTTCATTGGATCATGCTGACAAAGGGAAACTTTTGCATCTCGAGAAATTTTTTGATGAAATTTTGGCTTGTGAAAATTGGTTTTGGTTCAATAGGGGCCATATTTGAAGGCTAATCTGGGTTTGAATTTGAGATATTCATCTGAATTTTGATTCTTTCAAATAACAATTCTTGATTCAAGTTTTGAATTAAGGCAACCTCTGCTTCGTTCTTTCCAACAGGTATCCTATGCACCAAATCCTCTAAGCATTTGGCTTGAAATAATACATATTTGACTATATATATATATATAACTAAATTATTTACATGTATTTACTATTTTTCGAATTCCAAGGGCTAGTGTGGATGAATTTGCTTTCGATAGAATTTGCAATATCATGTTTGCATGTTGGTGGAGGAAAATTGTTCTATTAAAGGCTACCAACTTTTATGGACTACGTTAACAAAGGCTTTGTTAACCAGCAATGTTGGCCTGTTTTAGTTGTGATTGTTGCTCTCTTCATTGCATCTGTCCTGCTTCTTTGTTATTGTTGTTGTTTTTGTGTTTTTTTTTTTTTTTCCAAATGAAGTATGAGTTTTTAGGCAAAAAAGGCCTTTGTAATAATTTATTATGTATTTGTCCTACTTCATTTACTTTGCTATGTTTTGGTGAGGCTTGAGGGGTTAATGGTCCTCTATTTTGTTCGTTGGTTTAGTTTTTGATTGTATAATATGTACTTACAAGTTACTTTTTTTCTAATTCTTAAAAACTTCTACTTGAAATGGCCAGGATGCTTCAATGGTTGCAGATGCGACGATGAATGTAAGGTCCAAGTCTATCCACCTCTCGACCCAACTGATTGAGAAAGAGTTGATCAACTTAATCTACTGTTTTTAATTAATATGGGATTCTTTTATGAGAGACACAAGAGGTATATTATATATATATATATATATATATATATATGTTAATGGTTAAATACAAGTACATTTCAGGTACAAGGAGGGCAACAAGCCAGGTTCATGATTAAACATTCAAGGTACGAATTTTATGATTCATGGGCAATTTCAACTTCAAATTGATGATGGATTTTCAATTTTAGAATTATTGCATGTGTTGCAAATCTATATTTAAAGTGAGAAAATTTAATATAGAAAGATTTTTAGAATAATGATTAATTTTTTGTGGTTAAAATGAATCTCTTTATATAGAAGTTCGATTAATTCTCCACCTTTGTGACATGAAATAATATTTTTTTAATGATTGGGAAGAGCACCAATCTATCTGTAACCAAAAGAAAAGGAGAATTAAATCGTGCGGATGGGTCTTTGAGTTTATTTTTACCCAAAATCAAATTAAAAGGTTTCTGATCTTTGTTTTTTCTTTACTTTATAAATAAATATTATATTTGTATAATTAAAAGTGCTGAAAGGCAGAAGTTTGAAAAGCACCATAAGAAAAATTGATAGGTATGCGGTGGTTTATTATGTTTGGCTTGAAAGAAATGCTTGTGTATTTTGTAGTAATGTCAAGTATGAGGTGACATTAAGCCATTAAAGCCTTAGTTGAGTTTCCCATAATTGAGGGTTTTAGTTTAATTCTTTGTAAGTTTAGTTGTAGCAAAAAACACTTTAAAGTTGTCTTTTAATTTTTCAATTTATTTGAAATATTGATTAAGTAGTTCTTTAAATTTGTGTTTTATACGTTTTATGGATAATCGAGGATGTTAAAGATTTAATTCCTCATTTTATTTTAAATATAAGATTGATTTCTATTTTTCATTATGTAAATTAATGTTACATATCAAGATTAATATTTCATATCAAGAATAGGAACTATAAGATTGGAATCCTAATCTACAATCAAAGAGAAAGAGAAAATAATAGTTTACATCTTTATACACAATAGCTTTCCTGTGCATCGCACGGGTTAGCGACTAGTTGTAATAAAAATATAACCAAACTAAAGAATAACTAAACTATAAGAATAACTATTACATTACAGCACCTATTACAGTTTACTAGACATGCCCTTAATGGTTGGAGCTCAAAACTCTAAATATGTTTACAGCTAAAATTTTTTCCTTAAAATGTTAGTCACGTCTTATTTTCAAATATTCAAACTTAACTTTTTCGATTTTGTTAAATTTTTTTTAAAAAGATAATTATATCTAAAATCTATAAAATAATAATAATATCAACCAAAAGGCAAACATTTTCAAGATATTTTAGGATACTAAGGGCCTAATTGGTAAGAGGATTTTTGTTTTTATTTTCAAAAGAGTATAAAAACAATTTTTAAAAAATTGAACTTGAAACTAATTTTCAAATAATAATTTTTATATTTTACGTGTTTGGCTCCCACTTTTAAGAACAATTTTCAAAATACTAAAAACAAAAAATAATTGTTTGGGAGACCATTTCTATTTTTGAGATTTAAAAAAATATATATTTACAAAAAGTAACGTATAGAATCTGTAGATTACTTTTTTTTTTTTTTTTGTAGATAACGATAAGGGAATAGAGCTCATCTTTTTTTTTTTTTTTTAATGATAAGTTTCAAATTTGAAGTGTGAGAATTCTTTTTGTGACAAAGATAAACCCCTTAATTTAAGAGATAAAAGAGTTTGGACAAATATGTGGGATCCACTGTTTTCAATTTATTTACAACTGTGTCATTAAAAATTCTTTGTATCCTGAAAACACTTCCTTAGCCGTTTTCAAAATCTTGTTCTAAATCAGGAAAATAGGATACAAGTTTTTGAAAACTACATTTAGAAAATATTAGCCAAACAATAAATTCAATTGTGGGACCCACTATTTTATGGATTGCAAAACAAAAAATTTTATTTAAATACTCTTACCAAACAGACCCTAAGAGATTTTAGGACATAAATTCCTTTAGAATTGTGAAGAGCATTTAGACATTAAACATAAGATTATTAAGAGATTTTAGGATTAATTAATTGATATCTTGTTGCTTATGCAAAAGATACAATGTGATCTAATTAATTAAAATCAGAATAGTTTAACACTATTTTTTAATCTATAAAGAAAATTTAAAAAAAAAAATTATATATATATATAATAAAATGATGATGTAGAAAAGAAATATTAAAAAAATGTTCACATAAAAAAGCACTAAAAATGTCAAATTATTAAAAACCGGTCAAAACATTTCATTTTATATAATTTATTATAGAATTTATTTGTAGGGTTTATATATACATAGTGTGAGAAATAAGTAGGACAAATCCATAGATTCCATACTATCAAACACACACACACACACACACACACACACACACAAAAGAGAAGAAGAAGAGAGAGGGAAACATCCATTACAAGACTTATTGTAAGGTCCTATCACTCTCCAAAAAAAGAAAAAGAAACAAGTAAGTTCCTATATTTATTAATTAGGGTTTTTTTTTTTTAGAAACATATTTAGTTTTTATTTCCCTTTAAAAAATTGCATTTCTGACACTTGAGCAAAATTGTTAATTTCTCTGTAATTTTATTTAAAGAACAATAATATGATTGAAAGTTGAAACTGATATGGCAACATATCAATGTTAATTAATACATTAAATTAAATACTCCTGTAGCAAAATTTTTTAATTCTTAAAATTTTACACATCAATATTCTAATATGAGTCCGAATTTGCACTACAAAAAACTGGACCTATAGTGGCGTTTTTGAAACGCCAAACGCCACTATAGGTACTAAAAATACCACTATAGGCCCATTTGGGCTATAGCAGCATTTGCTATAGTAGCGTTTTCAAATACCACTGTAGGGGCAATGAGCCGGTAGGAGCAACAGGCTAGTCAAAGTGATGGGCTTAGAAATCCTTATCCATTTACATAATGCGTCCAAAGCCCAAGCCGAGGACTAGGGCTAGTCCGAGGACGATTTAACTTGGCCTAGAGGATCCGCACTAAAGGTCAAGGAAGTCAAATGTGAATTTAACAATCCCGGAGGTTTCTCCGAGGATGAATACCACCTCGGATAATTAAAGCCAGGATAAGACTTAGAGTTCTGCCGACCAGGATTCACCCCAGAAGATTCCGCTGGGCTAGGCGGGTGTTGTGGAAGCATGTATCAAGAAAAGATCCCAAAATATCAAGGAAGAAGGCTGCCAATCTCGCATTGAATGCTCCACAGCTAATCCTCTGGCCGCATTTATGTGGAGAAGACATCTGAACAGTAACCTATGTACGTGGAGGGCTCAGAGAAAGGGGAGAGCAATATAAAAGGAAGAAGAAACCTAAAAATAAAAGGAGAAAAAAGAAGAAAAGAAAAGAAGAAGACTGGACCCATTACAGAACAATACATATATCGAACAACTATCCTCAAACGTAGGCCGGACGCAATCCTTTAAGACAAATCCCTGTATTTCCTCCCAGTTTGTGATCTTAGCCTATCTAATTGATAGTCTAACCTAAACTAGCCTAGTTTTCTTGACCTACTCTCTACAAATTTATTGATTGGGCCTTTTAGGCAGATCCAACCATCCTTGGGCTGAAATCCTAAATTTGTGGCTTTACAACCACTATTGTTCCAACATTTTAGACCAATTTTTTTTTTTTAAAAAGGCTATAATGGCGTTTGACAAACGCCACTATAGCCTTTTTCAAAAATAAAAAAATTGGTCTATAGTGACGGTACAATAGTAGTGTTTATAGAACGCCACTATAGCCAAAAAACCACCAAAAAAAATTTCATTACCAAAAATTTGGTAATTAAAAATTTTTTTGTGACGTGAAAAGGTTTTTTTTTTCTTTAATTGAATTAAGATTGTAATTAAATTAAAATTAAAATTTTAATTAAATTAAAAGGTACAATACAAAAAAAAAAAAAAACATAAATAAAGCAAAATTCAAACACTATAGCTAGCCCGCCTAGCAAATTCAAAATGAAACACAAACATACCTAAAAAATTCAAAATCAAACACAACATGCTCACATCCAAAAATTAAAAAAAAAAAAAAAAATAGCAACTCCACCCCAACACATTCAGCCGCCATAAACCAACCTGCAAAAAGAAATCATCAAATTGATGTTGAACTTTTTACTACTTTCTTGGTTCTATTAACAAAGATATTATCACACTTGAGATAGACCTATCAATAATAAAAATAAAATAAAAAATAAAAAAGCCAAAGAATTCACAAAAATAATCAGAAATGTCAGAAACCCACGAAGCAAAGTTGACAGCAAACAAGGAATAGACAAAATCTATTATCAAAAAAATAACTAGACCAAAATAATCATAAATTTTTTTTAAAAAAAAATTGCTTACCTGCAACTATACAACTAATGGCATCAAACATCATCTACAAATTTGAACAAAATCAGTAACCTGCAACACCATCTACAAATCCAAAACCCACAAACATTAACACCACCACAAATAAAACAAAAGAAATAAAATCAAAATTTGTGAAGTGAAAGAAGAGTGAAAGAAAAAGAAAAAGAAAAGAAGAAAGATGGAGGAGTGGAGATAAGGGAGAAAAAAAAAAAAACAAAAACAAAAACAAAAAAAGAGAAAGGAAGTCTGAGACTTGGCATGGAGAGACAAGGGAGAAAAAAAAAAAAAAAAACAAAAGAGAAAGGAAGTCTAAGGCTTGGTGTGTAGATAAGGGAGAGATATGGAAGAGTGGGGGTAGGTGGGGGTTTTAATGTTTTTTTTAAATTATATATATAAATATATATATATATATATATAAATATATATATATATATATAAAGAGAAATGACATGTTCACAACATTTTCACAATATTTTTATAACAAATTTTAAGTGGCAGGTTATTACTGGTTGTTATTGTTAGGGCAAAAAAGTAATCTTAGTGTTAGGTTCTGTAGGGGCAATAGGCCGGTAAAAGTAATGGGCTGGTATGAACGACACGCCAGTGGGGATAATGGGCCTTGAATGCCTCATCCATTTACGTAACACGTCCCCAAGCCCAAGTCGAGGATTGAGGCTAGTCCAAGGACAACTCAACTCAGCCTAATAGGTCCGCGTTGGCAGTGAGGAAAGTTGAATGTGAGCTTAGCGATCCCAAGATTCCACTGATGACTCATACCACCTCGGATAATTGAAGCTGAGGTAAGACTTGGAGCTCTGCCAGTCAAGAAGGTCCCCAAGAAGATTCCCCAGTCAGAAAGGTCCCCAAGAAGATTCCACTGGACAGGATGAATATTGTAGAAGCATGTACCAAGAAAGAATCCCAAAATATCAGGGGAGAAGGTTACCAACCCCGCATTGAATGCTCCACAACTAACCTCTTGGCCGCATTTATGTGGAGAAGACATCTGAACAGTGATTTTCAATCTTGCCGCTCCTATGTAGAGGGTTCTGGAAAAATTAGAAAGGACAGGTGTCAACAGAGAAATCATGACATCTATACGTGGAGGGCTCAGAGAAAGCGAGGAGTAATATAAAAGGAAGAAGGAACCTAAAAATAAGACGAGGACAAGATTTGCACCCATTACTAAACAATACTTACACCAGACAACTATCCTCGAACGTGGGCTAAGAACAATCTTTGAAGCCAGAAACCTATGTTTCGTCCCAATCTATGATCTTAGCCCATCCAGTTGGTAATCTAATCTCCACTAGCCCAATCCTTCCTAACCTACTCTCTACAAATTCATTGTTACTGGGCCTTTTAAACAGATCCACCCACCTTTGGACTGGATTTCGAAAATTGAGTCCTTACAGGTTCAAATTTGAACTAATAACAACTAACCACTTATGATTTGTTGTGAAAATATTGTAAAAATTTTGTAGACATAGCATCTCTTATATGTAAAATATATATATATATATATATAAAGAGAAATTATATGTCCACAATATTTTTAAAACATTTTTATAACAAATCTTAAGTGGCAGATTGTTACCCGTTGTTATTGTTGGGACAAAAAAGTAATCTTAGTGTTAAGTTCAAATTTGAACAAAAAACAACTAACCACTTATGATTTTTTGTGAAAATGTTGTGGACGTAACATCTCTTATTTAAATATAAATATATAATAATATATACATTTATATATATATATATATATATATATTATATTCAAATATTCTGGAACACGCCATAGAATATTCTTGGCATATTCCATAATTTTGTTTACGCTGAAACCCATTTAGTTTTTTTTTTTTTTTTACAAAATAGTGTAGAATATGCACTTTTTGGACCTATAGTGGCGTTTAGGCCCTACCCAACCCACAAAAAGAAAAATAAAAAATAAGTGCCTATAGTGGCGTTTGACAAACACCACTATAGGCCGTTGGAAATGCTGCTATAGACCATTTTTTTAAAAACGCCACTATAGGACTCTCCGAACGCAACTATAGATATGCTTATAGCAACGTTGGTAAAAAACGCCACTATAGGTCTAATTTTTTGTAGTGTTGGTAAGGATGGGATGTAAAACTTATGTTTTACACTATCCAATAAGAGATTCTTACATAAGCATTTTATATAAAATTCAATACATCAAACCACACCTAATAACATCTTAATAAACTCCTAATTTGGTTGGATTTATATATGGGTATTAGAGTTTTTTTAAATTTTTTTTATTTATATACAAAATAGAAATTCTACTCTAACCAAATCTAAGTGTATATGTGTGTGAAGTTTTCTCCTAAAAACTTGAACTCTAGCCTTTGCCCTTCATACTCTATAAGCACTTATACTTGTAGAGTGACCATCACGCTAAGGGTGCATGCTAATTATGGGCGTATTAGGATTGGGTGTGGTTGTGTTTATTTTTAAATATATAATAAGATGATATGGCATGTTGGAATTAGAAGGGTAAAACATGAGTTTTACACCATATCCTTACAGAATTTAATCTCTTCTATTATATATTTTTAATTGAATTTATATTCTATTTTATACTTAAACTTTCAATTAAAATCTTATTACATCCTATTTTCTTTAAAAGATAGAATAGATAAGTTCATAAACAACATAATCATATTAAATATCTATTAATAATTATCATAATTATATATTTAATAGTTCCATGTAAAAGCACTATATATATATATATATCATAATTATCAAATCGTCCTCATTGTTGCAAATATCAAATTATTAAAAAAAAAATTATTGTAAGGCTCATGTGATGTGAAAATGGATGTACCAAGTTTAAATTGACTCCTAAAATCTATTATGTTTTGCATTAAAAAAAAGTTTTATAACTTAGTTATGTTATCAATTCTGTTGGATATTTTGTATAATTAGGTAGCTTGTAATGCAAGTTCAATCCCACTTTCGTGGAAGAAGAATGTTATTTGATCCCACTTTGGTAGTGTAAGAGACACGCAAGATTATGTAAAAATTGTTTCTGCAGAATATATTGTCGTGAGTTGCACTACTTGACATTTAAAATGTTTGTGAGAGTTCGGGATTGTTTCTAACTATTTTCTAACCGTAATAACACTTTATTTATAACTTTTTATGGTCTATATATATCAATACTGTCCACATATCTGACCAGCAACCTAATTTGACTGACCCAACCCAATCCAACCAGGTTTGGATGGTTTTGGCAGCTTCATTCAAGTGGAGGCTGTTTTTGGTGTGCTAAATTCAAATGTAATTGGTTGGATGGTGGATTTTCGTGGCAAATAACCAAAGAATCCAATCCCAACCAGCCGAAGAAACCTTCTTCCCCTTCACATCACCATCTACCCCTAACTAATAGAGGTCTATGGTGTAACCCTAATTGTGCTAGGCATGCCATGGCCGATGGGGCCGAATTCATTGTAATGGGAGTTATTTATTATTGTCATTTTCAATCAAAGTTGCTAAAGTGGTCTGTTGTTAGCCTGAAATGGGTAGTTGTAGTGTATTTGACTGTGTTTTATAAAGGGATTCATGTTGTATGTGGGGAAAAATTAATACCATTGTCACATGTCAAGACTACATGTATCAGCACCTTTTGTAGATAAAGTAGTTGTGAACATTTTTTATACAAATAATGTGATCTATTTATCTATTAGGATAAGGCCAATTTGGCTTGCTGTGTAAATATAACTAGGTTCATAGTAGTCTAGTAGAGGGAGTTGTTATATTTACTACGTTGGGTCAAATTTGCTAATGCTAATGAGGATTGCTGTCAAACCTAGAATGTGTAATCCTTAATGTATTCAACTTAGTTGTATACAGATTTTCATGATCTATACAATGTAACATCTTTGGTTGCCTTCGGAAACTCGGATTTAGATTTTAAATTAGTAGATGTGAAATTCTTTAATTTCAAATCCATAGATTTTAATTGTTATTTCAAATTCGAGGATTTTACTTGTCAAATCCAAATTCTGGATCTTCTTAAAATTTTTCAAACAAAATATTTAGATTTTAATTAGCCAAATCCAAATGCACCATTGGAGAGTGGTCACATGTCAAGATTATGTGCATCAACGACTTTTTATGGATAATATAGCTGTAAGCTTTTTTGATGTAGAGAATGTGGTACATTATTTGTTGACAAAGGCCAATTTTTATTTGGTTTTTCAAGACAAATTCGCAACAATTCATAAAATTTTTTTTTTCTCTTGTTAACACAACTTTCAATTATGTAAAAACAACATAAAAGGGATGATGCTAGAACTTACAAACTGATTGATATGTTACCAATTACTGAAAAAATTAACTCAAACACTTATTTATTAGGTAGTCAAAGCCCATTAATTACATTAAGTGCCACATCAATTTGCAAATTTTATATAGTAAAAATTTTTAGTAACTTAAAAACTAATTCACAAAATAAAAACTTATTTCAACAGGTTATTTGTAGGGCAGTCCAAACATATCCGGTGACCCGACCCACCCGGAGACCCGACCGGAACCGATCCGAAACCGGCCGACCCGACCTACTCCGGCGGTCGGCGGCGGATTTTCTCCGCCAGAAACCGACTCCGGCGGATCGATTTCGGTTTCTCTCCCTCAAAAACCCGAAAAACCAAACCGACCGGCCAAAAACCTATAATCCGGCGAAAACCCAGATCCCGGCGAGAAACCCAGATTCCGGCGAGAAATTTCCAGTTTCCGGCGAAAAAAAAACCCAGATCTCGGAGGAAAAACTTGGATTCTGACGCTATTTCACGTAGATCCAACGAGATTTTGACCAAATCTGGCAAAATCTCATCAAATCTGGTGAGATTACCGCCGGATCTGGCAAAATCTCATAGATCCGATGAGATTTCGCCGGATTTGGGTTTTTCTCACATTTTCTTGCAGTTTTCTCGCCATTTTCTTGCCGTTTTCTCACCGTTTTCTCTCCTCTTTGAAGCCGACCGACCCGTCCGCCACCCGTGGAAGTTTGATCCGCCCGACCCGTTTTACTCCGGCGGTCGGCGGCGGGTGAGCTTTTCCAAAACCCGATTCCGTCGGGTCGGTTCCGGGTTGGGCACAAACCCGACCCGGACCGACCCGTGGACAGCCCTAGTTATTTGTATTGAAATAGCCTCGTAATAAAAGAAGAAGAAAACTTTTCTTTTTGGGTTAACCTAAATTGGGAAGGCCCCGAACCTGCAGAGCTTGAGGCCCAAAATATATATGGGTTGGCCTTCTTATGTTTTGAGGATTTTTGTGTGGCCTTTTATTTATGGGCTGCAAATTGCAATAGGCATTAGGCAGTAGCGACTAGCAAGCATCATTGTTTTTTCGTTATTAGCACCTGCACACTCTGTGTTTCTCTTTCTTTCTTTCGCACTGTGTTCCTTTGACTCAGATTGTGTGTCCCTCCCACTAGTACTACCAATACCAATACCAATGCCAATACCAATACCATAGTTGTTGTATTTTACTATCCCCTGAAACCCAAAATGTTGTCTTAACAAATGCTATGCCTATGCGCACTCTCTTTTTCACTAGGCTCTTGAAATTGGTTGAATGAGCTCCCATGCCTTTACTAGGTACTCTTCTCTCTTCTACTTTTCTTTGTTTTCTTCTATCTCCAACTTCACATTCAATTCCTTATGTGTATTTATTCAGTTCATTTTTTTTTATTAAATTAAGTTGAAAACCCAATTCATTGTCTTGCTTAATTTTCTCCTGTTACTGAAGTTTGCCCATGAGACCACTCTTAACTTTATTTTCAGATTGTTTCTTCTGTCTACAACTTCACATTCAATTCCTTATAAATTCAGTTCAAAGTTTTTCTTTTTATTTATTTAAGTTGAAAACCCATTTCACAGTCTTGTTCGCTTTTCTCTCATCTCCTGACTTTGTCCATGAGACCAAGTACTCAACTTTGTTTTGAGAGTATTATCTCCATGAATTGCTCATGTGATTGAAGCCAGAAAACTTGCTTTGACATAATTTAGTTCCTCATAAAGCAAGCAACCCATAACGAACTTGGTTGAGTGTAATTGCCTATTGGTTAAATTTTGAATGTACAATTGTCATAACTGTTATGCAGAGTCTTTGCACTTTGTTTTCCGCTTGATGATACTCACTGAGGGCGTCTCTGTTATTTTTGTATCTGTTAGCAGAGATTGCTGCTGCGCAGCCTGCCTTCCAAAGTCATTTGTGTATGCACAGGGCTCAAATTTGGAGTCATGGTAAGCTATCATCAACTTCATTTACCTTGGCGAATGAGAAAAGATTGTCCTGTGCTTGGAAATCCTTGGGCTTAGCTAAAGAACTATTCTTTAGTGTGAAGCACCTTGAGGTACGAAGGGGTAGACTCCGAATCAATGCAGTTGCTACTCTTGAGACCAAAGGATTGGTTCAGAATGAAAATGGACAGAAGGGTTATGATGTTTCACAGGTTGGTGCCAATTCAAGTCTCCCGAGAATTCAACTTGTTGAAGACTCACACGAATTGGATGAGAGGGAGAGGTTCAGAAGAATGAGAAAATCTAAAGCAAATAAGGGGAACACGCCATGGAACAAAGGCAGGAAGCACAGTGCTGGTAACAATATGTTAAATAGAGCCTGCCCTGTGTTTATCAGTCCTTTTTCCATTATTGTGTTTTTCCAATGGCTTAACAATTCATTTCATTGGCAGAAACCCTTCAACGGATCAAAGAGAGAACAAAGCTCGCAATGCAGGATCCTAAGGTGATGTCATGTAAGAGTAATTTTACATGTACTTTCAAAGTGACCTTAGTCTGTTTAAAATGAAGACCTTTATATAGGTTGATCTTTTTCTAAATTTTTAAGTCAATGCATGTGTTTCATCATTTAAATGGTTAACTGGACGCACTTATCTTATTGCACACGTGTGGTGTGTGGTGATTGATCATTTAATTTGTACATCTATCCTTGAATAGGATAAACTTTTCATGCTACAACATGATGAGATGGCTAGGTGTAGTTGTAAATAGTCTGCTTATAAACTAATTTTTTGAGTTGATTCAAGGTGTCCGCGACTTGTTCAATACTTAATGCTGGACTTAGTACCAATTAATGTACACACAGTGATGAATAGTAAGCAACAAACTCTATAATATTTGTTTTAAAGATTTGAATTGCTTTGGGTCTTTTTGAGGTTGGGTTTTGTCTTGACCTGACAAGCCTTTTGGAAAATAAGGCTAAATAAACAAGTTTTAATTCAATAATACCAACCCTAAAAAATTAGCAATGCCAAAAAGTAAATAGATAGAGTTAGAAATATTTCACAAACTATAGAATTATGCAAAATGCGTTGTCCTTAAAGGTTGATTCATGTTACCTAGAGTAGAACTCGGTGTGAATGACTCTCTTGGCCGAACAACCCCCTAAAATTAGACTATAGTGATTTCTTCAAGTTGATCACACACTCAAGCAAGAAGAACTTGGAACAACCTTAATTTGTCTTTCCTTAAAACTAATAATTGATGCTGAAATTTTCAGTAGAGATGAGCAGAAAACAAAGCAAAATAGGGGGGAGAGGCGGCTATGTGTAGCTGAAAAAACTGAAGAGGACAAAAGGGGAATAAGGGGTTTTATAAGCCAACTAATGAGAGGACTTATGGGCTGCAACGGTCACTTTGCATGCCCAACAGGCAGCACATTAAATGCCCTCAACGAGCTGCTTCATTAATGCCCAACGGGCTGAACTGGATTGGGCTAAAAGGGAAAAGAAAGGAAAAAATGTATAGCCCAAGAGAGATAGAGATAAGCATAAATCCAACCCAAGTCCAACTCTAACCCCTAGCTCATTATCTTTCAAGCTATCACTTAAGTTGTGTTATGGTTTATAAACACGCATGAAGACTCATCTCTAACCAATGTGAGACACAAGTACAATTTAAGTGTTTGAAACACACATACATCAATTTCAATATTTATTTCTCTACTCCATTTAAATTTTTTTTCTCTCTCTTCAAAATTAAATAAATAAATATTTCTGTATCTTCTTCCTCACCTACCCCTTTCCCAGCTACCCTTCTGCCCAGCGGACTCTCCTTCAGCAACACTCCAAACCCCCTGTTGTCCAACAAAATCACAAGAAAAGTTAATTACAAATAAAGAAGCACCAGACCTGAGGTATGCATATATAAACCAAGGCACGCAACAATATGATGAATCCTTGATAATAAAAATTTGCATATAAACCCTTATATATATATATATATATATATATAATATAAACCCATATATATATCAAATAATATACGGATTCAATGTAAATTGTATATAAAGCATTCAATACATCCAAGGCACATATTACATGCTTATAATAATCAAACCATGCGAGCCTTATATATATCTATCTATCTATCTATCTATATATATATATATATATATATATTAACGCTAGGATTAAAGTATTCATTTAATGAAATTTATTCCTAATGAGATTAGGATTATGTTTTTAAGGTTTTTAGAGTTATTATGGTTCTTGATCTTAAAAACCTTTAATTTAAAACATCTAGTGGGAGAGAGATACAAGGGTTGGATTTCACGGCCTCCATTATCGGTTCATAGGAGTGTGGGTAAACATCTCGTCTTGGCGTTTATGCCTTGCAATCCCAAAGGAGGGTGTTTACTTCATACTACTACAAGATTGAACTTACCCGTTTAAAGTAGTGTGGACAAACACCACGTCTTGACGTATATGCCTTGCGATCACAAAGGAGGGTGTTTTATTCCATGGTACTACAAGTTTAAACATTATAATGGAGATGAAATCTGGCTACACATGATTCTAGATAATGGTATACACCAGACTAAGTGTAATATTAACCTCCCAAAGGAGTTATGTCATTATTACTTAGAGATTAAAAGTAATACGGCATATTATTAGTGTTTGTGAGAGTTATCATGATAGCACTAATAATGAAGATAGTTCTCAACCAATTAATGTGTTTATAATAAACTTGCTACCAAGGAATTATAGACATGGATTAAGTTGTCGTTGCATATATTATTTGATGGTTTTATTAAGGTTCCATATTATATGCTTATATGCTAAATTGATAACGTCCAGTTTACTTATTATATTCATGTTTATTATTTTCATATTTAAATCATGGCATCATTTAGCCCACTTGTTGTTGATCCAACTATGTTGACTGGGAAAAAAATTTGGATATTGTTCTTACTGCTGAAGAGCACAAATATGTGCTTACTCAACCATATCTTAGCTTTCCATCATTAAATGCTCCTCTTGAGGAAAAACAGAGATATGATCATTGGCAGAAATCTAATAAGATGGTCAAGTGCTATAAACTAGCATCTATTTCAAATGTTCTACAGCATCAAATGCAAGATGTATAACTAGCTTTGGACATTATACTAAGTCTGAAGGAGATGTTTGGTGAGTATAAACTAGCATCTATTTCAAATGTTCTACAGCATCAAATGCAAGATGTATAACTAGCTTTGGACATTATACTAAGTCTGAAGGAGATGTTTGATGAGTAAGGCCGTTCTGCAAGGCAAGAAATTATGAGGAAAATTTATAATACCAAAATGGCTGAAGGTACTTCAGTGAGGGAGCATTGTCTTAGGATGATCTCTAATCTAAATACATTAGAAGTTTTAAGTGCCGATATTGATGGAGAATCCCAAGTGGATATAATACTCTAATCACTACCAGAATTATTCAAGGAATTCAGGCTTAATTATAATATGAACAAAAGGTTTATACATTGTCTGAATTGACGAATGAGTTGGTAGCAGCGGAAGGCATCGTTGGTACTTCTAGTGTTGATGCTAATATGGCTGAAACTTCTACTTCTCAACCTAAGTCGAAAGGCAAGGATAAAAAGAAGAAGAAGAAGAAGAAGGACTTCACCAAGAGAGATGATAAACAAGTTACCTTAGGAGTTGCCAACAAAGGAAAGAAAACCAAAGGAAAGTGTTTCCATTGTGGTGAAAAAGGACATCGGAAGAGGAATTGTCCAATATTTAAGGCTGTCAAGAATAAAGGTATGAAAAGTACATTCCTTCTTGAAACATGTTTAGTATAGAATCTCACGGATTCCTGGTGCGTGGATTCAAGTTGTACTAATCATATCTGCAACACATTGTAGGGGTTCTAGGAGACCAGAAAGTTGAATGAGGGGGAACTATTTCTTACTTTGACTGATAGGAGCAGGATTCCAATTGTAGCTATTGGAGTGTTTAATTTATGCTTTGAGTCTAAAGTTTTAATATTGGAAGACTGTTTGTATGTACCTAATGTTCGTAGGTACCTAATGTTCGTAGGAATTTAATTTCTGCAACTCATTTAGGTAAACATGGATATTATGTTATCCTAAAAGATAATGTTGTATTAAAGAAGGATAAAGTGTTTATCTGTTCTGTCAATATTATGGATGGTCTTTATATTTTAACTCCTGATAAGTATAAATTATATAATTCTGAAATAGATAGTAGCTCTCATGTAAAATCATTAAAGAGAAAGTTTCTTTCTACTAATGATGCATATCTATGGCACTTGCTTAGGTCATATTAATTCAAATAGGATTCAAAGACTAATCAAAGATGGACTTTTACAGCCCATGGACTTTGATGGATTTCTAGTTTGCGAATCTTGTTTAGAAGGTAAAATGACCAAACGACCTTTTAATGTAAAAGGTAGAATAGCCCAAGAGTTGCTTGAATTAGGTCATACAGATGTATGTGGTTCTATGTCAACCCAAGCAAAAGGAGGTTATAAGTACTTCATCACTTTTACGGATGATTACTCAAGATATGGTTATGTGTACCTAATGAGACAGAAGTCCAAAGCCTTTGAAAAGTTCAAAGAGTTTAGAGCTGAAGTTGAAAATCAATTGGGAAAACGCATAAAGGCCATTCAATCTGATCCAGGTGGCGAATACCTTCTTGGGAATTCCAAGGATTACCTAATTCAAAATGGGATTGTCTCCCAATTGATTGCACTTGGAACTCCCCAATAAAATGGTGTAGCGGAAAGAAGGAATATGACTCTTTTAGAAATGGTTAGGTCCATGATGAGTTATTCAACTTTACAAATTTCCTTTTCGGGATATGCACTAAAAACTGATATGCATATTTTGAATTTAGTTCCATCAAAATCTGTTCCCAACACACCTAAGGAATTGTGGAGTAGGCGCAAGCCTAATATGAAATATCTCCACATTTGGGGATGTCCAGTACATGTGCTGAAAGGGAAGTCTAATAAGTTGGAAGCTAAAACGGAAGTGTGCATGTTTTTAGGGTATTCAAAGTAAACTAAGGGTTATTTATGCTATAATCATAAGGATAACAAAGTGTTTGTTAACAACCATGCAAAATTTTTGGAAGATGATTATGTGAATAATTTTAATCCTAGAAGTAAAGTTGTATTGGCTGAATTAGATGAACTTGTAATTGAACAACCAATGGATAACACTAGGAATGATATGGCTGTATTGGATAAACCACAAGACATTACTCATGAGATAACTAGTACACAGGTGCCTCGTCGTAGTGGGAGAATTGTTCAGCCTCCTATAAGATTTATAGGTTTGGGAGAAACTTATGAAGCTATCCCAGAAGAGGTTAAATCGGATCCCTACACTTATGAAGAGACAATGAATGATACAAATGCACATCATTGGTTTCAAGCTATGAAATCTGAATTGGATTCTATGTATTCCAACCAAGTACGGGATCTTGTAAAGGCGCCTAATGTCATTAAACATGTTGGTTGCAAATGGGTTTACAAGAGGAAGAGAGGGATAGATGGAAAGGTTGAAACCTTTAAAGTAAGACTAGTGGCAGAAAGGTATACACAAAAAGAAGGAATTGACTATGATGAAACTTTTTCGCCAGTAGCCATGCTTAAATCTATCAGAATTCTCTTATCCATTGCTGCTCATTATGATTATGAGATTTGACAAATGAATGTCAAGACTGCATTTCTTAATGGCAATCTTGAAGAAGAAATCTATATGATGCAACCTGAAGGTTTCATAGAAGTTTCATAGCAAAGAACCAAGAGCATATGGTATGCAAGTTGAAAAGGTCCATTTATGGACTTAAGCAAGCATCTAGGTCATGGAACATCAGATTTGATCAAGCAATCAAATCATTTAGTTTTGAACAAAATCTTGATGAACCATATGTGTACAAAAGACATCGAGATAAAGTAGTAATGTTCCTAGTACTTTATGTTGATGATATTCTACTTATTGGAAATGATGTAGAGGTAATGTCATCAGTAAAGGTTTGGTTGTCAAGCCAATTTGAAATGAAGGACTTGAGTGAAGCTAAATTTATTCTAGGGATCAAGCTTTGACGAGATCCCAAGAATAAGATGTTAGGTTTATCACAAACTAGATATATAGATAAAGGTTCTAAAACGGTTTAGCATGCAAAACTCCAAGAAATGATTACTTCCTTTTAGACATGGAGTTCATCTATCTGATGACCAAAAGCCTAAGACTCCTAATGAAGAAAATATAATGAGACAAGTTCCTTATGCTTCTGCAGTGGGAAGTTTCATGTATTCCATATTATGTACTAGACCAAATATCTGTTATTCAGTTGACATGGTCAGCCAATATCAATCAAATCCAGGATTTAAACATTGGCAAGCTGTAAAGCATATTTTCAATTATCTACAGAGAACAAGAGATTATATGCTTGTTTACCATAGTAAGGATTTGATTCTCATTGGTTATACAGATTCAGATTTTCAGTCAAATCTTGATTTCAGAAAGTCCACTTCAGATTGTGTGTTCACCTTGGGAGGTGGAGTCATAAGTTGGAGGAGTGTTAGGCAATCTTGTATTACGGACTCCACCATGGAAGCTGAATATGTTGCTGCTTGTGAGGCAGCAAAGGAAGCTGTTTGGCTTAAAAAATTCTTTTCTGATCTTGGTATTGTGAGAATGGTGCAAGTTCCTATCACATTATTTTGAGACAATAATGGAGCAGTTGCACAATCCAAAGATCCAAGGAATCACAAGAATGGAAAGCACATTGAGAGAAAGTATCACATTATTCGAGACTTTTTTTTGTCGAATAGATGTAGTAGTAGTAGTAAAGATTAATAGTGCAAATAATCTAGCGGATCTCTTTCCCAAAACCATGCCACAAAGGACTTTTAAGTCACATTTGGAGGGAATGGGAATTAGATTAGTGCACAATAGTCTTTAGGGCAAGTGAGAGATTGTTAGGATATGTGCCCTTAAATCCTATTGTATGATACTATGTATGACATTATGTATGATTTAATGTTATGATTAATAAAGTTGTTTTATTATTATCTAAAATAATGACAACATGAATATTTGGACATTATCATATAGTCCATGAGATGCATAGTATGTAATTTATGTGATTTAGTCAAAGAAGATATAGATCATAAGTTCTTTGTAAACTCAGAATTATAATTTGTAGTCGGTGATGAAATTAAGCATTTCATCTGCGAAGCTATAACATATCAACTAAGATAATTTGTCTTGATCATGGAAGTATAGACTTCTAATTGATATATTGATATGCTTTAAGAGTTAAAACATATTGAACTGGACCACTGTGAGATTTATTATTCTCTTAACGAATGTCAAATGAATAATAAATCTCACGACTTCTATTTGCATGAACTCTTAATCCTGAGAGAATAATAGACCTGATTATGAAGTATAGGTTGCTTTGATATATCAGGAGTGAGATTTAAAGTCACGATCAAAACCTCAGTATATTGGGCAACCACATTTAGTGTTGATGGAACATATATTCTTAAGATGGAATTCATAATCTCTTAATAAAGATATAAAATATTCCATTGAAATAAGTTTAATGGGTTTGGTTATTCAGAGTGTTAGGCCTAACCATTTTAGTAAGAATATACTAAAGTATGTATTTATGAAATATGAAATTGGATTTCATAAATATATGATGAATAACTTAAAGGATTAAACCGGGCACTTAAGGATTAAGATGTAGTAATTTTAAAGTGGCAATCTATATTCATGATTTTACATTACTACGAATATTTTATGAAGGGGTTGCATGTATAATAAAGTCTTGGGATATAATTTATTAATAAGGTTTAGAGTGCAATTATATTTATATAGTGGTATTAAATATAATTAATGGTAACTTTGGGTTTGTTAAGAGTTGACAAAAAAGCCCAAGGCCCATTAAAGCTAGTGTCTTATTGGTCCCTTTTGGTCCCACTATAAGCCATATACTAAAGTCCAATTGGAAAGGCCCAATAGGCCAGCTCAATTAGATAATCAGTTAGTTATAAAGGGAGAAACATACAGAATTTTTAATATAAGAAAAAGAGACATCATTGTGAAATGGTATGTATGTATGAGTGAAGCCACTCAATTATTCTCCCTTAGAAACTGATTGAGAAACCACACTTTTTGGGCGTAAAGTGAAATTGGAGTGAAGATTAAAAGTGTTTCCAAGTACTTCTAATCTTTTGTTTTGAATTTCATCGCACCAAAGTACACTATCTCGTTCTTAAATTCGAAAATTTACATAGTGCATGTTATCAATCATGCATGAAATAGATCCATCTTTGTTGCTTCTGCTGCGTGTTTTGTATGAGATACAAAACCAAATTTTCCAACAATAATTTAGTTTTGTATCTCATACAAAACACATAGCGGAAGCAACAAACATGGATCTATTTCATTCATGATTGATAACATGCACTATGTAAATTTCAGAATTTAAGAACAAAATAACGTACCTTGGTGCGGTGAAACTCAAAACAAAATATTAGAAGTATTTGGGAACACTTTTAATCTTTTGTTTTGAATTTTACCACACCAAGGTACGCTATCTCGTTCTTAAATTCTGAAATTTAAATAGTGCATGTTATCAATCATGAATAAAATAGATCCATATTTGTTGCTTCCGCTGTGTGTTTTATATGAGATACAAAACCAAATTTTCCAACAATTGGTATCAGAGCCAAGTTTTGGTAAAGCGATCCGCTAGATTACTTGCACTATCAATATTTGCTACTACTACATCTCATCAAGCAACAAAGTCTCAAATAATGTGGTACTTTTTCTCAATGTGCTTTCCATTCTTGTGATTCCTTGGATCTTTAGATTGTGTAACCGCTCTACTATTGTCACAAAACAATGTGATGGGAACTTACTCCATTCTCACAACACCAAGATCAGAAAGGAATTTCTTGAGCCAAATAGCTTCCTTTGCCGCCTCACAAGCAGCAACATATTCAGCTTCTATGGTGGAGTCTGCAATACGAGATTGCTTAACACTCATCCAACTTATGGCTCCACCTCCCAAGGTGAACACACAACCTGAAGTGGACTTTCTGAAATCAAGATCTAACTGAAAATCTGAATCTGTATAACCAATGGGAATCAAATCCTCACTATGGTAAATAAGCATATAATCTCTTGTTCTCCATAGATACTTAAGAATATGCTTTACAGCTTGCCAATGTTTAAGTCTTGGATTTGATTGATATCGGCTGACCATGCCAACTGAATAACAGATATCTGGTCATGTACATAGCATAGCATACATGAGACTTCCAACTGCAAAAGTATAAGGAACTTGTCTCATCATATTTTCTTCCTCTAAAGTCTATGGCCTTTGGTCATCAGACAGAGGAATTCCATATCTAAAAGAAAGTAATCTTTTCTTGGAGTTTTGCATGCTAAACCGTTCTAGAACCTTATCTATATACCTAGTTTGTGATAAACCTAACATCTTATTCTTGCGATCTCGCCAAAGCTTAATCCCTAGAATAAAGTTAGTTTCACCTAAGTCCTTCATTTTAAATTGGCTTAACAACCAAACCTTTATCGATGACATTACCCCTACATCATTTCCAATGTGTAGAATATCATCAATATAAAGCACTCGAAACATTACTATTTTATCTCGATGTCTTTTGTACACACATGGTTCATCAAGATTTTGTTCAAAACCAAATGACTTAATCAAATTTAATGTTCCATGACCTAGATGCTTGCTTAAGTCCATAAATGGACCTTTTCAACTTGCATACCATATGCTATTGGTTCTATGCTATGAAACCTTCCGGTTGCATCATATAGATTTCCTCTTTAAGATTGCCATTTAAAAATGCAGTCTTGACATCCATTTGTCAAATCTCATAATCATAATGAGCAGCAATGAATGAGAATTCTGATAGATTTAAGCATGGCTACTGGCGAAAAAGTTTCATCATAATCAATACCTTCTTTTTGTGTATACCATTTCGCCACTATTCTTGCTTTAAAAGTTTCAACATTTCCATCTATCCCTCTCTTTCTCTTGTAAACCCATTTGCAACCAACAAATTTAATGTCGCTAGGCGCCTTTACAAGATCCCAAACTTGATTGGAATACATGGAATCTAATTCAGATTTCATAACTTTGACTCAATGATGTGCATCTATATCATTCATTGCTTCTTCATAAGTGTAGGGATTCGATTTAGCCTCTTCTGAGATAGTTTCATAAGTTTCTCCCAAACCTATGAATCTTATAGGAGGCCGAACAATTCTCCCACTACGACGAGGCACCCGTATACTAGACATCTCATGAGTAGTGTCTTATGGTGTATCCAATACAGCCACATCATCCCTAGTTTCATCATTGGTTATTCATTTACAAATTTATTCATTTCAGCCAATACAACTCTACTTCTAGGAGTAAAATTATTCATATAGTCATTTTTCAAGAATTTAGTATGGGTGCTAACAAACACTTTGTTATCCTTATGATTATAGAATAAATAACCCTTAGTTTCCTTTGAATACCCTAAAAACATGCATACTTTCGTTTTAGCTTCCAACATATCAGACTTCCCTTTCAACACATGTACTGGACATCCCCAAATATGGAGATATTTCATACTAGGCTTGCGCCCACTTCACAATTCCTTAGGTGTGTTGGGAACAGATTTTGATGGAACTAAATTCAAAATATGCATAGCAGTTTTTAGTGCATATCCCCAAAAAGAAATCAGTAAAGTTGAATAACTTATCATGGATCTAACCATTTCTAAAAGAGTCATATTCCTTCTTTCTGCTACACCATTTTGTTGGAGAGTTTCAGGTGCAGTTAATTGGGATACAATCCGATTTTGAGTTAAGTAATCCTTGAAATCCCCAAGAAGTTAGTCGCCACCACGATCGGATCGAATGACCTTTATGCGTTTACCCAATTGATTCTCAACCTCAGCCCTAAACTCTTTGAACTTTTCAAAGGCTTCAGACTTTCGTTTCATTAGGTATACATAACCATATCTAGAGTAATCATCGGTAAAAGTGATGAAGTACTTATAACCTCCTTTTGCTTAGGTTGACATAGGACCACATACATCTGTATGAACTAATTCAAGCAACTCTTGGGCGCTTTTACCTTTTGCATTAAAAGGTCGCTTAGTCATTTTGCCTTCCAAACAAGATTCACAAACTGAAAATTCATCAAAGTCCAATGGCTCTAGGAGTCCATCTTTGATCAGTCTTTGAATTCTGTTTTGATTAATATGACCCAAACACAAGTGCCAAAGATATGCATCATTAGTAAAAGGAAACTTTCTCTTTAATGATTTTACATGAGAGTTATTAATTCAGAATTGTATAATTCATGCTTATCAGGAATTAAAATATAAAGACCATCCACAATATTGCCAGAACAGATAAACATTTTATCCTTCTTTATTACAACATTGTCTTTAAGGATAATACAATATCCATGTTTACCCAAATAAGTTGCAGAAATTAAATTCCTACGAACATTAGGTACATACAAACAGTCATCTAATATTAAAACCCTTGACTCAAAACATAAATTATAAACACTAACCGCTACAACTAGAATCATGCTCCCATCAGCCAAAGTAAGAAATAATTTCCCTTCATTAAGCCTTCTGGTCTCCTGGAACCCTTGCAAAGAATTGCAGATATGATTAGTACAACCTAAATCTACACACCAGGAATCCGTGGGATTTTGTGCTAAACATATTTCAAGGAGGAATGAACTATTCATACCCTTATTGGCAGCCTTGAATTTTGAACAATTCCTCTTTCAATTTCCTTTCTCACCACTATAGAAACATTTTCCTTTCAACTTCTTTCCTTTGTCGGCAACTCCTAAGGCAATTTGTTTATCATCTCTCTTGGTGAAGTCCTTCTTCTTCTTTTTACCCTTGCCTTTCGACTTAGGTTGAGAAGTAGAAGCTTCAGCCATATTGGCATCAACATTAGTAGTACCAAGGATGCCTTCCACCGCTACCATCTAATTCATTAATTCAGACAATGTATAAATCTTTTTATTCATGTTATAATTAAGTCTGAATTCCTTGAATGATTCTGGTAGTAACTGGAGTATCATATTCACTTGAGATTCTCCATCAATGTCGGCACCTTAAACTTCCAATGTATTCAGATTAGAGATCATCCTAAGAAAATGCTCCCTCACTGAAGTACCTTCAGCCATTTTGATATTATAAATTTGCCTCATAGTTTCCTGTCTTGCAGAACGGCCTTGCTCACCAAACATCTCCTTCAGACTTAGCATAATGTCCTAGCTTTCCATCATTAGATGCTCCTCTTGAGAAAAAACAACGATATGATCGTTAGCAGAAATCTAACGAGATGGCCAAGTGCTATATCCTAGCATCTATTTCAAATGTTCTACAGCATCAAATGCAGGATGTAGAACTAGCATATACACAACTGAGTGTGCCAAATACAAGTCCTCCCCAAACAAAGCCACCTACAAAGATGCTTGCACTGCCTGGCCTTCCACGAAACAATTAACAATATAATTTCAAAGCCAATGGCAGCATACAATGGCAGAGCCAGGATTTCAATTTAGGAGGGCAAGATTTAAAGACTATTTTAAAAAAGACAAAACAAAAACAATTGTATATTAGAACTTGATTTGGACTCATTATTATACTCAAGCCTTTCCATAATTTCAATTAAGTACAAATATATATTTCATATTGAAACAAAAATTACCAGTTCATAGTTACAAACAATTAAAGAGATTAATCTAATCACATAAAATTTATATATCTAATTTGATTCCTTAAATTTTTTATATCTAAAGTTGCATACACATCTATTGCTTTTGATTGCTTTTAAATAATATGTACAATTCAAATTTTTTGTTCTCTATTCTTTAATGTATTTAAATTTGGGTTCATAGTAGAAACCTAGAACTAGAGTTTAAAATTGAAATGTCTAAGAGATGGAGGAGAAAGAAAATAGTAGAGATTTAGGGTCTGAGACAATAATACAACTGTACAAGGACATTAGTTAGTTTTTTTTTTTTAATTTTATTTCGTATAAAATATTAATATATAAGATGGTAAGACCCATCATCAATTGAAAATTTATGAAATTAAAAAAAAAATATATATATATATATATATATAAATTATATATATATATATATATATATATATGGTTGGGATAAACGTCCATGAATAGCAGTGACATGCTTAAATATGGGACTTCATAAAAATTTCTTTTTAAAACCAAAATGATGTAGCATGTTTTAAAACAGTAGCATAAATCCTTTAATGAGTCAATGCTCTGTAACCTTTTTACCTTTTCTTTTTCAGTAACAAAGCTATTTTAGGGACTACATTTTGTTTTTTTTTTTTTTTTTTTTTTTTTTTTTTTTTTTTTTTTTTTCTTTATAATAGGGGGCAAACAAGTTAAGCATTTAAAAGAATTTTGCTTCTACAGGAAGGCACTTACGAACTTTTTTTGGGTGGAGTAAGTGGGGGCAAGTGCCCCCCCTCAACCCCCCTGGCTTCACCCTTCACAGCATAAATTGAGCAAATTAACCACAAATTATAGGCCCTTATTAAAACTACCACTATCACTGAACAGATCTGTGGATGAGAGAGAAAACCCATCCACCATCTTTGAGAGAGAGAGAGAACCCATTCAACATTTGGCAAGAGAGAACAAATATGATGAGAGTGACGTGGAGACAGAAGAGAGAGAGAGAGAGAGAGAGAGAGAGAAACAGATAATGACATTGGAGAGAATGATTTTTTTATTATTAATACTTTAATAGTAGCAAATTCTGTGGCTCGCTGGTTGTGACGAGTCAACATTCAATGTTAAATTTTGTTAGTAGTTTGTTGAGACTAATGCGTGGGCTTTTGTGAATTTTTTGCTAAAATTTTAATATTAGGCTAGTTTGATTTGTCTACTGCGAATGCTCTTAGGCAATATATATTTTTCATGTATTTATCATTATCATGCTTTCCGTTAATTAAACAAAGCAGATTCTCTTCTGCCGAAATCTAAACTCTAATTGACGACCTTCTCAAAAAAAAAAAAAAAAAAATGACGCGGCGCATCCAATGAAACCGAATTAGGCAGTGTTTTGTCCACCACCTATCCGGAGATATACATTTCCAAATGTCTGTTCTTTTCATCTTCAATTTTTCCTCTCATTTTGTTTGGCCAAATATTAGTTGTTTAAGATTATGTTATGATTAATATATATAAATGGGTGGATGTTTTGCCACTGTACTATAGAAGAAACAGAGATTGATTGGTGTTCTGCCTAGCTCAAAGTGGTTAACTCAGAATATTTGGATGAGTCAAGCCCGCATGTGCATGTCGGCATCAACAATTTAGATTGGGCACGTTTTGGTGCCAAAATGACCTATAAATATATATATATATATATATATATATATATATATTTATACACAAGTTGCCAAGTCATTTTAGATAGATTGTTGAAGGCAGCTTAAACGTAATATTTGAATTTAGACAAGTTAGCAATGTGGCTGCTTCGAAGGTTCCTACCAATATTAGCCAAAATGAGTCATTACAGAATTTATCTTGGGATTCATTAAGTTTGGGTTTAAATTTCCTAATCAATATTTTTGGTAGGCCTGTCCATGGTTCAGGTCAGTTCAGTTTTGGACTTAACCCAAAATTGACCCACTCACATCGGGTGGAAGGCAAAGGGACTCAAAACTGACCGTCAAAATCAATGGGTGAAGTCAGTCTTGGGCTCGGGTGAATGTCGGTCGATGGTGGAGGTCACTAGATTCTGCTGAAAGTTGTTGGATTTTGGCAAAAAGTCTTCGAAATTGGCTAGGATTTTGTCAAATCCAGCTGGATTTGGTCAAGATCTCATTGGATCTAACTGGATCTCACCAAATTGAATCTTAATCTTGCTAGATTTGTCTGGAGTTCTTGTATATCATTCGTGGGGTCGGGTGGCTCGAGTTTTGGAGAAGGAAACCTATCACTGGACTTGCCAACATTGGTTCTTGGAGGCGAAGACCCACTACTAACCGACTGGAGCTTCGAATTAGGCAAGCTATGAGACGACGTCGGGCAATTCCATCGGTTTGTCAAGCTCCGGTCAAGTCTAGACACCCCTAATCTGCGGGGTGGAATTTTTTCTATAATTACTTTTTGTATGTGGAATTGAAGGATTACGCACTCTTGAGAGAATGATCAAATGCTCAAAGAGTTCTAGACATTCACATTAGTAAAAAATAAAAAATCTCTCATTAACATTTTTCTCTATGAAATATAATTTGTTTGAAATTTTATTTAAATAGTATCTCCTAAGGATTTCACAAATTTTAACTATAACTGATTTTTTTTAGAGAGTTTCAACCTATAATATCCGCTTTTAATGATAGTTCTTTATCATCAGAGAAATTTTATTTAAATAGTCCCTCCTAAGGATTTCACAAATTTTAACTATAACACTTTATTTTTAGAGAGTTTTAACCTATGACGTCCACTCCAAATAATAGCTCTTTATTATTAGATCAAAACACTAATCGGTTTCTAGTATAGGCGGAAATTGAACTCAAAATCCCTTCAAGAATTCGACTCCATCATAAGTGGCACTCTTTACAGTATTCATATATCTAACAAAAGGTTGAATTCAAATTACCTTCAAGAATTCTGACGAGAATTACTACTACATCTCGATTAAAACAAATTTAAAAAGGAAAAAAAATTAGAATTCATATGACTACATGGGAATTCACCGGGCAAAATGGGCAAATGCCCTTTTCAGAGAAACTAAGCAGTTTTGCCCCAGTTTCCAAACTAATCAGGGAAATGCCCCTATTTTATAACTCGATATCAAAGATGTCGAGTTTTATAAATAACTCGATTTTAGATTAATCGAGTTAAATTAAGCTCTCTTCCACGTTGGACCTTCCAGCGTGGCATTTTCTTTTTTGAATCCCTAAATAACTCGATTTCTTTAAAATCGAGTTATATAACTGAGTATTCTTATATCGAGTTATGCGCTTGGTATACACTGTCTTTTCGTCAGGCGTACGGTTCTGTCTGTTAACATAACTCGAATATATAAAACTCGAGTTATGGACCATAATCGAAGTTTTAAAAATCGAGTTATTGGTTTATAACACCATTACATATCCTCGCTTTCAGAGCGTCTTGCTTTAACTGATTTCTTTGCTTGAATTGATTTCCAATCTGCTCCACAAATCCACAGCTGCTTTTAGACTCAACTGAAATTTGTATCTCCTCAGGTAAAAAACTCACACCAAAATTTTAGGACATTGGTATGTTCATTTGATACTGTACTGATCTTTTTTTTTTTTTTTTGGTTGAATGGGTGTAAAGTAAGTACATTGGTGTGGTTTTGGTTGTTTGTTGTAGTAAACGTTAGTCACAAGAATTTTAGGGCAATGGTATGTTCATTTGATATGTTTTTTTTTTTTTTTTTTTTGGTTGAATGAGTGTGAAGTAAGTACATTGGTGTGGTTTTGGTTGTTTGTTGCAGTAAACATTGGTTATAAGAGAACGAAATGTTTACTATAAGAGAACGAAATGTTTGTTGCAGTAAAAGTTGGTATTGCACATAATTAGCATTAGTCATAATCATATAGGGGTGTGTACATAATTATCATTATTCATTGGCACACCACATTAACAACAACATTTTGTATTGCACACAATGTGTAGATATTAACAACAACGTCTAATGTTTATGGTAAAATGTTAGTGTTAGTATTTCAATTTTAGCATGTAATAGTACACAAATTTATGAATGTCTTTGTCGTGTACCATCTTATGCATAATTACATTATTTTCCAACAGTTGATGCACACTGTGAACTTGATTATTTGATGTTATTGTATTTAGCGTCAATGTCTGGTTCTGGCAATCCACAACTCTACAGGCCTCATGATGTGTTCACTGCTATGGGTCGTTGTTGGGTATTAGAAGATGAGTTCATCTATCCAATCAATCCGAATCTGCGAAATAGTGCTTACGTTCATAATACCATGAGACAGGAGTGGGCTTGGTTATTTCGCGAACAGAAAATGTTTTATGATGAGTTGGTTGGTTTTAAGTTGCCAGTGCCTCGGCGACTCGCATCACAGATGCCAAGAGACACGATCGACGAACTTCGTAAAGCATTAAATCGCATAAGAGAAGAAAATAATCGAATGAAGATACGTCTTAATCGATATCGGACCCAAGTCGAAATTCGAGAGTCAGTGGAGGGAGGGTGGTACGAGCACGCTCAGTTCATGCAAACACTTCTTGCTGATCCCATTTATCAGTCAGATGTGGAGATGTCAGATGAAGAGTAATTATGCCGGGGTGTAATTAGACTTTGTTGGAGAACTATTTTGCATAACTATGTTTTATATGTATGTGTGTCATTGGTGTTGCATTTGTACTATGTAAACTTTATTATTGATTGTGAGGAGTATGCATGTTATTTGTAATCTAGATTATTCTCACATAACGCATAAAAGTTAAATATTCTCACATACGTTGTTTTTCAATAAGCACGTACGACATAACACAAAAAACTTAAAATAACTTATACGATGCCACCAATATGCATGCATTGCATATTAAACACTAACACTACAAACATTATTAATTTAACCCTAGACATAACACACACACCACATAGGCATTCACTCAAACAGGTAATCCTCGTAGTTAAGGACATTGTCAGGTTCCATCGAAGTGAGTTGCCTGTTGGCTGTGGTGGCTGCACCTACGACATAACACAAAAAACTTAAATATTCTTACACGATGCCACCAATATGCATGCATTGCATATTGAACACTAACGATACTAACATTATTAACTTAACCTGTAGACATAAGACACACACCATATAGGCATTCATTCTGACAGGTAGTCCTCGTAGTTGAGGACATTGTTACGTTCTACTGGAGTGAGTTGCCTATTCGTTGCGGCGGCCAACTCCTCCGCCAGTTGTAGCATGTGATACCTTGACCTACGGAGTATCATAAGATTGTTCTCTTTTTGTATTTTAGTCACTGCACGCTCATACTGGTGCATGTTTCGCCGTGGCAGTGTGAGCGAGCTACGGTCGACAAGAGGTGCTCCAAGTCGCACGAGATCATCCTGCAGAGCGTTAGATTCGTTCACGCCAAAGTCCCACTACCGCCGTAGTCCGGCATAGTATTCCCTCTCGTCGGAATCTCTTTCCCTTCTATAGTCATCTGGAAAATGAGGTAGCATCCAATTGCGCATTGACATTGGAAAATGTGACTTTGGATTGGTATGTGTAGATGTTTTCCAAGGGTAGATGTAAATAGGACTTGAGTATGTGTAGTTGTTTTGCAACACAAATGTAAGTGGGACTTTATATAGGGGTTTTGCAAGGGCAAGTATTCACATGGATGTGATCATATGTAAGGATAAATATTCACGTGAATAAAGATGATATGACTGAAAAGTGTATTGTTCAGTGGCGAGGTGTTAAGGAGAACATGACTTGGTTGTACAGTGGCGTTTGTTGGTGCATGTGGTTTGCTGAGATAACTGTTTGATATGGCTATAGCTTGTGCTATAGCAATGGGCTGGTGATGTGTACTACAAAAGAGGTTACGTATTTATTCCCGTGATGACTATTCAGCATTCATGTGCTTCACATGACATGACTTGACGAGACATGCTGAGCTAAATGTATCATAAACTTTTTAGGGATGCAGAGCATCCTTAAAAACGGTGCATTGCAAAAAGATGCATATTTGTGTATTAACGTGCATGTAGGTGATATGACTGGACATGGTTCAACAGTGCAAAGCTGTTGGGCAGCACATGCAGCACTGCGAACATCAGTGTAGCAATGGTGGACAGCTCACCCCTAAAATTGATGCGTAAATTTTTCAGGGATGCTTTATGTATTCACATGAGTGTGGATGGGTACTTGTAGTCAGGGTTCAACAGTGTTGAGCTATCGACCGTAGCTACACTCATTGCTCCCTATGGTAGTATTTGGCAAGTGGGATTGAAGAAAGCTAATAACAACATTTGGTTTTGTAATGGTCCGCAGAATTTCGTTCAATACTATTCTATCTGTTATGGTTTTTTTGTAGTCTTCAGATATGAAGGAAATTCAAGCTTCCATGTTCTTATATTTGATAAGAGTGGCACTGAGATTCAATATCCACCCAGCAAGAACTATAAATTGGAAGATCATCAAGTAGGAATAATAGACTTAGATGAAGATGATACAAACATATCTCCCTCAATGTACAAACCCACAAAGCATGAAGTCAGAGCAAAGTTTGTTATGAAAAAATGGAATAGCATATAATGTTTGAGTAAAGAGAGAGAGCAATCCAAGTAGCCGAAAAGTTCAAGCCAAAAAATCCTTCTTTCATGGGTATCTCGCGGCCGCCTAATATGGTGAGCCTTTATACATAATGTGATCATGATGTTCTCTTAAGTATATGCTCTAATGCTTTAGTTGTTTCTCCTTCTTGTGCAGTATGTACTTGTTGAATTTTCTACCACGTATATTATTGGGATGCAATTTGTCACACTTCAATGTCTTGTGCTATTATCGCCCATCAAAACCGGGTTATGTTCAACAATGAGATTCGGGAAGGGATGGGTTGCATTTTCGAAAGATAATAATTTAGAAGACGGAGATGTCTATGTCTTTGAGGTGATCAAGAGGAAGCCTGTTGTGCTTAGTGTCTCAATATTTCACGTCGTTGACCATCAGAGTTCGGACTAGGATAACTTATTTAAATTTTTAACTAGTGATGATGCTTATATTTAATTAGGGACTTTGATCACAGGTATGGTTTATATTTGATGGAAGTGGTTTTAATACTTTCCTCTGACCAGTTTGGTATGTCTTGTTGAAGACTATTCAGCATTCCTGTGCTTCATATGATGACTTGACGAGACAGTGTCAAGCTGTGTTAAATGTATCATAAACTTTTTAGGGATGCTCTGGATCTTTGAAAATGGTGCATTGCAAAAGGGCATATCTGTGTATTGACATGCGTGTAGGTGATATGACTGGACATCTTGTAAAACAATGCAAAGTTGTTGAGTAGCACATGCAGCACTGCGAGCATCAGTGTAGCAATGGTGGACAGCTCATCCCCCAACATTGATGCATAATCAATTCAGGGATGCTCTGCCTCCTGAAAAAAAGGTGCATCGCAAAAGGTGGCACATCTGTGTATTCACGTGAGTGAGGATGGGTACTTGTGGTCAAGGTTCAACAGTGTTGAGCTGTTGAGCATCACATGCAGAACTGCGAACATCAGTAATGCAATGGTGGAACTGCTCACCCCCAAAATTTTGCTTACACTTTTGAAGGATCCTCTGCATCCTCGAAAACACTGCATTGCAAAAGGTTGAATACATGTGTATTCACGTGAGCATGGATGATATGACTGAACAAGGTTCAACAGTGCCGAGCTGTTGAGCAGCACATGCAGAACTATGAACTCGTCTTGGCTGAACAGTGCCGAGCTGTGTCAGCCTTCTCCAACCTCACTTGCCAAATCCTACTATTACGAGCAATGAGTGTAGCAACACTGGGTTTACATAAATATGCTCTTACAAACTTTTCAGGGAGTTTTTGCGGATATGCGCTGTAGTTACATACTTCTCAAACCTCCCTTTTAAAATTACATGAAGAGAACTATGCTTCCAAGGTTTACATCAATGGGTTCCGATCATCACAATCGCAACGTTAGGGACAAATATGGATCAATGCTACAACAAACCAATAACTTGAATGAAACATTTTAAAGGCTGCTCAGGCTTTTAGGCATTTACCCTATTTCTAAGCAAACCAAATATTGTTGTGACAGTGTGTTGTGTGAGCCATATGGATTACTAGGTGAGTGAGTGGTTAGTCTGGTTTGGATGAGTCTTTATGTAATGTATCTATATAAAGTAGTACACTATCAGAACTAAGATACACGGATATGGGTATATGATTCCGCGACTAAAACAACTCATATAAATGAATTATTCGTATTATTGAATCATATGTGTGGTTGGTTTGCGTGGTTTGGATGAGTCTGTATGTATTGGATCTATTAAATTTTCCTACAAGTAATGTGTAATAAATCTAAGTTCTCAATGTCATTTCACTTCCTAAGGGTTTTCCTACATTACAAAGCAATGGACATTGTCCAACCTTCCGCACATGAATCGTACGTAGCAACAAAGAACAGCAGAGAAAAAATGAGAAACTGATGTCATATAAACTTAGCCAAAAGTAATGAACAGTTCATCTTTAGAGCTGCAAAAGTTAAACGTACATAATCATCATTTGCTAGACATTAACAACAACGTTTTGTATTGCACAGAATGTGTAGACATTAACAACAACGTCTAATGTTCGTAGGTAGAAATTTTTGGAAATCATCATTGCTTGAATCTGAGAAATCTGAAATATCTCTTTCATCATCTAATGCAGTAATTTCATTAATGGACTTGATGACTCGCTCTTGCGCCTTTCCCTTTAGATGCTTCCTAGCTTTTTGGATTGAGTGAAAACGGTCTAGTCGCCTTTGCATTTGATTGTTCTCTTGTTCAAGACGAGCAAGTATGTTGGTAGGTTGATCTCTAGGTAACTCGGCTGAGCGTGCCTTAGGAACTCGTAACCCGTGCCATCGACAATACACCTCTAACTCACACCGCTTCTCGTATAGGGTTGACCATAATGGTTCTGCTACTGTGAACTCTATTGCGGTGGTATCTGTACTTAGTTTTGTAGGTTTGCCAACCATGATGTGCCCAACGCTTCCAAGACTCTCGTACGTGTATATTGGCATATTAACGAAATCTCTCTTCTTCCCAACCCATTTCCCTCCATAGTGGTCTGTGTATGTATGTAGTTGTTGATCTGTTGCAACTTGTGATGATCCATTTGTTGAAGTAGATCCAAACTTGTTTCGCATTGTATGATTTGATGTTGAGGCATTGCGACTCATAGCTTAATCAACCTACGAAGTTAGCGGGGTAGAAAGAATGTCATCGTTGTGGTGCATTTATAACCTCATTTCATGGTCCAAGCATTACAATTGAAGTTATTAGGGTTTGTCATGTCAATACAGGCTGGAAAAACACTATATGAACAGGATTTTAAATAATACTAATAATAGTAACATTGGGCTGAAAATAACCATCATACATGTTATTCACCAATTACTTGTAACTCATACCATGTTTTTCAAATTGCCACTAAAATAACAAAATCTTCAACTGCCTTAAAGCCACTTCATAAAACTGTCATACAATTCTCGAAATATGCTACAGCAACAACAAAAAATTCGTCTCTTATTAAGTTCAATGCCCAATGGCAATCATCAATAGTCAGGCGGTGGAGAAGGTGGTAGAGGACGTCTATAGTCAGCTAAGTCCGCTCGCAGAGCTGCAACCTCGGCAAGAAGACCATCGAGAAGCTACCCCTGGGCTGCCTGAGTTGTCATAATGGTCTCCATCATTGCACGAAAAGAGGGAGGAGGAGGGCTTGTATGTGCTGCAGCAACAGTGTCAACATCTACCTCATCATCGCCATCCTTGGCAGCAGTAGCTGTGGGATCCCCATGCATGTCCTCATTTGGAACATCTCCAGTAGTAGACCGTACTCGTGGTCTCTTGGATGAACCAACACTGGTTTCGACAAACTTCATTTGGGCACTTCGCTGTTTCAAAAATGTGGCTCCTATGGGGGCTTGGATGTGAACCAACTCTTGGGAAGGAAAGTTATTTAATCCTAAATATTTGAGGACCCTATGGATGAGAACCAGAAAAAAAAAACCATGCCTCTTATACTTGCTCCTACGCACCTCCACTATGGTTTCAATGAAAAGGGAAGGAAAACAAATGGAACTATTGGTGACGAGGGCGTAAAGAAAGAAACACCTGTCTACAGGGATTGTATGGATATGAGAGATAGGGAAAATGTTGTGACAAGCTATCCTAAAGAATATATAATTAAGCTCAGTCAACTCACTCAAGCTAATACTTCGGTCAGAACCTCGAGTGACTGATCGTCCACAAAGGACATCCATAACATCATCAATACAAGGAGACCTAGAGTATGGATAAGTAGGTGTATCAATTATAGGTACATCAAGAGCTTTAGATACAAGATTCCGAGTTATTGTAAACGGCACACCGCGTATGCACGATGCCACTCTGTGACCACCGAGATCCTCATGCACCGAGAGATTCGAATAAAATTCTCTAATCAAGTCAGCTAGAGGGGGTTGTATGTTTGTACACAGGGACAGCCAATGCCTACGCTGTAGATTCTCACGGACAGAAGGATGCAGTTCATGTAGATTGATTTGCCTTTTTCCCCAAATACACCTACGCTTAATCAAGGTTTCAAAGGTTTGCTCATTTTCGGGTGTGAGGAACCTTAATTGATCAAACACCACTTCAGGTTCGGATGCAGCTTTGGATTTTGCCCTCTTAGCCCTCTTTCGAGCCATAACTAACTGAGGGTCAGTAGAGGAATCATGATGAGCTCATAAAAAAACAGAACCAACTGTTGCATTACGAAATCGAGATACACAGAACATTCATACTACCTAACCCATTGATATTTTCATATCCAAACAGATCATCTCATCACAATCTACATAGACAATGAAGTTTGAAGCAGAGAACAAAATTTGGAGAATAATGCACTAGTATGTGTAGAAAATTATCCATGCAACGTACTTGATATACAATTTGTAACAACACAATGAAAAAACTTCATGATAAATTCACAGGTTGTGTAGTTGGTGGAATACTTGTAATGCATTTTGGTCCGACTCAATAATTTGAAGACAGAGCCGTAGACATTACTAAGCTTTAGTTGAACTCAAGCTTAGTAATACTATGCAAATTGTTAACATATTGAATTTTGTCAAAATGTTCAATAATGTCACACACCGATAGAAAGCATTCTAACAGCAATAATATTATGCAGGAAACATAATATTATGCATGTAGTAAGTTTCACCTATTTTGCCCCAAAAAACATTAAATTGCACAATGTACAGTTCAGACATACAAATAGCATAAGGATGTTGAAAACATATATGGAGCCATTGGCAAGCTCATTTTGTGGAAGGAGACTAGTTGAAGCCAACCTACGACAATGACTAGACAAGTAACCTTAGTAACAACAACGCATTTGACTAGACAAACACCCAATTTCATCACAATCTACATAGACAATGAAGTTTGAAGCATCAATCAAACTTGCCAATGGGTTATAATATTATAAGTATAATACATTAGGTATAAGTATAAGTACATTAGGTAAAAATCTCCATAACGTAAGTATAATATTATAAGTATAATACATTAGGTTCAAACATTAACTTCAAGCACATGTTTAACATGAGCAATAACATACATACATTACGGGTTATTATGGTTAACGACAATTAAATTCAATACATATGATGTGAACCAGGTAATCTGATGTACTACACAAAAATTGTATAACTAAAAACTAAAAATCTATGAATGTGGATATCATGCTTTAGCGAATAATGGAAAAGACAAAAGGCTATCATGCTTGCATGACTGCACAGTTGGGATTTGGGATGGGAAGAATTTTATGAGTGACGTGTTGGAGGGGGCGCCAATCTTTTAATCTTCTGGGGGCGAACTCTTGTAAAATGTGACTACACATACATTACTATATACTTAGGGTATAATTGAAGATAGTAAAGTATAATTTTCCCTAATATTTGTTCAATTCATTCCAAACCATCCTATAGTAATTCGAGAACTATGATTTGCTTAAAATGCTCCTTCTAAGTGGAGGCGGAATCTCACACACAGCATGTGTGAGTCTCAGCATGCTGGGAGACCACTCACTCACACATGTAGTAAAAGAAATGTTTATATCTACTTTGTTAAAAACACCCTTTAGATGAACTCTTCTACGTCTTCATCTGCATTCTACTTGCCTCCTTTGAATACAGTTGTACATGTTTCTCTCACATCCTCACATACTTCCAAGTTCACTACTCTACTATAGCAGCAATGAGATGGAAAAAAATGGGATAGTACTGTTTGTACTAGCTGTGAGGGTTTTCAGTTTTGTGTGACTGTTTTCAGATGAGTTTTGTTTTGTTAATATTAACTAAACAATGAGGCTGGCAGCAATATCGACAAGGAAATTAAAGGGAAAGGCATGTAGCCAATTAACCATGAGAATGAAACACTACTGTAACCCACAGATGCTTTGCAATGGGCTAACATCTATTCTATGGCTAGAGAGTAGGTCATTGTCCACTAGATTAAGTACAAGTCTTTCAATAATTGCATTAGTCAGGGTTCTTTTATTCGAGGAGAAGTTTTACCTGTTAGACAAAATTTAAGTATTCTGAACAAATGGGGAGGGGGGGGGCGATTATAATTATCTGAGGGGCCCTATATCCTTTTGGCTTTTTGCTATATATGCTGTTGAGAAAATTTAAAAATTGGTTAAAGTGGCCATGGCACCCCCAAGGAGCAACATGGCTCTGCCCCTTATGTTTATGCTTCTAATTATTGTATCTACTATTTCCACTAATTTCCTAGTTCACATCTCTGTTTTCATTGCCTATTCGAATCCTATTCTCTTGAACTAAGTTCTTGACCTGTATTTTCCATCAAAGTGCAGGAATTCTTACCCAATTATAACTATACCCGACGCCACAAAAACACATCGAAATACGAGTTCATAATACTGCTCAACCATGTTCACAGATTTTCATCACTTTGGTCATCAACAAATGTAAATATTTTCAAGAATCACAACAAACATATATCAAGTGGACGCCGTTCATATAAAAGTATGATTGAGGAGACAAAAATATACCGAACTTCCTACAATACTTACAAGCTTTCCTTCTCGAAGAGTTTCTGGCATAATAATCTTGAAAAAGTGGGGGGCCTTCGCCTTCAGATCAGGGGGACCATCCTCATTGTCTCTCCGCCATTGAGAAGTCATCGTTCTGCAAATCCTCACTTCGATTTTTTGTGCAAACTGTAAATAACTGTTGATGCTTCGTACGTTCAGTACTAAAGAGTCTGTTTTACACATAATCCGATTAACCGAATATCGAGTTATGTGCTTTGTTCTCGTCCAAGGAATCCATGTTGTCTTCTAGAGAAGCTGAAAGGAATCCATGTTGGGTCGGATGGCTGACACGAGACCAGTTCACATCACTCGATGCCATATAAATCGGGTTTCGTGCACGTTACCCGATTAAAAGAAAATCGAGTTACTCGTACTGGCCCCCCCACCGATCCCCAGATATTTTTGGACTGATCCAATTGCAGTCCAAGAGGAATCCAAGGGACCAGGAGGGTTTTCCACATAACCCGATTACTACTAAGTCAAGTTATGTTCCGAATCCGGCCCAATGACTTTTAATTTGGATTGATCCATCTGCAGTCGAACAGGAATCGAACTGTCTAGAAGGGTCTTCCGCATAACTCGAATTTTTGGTAATCGAGTTACTCGTGCCAGTTCACATAACTCGATTCCGTATGTACCGGGTTACGTTCACATTAGCCCAGCGCAGATATTTGTGGACTGATCCAATTGCAGTCCAAGAGGAATCCAAGGGACCAGAAGGGTTTTCCACGTAACCCGATTACTAATGCATCGAGTAAAGTGTACTGTAACTAACACGAGCCAGTTCACATAACTCGATTCCATATGTACCGGGTTACGTTCACATTAGCCGATTATATGTAAATCGAGTTACTTTTTACTGGGCTCCCTCGCCCAGCCCAGATATTTGGACTGATCCAATTGCAGTCCAAGAGGAATCCAAGGGACCAGGAGGATCTTCCACGTAACCCGATTACTACTAAGTCGAGTAAAGTGTACTATAACTAACACGAGCCAGTTCACATAACTCGATTCCATATGTACCGGGTTACGTTCACATTAGCCGATTATATGTAAATTGAGTTACTTTTTACTGGGCTCCCTCGCCCAGCCCAGATATTTGGACTGATCCAATTGCAGTCCAAGAGGAATCCAAGGGACCAGGAAGGTCTTCCACGTAACCCGATTACTACTACATCGAGTTATGTTCCTAATCCGGCCCCATGACTACTAATTTGGATTGATCCATCTGCAGTCGAACAGGAATCGAACTGTCCAGAAGGGTCTTCCGCATAACTCGAATGTTTGGTAATCGAGTTATGTTCATCTGACGTTTGTCAAGTTATATACAGCGAATTTGTGACCATTTCTTATTGCTCAAGACTCAGCAGTAGAAGCTGGAATGGATAACAAATTTTCTTCTCCATAATTTGGTAAATATTTTCCTTTGGCCTATAAAAGTTGGTGGTGAGCATTTCTTGCGATTAGATGGTCAGTGGAGCATTTGGGTGAAAACTATGCTTTAAAGGTGTGAAAGATAGGTGAGTGAAGCATTTGAGCAATATTTACCATTTGACAATAACAACGATGGTGGGATGGTTACAATGGGCAGATTATAGTGGGTTTGGGAGCATTTCTTCGTGCGGAAATCTCTGTAGCTTGAAGATAGGGTATAATTTGGGAATATATTTCCTGCATGGAGTAACAGCTGCTGCAACACTATTCACACCTAAGCGTACAGCTAATTTGGGCTGTTTATTCATCATAAAAGTGGACCTGTTCACAACCAAACTATACACAACAACAATTTCGGACATGCATCAAACAACTCATGTCTTCGTTTCGAATACAGTTAGGGAAATCATCCATGCAAGTAAAGCTACACATTTAACGACAGTTTTTGTACAAAAATAAAATGTCCAGCCCAGATATTTGATACTTCACAATTGTAACTTCAAACTTGGAAATCTGTCGCCAACAATGGTTGTAGGCAGTCATGGTGTCTGCACATTCGACACCATGACTTTGTTCTCTTCAAAAGATGGCCGGTTCTCTGAGTATGACTGCCAGATTTCTTCATTCGGTCTGACAACGTCATCCATCATACGTCTCAAGTCTGGCACCTTTGCCACACAGGACATGGCAACAGTATTGGAACTACAAACCTCCCTTTGCTGCAGGGCTGCCTCCTTTCTGAGGAGTAACCAGACCAAAAATTAGTATACAACCCACATTAATTAATAAATTGAATTGACAAGGCATTCAAGAACCCTTCAAGCTTGCCTGCTTAAATGCAAATGCATCTAAAGTTACACCTTCGCCAAAAATTAGCAATCTAAAGCAAAACATGTACAGTTAGGGAAATAAAGACCCGATGAATACCACCCCATTTCAATTTGGTATACAACATCATGTATACCACCCCATTTCAATTCATACTGTTTAGACCTCTTGTAACAACACTAATTCACAACAGTAATGAAGAATAGGGGATCTTGTTACCCCCTCATACCTCATTGACTTGTAATTGTTACCTACTACGTACCACCATGGCTTGTTGATGCCACATTTCGAGTCGGACATCTACGACGGTTATGACCCTCTTGGCGACACAGCCCACACTTCAACTTTGGTCCATTCTCAATCCACAATGACATTGGCAACTCCCTATCCTCGTCATCCATCTCATTGCGGATTCTCGTGGACTTCGGCCGACCTTTCTCTCGGATCAACCGTGGGTTTGGCATCACGATTCTCCTTTCTTCTGGCTCGGGCCATTCTAACCTATCTTTCAGTGGTTGGAATATCGGCTCGTAGCTGTGATACCGTTCTTCCACGTGGTAGAAATGATCCATATACTCTGTGGCATCGTGGTTGTGCTTGGCATAAACTGCTATCAAGTGTGAACAGGGGATCTTGTTTGCTTCCCATTTCCCGCACGTGCATGTCATGTCAATGAGGGAAACCCTATGGGTGTGAGCTCCCCTGCCAGTATTCAACAGTGAAGACTGTGTGTCCACTGTATATAAGTGCTGTTGCGCGCTCATCCTTCTAACCATATGGAGCTTCGCCTTCTCTTGATTTGCCTCGAACTTGTCATAGGCATATTTGCACCACAATTGCCCCTCTTCCAACTGCTCTAGGGTTTTGTTTCGACGATCGTCAAAGTACGAGTTCACCTTGTAAAATGTGAACATCACCATTGCAGTTATGGGCAAGCTACGTGCGCCCTTAAGTACCCCATTGAAGCACTCTGACAGGTTGGTTGTCATTGCCCCATATCGGTGGCCATGGTCATGTACAAGTGTCCACTTTTCTTGATCTATCTCCTTAAGATAGTCGTACGCAGCCCGGTTGACATTCTTGATGCAATCCATGGTGTTTTCAAACTTCCTAACTTGATTTGCAGTTGCTGCCTTCCATACCAAGTTTTTCAACGCCACACTATTGAAGTTAGTGTTAACATTGCTTACTAAATGGCGGACGCAATACCGGTGATGGGTTAAGGGCGGTTGCAAGTAGCCCCTAGTGGTGTCATCGAAGCATGATTGTATCCCACGATGCTTGTCGAAGATTATACACAAATTGGTCCGGTCCGTAACATAGGTCAGCAGGCATGCCAAGAACCATCCCCATGTCTCCGTGCTCTCGCTTTCAACAACAGCAAACGCTAGTGGATAAACCTCGTTGTTACCATCTGTTGCCATTGCTATCAACAACTTTCCTTTGTACTTGCCATAGAGGTGTGTTGCATCTATACTTATCACCGGCCTACAATGCCTAAACCCTCTAATACACGGACCGAAAGCCCAAAACGCGGAGTTGAATATACAAGAGCCCGGGACACGGGGGTCGCACTTTAACGTGGTTACAGTGTCTGGATCTGCATCGGACAATGCCGCTAGAAACCGCGGCAATTCCGCGTAGGACTCGTCAAAATCCCCGTAAATACGCGCAACTGCCTTTTGTTTGGCTTCCCAAACCTTGTACATAGTTACATCATGCCCGTGCTTCGAATGCAACATACTACGTAGGTCCTTTACCTTTCGGGTTAGGTCCTCCCGTACATACTTCTCAAGCGCAATGGAGATGAACTTTGAATCCATCATCCGCCCATCAGTCGCTACTTGGAGGGATGTGCAACTGTGGGGACCCTTACATTTACTGGTTTGCCACATCCCGTGCTTCTTGCTGTAACTGGCCCGAATTGACCATGGACATGCCTCGTGTATGCACCGCACCACCAGCCTATTGGTGTCAGACTTGATGACCTTGTATTGCTTATTGTGCTCGACAGAGTAAAGGGTCAACATGTACTTCACGGAGGCTTTATTTTTTAATAGCATCCCCTTCACTGGCTGGTCACCTTTATGCCAACTTGTAAGATGTTCTGCACCCAATGCCGGGGATGGGTCAAACACATTGTCCCATGTGTTTGATGTGAACCATTCTGGGATCGACCCTGTAGTAGGGCAATCCTCCTCGTTGTTTTCAATCTGTGGTGCATCTAATACCGCAGCATCGTCCACCGGTCCATCAGTATCAATGAACTCTTCGTACACATCTCGGCTGGCATCAACATCAATTCCCCCCTCCATATAGGCTTGGACATGTTCATATGCGTGACTAGACCCGCCCACGTCATCTGTATGGGTGGCGCCCAACACCTGGGTGTTGTCCAAGAACGCAACCGAACTGCATGGTTGACTATTGTAGGGCATAGGCGTGGCATCAACGAAGGAAGCATGCACGCCATGCGGCAATGATTGTGGCTCTTCCACCCCACTGCCATGTTGTGAACTTGCACCAGCATAGACCCCAACCACCTCAACGGTTACATACAAGTCGGACGCTATGAACTGGGGGGTCCGCTTAATCACTGTCCACATCATGTCCACGTCAGCATCGCAACCCAACGGATTTGAGTTGTAGACAACCTGAGTATTCACAAGTAGCTGGGGGGCACGGTACACAATGGACATCTTGTGTGACTCCCTGTCCAACCCAATAGCCTTCTCTATCTTCCGGTGCATTTTTCTCAAGTGTGTTCCGCATTTCAACTCAATGAACTTCTGCTTCACTGACTCGCCTCTATAGGACAGCCCATGCAAGTCATGGAAATACTGCTCCCCATCGTAGTAAATGTAGAAGCAATGACGACCCATGGTAGACCTGGATAAGGACCATTAATTGAGGTTATCATGCAGAAGATAGGGGGTTATGTTAATGCAGCAATAAATAACTCGATTACGGAGATTAAAATGATATCCTAAGTATTCTTCACAAACTTTATTCCCCCGTACACTCTCACATCGGGGACCACAACTGTTGCACGCTTGGTGAGAATGCAATAGTGAGGACGAAATTGATAAACTGGTCAGCAAAACTTGTTCACCTCGCAGGTTATCTTTTTCAAAACCCACACACTGAAGCCTTTCAGAACTGAAAGAGCTGTACAATTTAAACCTCTAATTGTTTGTAACATCATTGTTGATATGGATGGATGAATGAATGCCAAAATTAGGCATTTACCCTACAGTGTTTGTTTGTATATATATGTTCCCATGTATATATACAGTCATTGCTATATATATATATATATATATATATACATATAGACCAACAATATAGGCTGGCATCACTACCACACACACACACACACATATATATATAGTGGAGCATTTCAGTGGTATAGGATGTTGCTAATGTGTGTCCTAATAGCACACAATAATTACTTATTTTGTAAGAAAAATTACCAGTTCGAATTGAACAATATTGACAGTTTTTGCAATTTCGAACAAAATGTCTTTGAAAATGAATAGCATTATGTTTATACATAATGCTATTCATTTATATATAAACATACCTATATGTTCCTAACAAAATGTTTTCAATTCCACACATTATATATAAACATACGTATATGTTTATATATATATATATATATATATATACATATTTTACTAGGTGTGTGTGTGTGTGAAAATCATACAGGTATATTGTTGTCCCATGTGTTTATATATACATATATTTACACAGACATATATATATATATAAATATGTGTGTATCTACATATATATATATATATATATACATACATATATGTATATATATATATATACATGTGTATAGGAAATCTATATATACACGTCCACAAAGAACAATAGTAAGAAGGTAATCAAAAGTATACTAAAGTGTCAATCTAAGTGTAATCCTAGTTCTTAAGAAGACAAGATATACCTGTCAGGGAGAAGTGCCATAACCAAGATGAAGGGGACCACAGTTGTAGCACGCTTGGATCGGATGCATTAGTGACAAGAAAACTGTCTTTGGGGTCAGCAAAATGTGTTCACCTCGCAAAGTTTGTTTTTCAGGACCCCACAGATTTAAGGTTTTCAGCGAAGCAGGAGTGAGACACGTGCATGGGTTCTAAATCGATATATACTAACTCGATATATACTAAATCGAGTTTAACTAAAACTCGATATCCAGGTGCTCGAGTTGCTGTTGATGCAACACGTTGATGTGACGGCAATTCAGAAACTCGGTAAGCAAGATATCGAGTTACTTGTAAGTCATTTATATGCTAAAGGCGGTATCAAAGAAACTCGACTTTAGAGAAATCGAGTTTCTTTTTCCATTATTCCTACTTCTTCCGAAACGAACGCACTCCACTGGTAAGAAGGTGCATTCTCCGTTCTGGTGCAAGGACTTTCCACCATCTTTGTAGAGCAGGATGGGACGTACCTACGTTGTGTTTAACGGTCGTGTTCCAGGCATATACAACAGCTGACTAGATGTAAGCAGACAAGTTCATAAGTTCCCAAACGCCAATCACAAATCATATAAAGAACGAAGGGAAGCGAAAGCCGCATACATGGAGTATTTGCATTGTAATGGTATGGATGCGCAGGGTGGTGCGTCCACATCGTGGGCAACTCCAAACATATCAACCTCAACTCCACCGAGCACTTCTCGAAGCGAAAGAACCAACTACGACAGTGGAGACATTACTCACACCTTGTTAAGGTTTCAGTTGGAAGTTGCCATTGAGGAGCGTGACCACGCAAGGAGGATTGCAACCTTGAGTGCGAACATGTTGAACGAAGTGGTGGGCCATGTTGTGGCGGATGCTGAAGTTGATGCACCCACGAGACAACGTACGGGTAAATGAATGCAAAAGTATGACTTCTTGTTGTGGTATTCAGTAAGATATATATGCCAAGTAAGTAGTTTTGTGTGTGTGGTTTGATGCATGTAAAAGTGTCATCATTTTCCAACTGTTTGATTGGCAGATATGTATATATGGGAAGTAACTGTAATAAATAATTTGTTGAAGTACACTACTTTGGTCATATTCGGTCCATTGTATCTACGTTGGTCTTATTTGTTCCCGTTCGGTCCATTGTATCGTCATAGGCATATTCAGTCCCCTTTGGTCCTATTCGGTCTAGTACATTTTATTCGATATATTAATATAATGCTTTGGTCGTATGAGAAAAAAAATTGGTTCACTTAAGTACATGAAAGTGTGTATTTCAGTGTCACAAGAGCAGCCCATACACAATGGGACGTACTTAACGAATGTATGTATGGGAAGTAACGTCTATACTTGAGTTTGTTGAAGTGCACTGCTTTGGTCTTATTCGGTCCCCTTTGGTCCTAGTCGGTCTAGTACATTCAATTAGCTATATTAATGTAATGCTTTGGTCGTAACCCAACCATCACAATCACTTAAGTCCATTACTGTGTAGTTACAAAATGAGTCACGATTAACGAATGTAAATGACGTGAAAAACAACAATGAATGCAAAACCTCTAGACGGATGATTTCGAAATCCATTGAGAGGATTCATTGCAATCCATACCAATAAAAGAAAATTCAAACTTTAAACGCCACACTATTGGAATGTTCCATACATGAAAAATCAAATACACCAAAAAATTGATCAAACATTCTTCAAGTCAATTCTGACAATTTAATACCCAAAATATACAAAGTCAAGAACCTTCTAACCATATGAATAAAAATTGACACCAACCAACTAATAAAACAAGTAACAGCTATAGATTCTGGAGTCCCAAACGCACTAAATAAAACCCCAAAACGATGACGTGACTTGTAATATTATTCTAAATTAATATATAATATTGTTCTATCACAGAAAGTACGTTATACAAATGTCGCACTTCAACTTCAAAAGGTAACTGTTAAATCTAAGTGTATGATATACCTTTCCTCAAACCCAAGAGCCAAACTTTAGTGCATGAGACCTATATAGTTCCCAACTTTTGGAGCATGATTAGTTTAGTGAATGACAGCCCAAATACGAAGCACATGTCTTAGTCTTCAAGTTTAAGGACTGCAACGGCACAGTGGAGTAGTACAGGTTTCAATCCCATCGACTATAATCTGCCCTCCAGCTGGCTCGAGTAGACGGAATAGAGCACCTATGAGAGTGATCTTCCTACTGCCAGTTCTGCCAACAATACATAATTTGTGCCCTCCCTCAACTTTTCAACTGATCCCCCGAAGAACAAGTGGTACACTAGGCCTATAGCTGATATGTTTTAACACTGATATTGTTAGAAGCTACGACTTTAAGAACCTTCTTTAATTTTAATATTAAATCGAGACCAATTTACCTGCAAACCACAGATGGCCAATTTGTTGGAGGCCGATTCCCTTCTAACGGGAACATTCTTCAAGAGGTTTGGTGCAATGCCCCAACAGTCCTTTTGCCTAATAGATGAGGAAATGTCTCAGGTTCGTACTGAAGCAAGCATTTGCCATACATATATATATGACAATAATCGCATTAGCAACAAATGATTATAAAGGTTAACCAATGCATGCTTAACCAATTCCCATGATATTCAATGCATGCTTAACCAATGCTTTAGATCCCATATGCTACCTCTGAAACACCACGTATGGGGCTAAGCAGATATCTAAGTTTGCTTCTTTACATGGTACATAAGCTTAGGTCAGACTATATCCTGTCCAGTCCAAAATATTATGCATTTGAGAAAAAGAGTTGGACTGGGTAGTTCAGCTAATCAAACGCAAAAACAAAGATACCATTGAATACTATCCAACGGGAAGAAAGGGAAGGCAGCTACACCACCATTTTTTTAGTACACTAGTTAGGGCAGCACATGCAAGACACGTGCTTGCTGTGAAAAAAGAGTAATGATTAAGATAATTCTAAATGTTATATACAGACAAAAATTAAATGATTTATATCGAAAAACATAGATATAAATAATTTCATTTGTAAAGGATATAGAATTTACATTAATCAAATCAAAAGAGACATTAATTCTCAAAAAATAAAATACATTAATTTTACTATATGCAAATGAAACAGTAATATATCCTTCTCAAATAAGTATCCAAGCTAATTTATAGGCGAATGAATACAGTTGTATCATCCATTTTAACTTCACCTCAGCAGCTAGAAGTTGAACAATGCCATGAATAATTAATTACAAACACTTACCTATAGAATATGTGATTGTTTATTGGAGAGATACAAAGCTTCAGTTTCATAGCTCAAGGAAGCTCAACGAAGATGTATACATACATATTATTATCTTTTGGTTTTTCTATTCGGCTAGTATGTACATATCACTGCCAAGAATTGGCAATTCAGAGTTTCAACAACCATTTGCTAGTACAAGCTAAGCAGATGAACCATGCTAGAGGTATATTCAACCCTTCATATGCAAGCAGCCGCATAAAGTCCTATAGCAATAATGAATTTTCCAATAAAAAACCAAATATATGCCAACAGAGGAGCAATAATTTACAACCATCGTATTGCAGTCTAGGAGTGAGCAGCTTTAAATCCTATAATTGGTCCACAACCAGAATAGGAAATTTCAATTACGGAGCCATTTTCAGTTCTCCATGCCCTCAAGATAATCATTAGGCTGTTTCATCCCCAGTTCAAGCAATGAACGCCCTCCATCATTTCATTAAAGCAAGCTATGGACAAGATTTGATTCATTGATAGCAAATGACGCACACAATATATATATATATATATATATATATACTGAAAATCATAAAATGAGAAGGCTAATTGATGAACAAATCAATAAACAGTTTTTTGTTTCTTAGGAAGTTCCCAAATTGCTAGCACAATGAAAAGTTCATAAACATATATACAATGTTAAATATCAATTAGAAATCCCAAGAAGCGAAAGGAACAAAACATGCCCACAGAACATATAATTACTTGCCGTTTTGGGCTGTAGGTAAGTTATATTGTGAGCTGCTCTAGAACTCAGAAAAAAAAATACAAATTCCATTCTCCAAAGTATCTACTAAGAAACTTGTAATCAACTGTACACAGATCTAATCATTCTAGAGAGGAGGGGATTTGAAGGAGATTAAAAATAAGAGAACGAGAAGGAGGATCTGCCGATCTAGGAATTTTGGGGAAGGCAAATCAGAAAATTAGGAGAGAGACACATACCTAGCCAAGCCACCCATTTTCCTGACCAGTTCATTTCGTTCATAAACATTCGCTTCCATCCCAAACTTTCCCTCGCCACCTCCCACACTCTTTCTCTCTTCAACTTCTGTTCTGGTCCCTCCACTTGAAACAGCTTTGATGTTCGTAGATAAATCTTGCTAGAAAACCTAGGGGGAAAAAATATTCAAATAGCAAAGAAACAAAGAGGCGTAAGGGCGTAAAGACACATATATAAGAGAGTAAAGCTCAAGTGTAACATTGCCTCATAATAAGAGAATGTGATATTTTGTTGATTTGCCAAGTTCTATTCCATGTAATGTGATTTAGAGGATTCGCATTAAATCAGAAATTTGCCCATTCGAGTAGATATTGAAATAGTTGGAGAAAATTACTGGCATCAGTGTAGCAAGAACAAATGCTACAAATTTGAATAAAAACAAAGTAACTTACATAGACATCTGCAATTGAGAATTAGGATTTATGCGGATTTCCTGTTTGATCATGGAATAATAAGACATAACCCAAATCCTAAACCATGGGAAGTTGGCTGGGATGTACACTTTGTAGACAATAATCAGCATTAGAAGCGGGGATGGAAAACACACTGTCTTCTCCATAAAGTTATATATATTTTCCTTTGGCTTATAAAGTTGGTGGTGATGGGGATTGAGATGAGATTGTGAATGGAGCATTTGGGTGAAACTAGGGTTTGTCATGTGTGAAAGATGGGTGCAGCAGTTGATCAATATATTTCAAGTTATTGACAGTAACAAGGATGGTGGGATGGTTACAATGGGCAGATTGTAGTGGTTTTGGGAGCAAAGAGGTTGTGATGATGATGAAAGTGGCATTGTACAGAACTCTAGGGGCAAGAAACCAAAGTTCTGTTAGGAAGAAGGAATTGGAGGTTTCTTCAAAATCCTTCAAAAAATATAGTCTATTTTTTTCCCTTCTTCTTGTCGTGATCTTCTTCTTATATTTCTTTTGTGTGTGTGTGCGTGACAGGCACATATAATGAAATTAATGGCAGAGAGTTATTTTCCACAATGCCTAAAATTTGGGAAGTAATTGCTCTAGTGTTAGAGTTGAGGGGGGAGCAACAAACCTAACAGTACAGCTTAATGAAAAAATGCAATTTACCTAAAAACCATGAAAGTAAGAACTGACAAGAGGCAGGTCACATATAAAATCCTATTTGTTGGCCAACCAGTTCGCAAAACATCATAATTGAGACCTGATTCAAAAGCGTAACTGAATAGCACACACCAAGGCATTTAATGATCTTTTCGTTTCCGCCCATATGCCCTCACATGTCTAATCTTACCTATTTCAACAGACATAACAGCATAATTGAATTAACATATTCAATCAAATGCATGGTACAAGTCACACGCGAAGATGGGAAGTGTAGACAGAGTACATACCATCACCGGTCCCGCAATCAGGAGCATGCGCAGGAGGGCGTCGTGATCTCCGCAAACCCTCCACCAGCTGAATGTCCTCAGCCGGTATCTGCTCAATCTGTACAGCCTCGTCGTGCAGGGTTGGAGATGAAGCTGCCATGCTGGGGTCCACGTGTACTAGAGGTGGGGTGGGCATGCCTGGTGTGGGGACAAATATGCATCCACCATCATGGGCAGATCCACTGAAAACTGGGGGCGACATACGGGGAGGGTCCTCATAGTCCGTGCTAGGACCACGGGGCGTAGTTTGGGCTGGAACAGTGTCCTCATGACCAGCAGTGTGGGATGGACCAGCACCAACGTCAGATGTGCATCGTGGTGTCCTACCGCCATCGTCAGACAAAACCCAATCAGTGCCAAGCCATGCCTCTTCTGCACCCGAGTCATCCCCTTCCTCGTAGACAGGATCTGGCTCAGTCGTACGGCCACGACCAGCTCGACCACCTCCACGACGTCCACCCCCTCGAGACCCACCACTTTGCCTGCCGCAACCTGGGCCCTGTGCAGCAATGTCGAATGCTTCTGCGAGCGCATCCGCCAATTTAAGTCGGCCCAGCTCCTCCACAAGCTCTAGTGTATATTTAAGGTCATTGTGCATGTCAGAACCTTCATCGCACCTCTGTATAGACCTAATCATTGTCTGAACCTACAAAACAAGGGCGTCATAAAAGCAGGAACGCAGCTATGATGCAAAACATGGATAAATATGTTCCAAAATCAAAAGAAAAAGTAGTAAACATAGCGAATGAAATCCTTATATTACTCATAATTATTAAACATCTTTAAAAAGATAGCATATAAAAGTCGGGGTTGGCCCCCCCCCCCCTGTGCAAAAATGTATAGTTCCACGTCTTACACTCAAAAATTTGCAATTTCCTGCTATGTTTGTGGCTATGCAATCTAAACATTGAGATAATACTCCCGAAACACACGTATGGTTGGTTGTACATAAGTTGAATCTTAGCATAAGTGAAAATAACTGAATTTCAGTTGTGTATGTAGGCTTCAACAAAGTTACAACTCCATTAATATCATACTGCAATCAAGACACATATTATGAAGTTATTATTTCCTAAGGTACACCAACAATCCAATTAAGTGATTTGATCATGCAAGCTTAAAGTTTCAATTAAGGGAAGTACCATAAATAGCAACATATATCATATTTGAATCTAGTAGTCATGGTTGCATATCATAAAATATGTAATTGGCGTTCAATCTTAGGTCATGTACTAATGTCCATTTGAAAATACAAGGCAACCAAAAATAGGTTATTGAAAACATAAAAATAAAAGCATAAAACCCAACCCACCCTTTTTAAAATTTGAACTTCATACATGAACAAAGGTGTGGTCATTGCCAATTAACCATTCCTCGCGCAAAGCAATTGGATTAAGACAAATTCACTTAGTTATGAAGAAGTTAAATCATGCACTATTTTTTGACTTTAAAACATAATGAAAGAAAAAGTCATTGAGATGTAGAGATGTAACGACAATAATTAGTGTGGAGTTTTTCATGCATGATAAACCTGCTGAAGATATTTAATTGAACAATGGTTTCAACAAAGGGGAAGGAAGTGTTGCCTCACCATGAGTTCCCAGTACGCAGACTCTGGTGTTATGTACCGCCTTGTGTTGCGATTGTACCACATCATGTACTCAACGAGGTACGTATCATCACCGTCCAGGAGAGGGGCAGCGCGAACTTCATCCCCTCGGTTGGCCCATTGCTGAATATGGAGTTGATGTTCTACCACCCAGTCCTTCTCCCATTTACCCTGGAGGGATATCTTGTGAAGGGCAATCGACGTATCCACCACAAGTGGAACTGGTTGCTTCATCCCAAATTGACGGAAGACCCGCTCGGGACGATGCCCCTCCACAATCCAAAAGTATATCAATGGCACCTCGGCCCTCCAAATATGCTGCCTGGCAGTGCAATACGCGGGCAGGGAGCCCAGCGTATGTGTGTACGGCTCCCATACAATCTGCATAAGTGGATTATGTTTGTGGATTATGTTTGTGATAGTGAGACATCATATTTGTTCAATTCAGATTATGTTTGTGATATGTAATATGGAAAGCATGGAATTTGTTGCTTCTATTCGTACACAAAATCTGCAGCCATTATTGGGCAGAAAGTAAAAGAACACCAACATTGTCTGAAAATTTTTTTCAGGTAATCTGAAGTCAACAAGCAATTAAGATTGTTCTGCAAAAAATAGTAAAAGATATAGGTTGACCGAGATCCACATTGCATTTTCAGCATAACGTTCAAAGCTAAGTGACACCATCAGATACTAGGGATTTCAATATGAACCAGACTTAGAGGAGGGTACTGGAGCATCGGTCAACTCCGCTCTGCATTAAGATGAATCCAAGTTGATTTCGCAAAACCGTTCGACCGTAATAGAAAACTTGTACATTGTTAATTGCATTAGTCATTAACAATGTTGCATAGTTTTCAGAACAAAATGACTAGTAATCAATCTGCATTCTACTAACTGTACTTAATTTTCTCTTGAAGCTAGCAAGTATACGGAGGAAAGACATATATTTGGTCTGCTGAAGACATTGCATTTGAAGTAGCACTTTGTATTGCAAGAAATGGAAGCTATGTAAATCATTACATGGTATGGTATTTTAGTTATAATTCTCATCAAAAACTGTTAAAGGCTACTCATATTTCTATCTAAATAACATACCAACCTCAATTTTAGTGCTGGAAATTACATAAGCCTTATTGTTCTCTTGTTAAACTAATCGTGTCAATGTCTAAAATTACATTCCTCATCCTAGTACCATGGTGGAACAAATTTTGTGGAACAAGCTCTGCATATATCATCACAGCTTATTATGATCAAGCTCCTCTTGATGAATATGGTAAGTAGCATAAGTTCCTATGGTCCTAAAGTAGTAATTAATAATCCACAACTTTTAAGAATTTTAGGCCTATTAAGGCAGCCTAAGTGGGGACATCTTAAGGAGTTGCATGCTGCAATTAAATTGTGCTCTACAACTTTGCTGCAAGGAGCACGAACCAACTTTTCATTTAGGTCAACAACAAGAGGTAATGTGTCAAAAGTCTTACAGTGTTCGCATCTTTCGACTGATTGGCAATTGTGGCTTACTAACTATGCTAAACCGAATGTTACTGTTCAAATTCAAAATATACCACTTGAATTGCGTCCAGAAGTCGATCAATATTCTCCCAGAAGCCAAAACTATAACCTTCAATTCAGCAAAGGTACTTTATAACTTACAATGGAACAATGTTTTTTGTAGTTATATACATGTTTGTAATCCTGGATTCTAACAATTAGAACAAGAAATACTCAATTGTCTACTTATTAGGTAGAGAAATAACTAGCATATTGAGCTCATAACATTTTATTAATTAATTATGAACTGTACAAGCTTAGTTTTGTATTTAATCAAATTTCTAGCATATAATGTTTGAGTTATGAAATATCATTTATATTCTAATATGCCTTGATTCCCTTGTTTTGAAAAGACCCATATTTGTACAAATTTATCATACGAGGCCTTCTGTTTATAATTTAATTAATATGTTGTGAGTTTACAATCATTCGGCTAATATAAAGTTTTGAAATTTTTTATTTTCTTTTGATGGCAAGCTAAAAGATCTATTTTCTATTGTCTTAAATAGGTTAAAACGATGTATAATGACACAATCAAACAATCAACACAAACTTTTGATTAAGTTAGTAGCTCGGAAGAATTTAAAGATGTCATCGTAAATTTCGAAGATGCATCATTAAAATCAAATAAATTACTTCAGCTCACAAATACAACAAAAGAAAAATCTTATTATCTTTGGTGTAGTCTCATCGAATTATAACCAATTACATATGAACAATACGTGTGCCTTCTCTTCTTTGCATCAGCGCAATGACATTTGTAAGAACTGATGGAGTTTTTTTTGTTGCAACACAGGCTTGAACACACTTTGTCTTGCACTAAACCAGTACTTCATGCTCAATCTTTTGCGCATGTTGGTGCTTTTTTGAACATCATATATATAGCTACATTACTTATTCAATTCAGACATCTTGTAAAAGGGACTAAACCAGTACTTTCTCTTCTGGGCGTAAATCACAAACAGTTCCGTACATAATGAAGGATATAGCCAAATTCTACTTAATATATATATATGACTAAATTTAAATATAATCCATTAATCCAACAAACCAACTTAACCTAACTCACGTGAGTCGGGTTGAGTTGGTTTCTACACATGTAATGAGTTAGGAATTTCTCAACCCAACATGCTTAGGTTGAGTTGGAAAAAACCCTTCAATCAAACCCAACTCGACCCATGATGTACACCCCTACTTTTGATAATAAGAAGTCTCCAAATACAAGGTTGTAAAATTGTTGGATTATATAATATTTGTTTCTGCTAGGTTAAAAAAAAAATTGAGGCCTTTGCTTTAACATTGGCAAGTGGAATTTTGAGTTTATGCTTGTTCGTATTCATGCAGGTGCTGCAAATCTCAATTCTAATGTGAAGTACTTCACAATGGACAAAATGATGGGATGGAACCAATATTCTTAAATCAACTCATTCCTACAACAGTCCAAGAATTCAAACAAAACTAAAATCCTCAAATTGAGGACGTAAATTAACCGAATACCTGCTCTGCCCGTAGTGTAGCCAGTGACGTCCGGTACGCAGCAAGGACATGTGTGGCATGCTCTGCGGTGCATTTTGGCCCGCTCCGCCTAGCAAACATGGGGTTTCGACAAATGTTCGTTACTGAACTTTACTTTTAACAAACTTTGCTTTATATTTCACATCCATGTACTAAACATTGATAAGTTCCTTTTGTTTGTTAGTTTGACATATTTTTAATTATATCAAAGAGACAAATAAAATGGGACTTTATACTATTACGCATAAATAATTATTCCGAAGAGACACTTTAGCTTGAATAACGAGAACTCAATGAGCGTAACGTACCTAATGGCAAGGCCCTGAGTGCACTGGCGGTAGAGGCGGCCTCGCAATAGGGCATATTCGTGGGAACCTTGAATAAGCCCATAGCTGCACCAACAAGAGTGCTCCTCCAATCTGCATGGCATCCTTCTTCGATGCACTACAAAGTTGCCTGTAAAGCCAAGCCAATGCTGCACTGCCCCAGCTGTACCGTCTCCCATTACTAATTGGGTTGAGCAACTGCAGAGGCAACAATGAGACCCGGTCCGCAGACTTGTCCATGAACAACAGGGCCCCCATCCGTACAAGTAAGTGGTAGCGGGCATGTTGCTACACAACTTCGTCACGAGCGTCCGCAGCTGGGGGAGCGGCAAACTGTGCATCAAGCCACTTGTATTTTATCCTCGCCCCAGTAAGGGTAGACCTGTTTGAGTTCGGTATCACGGGCGGAGGTTCATGGCCCAACAATTCTTGGCACACCACGTTCCATTACATGTCTGTCCTCCCAGTGACAGGCAACCCATCCACCGGAATTCCCAGCATCACCTCCATATCTTGCAAGGTGATACCCATTTCTCCATGGGGTAAGTGAAACGTGTGCGTCTCTGGACGCAGCCGCTCGACCAAGGCCGTGATCAACGCGTGGTCGACCTCCATATCAGGAACCTTGAATAACCCAGTCAAACATGCTGCATCTATGTATTGCATGATACGTGGGTCCAGCCCACCCTGCGGCAATACACATTTACGGCGTCGAACCTTTATGATGCCAGGCACCTCCTGCACACAAACAAGTATGGTGTTAAGTAGTGCACACGAGGTAATTATAAAACAGACATATATTAATAATACAACTACATACCTCATTGGCGGCGCACCTCCAAAGCAGAGTTGACCGATGATCCGGCTGCCGGGTCAACTGGGTACGATCGTCAGGTCCAAGCTGCACTCTATCTAGTGCCTGCATATCTGACATGGCAGCAAATAGATTGTTAGCAATTATCTAACAAGTAAACCACAATTAATATAAAATAAAAGCATGGATACATCTTGTTTGACATATTATGATCCCAACAAGATTGTCAACATCACTCCTTGCCCCCACTGAACATGCAATCCAAAAGCAATCAAAGTAAAGCTTAAATAAATAAGAACCGGCATAGTAATCCTAAATATAAACACTTCTTCGTCTTTTTTTCCTAGTATCTGTAATTGAAGTAAAAAAAACACAAACAAGTCACTAATTAATGTGCTAGAAACTTGATTGATACCTAGATGTTCAACATTTGAGCAATATTTAAATGTGACAGTTCTTTTTGGTTTATGATGTCTTTGAGAGGGATTTTAGCAGAGAAAATATCAATTACAATTATTAGGGGCAGCATATGGAGGGAAGAGATATTTAAAAGGACATTTAAATTCAACTCTATGGCTTATGACCAATGCAGTCACATAGTAAATATAAATTGCAACAACTCAATGTTTAGATATTCTATTCTCAGACCTGTTCAATCAAACTTGGTAATGTCAACAAAGTAACACTCTCTATAAGGTCATCCTTGACAGCTCCCCGTTTTATGTCCTATGCAATTGCCCGTTTACGATAGACCACTAAGATCCCTACAACTACAGGTCATTTGGTTCTCAACCTAAGCATATCTACAAACCTATACTAATTATTCTACATTTCTACCACTAGACATGTAAGCATACCATGACTCAGTCAGCCCATTTCCCACTTGTTAGGTCTATTTTCAACATTTGACGAGTTAGCCCATCTCAAATTCACCAAAGGGTGCAGGACCATTGAATGTTCAATTATTCCTCTCCCCCTCCTTATGGTCAATTTTAAACAAAGAGGAGTTGTATTGCAAGCAAAAGAACTTCCCGTAAAGTTACTTTCAATTTTCTACATCAGACTGATATGCAAAACAAAAGTAGTGTCAATTCCAAGATATAATGATATTTATAAAAATCTAGATATACCAAAAACAATGAGTTGTAAAACTTTTAAGGGATGTGAAAGAACTTAATTTGTTTGTTGCTGTACGAAATGCTACCATTTCATTTCATCACTCTTACTGGTTTTTAACTGGACTTACAATAGCAAACTTTCTGTTTCATGTGAATGTGTATTGCATTTCATAGATTTATGTATATAGGATGTCATTATGGGCAGAACATAACAACCAGAGTTTCAAAGTTTTCATCATTTTTTTCTTAACCTCTGTACCTAATAGAACCAATCTTTATGAGATGGGTTCTACTTCAGAGCTAACAGATGGTGCTAGAGGCATGAGACACATTTTACACCATTTACAACAACTATTTAGACTCAAACGAAATTACTTCAACACCATTTACAACAACTATTTCGACTCAAACGTAATTAGTTCGACACCATTTACAACAACTATAACAAACTCAGGCCTACAATCGAATAAGACACATTTTACACAAACCCAGAGACATCACTGAAACACCACCACTCAATTTGCCAAAACCCCCCATCAAAACCCCAAACCCCAAGCACATTTAAACTCATTAATCACTGTCCATAATCATTGCGTCGTGTAAAAGACAACAAAATTCTCACTAATGAGAAAATCACACAGACACAGACATATAGCAAGAAATACTTTAGATCATCATCATTGCAGCATATAAAACACACCAAAATTCTCATCTTCACTGGTATATTTACTACTTTTTAAGAAGTTTCCACAAAGTAATCAAAATCCCACATAAAACACAACCTAATATTAACCAAAATCAGAAAAGATATCAGAGGACAGAACCGTACCTGTAAGCAACGGCGGCAGGAAGCAACGACGACGGGAAGCAACGACGACGGGAAGCAACGACGACTGATGGAGACTGGATAGAGAGAGCGACTGATGGAGAGTGGGGAAGCTTGATCGCAGAGCTAGCGAGGGCGAGTGTGGAGGGAGAGTGATGGCAGAGAGCGCGAGGGAAAGAGAGAGAGCGAATAGGCGCTGTGAGACATTAGGGTCCTATTGATTCAAACCGCTGAAGAAAACTCGCTTTTAAGGTTACCGAGTTATGAATAACTATACAGCCATTTTTTTATTGAAAAATGCCAGGTCAACTGTGCCAGCGTGGCACAATGGTCCGACTAACTCGATTAATCTAAAATCGAGTTATTTATAAAAACTCGATGTCTTTGATATCGAGTTACAAAATAGGGGCATTTCCCTAATTAGTTTGCAAACTGGGGCAAAACGCTGCTTAGTTTCTCTGAAAAGGGCATTTGCCCATTTTGCCCGGAATTCACCTTCATTGTAGTTTCTAGGTAGTACTCAATCTTTACGGTTTTCACACAATAATTAAGTATCCTTATCCACACTCTAAAGATTAAATTAATCTTACCCCAAACTCAGCGACTATAATAGGCGTCATCCTCAAACCAATTAATAATTTAATTATTATACCTATATGTTATTCTTATGGTTATTTACTTATTTGGATGAGGAATTCAAAGGATATGCCTTGTAGCTAAATCGAAAGTTGAGGGCGTCCTCCATGACACAATATTTTTTTTTTTTAAAGAGAAATGGGCTTTATAACCCTACTATAACTTATTTCTTTTAGGGTCCAATTGGGGTGAAACATGGAGGATAGAAAATAAAGGAGAAAAAAGTGGAAAGTAAACTAATTTTTTGGATGTTTGATTGGAGAGAATGGGATGATGAAAAATTGGTAGGGGCACAACATTGTGGTGTTTTGCTCTCTTTTTTTTCTTTTTTCTTTTTTTAAGGTTTAACTAGATGTGATTTTTTTTTTTTTTTTTTACTTTTTTTGTGGGCATGATTTTTATTTTTTAATAAATTTGGGTGATTGACTTTTTTTTCTTTTTGAGTTGTTTGCCACTTTTTTTTTTTTTTTTTTTTTTTTTTGCTTTAATTGGACATCATTTTTTAACAAGGACATGAGTAAGTCTATACAAACTTAAGGGTTTGTTTGGTTGGAGAGATGGAAAAGTGGGAGGATAGAAAATATTGAGAGAATGGAAAAGTGGAAGGATAGAAACATTTAATTTTTCCTCGTGTTTGTTTGGTTGGAAAGATGGAAAAGTGGAGGAATGGAAAACTCATTTGTTTGGATGAGATGATGAAAAAGATAGTTGGTATAAATTTACTTTTATACCCCTATTATTTAAAATATTTTATTTTATTTTTAACTATATTACCCACAAATATATATATATATATAAGCAAGTCAATCTAATTTTTTTAATTACATATTTTTTTTAGGAATATTTCACAAACTATTTCTTAAAAAAAAACTCTACATACAAATTTAATAAATTTTTTACCTTACCTATTAAATAAAAAATAATTATATATATATAAAGAAACTGCTGCACACACTTGCACATATAGAAAAAAAAAAAACAAAAAAAAAAAACAAAACCCATTCAAATCAACCTTTCGTCTACCCATGGTCCCATATCCAAGTCCAGTAACTAGAGTACGAAGAGGACATCAGAGGAATAAGAAACAAGATTTTGTGGGTGGCGAAGGTGACCTGTGAGATTTTGTGGGAGGCGAAGTCAAACAATGTGAAATTTTGTGGGTGGCGAAGTCAACGGCGTGAGATTTTGTGGGTGGTGAAGTCAACCGCATGAAATTTTGATGGACGGCGAAGGGCGATGGCAACTTGGCTGACCTTGACTCAAATGGACAATCTAAGGGGGTATATGCGTCATTTCAAGATTGGAGCTTTTTCACTCCTCTGTTTTCTTCCCGATTTGGGGAGATAAATTTTTGTGGGCCCAGGTGACTTGTTTTTTTCCCTATTTTCCCTCCCTTCAATTTTCTCAACCAAACAGAGAAAAATAACATTTTTCCACCATTTTCCTCTCTCCCTTGTTTTCCTCCCTTTTTCACCCCAACCAAACATAGTGTAAGGAAAGAAGCAAGACTATGGTTAGACACATGCGCCTCAATATTATGTCCTAGGTTCGAGCCATACCAAAAAAAAATAACTTTTTAAATTTATTTTCTCTCCTTATAAGACAAAACCACATCGTTTTATACATTAAATTAAAACAAAATACCATACCTTCACACAGCTCCTCGCTACCTCTCTATGCCTCCCTCGTTCATTAGCTCTCTCTCTTAGGGTACGTTCTCTTCAATTTCTATTTCTCTCTCTCTCTCTTTTTGGTTTAAACCAACTAATTACTTTGTGTATTTAAAAATTGAATATTCTTTAAAAGGGTCATCTCTTTTAATTTTTCCTGATTGTCAAATTAATTGTATACGGGTCTATTTGTGATTGATAAAATGATTGCACAGTTTTGAATTCAAGTATGGAATTGGAAGGGACTACCAGTCCAAATTCCAATGACAGTTAAAAAATAAGTTTTTACCTAACTATCTGTGTATCTGCTACTAGTACTTGGCACTTGTTTATGTTGTAGAAAACTCAATGAAAGAGCCACTGCAAGTTCATGAATTTCATGATTTTTTTTTTTTTTTTTTTGCAACCCTGTTGTGATTGCAAACAAGGCCCCCAATTAGCTACAATGTTGAAAGAGATGAAGGAAGGGTTAGATACTGTAAGGACTAAAGTTCAAGCTTTAACTACTAAGGTAGGAGTGGTTGTGAGTCCCAATTATATAACTGGTGCAAAATTGTTGCTTTTGTATGGTAGTTCACCTTATATGCTCTAGAACGCATCTCATGTATCGAATATATGCATGCTCCCTCTCACATAAGGGCAGAACTATAATTTTTAGAGTGAGAGGGGCCAAAGTAATAACAAATGTAAAATTTATCCAATTTAAGAGTGCTACATGAGAATTTTGTGAAAATTTTAACTACAACTCGTTTAGTAGTTTTGCCGCTCACAGAGGATGCATATATCAAATGCATGGGATTATTATTGTACATGCTCTACTGGAAGCTCTGCAGTATTAAGCAACTATTGCAAGTATTTAGATACAAAAACATTAGCTTGCTTGTGATTTTAAAAAAAAAAAAAAAAAAAAAAAAACATAAGCTTGTTTGAATTATTCATGATTGCTATTTTTCACCTTACAATTTACCAAATTTATCATATCCGTCATCATTGTTACGATTAGTAATTCATTTTTGACTCATACATTAGGTGAAAGCAAATCAGTTCCCGACAGCAGATGGGATAAGCTATCTTGAAACCAAATATTTGCTTCTCCTAAACTATTGCCAGTCACTAGTCTATTATGTACTTCGCAAAGCAAAAAGTTTCTCAATTGAGGGGCATCCTGTGGTTCGGAGCCTAATAGAGACAAGATTGTTTTTGGAGAAGGTCTGGATTTGTTTCTATTTATCCTTATCTTCTAAAACCCTGTGTTATGCCTATTATAGAATTGTTCTCTCTATTTATGACAGATACGACCAATTGACAAAAAAACTCCAATACCAAATCCATAAGCTTACAAGGGTTACCACAGATACAACAGAAGTTGTAGGTCCAAGTAAAAAGGAATAAGTTCCTCTCTTCTAAACTATCAAGATATTGAAGTATCAAGTTCAGATATTAAGTTCCTCTCTTCTAAACTATCTTTTACCAAAATGAGAAACAAACTTGTGATATTTGTTTTCTAAGATTATGTTTATTTGTTTTAGGAAGGTGGTGGTGGTGTGTATCGAACCCCCAAACTTGTCCCTGTTGTTATGGAGGAAGATAAAATCTCAAAGAAGGAAAGGAATGCCTTGAGAAAGGAGAAACAGATGCTTCGACAATCTAGGCAGAGTGATTTTATGCGTGAGATGATGGATGATATGGAGGGGAGACCTGAAGAGGTTAGTTGTGGACTGCTCTTCTGGGGTTACTAGACATGAATGTCTTCCATGTATGATAATCGTGATCTATTGTTGTTGATGGTCAAAATATAGGTCAGAGAAATTATTGGAGCTGAAAATGTTGAGGTTTCTAGGCATAAGGCAAAAATGGAGAAGCGTGCTCGGCAGGAAGAAGAGCTTTTTACTCGTGCTCCTATGACGAAGATGGAAAAGAAGAAGGAGAAACATTTGAAGAAATCAAGAAATGAGTATGCAGAATAAAAATAATATTGGTTGTAGTGGTTTTCTTATCTCATTTATTGATTTGTATTTGTTAAAATACAAAAAGTTTGGTGGTTTATACTGTTTTCGGCCTGACTGTTTTCTCATTTTTTATACCATGTTGCTAGGTCTGACGGAAAGTTTCTATGATGAAATCAAAGCTTTAGCGTCAGAGGATGATAACAGCAAACAAGCAACACGCTTTGGTTATGGTGGTGGAAAGGGGAAACTTAAGAAACGCAAGGTATGTCCTATCTAATATTTAATTTTTATATTAAATGTCTTGCATCTATGAATTCACATTTCCCTTGACTTTGGTATGTTTGGTAAATTTTAGGATGTATGAAAAAAAGTAGTTTGTAAACCAATGCTATAGAGCGTCTATTAACTTTTCCCAAATATAAATTCAAAATTTATAAACTTTGTCTAATATTAGGGTCACTGCTTTTTTGCTTCTATTCTACCTCTTATATTTTCTGGTCTCATGGTGGCTCTTCATGGGTCCACGTGATAGGGCTTGTAGAATGGAAAAAGCAGGTACACTTTTTTGTGTTTTGGGGGGGCGGCGTGGGGGATGAACAGTGAATATGAATCCCTGTTGGCAGGGGTTTTAGTAGTGACAAACTGACAATATCATGTTGAGCAAAATATTGGGGTTGAGTCACAAATTCTTCTTGCACTCTTTTTCACAACACTCATATGGAACTGACTATGCCCTCTTTTTTAGCCTGTAGTACAGAGTCTTTAGATTAAAAGTTGTAAAATAATTGGTTTTGATTACCATAACTAATTCAGATCAGTATTAACATTTTTTTCTTAATTGATAAGTTATACATGTGTTAAGTAGGTCTCGAATTCACGACCTCACCCTTCACCTTATTTTTACAAAAGTAGTAGATGTCATTGAGCTGAAGCTAATTGGCATTCATATACACTTGCTAAACATGTATAAAATCTTTCAGGAGCATTGAACTACACCTTTTCATTGGATTTTCCATGTTCATGTAGTATATATGCATAATTTTTTTTTTTTTTTTTTTTCACATTTTGTGCAAAAAGCTTCTGGTTTGCATTTGAACTAGGTCCTAACATTTGGCCCATTTGCAGAGGAGGTATTGAGGAACTAGAAGTTGAAATTTTGTTTTTGTTGAGCAATTGGGATTTAGAGCTGGATGACAGTTTTGCGCTGGTTGAGGTAGTAATTGAGATATAAATGGCTGTGCATGGAGCAATCTTGTTTACTCCCTGACCCTGTGAGACACATTATTTTGCATAGATTTTTTTTTTTTTTTTTTCTTTGCTTGCTTAGATGAAAACTATACAATATTTAAGTTTCAAATTTAATCTCAATTTTCTTGCTCTCTTAATTTACGTGTGCCATGGCTAAGGCATTTCCGCATTTGTTGCTGGCTAATTAATTGTACATGTTCCCTAATTCTCAAAAGTGTGTGGTGTTGTCAATACAGAGCTCACAAACAAACCTTACCCTTATAGGCAAAGCCATGTGAGGGTGAAAGTCTACTCAATAACCAGTTTCTGCCACACAGTTTAGTTGATTGTGCCTTAAATAGTTGCTGAAGGCATATGATGGTTGCAAATAAACCCTTAAATAAAATAAAATGCATATATTTCAGAGTCAAACCAGCATGGAATATTCAAATGCACCCTTTAGTCATAATAAGTAAAAAAAAAACCGAAATACACCATTGATATACACTGTGATGCCAGTGAATTATGGCAAATCCAACGCTGTACAACTATATTACAATCTCACCTTAAGGAGCTAGTTTTAAATGTGATATCACTTCGTTGAAAACTCAGATTTCATCAGCCGACAAAGAAAGTAGTTTCTGAGGATGGAAATTTGATTTACAATGAATAACTAGTCCTCAGTTACGGGTATATTGTGGAAACAGTTCAAACAAAGAATGGCATTGCAATATGTACTGTTGGATAATAATAAAAAATGAGCGGCTTCAAATAATCATATTAGTTAATCCATCTTCAGAGTCTGCTTGGCAGGCTGGGGTATGTTGAAATGGCATAGACTTTAATTTTTCTTGTGTTGAGTTTAGTGGTTCTAAATGTCAATGTGATATCAAGATAAATATTCGTTCACTTGTTTAATGACTTTAATCTAACATGACAATCACATTCCAATATGGTCAAACCTAGCCAAAGTTATATATTTTATCCGCAATTCACTTTGCAAATGCATAGAGTTATCAAAAATTTTCAAGCCATACAATTTTATTTTATTAAAGAAACATTAAAAAGTGAACCAAAAGATCACAAATTCTTTTTTTATTTTTTTCTATAAAGAAATGCATTGGAGGAGATATACCGAACTGACTCACGGCTATGCCCGAGTCACGTCCAATGGGTTCAGGACGTGAACCCAAAGTTCCTTTCTTTGGGGTTGTTGTTTGGGACATATTGAGGAACCGAGAAACAACCCTCATCCCGTTCGAAAGCCATTTAAGGTTGAAGTCATTAACCTGTTTCAACCACATCATGCCTTAACCACTTGCTAAAGCTGAAGACATATGGTGGTTGTGCCAATAAACCTTATTAATGCAATTTTTGTAGGTAAAATAATAAGAAACGCATATATTGCAGAGCCAAACAATAGTGGGATATCCAAATGTATCCTTTAGCCATAATAAGTATAAGAAACCAAATTGTGGTGCCAGTGATTTATAGTTTCTATGGCCATACAAGTATATCTCACCTAAAGGAGCCATACATCCAATGTGCTAGCACTTTGTTATAAAGAAAAAGTACTTAGGACCTCAAATTTTTCATTAGCCAACCCAAAAAAATAGGTTCTGAGGATGGAAAATTCATGGAAGTATGATTAACAATGAAATTAGCTATAGTCCCGTTGTGATGGAAGAGATGTGCTGAAGAAACAATCCAAACAAAGAATGGCGTTGCAATATGTACAGTTGAATTAGAAAAGAATAAATAAATAAATTTGAGCTGCTTCGAATAATCATAAAGTTAACCATCTCTGGAGTCATGCTTGGCAGGTTGGGGTATGCTGTAAATTACAAGACCTGATGTAAGAATCAAACTGCCTAAAAGGAAAAAGGGGCTCAAGCTAGTGGCCTCTGGAAGATATGGCAATTGAAGGGATAGAATATAAATTGAAATTGGCACTGCAAATATAACAAAGCACCCATTAGAAAAAAGATTGTAGAAAACTATAGATTTGGTCACACGTCCATATATATGTGTGTGCAAGCGCACATGTAGATGTACACAGCATACAATGAGAGAGAGAGTGAGAGAGATAGAATACCTGACAACATACAGTAGGAGAAGAAACAACTGCTGAAGAAATTTTTACTACATTGAGCATGGATATATTGAAAGCCAAATTGATCATTATATAAAGCAGTGGAAGCAACGGAGCCCCATCACAACCTGGAAATTTTGACAAATGTAAAAGTGAAAGAATAACTTAAGAAAGGACTAACTTTAAAAAAGAATCAAAATTTCCAAAGGGAAAAGGAGAATTAGCCCAACTATGAAAAATATTATACCAATACCCACACTTTCTAAATTAAACTACACAAAAGTTACTCATTAGTTCCAACTTGTAAATCTAGCATGTTTCTTCATCGTCTAACCTTCAGTTGTATGGCAGTACTCCAACTTCAGTTGTGTGGCAGTACTCCAACTTAACTAATTTCACGGTAACTTGTAGCTGTGATTTTGGAATCAGATTTGCTTAAATTTGGATTGTATAAAAAAGAGCTGAATACTGATATTAATTTTGAGAATTTCCATAAGTAAGCTTAAGTGTAAAAAAATAAAAATAAATACTAACCTAATCTAAATTGATGGGAGATCTACTGCTTTCAAGTAATCCTCATACAGTATGCTAATTACACAGCATATTGATTGTGTGCATGCAAAGAAAACCCCAAATGCAAGAGCAGTAAAAAATTACATATCAAAATAGCTAGATATCAATTAAAATACCTGGCACATTGGCTCCAAAATTAAGCAAGCAACCAACACCACTTTTTAGATAAGAAGGCAGTTGGCCAAGGGGTATGCCCTTCACTCTTGACAGGAAAGGTAAAAAGAAAAGCACAAAAAGAGCCTACAAGTCAAAGGAAGAATTCAACAACAAAGAAAAATATTTGATTCAGTATTGATGATCCTGAACATCAAATGGATATACATTGTCTTAGCTAAACTTGATGAACTAGAACTAAAAATGTTATTCTCTACGCTTGCTTTTACTATGTCAATTAAAGTTATCCATTATAAAATAATCTGCAGATTTTATCACAAATCTCGATTCAAAACAAACTTGGTATATGGAGCTGAGTCATATAATATGTCACACAGCAACTTTCTGGACTTGTTACGGTCCCAGATTCAGCCATCAATAGTTCAAGGTAAAGTGTGTGACTTTCCCTAAGGCCTATGGGAAGTTGGATCTTATTAACTGTATATCAGATTGACACTTAAGAACTATCCCAAAGAATGGGCAATTACCTGGAATCCAGATCCCAAAGAATTGACCACAAATATGTCAGGTGACCTTCCCTGCAGGAAAATAATTTGATGACTTTAAGAACTTCTAGTAAAAAAATGCACTCACATCAACTACAAATGTTAATTGTTAAACGGCCAGCAATGATATTAAAAAAAAAGGGATTAAAAATGAAGAACAAATTCCCATACCTTAAGGCAGGTTGCAGCATCAGTGAAAACAAATTCCTGTACACAGTTTAAAATTCAAGATTAATTAATATGTTTAAGCAGATTCTAATTGAATGTATGATATTAGTTCATTTCTGTGACCTTGATAATAGATGCACCAGCTTGGAAAGCACTGGAAGCTATCATTAGAACCAGCCACATAAAATAAACTCCAGATAGCATCTGATCAGCATTAGAACCACTACAAGTGTGGAAAATACAAACAATAATCAGGGATCGACAAGTGGAACTACATATGTAGAAAGCGAGTCCACAATAATAATGAAAATTTGCTAGTTCAAATTATGAAATCAGTTTAAACAGTGCAGATTTTTCCATGCGCCTCTATAACAGACCAGAAATGATATCAAGTGTCTTCCAGCAAAGGACACAACCAAAGCAAGACACAAAATGCTGTGACACCAAAAATTGAAGGTCCCTTTTCACTGCTCAGCAACATTTGAAACACTTTCAGTGCTGTCAGCACCAATAACTTCATGCCTCAAATTAAAATTTAAGAACACGTCCTATTTGGGTAACTTTTTATTTGCTGGTTATCATCTCTCTTTCTGGGGATAGTTGTAGGTTACCAAGCAACTAAATTAATACAAACCAGAAAATGATTGGTGGAAATCCAAAGCAGGGAGGTAAGAAAACAGAAAAGGTAATAGATATTCACTAGGAACTGATATCAAAGAATTTCAGGCTGAAATAAGAGATTGTAAAATTGATTCTTTTGGTGGGTAAGATATAAAACCGTCTTTATTATTTTGATTACCCCATGATAAAATGCAGAAACTATACACTTCTTTCTTTTTCACACGTTCTTCAAAACTAGAAAATTTTATAGTACCAGAGATTCTCTAGAAAACAGTTATAGTACAATGACTAAAAAGTGATCACCCGTATGCTTAAATTCATCCAATTTCTGATCTTCCATTATACTATCAATCACCTTGCACACCATTAAAGATTTATAGATAGTCAAACCAATCATTTCAAAATAACTCCTGGTGATGCCTCTAATAAAATTCATATCCCAGTGCCTTCAAAATACCTGGCAACAGCCACCACCACACCAGTAGCTACAAGTAAGCAGCCAGCAATTTGATTGAATGAGTAACTTCTCCCGATGATGGTAGAAAAAGCCAGCTGCCACACCAAAAATGTCTGCAAAATGAAGGGTGCAAAAATCAATATGAAAGAGACATCAGCCACTCAGATGCTTGACAGGAATGGGGCTAAACACTAGCATCCAACTTGTGTAGCATTGCAGAAAACAAAACTAGTCTTAACTCTTACCCACAACCTTTACCAAAAATACTTGCATACTTGGTATAATCAAGTTTATTTATAAATCATAATTACTCCCATACTCTGTATAATCAAGATTATTCTCAAGTGTGACAAAAAATACCTGACTCAGTATTGGTATAGCCAGTCCAGGAAGCATGGCTGTAGAATATACATAACATTCAATATAAAGCCCTTTTTTTTAACGAAACCATACTACTCAAAACTTTTTCCTATTCATTTTTTGTCAAAACCACCTAAAACCTGCTTTTCCTTCTTTCACAGTTCATATCCAACCTAAACCAAACAAGAATTCTAGGGACAGAACATTTTTCACAATCTTTCTCACAACATACCAAAATGACAATTTGTGAATGGAGCAACATGATTTTTACATAGCCCACAACTTACACCACTATTATTACACACCAATCACAAAAGGCTACATCAGCAGTTGTGAAAAAAGTTGTGTACCTAGACTTATCGACCACTCACCCCACCCTTTGCTATATAATACATTGAAAAAATACAACCCCAAGTACCAAATGAATTTAACAACACACTTGTACAAGCAGCATTACTCAAGCAATTATACTACTGAAGAAAACCCAACTTTGAAAATTGGCATTTAATTACAGAATCCAAATAAAACCAATATTCCAATTCCTCCAGCAGACATCCCAGTAGCTACTCCAAGAGCTTCTAAGGCACCAATAGCCATGAACCACCATTTGGGTAGAGCTAGCATTTCATCAGTCACAATTCCAGCCCGGTATCGCATATACAATATCGAAGAATATATAGCCACATAGCTAAAAATAATACAAACCCAGATGGCATTTCAATCACATTATTGTGTCCACCAAATGAATTCCTAAAATATACTTCATTTTTAAGCAAAACAAACCCATATAGCATTTAAGTCACATTATTGCATGCTCCAAATAAATTTCTTGAAAAGACAACATTTTTTATTTTTGGGGCAAAACAAACAGTACCCGACAAACAAAAACAAACCCAGGCGACATTTCAATCACATTATTCTGTGCCCCATAGAAATTTCTCAGAAAGAATTGATTTTTAGGCAAAGCAAAGCACTTTCCCGGAAAATGAAAGAAACCCAGATAGCATTTCAATCACAATATTATGTGTCCCAAAGAAATTTCTCAAAAACTATAAATTTTGAGGACAAAACAAAGGAAGCGCTTACCCGAAAGTTGTGAGCTGGGCTAAGAAGAAGGAGTCCTGCTTCATGGGCACGAGGGCGAGCTTGTAAAGAACATAATTGGCAACGGCTAAGGCTACAGTGAGTGAGGAGGTGATGAGGATTAGCTTGGAGTTTGTGGTGGTGGCGGTGGAGTGTGAGTTACGTGGTGAAGCGTGGAGTGTGAAGGGCATGTTTGTGTGGGAACAGTGGTGAAGAATGTGGGTGGTTGTGTGGGAGAGTTTTGGAATTTGAGGAAAAGGTTGTGGTGGTGGCATTGTGATTATGGTGAAGATGGAGTGGAAAGTTCGGCTATGGAGTTTGGTGATGCGGCGGCTGTGACTGTGGGGTTGGAGAGATGGGAGGTGCAAATGGGAAGGATGGCCAAAATTGGAAAGTTCAAGTTTCAAACTATATTTTTACTAACATCTCGAGTTTAAAAGACTCGATTTTAGGCTTATAAATCGAGTATTTATGACTCAATTTTAGTGTTCTGATCATGTCTGATATGATGTTTTTTTCACGTGACGTCTACTTGAAAATCGAGTCTTAGAGACTCGACTTATAACAGAACCCAACCCCTTACAAATTTTCAACACACCCTTTACACCTCCTCATCAGAAAAGAAAGAGAGAGAAAGTTTTCAGCACACCCTTTACATCTTCAGCCTCCTTACACATTCAGCTCTCTGAGATATAAACTACCCCACTCCACCCCACCTTCTCATCAGAGAGAGAGAGAGAGAGAGAAAGAGGAAAAAAAAAAAAAACTCGCTCACGGCGAGGTTTCTTACCACCGCTCACTGTCCCTTTGTCTTTCGCCTCTACCGCTTTCATGCCTCCACCCATTATTGACAATCACCGGCCGCTTCAGCGAGTGGCGTCTATGCCCCAGATTAAGATCCAAAAGACCGAACAGGTGAAGCCAGTTGGGGCTACGATTATCAAAGAGGAGGAAGGGTCCAAGTCCGAAAGCGATGACCCACGTACCCGATAGCTGAAGCCCTTGCATCGCCGCCTACGGTCTCTCATCACCGCTCTTCCTCTCTCCCCACCCTCTGTTTTGTTCTCTCCTTTCTCTGTCTCGATCCATCTCTTTCAGATCGGCATGGAGGGTGTAGGTTTGTAGAGATCAGCGTCTGTGGTGGACATCGGCGTTTGTGTTCGAGGTTGAGGTGTGGGTTGTGGGAATCAGTGGCTAGGTTGTGGGATTTGGTGACTGGGTTGTGGGAATCAGCTGATGTGCTGTGCTGTGCTGTAGGTGAGTTTTTTTTTTTTTTTTTTTTCTCTCTCTCTCTCTCTCTTTCTTCTTTGATGAGAAGGTAGGTGGCAGAGTCTGGTCTGTTTGGGTTTGTGCGTATGGATTTGGCGGTGGTGGTGTTGTTGGATTTTAGGTGGTGGTGGTGGCTACTGTGCTGTGGGTGAGTTTCTCTCTCTCTCTCTCTCTCTCTCTAATGAGAAGGTGTAAAGGGTGTGCTAGGTTCAGAGAAGGTGTAAAGGGTGTACTAGGTTATAAATTGAGTCTCTAAGACTCGATTTTCATGTGGACGCCACGTGGAAAAAACGCCACGTGAAAAAAACGCCACATCAGACATGATCAGAACAATAAAATTGAGTCTCAAAGACTCGATTTATAAACCCAAAATCGAGTCTTTTAGACTTGAGATATTAGTAAAAAATATAGTTTGAAAAAAGTACCTACTAATTATATTGTTTGAAAAACACTGTTAATTTCCAATTTTGATCAAATGAAAGAAACGACGATGATGTGTGAAGGAAGCCCATGAGAGGGACGAAATGATTGTACAAAACAGAGGGAATTTAGGTGTGCTCGGCGATGCAGGTACTACCTTTAAGTTGACTCGACAAAACTCACAATATTTGTTAGAAATACTAAATAAGTGCGTTGTATTTCTCAATTAATATAATATACATAATTGTCTTTATATAAGAGGCAAAGTATGTAGTACAAGTAAGTGTGTTATATAAGTAAATAAGGTGGGCCTAAAGCCTACATACCCTAATACACGTTAACAGCTTCCCTTAAACTCAAGGTGGATGTGAGATCAATTTGAGGTTATCAACCAAAGTATGAAGGAGTCCCTCAGGATGTGACTTGGTGAAGATATCTGCAAGTTGATCTTTAGAAGAGACTGAAATCAGCTTGAGAGCACCATGGATAAGATGATAACGGATAAAATGACAATTGATCTCTATGTGTTTAGTCTGTTCATGGAAGACATTATTGTGAGTAATATGAATAGCACTCTAGTTGTCACAATAAAGAGGAGTAGCAGAAGATGTGGATACATCTAAGTCTTTGAGGAGCCATCGTAGCCAAATGAGCTCAGATGTGGTATCAATAAGGGCGCAATATTCAGCTTTAGTACTAGAGTGGGCCATATGGGTTTGTTTCTTGCTTCACCAAGAAATTAGAGAAAAACCAAGAAGAAAGCAATAACTAGTGGTGGACCTGCGATCAGTGGGATCTCCTGCCTACTCAGCATTAGAAAATGCATGGAGTATAAAAGGAGACTAAGCAGAGTAGAAAAGACTATAGAAGAGAGTGCCCTTTAGGTATCGAAGAATATGCAGAACAGCAACATAGTGAGTCAATCTTGGAGCAGACAAATACTGGCTCACTTGGTGAATAGCATAGGAAATGTCTGGACGAGTGACAGTGAGATAAACTAGGCTACCAACCAAGCGTCTGTAAAGAGATGGATTAGACAATAGTTTCCCCCCTAAGGGAGTCAAATGCGCATTAAGCTCAACTGGAGTGTCAACAGTCTTGCTACCAGTAAGTCCAACTCGAGACAAGAGTTTAGAGGCATACTTGGCTTGAGTAATATAAAGTTTATCTGTGGAATGAGTGATTTCAAGACCCAAGAAGTAGCTGAGATGTCCAAGATCTTTCATCTCAAACTGTTGACCGAGAAAATCCTTAAATTCTTAAATGCCACTGAGGTCATCACCACTTATAATCATATCATTCACATATATGAGAAGTAAAATAGTGCCTTTGTCAGTGCAATGAAGAAATAAGACAGAATCATAATGACTGGCCATGTATCTTATTAGGGGGACCACAATTTGACTTCCTACAACCACTCTAAAAACAGGCCTGCGTGGTGTAATGTCGAAGCTCATAAAAGATTTGAGTGTGTCTTCCTCATCACCAATTGGTTTTGAGGTGGAATGGTATAACTCATAGTTTGACATAACCCAAGCGAGAGATGGTAGAGCTGTATTTTGAAAACCAAGCTTGTTGAGCTTGTTTAAGGCCATAAAGTGCACGTCAAAGGTGACAAACCTTGTTTGATTCAACAAAGAGACCAGGAGGAGGTTGCATGTAAACTTCTTCACTTAAATCCCCATTAAGGAATGCATTTTTGACATCCATCTAAAAAATGTCCCATTTACTGGCAACAGCAACAGTTAAGAGGGCACGAATAGATGAGATATGAGCAACCGGAGCAAAGGTCAATTTCATACTCCTGTGTAAAACCTTTTGCAACAAGACGAGCTTTGTAGCACCTAATGGACCCATCAGAGCGAGTCTTAGGAAGCAAACTCCTCACTTGAATTGGTGTGGAACGATTATGTAATTGATAAACTCATAAAAGCAACTTGTATAGAAAATGCAATTTATTCCTTCAATCACTACATAGCCATTTTAAAAGTCATTAGAGAAGTAATAAAGCAAAAGAACTTTTAGACCAATTCAAGTGGCCACAAAAACAAAAAACAAAAAAAGCATAAGGCACATAATTATAGAACTTCCAAACTAACTTTGATTGTTAATGTGCTGAACAATTTACACAATGTAGTTTTGTATATTATTTTCTTTTTTCTTATTTAACAAGTTCTGTATATTCTAACTATACAAAAACACTCACTCAAATAATATGTTGGTGTGGGTGTGTGCTTCAAACATTGTTATTCTTATTTATTTTCTAGTCGTTGAAAATTTATGAGAAAAATAATCGTTGGACAATTATGAGAAAAATAGCCGTTAGGCAATAATTGATAATATAGTCGTTGAGCTTTTAAGAGTTATTAGTAATCTATAACTATAGACTATTATCTTCATAAATGACCTATATAATACTCATCATAACTCCTTTTCTAAAGGGTCTTTTTACTGCTCTATATTTTAGATATACACAACTCTACTATTTTTCTCTCCCACATATTTTTCTACAAGAATTTTTTTTTTAAAGGAAATGCAAAAGAAGGTTGTTCTTAAACCTTTTGTGAGTGGAAGTGCGTACATTACAAAGGTCGATGCTATAGTATAATCCTGGGGGATTGTTTGGCCAAGAGAACCATTCGTACTAAGTTTTACTTTGGGTGACACGAATTAACCTTTAAGTACAACGCTCTTTGAGTGATTCTATAACACTGTGAGATTGTTCCTAAATTTACTTAAATTTATATTATTATTGTTTATTTACATTCTTGATAATTATTTGGAATACTGTTTGTTGTATCAAACTTATTTATTCATTATTATTTTTCCAACAATCTTAAAGGTTGATTTAGTTTCTCAAAATGGATAAACAAGTTGTTGATTCTCTTAAAGTCATTTTAGAAATTACCAAGCTTAAACCTTTTGATGGAAATAATTTTAAACGTTGGAAAAAAAGGGTTTTGCCCATCTTGGAATTTACTGAAATTGATAGTGTTCTTCTTGAACCCAAACCCGATGATCTCGAAAAATTAGCAAAGTGGTTAAAAATAAATAAATTATGTATACATACTATTAAGTGTGGTTTAGCTAATAAGTTATTTGATAATTATTGTCATTTTACTTTTGCTAAAGATTTAAGGGATGAACTTAATGGTCGTTATGGGTTTGAGGATGAAGGTGCTAAAAAATTTGCTACGGCTAAATATGTCTTTTCAAATGTGTGAAGAAAAAACTGTTTCTAGCCATATTGAAGATTTTCAAAAATTAGTTTCTGACTTAGCCAAAGAGGGTGATAATTTACCCGAAAGGTTTGTGGCTCATGGCCTTATTTATAAGTTGCCGAACTCTTGGAAAGAGTATAAGCACTGGTATAACCACCATAAAACCTATTTAAATCTTCAACAAACTATTGTCGATATTCAAATAGAAGAGACTAATAAAATGTCTGAAATTTCTTCTAAAGCGAAAAAATTTTCTTCCAAGACTAATATTGTAGAGGGAGAACCCTTTAGACCTCCACAAAACAATAAGAAATATGATCCTAGAAGCAAAAGAAAGTTTTATAACAAAAATAGCCCAAATCCTCAAATCCAAAAGAAAAAGGGTAATTGTTTCAATTGTGGTAAGACAGGTCATTATGCTGCAACTTGTAGAGTGAGAGGCAACTTCAAAAACAATAACAACAACAAAGGCTCAACATCAAACAAAGCAAATGTGGTGGAAACCAAAGAGGTCATTGTGGCAATGGTCTCTGAGGCACATTTGGTCTCAAGTGTGAAAGGATGGGTAGTAGATTCGGCTTGCACAAGACATATTGGTGCATTCAAAGAGGAGTTTATTTCCTACACTCCAATAGTGGAAGGCACCCAGTTTGTTTATGTTGGGGACAATAGGCTTGTACTAGTGAGTGGCAAAGGGAAGGTACTCTTGAAGCTAACTTCCTGTAAAACTCTTCACTCACCAATGTCCTCCATACACCTTATTTTCGACACAATCTCATCTCGGTACATTTGCTTGGCAAAGCTGGTATTAAAGTCCTATTTGATGGTGGTATAGTTACTTTATCTAAAAATGAAATCTTTGTTGGTAAGGGTTATGATAATGATGGTCTTTTTGTACTTAATGTTGATCAAGTCAATAATGAAAATAGTTCATCTTCCAATGCTTACTTGGTTGATTCTATTGATGTGTGGCATAGTAGACTTGGACATATAAATCTTGGTTACATAAAGAAAATGAAAGAATGTGGAATCATAAACTCACTAAGTGAAGCAAACATGGGAAAATGTGAAATTTGTGCCGAAACTAAAATCACCAAGAAACCTTGTAAATCTGTAACAAGAGAATCCGAACTCCTTAATTTGGCACATAGTGACTTGGGTGATTTAAAACACACAATGACTAGAAATGGTAAAAAATTTTATGTAATCTTTGTTGATGACCATTCTAGATTCACTAAACTTTATTTACTAAGAACTAAAGATGAAGCTTTGGAAATGTTTATAAAGTATAAAAATGAAGTTGAGAACCAAAAGAATAAAAGGATTAAAAGACTTAGAACTAATAGAGGAGGTGAATATGAGTCTAACTCTTTTAAAGAATTTTGTGAACAAAATGGCATAATTCATGAGATAACTCCTCCTTATTCACCTGAATATAATGGAATAGTGGAACAGAAAAAAAGAACTCTTAAAGAGATGATGATTGCTATGCTTATTAGTTCTGGGTTATCTTCCAATATGTGGGGGGAAGCCATTCTTTTGGCTTGCCATATACAAAATAAGGTACATCATAAGAAAACTGGTAAAACTCCTTATGAACTTTGGGAAAGACGTAAGCCTAACTTGGAATACCTTAAAGTGTAGGGGTGTTTGGCTATGGTTATGCTGCCTGAGCCTAAAAAAAGAAAACTTGGTTCTCAAGCATGTGATTGTGAGTTTATTGGATATGCTAGCAATAGTTCATGTCATAGATTTCTAGTTATCAAAAGTGATATTTTAGAATCTTACACTATTATTGAATTTGAAAATGCTATATTCTTTGAACATTTGTTTACTTTAAAAAATAAGGAAAAAGTATTGCCTAAATCTGTTGATTCTTCTAATGATCTTGTTGATGACGTGCAAGAATTAAGAAAGAGCAAGCGAGCTAGGAAGGAAAAGAGTTACGGTAACAATTTCCTTGCCTATATTATTGAAGATGAACATGTAAGTTATTATGATGTAATTAAATCTATTGATGCACCATTTTGGTTGGAAGCTATTAATAGTGAATTAGATTCTATTATGTCTAATCATACTTGGGAATTAGTTGAGCTTCCTCCTAAGATTAAGCCTACTGGTTGCAAATGGATATTTAAAAGGAAATTAAAACCGGATGGTACAATAGATAAGTATAAAGTACGCTTAGTAGCTAAGGACTATAAGCAAAAACATAATGTTGATTATTTTGATACTTATTCTCCGGTTACTAGAATTGCATTTATAAGAATTTTGTTTACCATTGCATCTATTCACAAACTTGTTATACATCAAATGGATGTTAAAATTGCTTTTTTAAATGGTGATTAGAAGAAGAAATTTATATGGAGCAACTCGAGGGTTATATTGTCCATGGACAAGAACACAAAGTTTGTAAATTGGTTGAATCTATGGATTAAAACAAGCACCTAAACAATGGCATGAGAAATTTGATAATATGATGCTTACACATGGATATGTGATTAATGGTGTGGATAAATGCATATATAGTAAGTTTAATTATAATGAAAGTTTCATTATTTGTTTATATGTTAATGACTTGTTTATATTTGAAACTAGTCATAATGTTGTGCATGATACTAAAAGTTTTTTGTCTCTAAATTTGATATGAAAGATTTAGGCGAGGCAAATGTTGTTTTGGGCATTAAGATCCTTAGGGACAATGATTGCATTATACTATCACAATCTCATTATTTGGAGAAAATTCTTAAAAAATTTGAACATTTTGATGTCACCTATGTCTACTGCATATGACTCAAAGGTGCGCTTGGTTAAAAATCATGGTGATAGTGTTTCACAAGATAAATATGCACAAATTATTGGTAGTTTAATGTTTTTGACAAATTGTACTCGTCCTGATATTGCATATGCTATTGGTAGATTAAGTAGATACACTCATAATCTTAGTTTTGAGCATTAGGATGCAATATTTAAATTTTTGAGAGATTTAAAGGGGACTTTTGATTTTGGTTTGTCATTTTGTGGCTATCCTACTATTTTAGAAGGATATTGTGATGCTAACTAGATCTCTAATACAGATGCGGTGAAGCTCACTAGTGGATATGTGTTTACACTAGCTGGAGCGACTGTCTTTTGGAAGTCATCTAAGCAGACTTGCATAGCGAGATCCACCATGGAAGCAAAGTTAGTGGCCTTAAAGAAAGCTGGGCCCGAAGCTGAGTGGCTTAGGAGTTTATTAATTGATATACCTCTATTTACTAACTCTATTGCTTCTATTTGCATTCATTGTGATTGCCAGGCTACCACAGCACGTGCTAAGAGCAAAATTTATAATGGTAAAAGTCGACATATCTAATTGAGGCACGATATTGTGAGGTAGCTTATTGGTAATGGTGTTATGTCCTTAGACTTTGTGAGGTCAAAAAAGAACTTGGCCAATCTTTTGAGCAAACCACTAGCAAGAAGACTGGTGAGTGAGACAACTAGGGGGATTGGACTGATACCCAAGTTGTGACACTGTGACTAATGCCCGACCTCTATAATGGGTGATTCCATGTAAAGGGTTAAATGGGTAGAGGTCATTAGTATTTCATGTGGGCACTGTCATTTTTTTTTTTTTTTTTCCGCTATCTTGTTAAGGAGATTAGTGATGAGTCCATCCCTATGGTGTGAGACAGTGCTAAGTTGCAGAATTTGGTGAGGATGAGCCTAGGCTCTTATTGGATCCATATCCCTACCTGTTGGGATGGGGTGTATCTGCACGCACTCTTGATGGATGACACCAATTAAGTTGCAGATTGTTGGAGGTTGAGCTTCAGGTTCTTAATGGATCCATACTCCCTACTTGTTGGGATGGGGTGTTCTACATGCACTCTTGATAGATGCCACCTATGTGTGAGTGGAAGTTGTGCCACTTCCTATGAGACTTTTTGGATAGGTCTTTAGAGCTCCCATGAAACCCGGTGGCGCATGGCCTAGATAAGGCGCCAACCCACTTAAGAACATCCTTGATAAAGAAAGTTATGTGGGTGGTAAGTTTGGTTTACTAATAGCTTGGCTAAAAGAGTTTTAACTCCATCATTGTCTTTTAGTTCCTACTTATTTATCCTATATATGGTTAAAACCTTCTGGTACCATATTAATGCATGCTTTCTTTAGTTGCGTGTCTTTCCTATTTTGTGTTTGTAACATGTGGGAGATTGTTTGTGTGAGTGTGTGTTCCAAAAACTTTTGTTCTTATTTATTTTCTAGCCATTGGAAATTTTTGAGTAAAATAGCCATTAAACAATTATGAGAAAAATAGTCGTTGGGCTTTTAAGGGTTATTAGTAAGTAATAACTATAAACTATTATCTTCATAAGGAGCCTATATAATACTCATCATAACACATTTTCTAAAGGGTCTTTTTACTACTCTATATTATAGATATACACAACTCTACTATCTTTCTCTCACATATTTTTCTACAAGAATTTTTTTTTTTTTTTTTTTTTTTGTGTGTGTGTGTGTAAGGAAAGGCAATAGAAGGTTTTTCTTAAACCTTTTGTAAGTGAAAATGCTTATATCACAAAGGTCAACACTATAGTTTAATCTTGGAGGGTTGTTTGGCCAAGAGAACCAATCGCACCAAGTTTTACTTTGGGTGGCACAAATCAACCTTTAAGGACAATGTTCTTTGCGTGATTCTATAGCACTGTGAGATTGTTCCTAAATTTACTTAAATTTATATTATTATTGCTTATTTACATTCTTGCTAATTATGTGGGATATTGTTTGTTGTATCAAACTTGTTTATTCATTATTATTTTTCCAACATAATATACATCTTAACCAAATCAAATCACAACATCTTTAATAGCTTCATACTCCCTAGTCTTCAAGCCCTCACTGACAAGGCAATTTGGGCCAATTGGTCTGGAAAGATTGGAGACGCACACAGTGTAGGATAGCTCGTGGCACTATATGAGGCCTTAATGAAATTTGTGATACGACCATGCTCAGTAGCGGAAGACAAACTTGGTCGTGGTAGGAATGCATAATAATGTTGAAAAATAGTGTAGTAAAAGATGGGAAACTTTAGCCTTAATGTTTCTTAGGAAATTAAAGGAAACAATGGCTTCTATATTATAGAAGTGAGCTTATGGATGACTGGTTGAGTACAAGATTGGGACTATATATATTTACCTTTTGGGTTGATCGTTTTCGCTGCAACAGCAGCATTGCATCCCGGTTTGAGCTGCAACAGCTATGGCTCTCTAACCATCCCTTAACCTTTTGGAACAAGGAAGGAAGGGATGCTACCTTAATGACTCCTTCCTCATTAAATGTACCTACTCTCACAAAAGAGTTGTACAAAGTGGTGAGAAAAGACCTATGAAATGGCAGCCCTCAGGCCCTTCTCACTTGTTCCAAATGGGTAGGGGATGCGAAGAGATCCACAGCTGTTTATGCAGCTAAAACCAAGTTGAGATACTGCTGTTGCTACAAAAAAATGATCAACCCAAGTAGCATTCCAAGCAATCCTCTATATTTATTCTAGGAAGCTCTAGGAAGCTATAGCGTACAAAACACAAAGAAGTCAATACTGTACTGGAAGTTGTACTAATTTGGCTAGCGGTTCTATATATTTTAGGTATCAGTCAATACCGGTGTACCGTTTCGAATTTACCGCTATTTTTTACTATTTTATACAATATATAAAATTATATTTTTAATAACTCAATATATCACTTTGGCAACTTTTTATATTTTTTGATGGAGTTATCAACATAAACATATAAAAGTGAAAACTATTAAATAATCAAACACCCACCAAACTCAATAAATGCTAGTCCCACGTGTCAAATGATTGGTGACACCAATTCAAAATTTCATCTGATGCTTTGAGAAAATCAAAAGCAAGTGTACTTTTTTGACCAAGCATAGATGTTAGTCAGCATTTACATTGAAAAAGCAAAAGGTAAGTCCAGGCCAAAATTGAAAATTAGCAACGTTTATCAAACAATATAATTAGTAGGCACTGTTTTCAAACTATATTTTTTACTAATATCTCGAGTCTTTGAGACTCGATTTTGGCCTATAAATTGAGTCTCAAAGACTCGATTTTCATGGTCTGATCACGTTTGATGTGGCATTTTTTTCATATGGCGTCCACCTGAAAATCGAGTCTCTAAGACTCGATTTATAACCCTTTACAAAACAAAATAGTAGAAGCACACCCTTTACACCTCGAGTTTGAGAAGAGAAGAAAGAGAGTATATATATATATATATATATATATATAAAACTTAGATTACACAAGCCACCGGCCTCTCCTCCACCTTGCCGCCACCTCATCGGGCTGTAGATTACACAAACGAAACCCAGAAATCACCAGCCTCTCCTCCACATGCGTTGCCACTCAATCAGCCTTATTTTTCAGCCTCCGTCATCACCAACAACGGTAGGATTGATTGGTTTTCTGGGTTTTATTTTTCAAGATTTCTGGGTTTTATTTTTCTGGTTTTCTAGGTTTTATATTTCTGCATTTTCTGGTTTTTTGGATTTTCTGGGTTTCATTTTTCTGGGTTTTAATTTTCTGGTTTTTGGGTTTTATTTTTCTGGTTTTCTGGGTTTCATTTTTCTGCATTTTCTGGTTTTCTGGGTTTTTTGGGTTTCATTTTTCTGGGGTTTTAATTTTCTGGTTTTTGAATTTTATTTTTCTGGTTTTCTGGGTTTCATTTTTCTACATTTTCTAGGTTTCATTTTTCTGCATTTTCTAGGTTTTATTTTTCTGGTTTTCTGGGTTTCATTTTTCTACATTTTCTGGTTTTTTGGGTTTTCTAGGTTTCATTTTTCTACATTTTCTAGGTTTCATTTTTCTGCATTTTCTGGGTTTTTTGGGTTTCATTTTTCTGGGTTTTAATTTTCTAGTTTCTGGGTTTTATTTTTCTTGGTTTTCTGGGTTTCATTTTTCTGGTTTTCTGGGTTTTATTTTGTGGGTTGATTGGGTGGGATTGAATGTGATGGTGGTTGGGTTGTGTTATTTTAGCTACTCACAGATGTGCTCAAAACGGTTTTATTTTGTGGGTTGATTGAATGGGATTGAATGTGATGGTGGTTAGGTTGTGGTAGTCCGGTGGTGGTTGGGTTGTGTTATTTTAGCCACTCACAAACGTGCTCAAAACATTATACTTGTTTTGTTTTGTAATGGGTCATAAATCGAGTCTTAGAGACTCGATTTTCAGGTAGACACCACGTGGAAAAAATGCCACATCAAACGTGATCAGACCATGGAAATCGAGTCTTTGAGACTCGATTTATAGGCCAAAAACGAGTCTCAGAGACTCGAAATGTTAGTAAAAAATATAGTTTGAAAATAGTGCCTACTAATTATATTGTTTGAAAAATGTTGCTAATTTCCAATTTTGACCGTAAGTCCAAGGAAGAACGGAGTGTAGAGAACAAAGTTACAAAACAGAAGAAGCAAATTGGTCATTGTTGAGTCGTTAAAGAAGAAGATGGTAAAAGAAAAATGTGAAGAATAATGAAGTCAAAGTCTTGAAGAAAAGGTGATTCTAACTTCATTTTGCAAAGATATTGTACATTTTTCTTTCATTTTTCTCTTTCTTTCTGCTAGGTTTTTTTAGCTTACTTAGATTTGCACCATCTTGCCCTTAAAAAACTTCCAAAATTACAAAAAAAAAAAAAAAAAAAAAAGCATTTCGTGTTTCAACCCAGAATCCATTTACCGACTAAAACAGCTGGATTTCGTTGGTACGGCCGGTATGCAGCTGATACAACCGGTATTTTTTCCGGTAAGAAAAAAGGGACGTACATGTACCGGTGTACTGGCCAATACGGTATATACCGGTGCACTGGTCGGTACGGTATATACCAGTACCATACCAGTCGGTACAATACGGTATCACCCTCACTGACAAAACATACTCCCACATGGTGCCCTTAATGTTGTCATGGCAGAGAGCTCAATGTTTGATAGTGATCTAAGAGCATTCAACTCGAGCAAAAATTCATGTTTATTTTAGTATAAGAACTTACTTTTTCTATTTTATATACTCACTTTTCAAAACACCCCACATCAAATTTCATTAAAATCTATTTTACATTCTCACATTTCATTAAAATCTCATTTTTTATTTTGATTTTTTTTAATTATTATTCTTTCTTTACACACAACAACTACCGTCTACTCTCTTCCTTCATTCTCGAGATGTAAAGGAAAAAAAAAAAAAAAACAACTAAAGCTCTATTTGTTTTGGTAATAATGTTTTGTAGAAAATGAGTTATTTTTCAAAAAGTAATTTCTATACAACTATCTCATTTTCCTATATTTGGTAGCAACCTTAAATGAGATGAAAAACAATCTTCTAACTTCTCTTATTTAGCTTGCTGTGAGATAGAATTGTTTTATAAAAATTTTAAAAAAAAAAATTGTGGAAAACAATCTCTAAAAATAAGTCATATTTTTTATGTTGACTAAAGATAGTTTTCTTTTAACTTATTTTTTCAAATACTACCAAACACAGGAAAATACAAAAAAAAAAAAAAAAAAAAAAAAAAAAACTATCTTTACACAAGATTTTTCATAAAAACAAACGAAGCGTAAATGCAAAATGAATAGTGTTATGTTACTATAGCAAACTTATAAATTTATACAATTGTATACAGGTTGATGTCGGTTATTTTTAGATAATAGCAAAACTATGTAAATTCTACACCTCTCTCTATTATAATCGAACCGAGGAATGCTCTAGGCTTCACAGTCATGGGTATAAAAGGATCTTTTTGACAAATGGGTTTTCTGGTTTACAAAGGTGTCTATCAATTTGCAGCATATTTATGCTAAATATTCCTTTCCTGAATTTTCAAGTGGGGTTTTGTAGTTACTTAAATCACCACAATATATAGTCATCTCTCACTAATAATTGAGCCTATTATTTTACTTTTATGTTGGACGTTAAGTTCTAAAGATTTAGATTTAAATATTTAGAATCATATTTTTATTGTGTTGGCAAATCGAAAATAAAACTTGCATAGTTTAAGTTTTAAGGCAATGCTTAAAAGTGGTTGTTTCAAGGTTCAAGTGTAGCTGATTGCAGAAAAAGGAAGTGAGGTTCTGCCTTGCACTACAAAAAAAAAGGCTTTAGGCCGCGTTTAAAAAACGCGGCCTAAGGTCCAAAAAACGCGGCCTAAGCCTAAGGCCGCAGTTTTTTAGACCGCGTTTTTAAATGTGGCCTAAACCCCGCGACTATAGGCCTCCGGGGTCTCTGGCCGCATTTTTTAAAACCGCGGCCTAAACCCGAAGGCTATGGCCGCGTTTAAAACGCGGCCTAAGACCAAGGACTATTCCAAAAAAATAATTCTGAAAATATTCAAAAATATTTTTGAATATTTTCAGAATTAATTTTCTCAATTTTCAGAATTAATATTCAAGAAAAATAATTGAACCCAAACCCAGCAAGATTTGAACACAAACCCAGCAGAAAATTAAACACAAACCCAGCAAGAACACAAATATTTAAACACAAGTATACATACAAAATTAAGCACAAACCCAGCAACTATATACAAGAACGTAACACAAATATTTAAACACAAGTATACATACAAAATTAAGCACAAACCCAGCAGCTATATACAAGAACACAACTAACCCAGCAAAAATTTAAATACAAATTAACCCAGCAAAAATTTAAATACAACTTAACACAGCAAAAACACAAACCCAGCGACAAACCCAGCAAGAACCCGGTCGCCGTCGAATCGAGGCTCGGAGGTGGAGCTCTCCAAGCCTCCATCTCCGATCGGATCGGAGATCGAGGCTTGGAGATCCAAGCCTCCATCTCCGATCTTCGATCCGAGATCGAGGCTCGGAGATCCAAGCCGATCTCCGATCAGATCCAAGCCGATCTCCGATCGGATCGGAGATCGAGGCTCGGAGATCCAAGCCTGGATCTCCGATCGGTTCGGATCGAGAACGAGGCTTGGATCTCCAAGCCTCGTTCTCGATCCGAACCGATCGGAGATCCAGGCTTGGATCTCCAAGCCTCGATCTCGATCCGATCGGAGATCGGCTTGGATCTCCGAGCCTCGATCTCCGATCTCCGATCGGAGAACGAGGCTTGGATCTCCAAGCCTCGATCTCCGATCGGTTCGGAGATGGAGGCTTGGAGCTCCAAGCCTCCATCTCCGATCTCCGATCGGTTCGATGAGGCTCTGGAGTCTGGACATGAGGAGGAAGACCTGGACATGATGAGGGAGAATGATGAGGGAGAATGATGAATACCAAGGGTTTTTTGCTCAACCCGGTCAAAAAAGAGTATACATAACAAAAAAAAAACGCTTGAGGCCGCGTTCAGACGCGGCCTTAAGCATACAAAATTAAGCCGCGTTTAATAAAACGCGGCCCCAGCCCAGCTGAAGCCGCGTTCTATAAACGCGGCTTCAAAAACACGTGAGGCCGCGTGTAAAAACGCGGCCTCAACCTAAACACTTGGGCCGCGTTCGCAAAACGCGGCCCATTTGTAGGACTGAAGCCGCGTTTGCAAAAACGCGGCTTCAGTCAGTTTTGGGCCGCGTTTTTGCAAACGCGGCCCAAAAAAACGGGGCCTAAAGGCCCCGTTTTTTGTAGTGTTGCTCGACCGATCAAAAATCGCAGGCACAATTTCTTTTCAGAATTTTTGAACTGGCCTAAACCCGCGAAAACGTTTAGGGTTTCATCTAAACTTCCCCACATATAAAAGGGAAACCCTAGTCACGTTTTGAAGACTCTTAGAAGACTTGTGTATTACTCTTTGTGAGATCTGTGAGATTTTGTACCTTCTAACTACACAAGAATCTACCGGACCCAAAACTATAATCAAGCATTGGTAGAATATAGTTGCTGCATCAAGATCATTACTAACGGTGATCTGAAACCTATGAGTGGAATCTCAAAGTCACAAGCAAGGCACTTGTGTTGGTATAAATCCAAGAAGAGAAAGAGTCCGTGGATTCGGAGTTTACATATAATTGTGTCCGTAAGTTGCTACTGGAGGTAGCAATAGATTTAGGATTAAATTTGATTGTAAAAACTTCAATTCTCTTATAGTGAATTTGTTTTACTTTGAGGATAGTTAGGTCAAATCCTCTCCAAGTTTTTACCTTGAAACGGTTTGTTTCATTAGTTTTTCTAGGTCATCATATCATAGTGTTATTTACTTTTCCACATCTTTGCATGATATGATTTATTTGTGTTTAACCTAGATTTGAATAATTAATCAAAGTAATCACTTGGTTAATATAATAGGTTAAACAATATGGTTTTAGGGGTCTAAACGAACAAACATTGAAAAATGTAATACTTCCTAATATTTGATAAGCACGGTAAGTATGAGAAGAACATATGACTAACAGTGGCTTTGATGAAATGTTTAGCCAATGAAAATTAATTTAGTGGGATAATGTTGATTATAAGTTACATCAGTATGAACTTAACCCTTTCTTTTGCCTAATTATGCATTGGAACATGTAAAGTAGCTATTAGAGATATCTCTCTCAATGTCTATTCAATATTTGTGGTTAAACCCTGACAACTAAGTTTTCTAACATATAGTGCAAGACAAATTATTCACTCGTTTTGTTTTTGCTGAAAGTGATGAAATTTATTGACATTTGATAACTACTTTTTTTTTTGGCAGGATCCACACAAAAAGAATCTCATGGGTAGTACTAAAGATGAGGTTGTCCAACCAGTGTACAAGAAATTCTGAAACTTTTAGCTATACAATTACACTAATTAATAATTTTCTGTAAGCTATACTGTTACATTTTAGGTATTAAATTCCTTATTTATAAGCTTTTTATGGCATGGGGGGGTCTTGGGAGATCCTATAACATCAAAAAGGGCAACCATTTCCAACTTCTAAGGCTATACCTCCTCAGCTTAAATTGGGCTATATATTTTAGGCTCATTGATGACAAGGTCTGGATAAAAAGCCCACCTGTTGTTTAAAAAAAGATACAATTACTGATTTAAAAAAAAAAAAAATACAATTGCTACATCATATGAATCCACCAGCTGTAAAAAAAGCGTAAAAATGCCCATCTATTGTTTAAAAAGTTGCTGTGGCTCGTTACCAATTGCAACGTCATGAACCATTACAACAAGGTAAATTTCTCTTGTCGTGGAATAAGAGTTTTAGAATTCGATTTTATTTAAATAAAAAAATTAATTGATATTTTGGTCTAATGATAAAGAACAATCATTGAAAGTGGACGTTATATATTAAAACTCTTTAAAAAAAAAAAAAACAAGAGAGATTGTTTAGTCACCGATTTTAAAATTATTTTTCTCACTTATTTATTTTAAAAATTGATGGGTCCCATACAAATGATTTGTTTGGAAATTTATTAAATTGTTCTCAATCTTATTGCGCAAAACAGTTTTTAGAAAACACCTACAAGGCCAGAACTTGTTTTCTTCTTTCCTCAGTTTTTGTTATGAAAATCACTGTAACAATATAATAATTTCTTCTTCTTTTTGTTCAGACATTCATCTCTCGCTCTCTCTCTACCAACCATGATCGGATCACCACGAGATCAGGGATTTTTTTTTTTAATAATTATTGTTCATTTGTAATTGTTGGTCAATTTTGTGTGTGTGTGTGTGTGTGTGTGTGTGTGTGTGTGTTGTGCAAACATATATATTATGGCATTGGTAACATTGTCACAACTAACCAATGATGGCTGCCCATGATCTTGGACTTAATAGGACACATAGCCGGGAAATCTGAATTGATAATATATCTCAACCTAAAGTAGTCTAAATAATCTGTCACTTTGAATGATTGTTTGCAAGTAAAAGAGAAAAGAGTATCTCATAAGATGTACAATGAGATAACACTGCCACAATAAGTGAGATTCACACATGTCGCCGTAAGGGGCAAGTAGGGGGCTCCCAAAATTTTCAAATATTAGATTTTTACCCTTAAATTTATCTAAACTTTACAAAAGAAATACAATTGGCCCTCCAAACTCTTCATATTTCTTGTATGACTTAATTAAATTAGTTTTTGTATTTGTTATAATTTTGGCCCCCTATTCATAAAATCCTAATTTCGCCCCCCTGAGTAAGAGGGTATTTCGTTTCAAGTTCTCTCCGTTTTTATTTTACTTTTTACTGTTAAAATTTTATTTTTCAATATATGTATAAATAATTATATTATTTAAAATTTAAAATAAAATAAAATATATAAACCTCATTTGTAAAATATAATCTGAACCCAAAGTACTGCTCTGCCTAATTTTGTCAGCCAAATGCTTGTGAGACTGCACTCATATCCAATCACTCACATGGTCACAGATTCGCAATTAATTCACATTCAGTGTGTCATACATGTCAGCCCCCACGAAGGTACTCTTTGTCTAACCTGGCCAATCTTATCTTCACTTCCTTTTTTTTATATTTTTTTAAATGATTGATCTTATCTTTACTTTTTTTTTTTTTTTTTTTTGAGAAATATCTTGTCTCTGCTTTAACACACCGGCCAAATTAATTACTTTCATCTCAGGAATGTAAAGATATTTGATTTCATTAATCATCTTTTAAATTTATTAAATCATCATTTTTATGAAAAATAAAAAAAAATTATTTAAATATTAATTTTTTATTAAAATTTTTTAAAATAAATTATTAATCATTCGTTAGTATTTTTTTTTTAATTTTAATAAAAAAAAGTTTTCCAGTTGCCACTACAATTTATTGCTGCACTAAATTATCGTATAGTCTATGGTGCAAATATGACTAATTTGATTTATTAGTTCCAAGTTCACTAAAGTCAAGATCAAGCATCGTCTCCAATCTCCATTACTTTTTTCAATGTTTGCGTCTAGGAAAACAATTTTTCGCTTGAGAAGTGGCGTGAAACGAGGATGTAATTGATAAAAGCAACTTGTATATACAAAATGCATTTATTCCTTCAATCAAGGGATAGCCATTTTAAAGAGTGAAAACTGTTGAAGCACTCGTTAAAAATTTATTTTAAAAAAAATTAATATTTTTACAATTTTTTTATTTTTCATGATATTAAAATTTTTTTAAAATAAATTATTAATTAATACAGTACTCATTTCCCTTTTAAAAATCATTGGAGAAGCAAAGAACTTTTAAGACCAATTCAAGAGGCATAGAAGGCACATAATTTTTTAGAACTTCCACACCAACCTTGATAGTTGGTGTGCTTAACATTTTACAAGAAGTAATTCTGTATATTATAAACATACAAAAACACTCACTCAAATAATATACATCATAAGTAACCAAACCAAACCAAAATGACATACCAAGACTTCTACAAAAACTTTAACCTTTGGAAGTGCCTTAGTGCTTTGAGGCATAGCTATTAACTAGTGCTAGTGAATTACTAGTGACTTGCGCAACATTCACAACTTGTGCCTTTATTGAAGCTTTGACTTTACCATCCAAGGCCTTGCCAGAAAACCCATCAAGGCAAGTATTCTCATCGGTTAGTGCTGCACTAACCCAAGTCTCAACATTGCTCATGTGCCACAAAAAGTCCTGACCCTTGGCTTGACCAATGTGCTTGAGCTCATGGATGGATTTGCTAAGACGGTCCACACTATCACCCATCTCTTCCAAGCAATCTTTAACAGCTTCATATTCCCTAGACTTCAAGCCCTTCATTTTTGTCATTTTTGACACAAATGTCTTTGTAGATTTACACTTGGATAGGCTCACAGACAAGGCAGTTTGGGCCAATTGGCGTGGGCTTTTTTGAATTGCTGAGGCATAGGCTGAGAGAGTTTTGACACACACTGCTGGATAGGTAGTAGAACTACACGAGGACTTGATGAAACTAGTATCATAACCACCGGCAGAGGATGCAGACTTGGCTGTGGTAGCAAGGTATAATGAGATAGAGAATAGCAGCAAAAGATGGGAAACTTTAGCCATAGTGTTTGGTAGGAAACAATGGCTTTGATATTGTAAAGTAAAGTGAATGTACAGGTCCTGTGTGGATGAGGGGTTGAGTATGAGATGGCTCTGTATTTATAGGGGGCTAAAGCTAGAGAAACACAGTAGTGCTAATGCAACTGTTGTGAAATGAAAATAGTCTAGCACAAAATCAAGTGCAAAAGTAAAATAAGGACAGCCTCAAAGTTTGAGACTTCGAATAGTGCTAGTTACGTAATAGTTTTCACGAGTTAACGGTTGGGTTAACAGTTATTTATTATTCTACGTACAGGACTGTATTTATTATTACCAACATTACTTTATAAAGTATTTTTTAGAACTATCATCAAATTAAGGCACTAATTAATTTTTGGTGTAAGTAAAAATTGAATTCTTCTTCTTTTATACAATCATAAAACTTTATCAATTGAGCTAATTAGAACTCACGATTTATAAAATTTTGTTACTGAGGTATATCTCAAATTTTCAGAAATTTTAGGCAGGTTATATGGGGCCATTTACGTGGAGTAGAGGATAAGTATCACCTTTCATACCGACATGACTCATACCCATACACAATTCTGAAGTTATTTGTTTTTGTTGTTAAATTTTTGGGTCTGAATGATTCTAGAATCACAATGTTGTGTCCGAAGATTTTATTATTTTAAAACCTTTTCTTTTTTTGCTTTCATTATTTGGACTTTTCGAGGTAATCAAGGGTAATTGGTGGGGGTTGTTAATTGTTTTGGGGCCACTTTAAGGGGACCTTTTGTCAGATATGAATTTCCATAAATAAAATCAGTCAAACTCAAGGAAAAAAAAATTTTAATTAGTGGCCCACCATGTGAAAGAATAATAATCAAATAAATATATTATATAAAATATAACAGCATCTCAAAAAAAATATATATGCAGTTTTTTTTTTCTTTATTATTGATAAAATATATATATATATATATATTTATATACAGCTATGAAGTGAAAGTGATAGAATATTAGTGAAAATTGCCGGCTCGAACATAGCCAAACTTCTATTTTTCCTACTTGGACCTACATGATATCTTTTTTTTTTTCCCTGTAATTTTACCTAAAAAGCAGTAGTTATCCTGTTGTGGCACATGCATATAATAATGTTTGTCCAGGTTTGGCCCAAAGCCAATTTCAGTTTTTCTAGCAGAATTTCTTTTTTAATGTAATTGTTCATCATTAATATTTCTGTAATCATTGCTTACTCGTACGAGATCATTGGTATTTGATATGGCTTGATTTTTTGTTAATGATAATTTGATATTGTTTGATTTTGTAATTAAAATTGACGTCGATGTGAGCAATGGAATGGATGTGAAAAAGATTAAAAATGAGACCATATGAGTATTATGATTAGTATAATACATTTTTTGAACTAAAATCGTAAGTTGAAGATGTGATTAGACTGAAATTGAATCTTCAACTCATGATTTCAATTAAAAAAAGTGTGCTTGATAGTGTGTATGTATTATCTAACAAATACTGTCCTTGCTATCAAGGGAGCCATGAAATAAAGTAGTAACTAGTATGGACTGTGGACACCGATAAAATCAAAAAAAAAAAAAAGAAACCAAATGACTAATGAGCACGACATCAAAGGGGTGTGAAACCGCAAGCACAAAGTAAAAGTAATGTGAAATGATTCATACGCGGTGTAAATGCAAGCAAAGCAAATTGAATATTTTGACTAGCTTTGCAAAGCAAATTAAGTCTCCATGTGCAGCCGACCAATCAAGCAAATCCTTGTCATTAATTACTAGGAACAAAGCTCTATGCTTAGACTCAAACATGACATTATGTCTCCCTTTTGCATTCATACCCAATACCCGATCTCTCTCTCTCTCTCTCTCTCTCTCTCTCTCTCTCTATATATATATATATATATATATATAATAGGTGAAATTGAGAGAAATTTAAATTATAATTTTAAATTAAAGTTTCAATTTTACGTCATGTATCCTAAATTATTTTTTTTAAAGAGTTTTATTTCTTAATTAATGTGGGACCACATCATAAATATCCATCCAAGTGAGTTATTAAGTACAAAAATCAGAGAGTCTAGAATAAATGATTTGTAAAAAAAAAAAATGCTTCACAATAATATAAAAAAATGGACAATTTACATTTTATACTTAATAATATTTTTACAAAATTTTTTAAAGAGTTAATAAAATAAAAAATAACTATCAATAGTATTTAAATTATATATATATAAATTATATTATGCATCTTATTGTATATTTTTAAGTGTATTCATGCATATGTATGTCGTTACAAACTAGTAGTACTAAATACTAATAGTTAAAATAATTGTGTTAAATAATTAAATTTACTAATTTTTAATAGTTGAATTTTTTAAGAAAAATTCATAATTTTTTTTTTAGAGTTTTTAATCTATAACATCCTTTCTTGATGAAACTCAAATCTCTTATCCAACCATCAAAAATTTTATTAGTTAACTATAAATTTTAATATAATATCAAAGCAGAAAATTTTAAATTTTAAGACAAATGGTAAATTAACAGCAATCTAACTTCTAATCATTGGTTCAACTAACATGTCATCAGCCTCAATAATTATGCTTCCGATCGGATGTATGCATTATCTCAATGTGTAGTCCTACAACTATTTGGCAATTCAAAATCAATGCGAGACAATAATGTGTCACACTGATTTTCACACTAGCTGCTTGCCTTGGGACATAGGACTTAGGATCTAGGACCACGTGAGAGGTCGGCCGAGTACAACACAGTGAAATATCAAATATTAATGTAAGCCATCTGCCTAACAAAGATCACAGTTGTACGCATTTAAATGTAGGGCCCTTCTTTTTCTTCTTCTTTTAATTTGAGAAAATGTAGGGCCAATTCATTTAAGACTTAAAAGCTCACCTACATTAATTTTTTTTTTTTTTTTTTGATGAAAACCTACTTTAATTTTGTTTGGTATAAACTCACTGAGGCCATTTTATTTATTTAAAGCACAAAGGAAGTTGTCGAATAAGTGTTTAATTCCAAATTTCTTTTGTAAGATTTTTGTTATCTAATATGCAATTTAAATGTTGGAGTTAAGAAAATTAGGGGTGTTTGGTGGAGTAGTTTGAGAAAGGTTGTTTGTAGTTTTTTGAAATACATGTAAATAAAAAAATGTGTGTAACGTAAGGTTGTTTGAGATTGTCCAAAAATTCACGGAATTGAAAACCATTATTCTATTTTTGCAAACTTCGAATGAACTCCGAAATGTATGCACTGTATAATCATGGCACCAATCAAGTATGATCCCAAATCAAAAGACAATTTGGAGGTAATTTGTTTGGATTGGATTGAGACGTGAACAAGTTTATTTTGGCTGTAAATGTTAATATTGTGTCAAACCTCAAACTTAGAGAAGTTCTCAGCCCTACACCCCTAGTTCCCAGGGATTGGGTTAGCCAAAATATCATGAAGAGAGAAGACAAGCTCACATTAAGTAACCTTCGATGAGGGGATTTACGATTAACTTTCATTACTTTCGTCCTCATGACCATAAGCGCTTGAGTTTGAGTCACTATAAGTACTTGGAGCTGCTAGACTATACATATAGGAGTCACTCAAATATTTAGTTTTTTAGCACTATAAAAAAGTCACTTTATTTATTTTACCTTCTCACATCTAACAGCAGTGATTTTATTTTAGCTTTTGACATAATAAAATAATATAAACCCTACAATAAAATAATATTTCATTCAACCACAAAAACACAACCACAACCCAAAGGAGTATAAACGCATGATGGACATTGAGAGAGACACGGAGAGGTTGCGAGGAGAGGCAAAAGCAGTGTAAATGCAAAATAAATAATTTTTTTTTTTTTAACCTTTCAGCTATAGTACACAGCTAAAAGTAGCTATGTACTGTAGCTGTGGAGCCAAAAAATATAGCTTTGGCTCTACTATTACAGGGCACATTTTGATATTTAGTGGTTCTAAAAATAGCTATTTAGCATCACTATTGCTAGTGCTCTTACCAAATAAAAAATGACTAATTCTAATAGCATACATTTTTTCTAAATTTCTACTAAACCCTAGAAGTTTTATGGTACAAGAAACTAAGAATTTCCTTATTGTTTCATTCAAGCTTATCTTAAGCATTTTTCTCACAAAAAAAAAAAAAAAAAAAAAAAGAAAAAGAAAAGAAAGAGTAGAGTGAACGCATGGTGGACATTGGGAGAGACACGGAGAGGTAGTGAGGAGAGAAACAAAAGTAGTGTGAATGCAAAATATTTTTTTGTTAAGCTACCGTGCATAGCCAAAAGTAGCTGTGTACTATAGCTGTGCACTATAGCTGTAGAGCCAAAAAATATAGCTTTGGCTCCACTATTGCAAGACACATTTTGATATTTAGTGGTGCTAAAAATAGCTATATAGCTATTTAGCACCACTGTTATTAGTGCTCTTATCTGATAAAAAATGACTAATTCTAATATCATACATTTTTTTCTAAATTTCTACTAAACTCTAGAAGTTTTATGGTACAAGAAACAAAGAATTTCATGATTGTTTCATTCAAGCTTATTTTAAGCATTTTTCTCAACAAAAAATAATAAATAATAAATAAATAAATAAGCTTATCTTAAGCATAGCATTCAACTCCTATGAAAAGTTATGACTGATTAACACTAATAATTTTTTTGACTGATTAGTCCCAGTTAGCTCTCCGATCATAAGCTTTCTTTGTTTTGGAATATGACATTTTTGATAGAAGTTATATTCCTAATTAGGAGTTAATGTCATATAGTCAAATTAACAAAATGGCCCAATGTTGTGGCTATAGTTGTAATGAATAGTGGTTCAAGTAACGCTAGTGACATTTTCAAGAAGACAATATGTTTCATTAGCTTGACCACGCAAATATTGTAGCTAGGCCAATATTTTAAGCAAGGTGTGAAGCACATTTACAGATATATATTAATTAATTTAATTGTATAGCTAAGTTTCTGAATTGCTTGTACTCCCATGAGATTCTCTTGTGCGATTCCTGTAAAAGAAATGTAGTTGTTAAAAATGTCAATATAAAAGAGTTCAAGTTGCGAGGTTAGCAACATAGTGTAATTATCTTAACAAATAAAAAATTACCTTGCACTAAATTTTAGAAACGTAGCTGGCGGAACCTATTACAAACAAATATTGAAGAGACATTAAGAGAGGCATTTCTAATAGCTAATTTACTTGAGCGAATGCATTATTAGATCATCATACCACTTAATTAGTTGTTATTGAATTAATATTTTTTCATATACCCACTGTTAGTTTTATGATTTTCTCATACTTATCGTGCTCATCAAATATTATAAATCATATCATGGACATGGCCAACATAAAAATATGAAGAGTAAGCTCATGATGAATGAGCAATGACAATATTGTTTACATCATTGAATAAGGACAGTGATTGTTAGTTGATGGCCTTACCTCCATCTCCCCTTTTTCTTCTTGGCTCTTTTTCTCCCGAAGTTATAGATGGGCCAGGGCAATCTCCTGTTTATTATTAATAAAATATCATAATGATTTATTAAAAAAAATTAGGACAGAAATTGATGACTATCATCAATTTGCTTGACAAGCAGTTTTGTCTGATTGTTTGGTGATTATCATCAATTTGCTAGTTTGGCTTGTTATAGCCAAAGTTACCGTTCCATCAATTACCCCTTAAATCATTGAATTTATGTCCTCCTTGGTAACTTATTCATGTGGTTACATTGTTATCATCTCAAATAATGATTCTACATCTTACATTATTTAAAAATAATAATAAAATAATTTTTAAAAAAAGTTTAATAAATCCATCATGCATTTACATAATTACTGTGTTACTGTAAGTTCCAGACCTATAATCTCAAATAAACAAATAAAGAGAACCACTTCACCTAGTTTGGTGTGTGTGTGTGCGCGCGCTTTTTTTTCTTTTTTTCTTTTTTTTTTTCTTTTAACTTCACAATTATGAATTCAGATTTTGTGAGGTTAGTACTAGTTTAGGGGTAAAAGCAATAAGGGAGAAGAAAGAGGGCAAACAAATACGTCCCTGGAATACTAGTCTATCAACTATTCTTTGGAAGCTGAGACAGGCGTAACACTGCAAACAAATACTTCCCTGGAAATGCACAAAACACAATATTTTTTATACAACAAGTTCCAATTTCAGTATAGTAAATTTATTAATTTTCTTATCTTTGTATATATGATTGGGTCAGAAATTTTTCATAACAAGTACAAAGTTTTTTTTTTTTTTGTCTTCCAACCTTTTATGGCTTGAGGAGTTGAACATAAATATGAATGAATTATAATAGAGACTTGGATGTCAAAAACCTGTACTTCACTCACAACAAAGACCCCAAGTAGATGAACAGTTTAGCTTTGTGCACTGCCAGCCCCTTCTCTGCAGTCCAAATGGTCAGTTGAAGGTGATGCAGGTCCATTTAAATGTATCCAAAGAACCTAAAATCATTAGGCATGCATCAAAGGAAGACTCAAATGGCGTCTTGCACTTGTAGTGAACCAAAATGGAGAAATTGATGCGTGGCATCTATGTTATAAGCTGTATGAGGATGGGTCTAAGAATCCAATCCTCTTTCTACCATCATCATTCTCACTCTTTCTACATCCTCCAATTTACTTACATTGCGATAAATATTCATCAAAAGCTCAAAATTATGTTCATTATCCGGTTCCAACTCAAAAAGTTTTTCAGCAGCAATCTCCCCAATATCTACATTTCCATGTAGTAAGCAAGCATATAGCAATGCCCCCCACACTGTTGGACCAGCCTCAAACTCCATTGTCTCCACAATGGTAGCATAAGCCTCATTGATCAGTCCTGCCCTCCCATACAGATTAACCATACAAGCATAATGTTCCATGATTGGGCTTATTCTATATTTTCCTCTCATCATAGAATACAGTCTCTCCCCATCCTTCACCAAGCCCAAATGGGCACAAGCTGATAGTATTGAAACAAATGTTATACTATCTGGCACTGTACCAGAATCCTCCATCTGTTCAAAGTACCTTAGGATTTCTGGGTCTCTCGAGTGAGCAGCAATGATAGAGTTCCATGACACAACATCCCTCTCAGGCATGTGCTTAAACAACCAACATGCTCGATCCAACTTGCCATGCTTGGAGTAAACAACAATCAAGGAATTAGCAATAGAAAAATTCCACTCAAATCCTCGACGAAGAACCCAAGCATGAAGTTGAAGTGCAGGCTTCAATGATGACAAACTGGTAAGCATTGTGGATATAGCAACTGAGTCTGGTTCATATCTTTCTCGAAGCATTTGGCCAAAGATGTCCAATGCCTCCACCAAAAGCCCATGACGAACATAACCCGTGAGCATAGCATTCCACGAAACTAAATCCCGGGAAGTGATCTTGTCAAAGACCTTCCGAGCCTTCACAATGTCACCACACTTGGCATACATATCAACAAGAGCATTGAGCACAAACCCATCATTTGCAAACCCCCAACGAACCACATGTCGATGCACCTCCTCACCAATTCTAACCAACCCAATTCCCCCACAAGCTTTCAGCACACGAGGGAACGTAAATGCATCCGGTTCAACACCCTCTTCCTCCATTTGAAAGTAAAGCGCCATGGCATCTTCACATTGACCCAATTCAGTGTACCCGGAGATAAGTGAATTCCACGCAAAAGCCGATATGTCTCGTTTAGACATTTCATCAAACACGTCGTGAGCCTTATCGATATGCCCACACAACGCATATAAACGAAGCAACTTCGACGATAAGCCTACGTTTTTACGTAAAAGGTTTACGGGAATAAGGCGGTGAATTCGGATACCATGACCAATAGCTTGCAAATGGTAGCATGTTTCTAAGAGAGAAGAAAATATTTCAATGTCAATTTTTATACCTCTCTCAACAGAGGCTTCAAGGTCATTAACAACAGAGTCAAGGGCTTGGGTTTTTGTTTGGGTGTAAGGCTTTTGGTTAATGAGGAGTGGGGTTGGAGTTGGTTTTCGAAAGGAGATTTGGTTGTTGTTTTGGTGAATTTGTTTTTGTTTTTGTTGTTGTTGTTGTTGCTGGGTTAGTTGTTTTTGTTTCTTGATTTTCTTGCTCTTGGAAGAGCGGTAAAGGACAGTGAGTTGTTGCACTTGTAGAGAGGTTGTTGCCATTTTGGGTAAAGAGAATAAAAAAGAAGAATGAAAAATTGGAGGGAACTGAATTATACTCATTTGCATGGGCTTCATGTTCTGGAGGTATACTACTTGCAAAGGGCTTACCGTGACAAACAGCCCCATTGGTATTGCATATAAAGTAATAATAATATGTCAATTTGTGATATAATATCTCTTTTAGGCTCTTTACAATTCCTCTTTAATTTGTGAGTTTCAGTTAATTCAGTTAGTGAAGTTTCTTATTGTCGAATAAAAAATAAAATCAATTGGTGTTTTTGTATGATAAAAACCTATGAGATCTTAGGGTGATTACTCGGTTGGTTTACTACGCGACATTAAAATATGCCTATGGTTAATTAAGTTAACTAGCTTTAAGTATAATAATGCATCTGACTTGACCACTAGGTTAACCAATCTTTGTTAGGAAAAATGCTAATATAAGGATAGTTAACACCAATCAAAAAAAAAAAAAAAAAGGATAGTTAAAAAAAATTATGTGCATGTAACTCATACACATAACAATGAAGTGAACATGCTATGTTCTGCTCTGTCTGTGTACTTTAATAATCAAAATTTCCTTATCAACCCGAGCTATGTTTAACAACGGTTTTCCAATCAAAATAAAATTCAACCAAAAACAAAACATAGAAGTTAGGACTTGCATGAATCAAGCAGTTTGGCACTTATGTAAGGAAGAAAATGCAAGGGAACAGTCTCTCTATAACGCTATTCTCTAAGGAAGAAAATGCAAGTCTTATTTCCACAGGTGCAAATGTGACATACCAAGATGCTCAAAAAAAATGCAGGTCTAATTTCTCAATTTTTTTGAGCATTTGACATGCCTCATTTCCACATCTGTTTATGCAGAAACTTGTTAATGCAGCTGCTGCTTTTATAGGCATAGCCGCATAGGGAAAGGAAGGAGGACCACTATAGTGTGCCCATTCCTTTGGTTGAAATGTTAAAGTGACGTGGACTGTTAGAGATATATTAGTCCATTAGCATAGGCCCGAGCCTAATTCTACTTTGTGTGCAAGCCAAGTCTCCTACTTGTACTAGAAGTCTATTAGTCTAGGGTTTAGTCTACTATATATACACATGTTATTATTTATTGTAATACAGAATTTGTATTACACTTTAATATATTATTAATGTAGCCTTTTAGGGTTTCCTCCGTGGATGTAGGCCGTTAGGCTGAACCACGTAACCCTCGTGTGTTATTATGTTCTATATTTTATGCTTTCGCTTCCGTGTCTATACTAGCATATTCAACATGGTGTATCAATGCTAATATTTAACATGGACAATTATTTCAGGAACCCATTGGTAACAAGGCTTTTTCACATTGGCATACTTTTTTCTTTTCTTTTTCGTTTATATCATTTGTTGAAGCTTTCCACATTGGCATACTTTTTTCAATTAAAAGGAAATTTGTACATGAAAAAAAGAAAAAGAAAAGAATAATATCTAACATGAGGTGTGGCAATAACGAATTGTTACAACATCAAAACATTGGCATACTTTTTGCTCCATTGAAATCGCATTCACAAACCATGCCTAGATATTAAGAAACTTTCAAGCTTGATCTAGTTCGAAGTGTGCTCAACCAATTAAAGCCTATAGGGAATTCTCAAAAAAAAAAAAATAAATAAATAAAGCCTATAGGGGAAAATTTCTAACACTTTTTTTCCTCTTTTAATTGAAATAAATCTCTCTCTCTCTCTCTCCATCTAAAACCTTGTTGGCAAGGACAATCTGCTCCCCATATAGATTCCGTTAAAATTTTTGGCTTAGAAAACCATCTCTTATTAGTGACAATATAGGAGAGTCATTAAAATAATGACTTTTATATAATTCAACTTATTTTAATGAATTTTTACATTTGATCCAAAGTTTCTTTTTATTTTTTTCAACAATAGTATGTATCATTTTTCCTATTAATTTTTAAAGTAAATATTATGTTCTTATTCTTAACATTAGTTTTTCCAATTACTTTTTAATTGAATTTTTTTAACATTAGTTTTTTTTTTTTTTTTTTTGAGAAACTTTTTGACATTAGTTGACTAAACAAGACGTATTAAATAATAAAATCAGATATTTGATAATAAATGTAACCTCACATTTGATTGGCTTGAACAATCTAAAAGAAGAGGAGAGTTGAAAGATGAATAATTATTTGGATTTTGCTTACTTTCAGTACTTTTTTAACTGAAATTTCATTTTATTTTAAAGAAAAACTGGCATATCATCCACTATCTAAATAAAAAGTAGAGATTAAAACACACTACCACTTGTCATTGTATATGTAAAACAAAAGGACATGTCCATTTTAAAAAGTGCTGAAAGTAAACCAAACCCTAATTATTTAATGTACATGATGAAAAATATTATTTGTCCATACAAATTAAAAAAATGATAACACTACCTCTTTCTTATGACACATGTGGATTTGATGAGCCTCCTCTCTAAAGAAAATAAAAATAAAAATAAAACCCATATATATATATATATATATATATATATGGTAGAGATTAAAAAAAAATTCTTATTTAGAAATTAAGGACTCATACCTGAACTCCTCAAAAAAAAAAAAGCCTTAAAAAAATAGAAAATAAAATAAAAAGGAAAATTTCGGCAAATTTATTCATACTAATATAACAAGATTCGGAAAGATAATTTATTAATGATGTTTGCTGTGAAAAAAAAAAAGAAAAGAAAAGAAAAAGAAATAAGTATATGATAGAAAAGAAATGTCATAAAGATAATTTATCCTTGTGAACACCTAATTAACCAAATTGAGAGTCTACACGCTCTCCTCTTATTTGATTCGTCTTGTCATTCCATCGTACATAGTACTCATTTCTTTCCATCTTTATCTTGAGAAGCTAGACCTTTTATTAAATCAAACAAAGTCCTTGCGATTCCCCACCCTGCATTTACAGCCCCAAAGCTTAACCTTCCGCCATCTGAGGGAACAAAGAAAAGTGCCAAAATAAGCAGTATTAGAAAATGGCTAATAAACATAAATTTCTTGCTTCCATTAGAGGCTGCCATCTTTCTTCTTCTTCTTCTTCTTTTTCTTTTTTTTTTTCGTTTTAAGTATGAATGATCTCAAGGTTATGGTTGTGACTTGTGACAATGGTTCTGGAGGTATATATAGTTATATACATAGCAAAGGTGATTTAAGTCAGCCATAAATGAAATTAACTGAAGAATTTAAATTTAAGTTATGTGGACTGTTTGTAACTATACTGTTTTTTTTTTTTTTTTTTTTTTTTTTTTTTTTTTTTTTGATAGAGAGATTTGTAAATATACTCAATTAACTACATTGAAAGCAATTAAATTTAACATGAACTGACATATTTCCTTGAATGACTTGCAATTAGTTTTTTTCTTTTTTTGATAATCACAATTAGTTTTTTTCTTATAACCAAAGGAACACAATTACTAATTTTCCAAAATATTAATTATAGCTTGCTTTGATTTAAGTTCTTTTAGTTTTGGAGAACTAGCTCCATACCCTTTAAGGTCCGTCTGGTTAGAATGATGAAAAAGTGGGACGATAGAAAATGGTGGGAGGATGGAAAAGTGGAAGGATATAAAAAATTTTATGTTCTTTCCTTTTTGTTTGGTTAGGAGTGGAAAAGTGGAGGGACGAAAAAATATGAGTTTGAATAAATTTACTCAAATACCCTTATTAATTGAGAGAGAGAGAGAGAGAGAGAGAGAGTTCAATTAAGTTTTTTAATCTTTGTGTCAAGTGAGTTAATGAGTACAAAATACTAAAAATCTAATATTAATGAACTATAAAATTAAATAATAATAATAAAAAAACCAATCACATATACTTAATAAAAATCACCACAGATTCTATCTTATTAAAAATTATAAAAAAAAATTATCATAAGTAGTATTAAATTTAGGTAAAAACTATAATATGTGACTAATTGCATTTACTTTAAAAAAAATTGACTAATTATTTATATTTTATGATAAAAATTGTGTTTAATTTTAAATGTATCTATACGTATGCATGTGTTACATGCCATTTTTTTAATAATTTGACTAATTTTTTATATTTTTTATAATAAAATTTTTGTTTAATTTTAAATGTATCCATGCATTTGTATAGATTACATGCTAGTTTGAGTATTATGATAGACACAAATAATTTTACAATATTTTTACAAATTATTGATATAGCTTAAGTATTTTCCAAATGTTCATCAAAAAAGTATTTTCCAAATAATAATTGGTAAGTAAAAATGTGATGAATAGTGGCCTGCGTTAGAACTAATAAAGATCTGCCATCAATGATTCGTAAAAATGTTTGTACCATTACTCCTTCAATTTTGTTACCATAAAATTTTATAGCTTGGTAGGGGCATAAAAAATGTTGTCCATTTTTTCTTCCAATTATGTTAGTTTCCTTATCAAAGAAGCTTTTGATGGAATCTGCCAAAAATAGTATGGGGTCACTGATCTAGTGGATGACTATATCTATATTGATGAATTCCATAAAATTCATGCCTGAGTGGTGTTAGGCTGCCTAAGAGCAACCACATCAGCTCGTGCAAAAGATTCTGTCTATTTTGCATAAAAAACCTACTTTTTCTATTTTACACTATCACTTTTACAAAACACCCACATCAGTTTATTCATTTTACAAGATTTTTCAATAAAATATTCATTCTTCATCAATTTTTTTATTATTTTCTCTAATGATCATACTTTTTTAATTTAAACTTATATTTTAAGTAAACTACCAACACCGGTGGCTTGGCCAATGGAGCTGCTTGCGGTGGAGGACCGATGGCCGAACCGCCAAAATAGTGGCTCCGGCGAACACCACCGGATTGGTCTCGCCGCCCATCTTACCGCCGAATAGTGACCCACCGGTGGGTGAATTGTTAAAATAGTGGTTTCGACAAACGCCGCCGATGCCCAAACTACCAAAATAATGGCTTTGGTGACTGCCCATCGGATTAGTGTCTCCGACCATTGTACCGCCATCACCGGTAGGCCGATTGTTGTAATAGTGACTCCAACGACCACCGCCGAATCGATGCCTCCGACCACCGTATTTGCTAGAATCAATGACCGAACCGATGCTGCCGAATTGATGTAAACCACTATTTTAATGTAAACCTTTATTAGAATTTGAAATCTTATAAGTTTAGCACTGTAATTTTTTTTTTTTTTTTTTTGATGAATAGGGCACTGTAAATTTTATTTTAATATTATCCCTCTATTCTAATTAAATAATATTATTTATTTTTATTATTATTATTATTATTATTATTATTTATTAAAATACCCGGTTCCTCATTTTTTTTTCAGACCCATTTCCATTCTCTCACTCTCTCTTCTCTCACTCTCTCTCAGACTCATTCTCTCAATCTTCAGACCCATTCTCTCACACTCTCTTCTCTCACTCTCTCTCACCGTTTTCAGACCCATTTTCTCACACTCTCACCGGTTCCTCAATTTTCCTTTCAGCTCTCTCACTCTCTCCCTCACCGTTTCTCTCCTTCCCTCACTCTCTCCCTCACAGCGCCTCACCCAGCCCATCGTCGCCGCCGATCCAGCTCACCGCCTCAGCCCTCCACCGGTTTGGCCTCCCTCTTTCCTTCGCCTTTCCCTCTCTCCTCCACCACCGACCCTTCGCCCCCTACCCCAATCGACGATCCTTCGCCTCTCACCCCCAACTGATGATAGCAATGGAAGATCCGATGGCAGCAATGGAAGACCGGACGGCAGCAAATCGGGCGGCAGCAGTGGCAGCAGATCGGGCGGTAGATCCGGTGGGTTTGGACTATTTTTGGGTTGGGTTTACCGGTGAGTTTTAATTGATTTTGAGTTGGGTTTGTCTTGATTTTGAGTTGTTGGTGGCTGTGTTTGGTGGTGGCGCTGGGTTTGGTGGTTGGTTATTTTCTTCTTTCTGGCGCGCTGGTCGTTGGTTTGGGAAGAGAGGGAGGGAGCCTGATAGAAGAGAGAGAAAAAAGTATAAAAAAAGTTTTACACATGAACAGTAACCGTGGATATATCCACGGTTACTGTTCATAGGTGCATTTTTACAAGTTTTTGCACCCACTGATGTGGGTTCTTTTTTTGCTTATATTGTGTAAATTTGGTCTCTTTTTGTATTTTACATGAGCTGGTGTGGATGCTTTAACATTCATTTCTGTGATCTAGTAAATGATAAGTATAAGCATATCTATTTATCAAACACATTAAGGCAAATGTGTAAATGTACAGTATAACTTATTTTGATAAATTAGACTTGATAAACTACACATAAAAAGATGAAATTTCAATAAGATATCCTTAACAAATAACTTAATTTATAAATTAAACAGTCAAACAGTGATTAAATTGGTAAAATTAGATAAAATACTTCTGGTAATCTATAATTTAAAGCAATCACTTTGGTTGATTCAAGAGCTTGATTTTTTTTTTTTTTTATTTGCAGCACTCACAATCAGCCAAATCAAATTGTGGAGGGTTTATATTTTCTCTTAAAAAATTCTTTCTTTTAAAAACGGTGGTCTTAACAGTGACTAATCCTAATAATTTGGACAAGCCACTGTAAGATATTTGTGGTCATAAATGGTGGGGAAAAAAAAAAAAAAAAAAAAACCCTTACATCTAAGAAGAAAAAACTCTATTTTTGAATTAGACAGACCGTGGTATCCAGAGTCAATATTCTTGCTTCTTTGGGAAAATATGCAAACAATTGAGCTACAATGATTCAATTCCCATAATTCCACGTTCTGTCATATCCCAATGAACACCGTTCCCCATTCATTTACAATCTTAAGACTTTGAATCCTTTACCACATATACCAGTTGAATCCATTGATGAAACTCAATTCTTTACACAGCTTGAAGGATATACACTGATGATGTCAAGAATCAACTCAGTAAGCTGCAAGGTCTTCACAGGCTTCGGGCGAACATGCACAAGTAGAAAGAAACTCAAAGGGAGGTACCGGCGTGGTACCGGCCAACGACCCTCCGATGATTAAGTTAGTATTGCTCGCAACTCTAGAATGCCAGAGTCGAGGTAGAATTACGCGTACCTCGATTTCGGAGGGCGTGGAAGTATTTATAGTAGTAGTAGGAGCCCTTGGCTAAAGCGTGCTGGAGAAGATACCACTTTACCAGAATTGCCCCTGGGCAGCGTGGAGCGCAAGATACTTCTGGGACAATCCAGCGTGTTGGGCAAGACACCCCTTTGGGAACAATCGTACTCCACAAGATATCTGTCCAAATAGTAGCGTACGCGACAAGACTCATTTTCTCAGGGTAGCGTACGTGGCAAGATAGGCTTTTGGTGCCCCATGCCCTCCCCCGTCGACGGTCTCTCCCGTCACCCTATTTAAGGGTCGTGTCGTCAAGGTCTAGCGTCCGTCATCATACCTCGCACCGTCATCCCGCGCAGGCTGCCGGCGTCGGGTGAGAGTTTTATCCCTATTAGGTGCCCCCTCAGCCCATCAGTCCGTGAACACACAGGAGACGGACTAATGGGATGACGGTTTCACTCGCAACGAGAGTTGAATAGGTAGGCTGTCATTCAGTAATTAATGTTGGGTAATTAATGCATGGCACGTGTCGTCGACTTATTGTCTGTGTGCCAAAAACGAGGCGTCCCCTCGCCTTCTGTGCTACCCCTCATATATAAGCCTCCCTTCTCTTCCTTCATTTTTCACCTTTCACTGAAATCAAGCAATCAGAGCGCATCCGTTCACCCAGCCAAAAAAGCATTTGATCCGTCAACCTGTTTGCCCGTCACGTCCTCGCAACCGTCGGTTACACCCTTCAGCAGCGAAATCGACCGGTAAGTACTTATCATTCTCTCATTCACTTTTACCACCGTTAGGTATCTTTAGGACAGTTGAACTTAGGGTTTTCCGTCACATGTAGGTAATAAATGTCTAGCGCGTCCAGTAATCAATCGTTTGTCCGCGAGGGAGCGGGCTACGATGAAGTTAACCCGTCGGGTCCAAAGGATCCTACAACTTCAAGTGAAGGGAGCTCATCTACCTCCTCCTCTTCTTCGAGTAGTGGTAGGACAGAGAGTAATCTTAGTGACGGACTAGGGGAAAGTGAACAACAAATCCAATCCGTCATAGGCACTGATGGGATGAGAAAGTTTGTCATGCTCTCGCTATGGACGGTAAATGATTTTACGTCCACAATAAAGGAGTCGCACTTCAAAACACTTAGGAGCAAGTACCAGATACCCAACAATATACCCATCCGTCTGCCCAATAAATTAGAAAAGTGTTATTACCACGGCATCAAGGGTGTCGGGATCTATAAGCAAATGCTCAAGGCTGGGTTGAGATTTCCCCTGACTTAACTGCACCGTCAACTCCTCCATTACTTAGGACTATCCGTCAACCAAATTTCCCTAAATGCCTGGAGGGTTTTCCTTGGGGTAGAGGTACTGTACGGATCAATGTCCAAGGGGAAGAAAAGGTTAACAGTGGAGGAGTTCTTCCATTGCTACCGTCCGGTAGAGATTATAAAATCACGAGGGATGTATAGCTTCGTTGCCAGGAGCCCGTTGTTAAGGCTAGTGAGTGATACTCCAGATTCCAATAGGGACTGGAAGTCTAGGTATTTTTTTATGGACGGGGATGAGTGGATGTGTCATCCTGGGGAGACTAAATTCATGCCCGTCGACACAACATGGGGTGTTTTACCCCCGTCTGGTATGCGTCCGTTTATATTCCTTTCTTTTTAAACTTTAAACACCATCGATTTCTAACCGTCTTCTTTTGCAGCTCAAGACCGTCCAAAATTTCTCTTGAACAGTGGAGTTTTTTGGAGAAGATTTTTCAAAAGACTGAGTTGATGGAAAGATCTTGGGCCACGTTGGTAACCCTTAAAACAATCTATTGGCACTGCGACGGACCTGAACCGTCCAAGGAGGCATTAAAACACGAAACGCAAGTTCGAGCACGTAAGTCCGTTCACTTGAATGTCAAGTTTTCATTTTTAGTCGTTAACTCACGTACCGTCTACCTTTGCAGAAATGGAGGAGGCAAAGAGGAGGGCTTTCATTAGGCAACAAGCTGCTGCCAAGAAGAAGGATGCCCAGGCAGGTGGGACGGGCGTGCCCAAGCTGTCCTTACCAAAAAGAAAACCCGCTCAAGAGGGAGACCGTCACGCCAAAAAGACGAAGGTTACGCTCGAGACCGTTGTCGGCCTCGAGGCAGAGGTGAAGAAGGTCCCCGTCAAGCACGGTAAGGGGAAAGGCTTGATGACGGGCGGCCCGGTGCCTCATGCTGAGAAGCCACCCATCCTCCTTCGCGAGGATTCCAAGTACGCCTTGGAGAAGTTGTCTTCCATAATGACGGCGGAAGACTATGAAGACTTAGGGAACCACGCGACGGAGGCAATGGGTGAAACGGGCCTCTTTAGTCTAGCTAAGGTAAATCCTCTATCCGTTATCATTTCATCATCATTCTTTGCTTTTTATCGTCATGTTTGACTTGACATTTCTCTGTTTCAGGCTGTCCTTATGATGAAAGGCCTCATGGACCGTTGTGTTCATGAGGAGACGGTCCTAAGCCGTCTACGGGCTAAGGCAGCCGAGACGGAGGATGAGCTTTTACAATACAAGGCCTGGAGGGTGAATATTGAGAAGAAGCTTTCCATGTCTGAGCAAGAGAGGGCTGAGCTAGAGAAGCAGATGGGTGTGCTACAGAAGGTCTTCGCTGACAAGGAGACGGAGATTTCGTCCGTCAAGGACCAACTCCGTCAGGCTAGTGAGGACGCTATCGGAGTGTACCGTGACTCCGAAGCCTACCTGACGGAGTTGGGCAGCACCTTCGCGGATGGCTTTGATAATGCCCTCCGTCAAGTAAAGGCCTCTCACCTGGAGCTCGATCTCTCTCATGTGAGTATCGACGAGGGCCAGGCTCAGACGTCCGTCCTCCCCGCTGCCTCTGACAGTACGGAGTGTCTTTTTGACGAGGACCCGAATCTCAAGGGCGACGGGAAAGGGGGTGACGAGGTAGAAACTGGCGCCCAGTCTCAAGTTCAAGACAACGAAGCTGATGTAAAAATCGTTGATTCTCCCGTCCAGTAACCTTGTAACAATTTTTGTAGAAAATTAATTTATAAACCGTTGTGAACAATGTTGTATTTTCCATTTCGAAACTTGTTCTTATGTGTATTGCTTATTTTTACTTTAAGTTTTGTGGACGGTTTCCTTTTCTTTTATTTATTTCATGGTAGCTTGATTGTGGATCCTTGATGCTTCTTGTGTTAAATTCACAACCGTCATGTGTAATGTTACCAAGCTTTATATTTGAGCCGTTGACTTTAGGCCGTCGTCTTTCAGACTTAGGCTCTTTTTGGCTTTTGTCATTTTTAGGATAACGTCGTGGTTTTGGGCCGTCGCCTTTTTATGCTATTGTCCTTTAGACTTAGGCTTTTTGTCGTTTTCCTTTTTAGGACATTGTTGTGGGTTTTAGGCCGTCGCCCTTTGAATGCCGTCGTCTTTTAGACTTGGGCTTTTTTGGCATTTTACTTCTTAGAATAATGTTGTGGCTTTTAAGCCGTCGCCCTTTGAATGTCGTCGTCTTTTAAGCCGTCAGCTTTTATGCTTGACCGGTTTTATGCTTTGTAGATTCTTTTTAGATTGTTGGCTTCTAAACCGTCAGCTTTTGTGCTTGACGCTTTTATGCCTTGTAGATCCTGAGGCCATCATCGCTTTGGGCTGCCGGTTCTTATACCGTCGACTTTGGTGCCTCACATGTTTGGATGTTCAACGCTTTACAAAATATAGAAGAGACTTTGGATAAACCTGTGTCTTGCATAATTTTTCAAGAAGGGGAAAACATCCATTTCGAGTTCCAAAAAGACATTAAAGCAGATTACAAGTTGGGGGTTGCCACTCTTTCTTACTGGTAGTACTTTCGTAGGTGCTCGGCATTCCATGGATGGTGTAGCTTCTGCCTTCCAGTGTTTCCAAATGGTAGGTGCCCTTTCTTTGCCATGTTGTGATCCGGTAAGGTCCTTCCCAGTTGGGGCCGAGCTTTCCTTGGGCGGGGTCTCTGGTGGCGCCCATGATCTTTCTTAGAACGAGGTCTCCGACCTGGAATTCCCTGTGTCTGACTCGGGAGTTGTAGTGTTTAGCCATGTGATCTTGGTACCAGGCCAGTCTTTGCACTGCTACTGCTCTGTTTTTGTCGATCAGGTCGAGCTGTAGGCGCAAGGCCTCGTTGTTCCTGCCTTCATTGTGAGTGTTCACCCTGTAGCTTGTGAGCCCTACTTCGGCAGGGATGACTGCCTCGCTTTTGTAGGTTAGCCGGAACGGTGTTTCTCCTGTGGGGGTCTTTGCTGTTGTCCTGTATGCCCATAATACGCTTGGCAATTCTTCGAGCCATGTCCCCTTTCCCCCCTCGAGCCGAGTCTTGATGATCTTAAGTAAGGATCGGTTCGTCACTTCTACTTGACCGTTGGCTTGGGGGTGGGCGGGGAAAGAGTAATAATTTTTTATTCCCAGTTGCGTGCAGAACTCTCGGAAGGGGCCGTTGTCGAATTGCTTCCCGTTGTCCGAGACCAGGACTCTAGGAATTCCGAACCTGCATATGATGGACCTCCAGACGAAGCTCTGTATGTTTTTCTCTGTAATAGTGGCCAATGCTTCAGCTTCAACCCATTTCGTGAAGTAGTCTATGCCTACCACCAGGAACTTCAGCTGTCGCATAGCTGTTGGGAATGGACCCATGATGTCTAGTCCCCATTAAGTGAACGGCCATGGGGACGTCATGGGGGTCAGCTCTTCGGATGGCTGTCTGATGATGTTGCTGAACCTCTGGCACTTGTCGCAGGCTTTGACATAAGCCTGCGTGTCTTTTTGCATAGTCGGTCAGTAATATCCTGCCCGAATCAGCTTATGCGCCAGTGACCGCGACCCCGAATGATTCCTGCATATTCCTTCGTGTACTTCCCTCATGACATAGTCTGCTTCTTCGGAACCCAAGCACCTTAGGTATGGGCGAGAGAAACCCCTTTTGTACAGGACGTCCTTTATCAATACGAACCTTGCCGCTCGGACCTTCAGCCTTCTAGCGGCTTCTCTTTCGTCTGGCAGGACGCCATCTTTCAGATAGGAAATTAAGGGCGTGGTCCAATCACTTTCGGAGCCTATTTCTTGCATATCGACAGAGTCTATTAGCAGAGAAACCTGCACAAAAGAGAGCACACCGTCAGTGGCGATCCCCTGTCCCGATGAGGCAGCTTTGGCAAGGCGGTCAGCTTGCTCATTTTCTTCTCTAGGGACCTAGACTATCTCTGCCTTCAGTTCGTCCACCCTTCTTCTCGCTTGATGGAGATATTTCTTCATCTTATCACCTCTGCACTCGTATTCTCCATTACTTGGTTGACGATGACCTGGGAGTCGCAGGAGATTACGACCCGGGCCGCTCCTGCTGCTTTGGCGAGGTCCATCCCAGTTATTAAAGCTTCGTACTTTGCTTCGTTGTTGGTGGTGGGGAAGTCCAGCAGATCATGCATTCGATTTGATCTCCCTCGAGGGAGTGAAGTACGACACCTACTCCACCGGCCCGTCTAGTTGACGATCCATCTGTATGTACACTCCATGTAGGGCAGTTGTTTGCCCCCTGGTCATCTCCGCTGGTGAATTCGGCTATGAAGTCTGCAACTACCTGCCCCTTGATGGCGGTGCGTGGGCTGTATCGAATGTCGAACTCGGTCAACTCTATCGCCCATAAGGCCAGGCGACCAGCGGCTTCGAGACTGTGCATTGCCCACCGCAGGGGCTTGTCGGTTAAAACAACTATCGTATGGGCTTGGAAGTACGGCTTGAGCTTTCGCGCCGCAGTAATCAAGGCGAAGGCGAGTTTCTCCATGGGCGGATACCTTTCTTCTGTTCCCTGAAACGCCCGGCTGGCGTAATACACGGGCTTCTGGACCCCGTCTTCCTCTCTGATCAAGGCCGCGCTGACGGCCGTTGAGGAGACAGCTAAGTAGAGGAAGAGTTCCTCCCCTGGCTGCGAAGGACTCAGCAATGGAGGTGAGAAGAGGTAGGCCTTCAGTTCTTCGAACGCCTTTTGGCATTCATCCGTCCACTCAAAGGTTTTCTTCAACGTGCAGAAGAATAGAAGGCATTTGTCCGTTGCTCTTGATACGAATCTGTTCAGTGCGGCCACTTTTCCGTTTAAGCTTTGTACCTCTTTTGCATTCTTCGGGGGGACCATCTCCATTATAGCTCGGATCTTGTCCGGGTTGGCCTCGATGCCTCTTTGGGACACCATGAAGCCAAGGAATTTTCCTGCAGTCACTCCGAACGCACATTTTGACGGGTTGAGTTTCATGTCGTAGGAGCGGAGGGTGCCGAATGTTTCTTTGAGATCCCTCAAATGGTCCTCCTTCCTTCAGCTTTTCACTAGCATGTCGTCGACGTATACTTGAACATTCCTTCCTATCTGATCGGCGAACATCTTGTTCATGAGTCTTTGATAAGTGGCACCCGCATTCTTTAGTCCGAACGACATCACCTTGTAGCAGAAAAGTCCCTGGCAAGTGACGAATGAGGTCTTCTCTTGATCTGCCTCGTCCATCCAGATCTGGTTGTACCCTGAGAAGGCGTCCATAAAGCTCAGAAGCTAGTGCCGGGCCGTAGAGTCTACTAGTGTGTCGACTCGAGGGAGGGGGTAGCTGTCTTTGGAGCACGCCTTATTCAGGTCCGTGAAGTCTACACACATCCGCCACTTCTCGCTAGCTTTCTTGACCATCACCACATTGGCCAACCAGTCGGGGTAGTATACTTCCCGGATGAAGCCTGCTTCTCGCAACTTACCGACTTCCTCTGCTACCGCTTGGTCTCGCTCTGGGGCGAACACCCTCTTCTTCTGTCGTACGGGCCGGTAGGTGGGTGACACGTTCAGCCTGTACACCATGACTGACGGGTCGATTCCCGGCATGTCCTCATGACTCCAGGCAAATACATCTTGATTTTCCTTGAGGAAAGCCACGAGCACCTGGCGAGCCCCAAGGCTGTTGAGAGCACCGATCCTGGTGGTTCTGTCAGGCCTGGACTCGTCGAGTATTATTTCTTCGAGCTCCTCCACAAGTTCTGTCCCCGCTCTCTATTCTATGTTCATTGTTTGCAGTTGGCTATTCATTTCTACCATCGCAACGTAGCATTCTCGCGCGGCCACCTGGTTTCCCCATAACTCCCCTACCCCGTGCTCGGTAGGGAACTTGACTTTTAAGGCATAGGTCAAGGTTGCAGCCTTCCAGGCGTTGAGGGTGGGTCGTCCTATGATTGCGTTGTAGGCGAAGGAGCAATCAACTACGAGGAAGGTAACGTCCCTAGTAACCTGCCGAGGGTATTCCCCGACAGTGACAGGCAATGTAATCGAGCCGAGGGGGTATACTCTCGTCCCCCCGAATCCGGTGAGTGGGGCCTTGGTAGGGACCAAGCGTTCTTTGTCGATCCGTATCCGTTGGAACGTCGGATAGTAAAGGATATCCGCGGAGCTTCCGTTGTCGATTAAGACCCGGTATGTGTTATAGTCTCCTATCCGGACGTTGACGACAAGGGCGTCGTCGTGCAGATGATGAAGGTGCTGGGCGTCTTCCTCTGTGAACTCCATAGTGGGGCTGTTGATTCGTGGCTTCTTCTGGACAAAGCTCACGGCCTAAACATTCTGAACTGCTCTGAGGTAGGATTTTAGAGCCTTCTTTGTTGAACCGACGGCTGGTGATCTCCCAACGATCATCCTTATGTCCCCTATAGGTGGTCTGGGACGCTCATTGTCCTGGCGGGGAACTAGTTCCTGTCGAGGTGCTTCTGTTCTTTCTCGGCTGACGAACCTCTGCAACTTCCCTTGCCTAATCAGGGCTTCAATCTGCTGCTTCAAATCGTAACAATCGGCGGTGCCATGGCCGTGGTCTCGATGGAAGCGGCAATATTTGTCTTTGGGACGTCTGTCTGGGTTCCCCTTCAGCTTTCCCGGAAACTTCAAGGACCCGTCGTCCTTGATCTGCATCAGGAATTGATCGATTGAGGCCGTCAATGGGGTGAAGCTTGTGAATTTCCCGGTAGGGGGCTTCGAGCGTCTATTGTCTCGGCCTTCTCCCGTCCAAGGCACCTTTCGCCCCTTATCTTGTCGTGCGTCCTCTGGTCTCTCCCTTTTTCTGGAAGGCTTCTCTTCTCGGGCCAGTAATGCATCTTCCGCATTCATGTACTTTGTTGCCCTGTAAAATACATCCGACATATTCTTCGGGTCATTTTTGTATAGAGAGAACAAGAATTTACCCTTCCTTAGCCCGTTGGTGAATGCGGCGACCTGTATCTTATCGTCCGCTTCATCGACTGAAAGTGCCTCTTTGTTGAAGCGGGCTATGCAGGATCTGAGCGTCTCATCCTCCCGTTGCCTAATATTCATCAGGCACGCGGTGGATTTTTTGTACCTGTGTCCCCCGATGAAGTGCGTAGCGAACTGAGCACTCAGCTCTCTGAAGGTACCGATAGAGCCGGGCGTCAGCCTGCCGAACCAGGTCCTTGCGGAACCCTTGAGCGTCGCCGGGAAGGCCCGGCACATAATTTGGTCCAGTACGCCGTGCAAGTGCATCAATGTCTTGAAAGACTCCAAGTGGTTTAGTGGATCCTTCGACCCATCGTAGCTTTCTATCTGGGGCATGCGGAACTTTGGCGGTGTGGGGAACAAGATGACCGGTGTGATAAAGGGGGAATCCGTGCTTTGGACGAGGTCGTCGAGGTCGTTAGATACCCGTCCTTTGAGGGCGTTCATCATGAGATCCATGCACCCCCTCATTATTTGCATTTTCGCAACCACGTTGGATGGGACATGGCCATCGACCGACGGACGGATCGTCTCATGTCCCTTAGGTCGGTTCAAGGCATTGCTTCCCTCAGGGCCTCTATGGTTCCTCTCCTCGGCACTTTTTTCCTCTTGGTTCTCTCCTTGGTTGTCAAGCGTCGCGTTCCTTCGTTGTAGCTGTTCTTCCAAGTCGTTGTTACGTTTTGTGAGGCGTTCCACTGCGGCTGCCAGAGTTTGGACCTGCCTCTCGAGTGCCATGGTGCGCTGTTCATTACCTTGATCGTTCATAGTGGTTGCCCTCGAACGTGTGAGTACCATGCAACTTTTCGTCCGGAAAGCACGAAACACAATCTACGTACTTTCCCACAGACGGCGCCAACTGATGATGCCAAGAATCAACTCAGTAAGCTGCAAGGCCTTCACAGGCTTCGGGCGAACCTGCACAAGTAGAAAGAAACTCAAAGGGAGGTACCGGCGTGGTACCGGCCAACAACCCTCCGATGATTAAGTTAGTATTGCTCGCAACTCTAGAGTGCCAGAGTTGGGGTAGAATTACGCGTACCTCGATTTCGGAGGGCGTGGAAGTATTTATAGTAGTAGTAGGAGCCCTTGGCTAAGGCGTGCTGGAGAAGATACCACTTTACCGGAATTGCCCCTGGGCAGCGTGGAGCACAAGATACTTCTAGGACAATCCAGCGTGTTGGGCAAGACACCTCTTTGGGAACAATCGTACTCCACAAGATATCTGTCCAAATAGTAGCGTACGCGACAAGACTCATTTTCTCAAGGTAGCGTACGTGGCAAGATAGGCTTTTGGTGCCCCATGCCCTCCCCCGTCGACGGTCTCTCCCGTCACCCTATTTAAGGGTCGTGTCGTCAAAGTCTAGCGTCCGTCATCATACCTCGCACTGTCATCCCGCGCAGGCTGCCGGCGTTGGGTGAGAGTTTTATACCTATCATACACCTTCAAAATTTCAAATAGTTTGATGTATCCAAGTTTGTTCCATCACATTAATTGAGTATGTCTTGTTTTCTCATATTCTGTGTTCATCAAATTATTTTATTTCCGAGATCATTACACTAAATTTTTTTTTTTTTTATTTAAAAGAGCTGTATTCATTTTCAATGTAGGACTTTGGATCCTTACCACATTATTAGTTGAATCCATTGATAAAATATTTTTCACATTCTGAAGCACATGCATCTTCTTCAAATAGTCCAATATATCCAAATTTGTTTTATCAAACACTAAATGATGAGTATGTCATGTTTAACTGTTTTCTTATATACTATCTTTATTTATATCTATATAATATATAAAAGTTTAAGCCTAATATTTATTGTTGCCAAATGATCTTGTTAAGCCATGTTAGTGTAGCATTTCAGTCCATTCAGTCCACTTTGGAACTTTCAGTTTATTAAATATCTTTTGGTCCACTTTGGTCCCTTTGGTCCACTTTGATCCATTTAGCTCCATTTCAGTCCATTATCCTTTGATAGTCATAGTTACTATCATTTTTTTTTCTTGTAGTTCGTATTTTATAATTAAGTTTTTCTAATATAGTTATTAACAATATGTGTTTAAAAAATTGTGTTCATTTTGACGTCCATTTCTATGTTGTTATATCCTATTGGCTTCCATGGTAGTTGATAACTTAATTCCCATTTTGAATTTACGTGTTTTGACTAAAAAATCAATTATAAATTTATCCACAATTTTAATATTTCAAGTTAATGTGTGTTAGTTTTATTTTACAATGTTGTTTTAAGTTTATGCTCATGGCTGCAACTGTTTTTTACTCGATGGAGAAAATCATGGGATGCTTATGATAAATATATGGAAATTACAAACACTAGTAGTTTTAAATCTTTAAAGCCATTCAAAACCTAACATTTCATTTAGTTTGTGTTTTTAATAGTTCTATTTTTGGCTTATTTTCAACATTGTTTGGAAATAAGATTGTGTTAGCAAGGATTTTAACTTAGAATATAAAAGTGTAAATTTTTATTAGTTTGTAATTGGTTAGCTGTATTGTTTTCACATAATTTGGTAACTTGTGATTAAGGAAAAAAAAAAATGGTGGCATAGCAATGACTAAGAAGTTCATTGGTAGCGTAAGGGGCAATGACATCCATGTTGTTATAGAAAATGACGATCATCTTCATAACAAGAAATCTTCTCTTCGATCCATTTTATTTTCTAGCCTTTAGGTTCCAAAATTTATATTGATAGAAAGTTTCAATCTATTAACTCAAGTTTTGTATTGATGGAAAGTTTCAGTCTATTAACTCACCAGGTATTGTAAATTATAACTCACAAGCTATTGTAAATTATAAAGTGTATTTCTATGACTAGTCATCAAACTATTATGAGGTTTATATTTGCATCCAATAAGAACTAATGCATTTTTACATAACCAAAGGAACTTAACAATGAAGGAGTTGCATTCACATTGAGACTGCTAATAAAGACTTTGGTCCAAAAATGAACAAGACATTGGGGCCTTTCCTAATCAGGGATTCTCTGTCTAAGACATTGCCTTTTGTCAAGAATGGATTCACCATTCTCCAGCATGAAAGCTAACAATCTTAAGTGCTGAAAATATAGTAGAGACAAAGTAGTAGTTTTAGATTTCTAACAGATGATTGTAGCAATCACCGGATATGCTCTCATTGAGTTTACTCCATGTATAGATTTGAGATCAATGGTGTGCATTTTTTTTTTTTAATCTAAGATATAACAAATTGAGGGTCATGTTATAAATGGATTTTTACCTTGTAATAACAGATCTCTTGTTTTCATTCATAACATTTATTTCTAATCTTTTGGATAGTAGAGAAATGTCATTTAATTATAGTACATGTGTATTATCACATTAATAGGAACTAGCTATATTAATTTGTTTCCCAGAGTACCATTTTCATTACACAAAATACTTGGCTTTTTTTTTTTTTTTTTTTTTGGGGGGGGGGGGGGGGGGTGTTGTTAAGAATAGAGGAGTTAAAGCTGCAACACCAATATTTGCCTCAACTGATTTCCCTGCAACTTATACTAAGAATCCCCACCTCCTTAGAAAGCTGATAGTAAGCCATTAACCTCTGGTAATATCAGCCAAGATAGGCAGAGTAACTCCCAACTAAAACCAGGATCTGCCCCACTTCTACTTTTCTTGTTGCATAAATTAACTTTCACTGAATCACCTGCTGCAAAATAAAATCCAAGTCATTGTCCTTCAACAAACAAGAATATGATGCTTTTTGGCTGATTGGTACTCTTCCAGCTTGCCTAAAAGCTTATATTAGAACGTTAAAGTATAGAGGCATAAAATTAAATTCCATGCCGTACTAATTTGTATAGGCATTCCACAAGGTGATTTTGCTAAATACCTATTTTATAAGTATCAGAGATTAAAAATTAAGAGTTAGTGTGCATGAAAATAAAGTTGTTAATATCATGATAATCATGGTAAAATTCTTGAAGAGAGACGAAGATAAGAACCGAAAAGGTCAAATATTACTGACAATAAAACATACCTTGCATGCAGCAAAAACTGGCCAAACTTGTTCAAATATTTCATCTTCTGTTCCTAATGCACAGATCTGCACACATTTGCTTCTCTTATGACATGTAAAATATAATAAAACACCAAATAAGAAATAGAATTCTTTAAACTCAACCAAAAATGAAAAGGTGAAAACAGGCAGGCAAGTCAATTAGATATATTCGCTTATACATGACAAGGCTGTAAGGCTTGAACACCACCTACTAATAAGAAGATGTAATATAACCCCTGATACATCATTTATTTATTAAAATACCTTATGAAGTTTTCCTTTCTCCGCATAGTAATTGACAACAGGAAGATTTAATGCTTCAAACACTTTAAGACGTTTCTTGATTGTATCGATATTATCATCAACTCGGCCCTACAATAAACACATCATACCCTTGAATAACGGTTTCTACATGATCTGAGCATGTGAAGAAATATAATACATAAGAACCTGATTACGGTTTAGCACTCTTTTCACCATCTCTTCTACAGGGCAGTCAAAGAAAAGTACAATATTTGGTTCTGCACCAATCTGCATTTGGAACACAATATGGTAGTATTATATACAAGCAATGTTGTGAAGCTTGTTATGAATGGAATTATTACTGCTTCCAACATCCTTACTACAGTTTTTATTTCTGATCATATTCATCCCCCCTTTCATCCATCTATAAATTACTTTGCTACATAGTTAAATTTCTTTCAATTTCAACAAGATTTCTATGTCTCAATAGTAAATTTGGAAGGTAAAATGCATATATCTCAATGAGTTCCCTTGACAATTATGTTGCATGGATAAAAATTAAATTTTCTTTAACCAGTTTTAACAAGACAAGTATTTGGGATAGAGACTCACGATTTGTTCAAATGCTATGCGGTTTTCCTCACATCGTGGGAAACCATCAATAAGAAATTTTTTATTGTCACTTGACTCCATCTCCGTTTGTATCAGTTTGATCGTCACTTCTGAAGGAACAATTCTTCCATCCTTAATTGTATTAAGAATCATGGACCTGAAATTTTAATTTTATCACAAAAAACTTGATAAAGTTGAAAATGTGGATAAAGAATATTCTCAACAATGAAGATGAGGCATCATCACCCATATTCACTCTTAGAAGCTATTTCCCGCCTTAACAGATCTCCTGCACTCAGATGCTTAAATCCAAAAGTTTCAACAATTTTTTCACATTGTGTACCTTTTCCACTTCCAGGGCCACCTGAGAGAACATGAAAAAAAAAAATAGCTTAATGAATAAAAGAAATAAAAATGTCACCAGTTCAACAATTTTGCAAGTAGTATTTTTTTTTTTTTTGGATAAATAATTATGAAAATCATTAAAGAAAATGCATAAAGAGGTGTAATTCTAATACACGGGGTGCATACAACAGTAAAACCCTTAAAAATTTAGCCATTTTGTGAGCAACATTTACAAAGACTTTTTTTTAAAGCATAGTTAGGAAAAAGTGTTGTCAACTCCCAGGAATCCAATCGTGTATATATAGATTTGGGGGTAAGAGGAAAATTTTCTTTACAGCCTGTTCATTGAAGATGTGCTACAAAGAAAAGTTTTCTATGTCTGCTAGATGGCATGTTATTCATACATATAGATTGAGGATGCAAAAATTGATTTTTTTTTTTTATTAGGTAATAGAGATTTAATTGAGTAAAAATTACATCGTATTCACGATGATGAACACACTGTAATTGAAGCAATTACAATAAATCAAAAAAAAAATACTAACAAATTCTAGAAAATCAGAATTGGAAGTACAACTTGTATAGACCCAAATGCGAGACCACTCAAACAAAGTCCCAACTAACAAAGACTTCAAAAGATCTAAAGGTTTCTCAATGTCTTCAAAAGTACGGCTATTGCACCCCCTCCAAATTAACCCAAGCTGGTACCATATTCCAAATACTTGAAAATTGTTTTCCCAACCAATTCCTCCATGTAAAAAGTAAAGAAGCAACCTCTTTTAGCATCACCCACTGAATCCCAAAAAAAAAAAAAAAAATAATAATAATAATAATAATAATAGTAGTAGTAATAAAAAAATAAATAAAAATAAAAAATAAAAAACTTCACTCCACACAGCATGAGCAAACTTACAATGAAGTAAAAGATGATCTACAATGTCCCCATTACATCGGCACAAGCAACACTAATTAATTAGGGACAATCCCCTCTTAACAAGATTATCAATGGTAAGAATCTAGTCCCAAACCGTTGTCCATAAAAAGAAAGACAATCTTTTACGTGCCTTTATTCACCAAATACTCTTCCAAGAGAAAGAAGCATTAAGAGGTCCAGACAAAAAATTATAATAAGAGCACACATCAAAAACTCTATCCGAGTCAATTTCCAACTCAAATGATCACGCCCCTCACCCCTTGGCAATTTGGAATAAATAATCTCAAGGAAAGAATATACACCCTACAATTCCCAGTGATGAAAAGCGCGGTGGAATTCTAAATTCTAGCTCCTACTTCCCTCTTTTGAGGCATAGAAAACCAAGTAAGAAATCCAAGCTTCTTTAGACACAGAACATGCAAACAGAATGGGATAAAGGTCCTTTAGAGGAACATTCCCACACCAAGGATTGTTCCAGAATCAAATATGATAACCCTCTCCCACCGTATATACCACATGTCCAAAAAAACTCTCCGCACCTGTTCTAATATTCTTCCACATCCCTCAGCCATGAGTACCTCTAGACCACCAACCCCCTCTAGTCTCTCCATATTTGGTTGCTATAACCTGACGCCATAACCAATTACCTTAATTCCCGAAACGCCATAACCACTTTCCAAGCAAAGCTTGGTTAAACAACCCAATCCTCCGAATCCCCAAACCACCAGCCTCCACCAACATACAAACCTTGTCCCAAACAACTACCGTGTTTGTGTGTCCACAGACAAACCACCAGACCAAGTGGCATACCATTGAAATCCCAGAAATTTTATTGACATATTGAATGTACTAATAATTTGTTCATTAGCTTGTCAAAATATCCATCAAAGTTACCAGCAAGGCAAGTTTTCTGTGGTATAGTCTATAGCAAAACAAATGGTGTTTCATGGCATATAATTAGCAAAATAGTTCAAGCTAAGCCAATATACAGTCTTCCTTTTCACCATTTTCTTAAAATTAAGATTTAATTACTTAATTCTTATGAAAAAATGCTCATGTCTGTGATTGATGATCTACCAGTAGCATTTGTACTTAAGTAGTATTTCTTCTCCTTTAAGGAGGAGTTCTAGGGTTCAGTTATGGCAAGGGTTTGTGGGGTTAGTGATTTTTTTTAACATTTGACCAAAAGAAAAAAAAAAAAAAAAGTGATCATCTGGTCTTGAAAAACAACAATGACTAATTAATAACAATTTGGAGGCATAATTTATTCTCAGAGGAAAGTTAGTCTACTGCAGCCAGCTACAGCAAATTTCCCATAGCAAGTTAAGCTGAACTAATATTATTTTGACATTCTTAATGAATTCATAACTAATCATCTAGTCTAACATTAGTGAAGTTCAAATCGTTTTCTAGTTCCATTTATTATAAGAAAATAGGAAAAAAAATTGCTCAAATTCATAATTTGGATTAATCAAACCTTTCTACAAGCAGTTAGTGCAAGAAGCAAACATGCAGTGAGCCTAAAGAAGTGAGGTTCAAGAAATGAATGAAGGTGAATAACTTCCAACATCTGTTTCTTCAGGCCCAAAGCATTTATTCTGAAAGAACGATTTAAATCATCGAATCTTAAGAACAGAAATATTTTCCCATATAGTGTCTATATGAATATGATCCCATTATTCACCCAACCAATAATGCACTATTATTACCTAAGACAAAAGTTATGAAAGGGATTCTATCTTTGAAGGATATTCCACCTTTTTCCTGCATCAAAATAAGAACAAACAAGAAAATGAATCCCTTGGAACACATGAGACAGTGAAGCTCAATAACTGGAACATTTGTAGGTATACCCCTCCTTGCTGAACAATTAATATTGCCACCTCACCAAAGGTATTGATACGACTCAAGCAAATATTACATATAAAAGATATCAACAAATTAATTTTCTTAATCAATATTCTTCAAATAACGATACAAAGAGATCAACCAAAAAATTGGGACCCTATAATAGTTGCTAACTTTTCACATCCTTATCCTGTACTCAAGCTTACTACAAGCATGTGAAAGCCCAAAGTCTAGACACAACAAAGAAAACATCCTGGAAATTCCTAAAGAAAACCATTCAAATAACAGGGAGAAATACAATTGCATGTCCTGTAGAAAAATTGGTGGACCCAAACAGAGTTGTTCATTTATGTGCTTGATTTTGCTCAACCAGGAAAAAGCTCAGGTGTAAACAGTTTATCAAGTTAGAAATCCCAGTTCAGACCAGGTCTCTACATCTTGGCTTAATGTCCACAATCTGTTTGACCACCATATCCGAACACATTGAAAGATTTGAAAGTCCATATAGAAGATATTCTAATATCTAGGAAATACAATACGTGCAAATAACATTTTCTGTGTAATAGCAAGGACCAGATTAGGTTCTAAACATGGCAAATAAGCTGTTGCATCGTCAACATCTGACACAGACTTGACTTAGCTCCCAAGCTGCCAACTTTACCAAAAACATCATGACAAAATTAAAAGATAAGTCTCTATCACTAATGATTTAATCACGAGAAAAATGGTGCCAAATATTCATCTAGCCTAGCTCAAATAGCTTAGAAAACACAATGTCAATTAGGGAACAAGTTTCTTTCAAAATGCAATTTTGAACATATGGCGTTTACAGTAGGTATTAAAAGCACATCTCCATAAATGTAGTCACCACAACTTTCAAAACCTTCAGCACATAAACCTCTAATTCATTGAGCAGTGTTCAAACATAGAAACTATAAGTAGAAAGTAGCACATTCTCATAGTTCTCCATGATTTGGCTCTACCATAAAAGTAGAAATTATATGGTACCAAGTTGGGTATCTGTGTGGTGAATGATTCCCAAATCTTCCATGTAGATGGTGGCTGCAGTCAATATTAGAAAAGAAAAGGTCAAAAGCAGGCCCAAAGTCTGGGCACAAAACCATAAGGGATGGAGGATTTATGTGTAGCACTTAGAGACAGTTAATTATAAAGGCATAAAACTTATCAAAAAGGATAATCATAAAAGCATTAAGATTGCAGCTTCGGGTGAATAATTGGATATAAAAAATTACGCAATTTACAAAAACCTGAAGGAGCCTTTTCAACCCTCATTATTGTCCCAAATTTTAATCTGTTCTTCTAACCTGCTTTACAGAGTCTGGCAAACATGGGCTACCTTTACATCTAAAAATCATATATAATAGACGGGTCATTCTATGATGCACACACTTTTTTTTTTTTATGTACCATACCTGCCTAATCTAAACCTTCATCTATTATTATAATATATATATATATATATATATATATATAAGGCTATATTCAACATTAAGAGTTAAGATTAGGTAAGTATGGGACATGCCAAAAAAGGGGCAATGGCTTAAATTGGCACTTTCTCCTACCATAAGAAAAGGTGAACTGTGAGGCCGTATATTCAAAAGTCAACACTCACTGGGTATGTAAAACTTACAATCAAAACCACATATAAAGGTATATGCATATACATGTATTAAACTCACTTGCAATAAGATATGATCATTACTCAGTCAAGATATTGTAAAATGTCAAAGAGAGCGATTGGGGAACCATGTGAAGCATAACACTTCAATTTTCTAGCTTAACCATTAACCAATCTCAACCAGAAACTTAAGGAACAAAGAAGAACAAACCCATTTTTGGTTTCCCAAAACATGTCTTAATTCCCCAATTTACAAGTGAAATTATCCTACTAATCAACCTGATTATAGAACTCTTCTAATATCAATAGAAAGTTAAATTCTACTATGATCCGTCAAAGTCAGCTCCTTTCACAAACAAAATCTAAGTTCCAACACTTCTTTCATTCATTTTTAGTTCATTTATGTATACATATGTATGTAAGTATGTATGCATGCATGTATGTTTTTTTTTTTTTTTTTTTTTTCATTGAGGTTGGAGCTGTTACCTACCTGGTTGAGAATGGATGATGATTCTGTGGGAGAAACGAATCGGGTAAGTGAACTCACGCGCCTCCACATCTCTCTCTCAGTTGGTTTTGATCTGGGTTTTTTGTTTTGGCTTTTGTTTGTTTTTTGTGTTTGTTTTTTACTTTGGTTTTTAGTTTTGGACTCAGTGAGGCATTATGTCGAACAAGTAGCGATCGATTACTGGTTTTCAGCTAAACGTGCAGCACCGTACGTGGCGAACGCCACAGCGACTTTGTTGCAACTTGCACGTTCTTTGCCACTGCGATGAGCCGATGAATTGGACCAAATTGTTTAGGTTCCACTTAACTGTCAATTTTTTTTTTTTTTTTTTAATTTGTATGGTCCAGGTTTGTGGGCTTATTTGGGCCAAGTTGAGCAAAAAAATATACTATGGGCTGAGTTTCATTTCAATTGGGATTGGGTTGAGTTTGGTCCAAACTCAAACCAACTGTGATTTTGTTGCGTGGTCCAAATCCAATTCTCCAACCATAATGATTGAATCACACAAGTTCACAATTACACATGACATGTTGTGATTAATGTACGATAAAAATTTGTAAATGATAGGCCGGCCATGACGGTATGTAACCAAAACACTTTAGGTATATTATTGGTGAACAAAAGAACATGGGAAGAGAAGAAGAGAGGGAACATAATAATTGTAGTATTTATATATTTATATAGTTCAAATAAATCTATAAAGTATGAAAACAATTAGTTTTCAAATTTCTTTTGGATCAATGAAGTCACATTATGTATATCTTTTATTGCATTTTTACAGCAAATGGGTTCCATATATGAGCAAAAATTTATCATTTTTTTTTCTTCTTATTAAAGGTATTAGAATCATATTTACAATAGTCACTTGTAACTAGTTTGTAGAGATGCTTAATCTATTGAATGGTTTATATTACAATAAAAATTCACCATTTTATACACTAAAAAAACGTATTGCACCCACCAAAGTTGATAAGACGTCACCCTATCATAAGTACTACCTCATTCATTCCGAGGGAGTTCTATCCATAATTATAAGATGAGGAGTTGGGGTCCTAGGGGGGACCAAATGAAAATGAATGTACTATGAAAAGATATATAATAGAATTAGAATAATTAAGTATAGTCAGGAAAAAAAAAATGTATAGTCATCTGCATTTAATCATGATTTAACAATTACAAGTTGGACAAAGTTTAACTACAAAACTTATTATAGTCTAAAGTTACAACTTTATTCAATACAATAAATATTACTACATATTTTGAAAATCTAACCGTTGAATTGCATGTTCTACATGCTCTTATTACACATGCCAAATTTTGTGTTAATCGGATATTATTTACTATATGATCTATAAGCTTATATATTATGCATAGTTTTAAACTACAAAAACTTACATTTTAAACAATTTATTAATGACATAACTATTGATCTTTAATTTTTTAGAAAGTTTGCAAGTATGGAGAATATAAAAAGAAGATGTAATATAATGGTGGATTTCTCAAAATTCACTTCTAAAAAAAGATATTAAGCAAGTTTATAACCTTAGACTACAACTAATTTTGTAACTAAATTTTGTCCTTACAGATTTTAATACGTACTCTTGAACCCAAATGAAAATTACCAAATTCAGTAGTTTTCATGATAGGCTTTCCATTCCTATTAGACTCAAATGAAAATTACCAAATTCAGTAATTTCATGATAGGCTTTTAATTCCTATTAGACTTAGATACAGTTGGCCAATCATGGCCCATTTAAGAAGCTATTTCCTTTCTTTTTCTTATTTATTAAGCTTTTAAAACATTAACCATAACCAAAGGTCATTATAATTGGCAGATGGTTTTATGACCCCAACTAGAAAGGATCTAAAAATCAGAAATTTTCACAAATGCAAACAAATTTACTTGACCCAAATTTTTTTTTTTTTAATACCATGTGAGCTCGATCTATCATCATCATTACCAAACTTCATTTATGTCATACCAAACATTTTTGAAGTCATTTTGACATCTAATCACACGCAAAATCAACTGATCAAAAAAATAGCTGTCTTATCTCTCACGAGTGCAAGAAAGAACCATGCTCTACTCAAAAGCTATATAGCACATTCTCAAAAGAAATCACACATTAAGGAACTAATCCTAGACCTAGAGAGTTTGATTATGATCCATTCCTTTTGTTTTACACATGTAAATTTCTAAATTGTCGGCAGATGGGTCTCACAGTCTCACCCACTATTTTTGCACCGGTGAAAATTTTAATTGTGGCCTTGTTGAATATTGTGGATTGCATGGTAATTAAAAAGGATGTTGCGGGCTTCATACTCCAAAAAAAAAAAAATCCAAAGGCTGGGGGACAAGTTGATATGCTTTACTTCCCCCACCATACCAACCATCTAAACATGCTTGAAAAATCCGTACCTGCCTTTGAAACATAAACTATGAATCAATTACAACATCTTTTTAGCTTCTTATGTGTTGGGGGAATTAGTTTAATCGTAATGACGATATAACTACCACACATTGCATCATTAATTCGTAAAATGGTATCATATGGTTGTTTTAATTTTTTTTTTTTTTTTCTTATGGTGTACTTTTCATTTTGAGAGGAAAGGGAGAAAATACGTTAATCCGTGACATCAGAAATAAAAATTGAAAAAAGTGTCAATTGAACTACAAACTTATCGACAAAGTGGATCTCATTGTTGAAGGCTAATGGGTGCCTCATATGACTTAGGTACTAGTATTAGAGCAAACTCCCCTCATGTTATGTTCCCTCTTCCCTATCCATAATATGATTCTAAACTAAGTGATAGCTCTGCTTTCAAGTCCCACATTGCCAAATTTTGAAAAATTTCCTTTTCAATCCTAAGTATCATGGAAAATTATTCAATATTTTCATAGTACAATTTTTTCTCACATGAATAGTAATTTCCACTATTCATGTATTAACTATTGAGTATTACATCGTTGTACTCTAAAAGTACTAAATAATTTCTTGTATATTATATAGTGGGAATGCAATACTAATTACTTAGGCCTTTCTTAAGCTACCATTTTTTACATACATAATCATATTATTTATTAATTTAAAATTTAAATCATTCAAATAAATAAATAAATAAATATGTGTGTGTGTGTGTGTGTGTGTGTGTAGGGTTGGATTTAAGTTACATCTGATATAATTCTAAGTAATGTTACATCACTTAATATTTTTTAATTAGATACAAATTTTGACAAATCTACCGTTAAATTATATTATCTTCGTATATTCTTCATGTTTACAAAATTTCAAAGTAATTAAAGATTAATAGCTATGCCATCAATCAATTGTTTATACTCAAATTTTTGTAGTTTAAAATAATACATAAAAGTTTAGTTTATGGATCGAATGATAAATAAAATTCAATTGATATAAAAATTGACATGAATGTTAAGAATATATAGAACATGTAATTTAACGGTGCGATTTTCAAAATATGAATTTTATATATATACACACACACACATACACACACACACATATATATATATATATATATATATATATATATATATATAAAACAAATGCACCTTATTGGGTTGTAACGTGGCAAATAGTTTCTTAGGTTCAAATAATAGCGAGGTTTAAATCTGATTCCTCATCCTTCCGCGAACCCTTTGGATCCATACAAATTATTTGTTTATTTGTCGCATTCTCCAATTACTAAATTCAATCATTTCACTATGACTTCGAGTTGCATATGTCATATGACTTAAGAGAAAAATTATTAAGGTAATGGAAAACCTCATATACATTTTTTAAAAAAACTAAACTGTGCATAGTTTTCTATTACACAAGTTGTAACCAAATAATGATATGTGATGTGATGTCTAGAGTTTGTAGTGAAGGAATCTCCAAAACTTTAAAAGAAAATTTTGTTTTAAAAAGCAGCATCGTTTAATTACCTCATACCAATTTGAATAGAAAAGAATAATCCTAAGAATATAAGGCTGAATTTTAATAATTTTAATGACAATTTAACCATAAGGGAAGAGTATAATTGCTTTATAATAATGCAAAAAATCAAGTTTTGAAAGAAAATAAAGTATTAAAGCACAAAAAAAAAAGGATAGACCATCATCTCTTAAAAACATTTTAGAAAATCTACAATTTTTAAGGGTCATTATTAAGGTAATATTTTCTTTTATACAAAGGCAACAAGGGTAACACCTACATAATATAGACGTTATGAATCTTATGATGAAACTTTTTTTTTATATATATAATTCGATAATTACAATGAAAAAATGGATTTGAACTTAAAATGTCTCTATTGAAAATACTAAGAAGTGTCAATCAGCTGTGCTACAAAGCTCTTAGCGAAAACTTGTTAAAATAACACAAACCTTAAAGGCAACATAATATTGTCTCAACATTTGCTTACAGTAATAATTTTTTTTTTTTTTTTTACTTTGTTTACAGTAATAAATTTTCTTACAGGTTGTTGTATAGAATTGAATGTTGCATTAAAAAGTTTCTTTTATCTCATAAACTTACATTTCTGTACTTGATTATCCCTTCAAGACCATTTTGTTCATAATTCATATAATTTTTAGAGATCGATGTGATGGCATAGCTGAAGAAAACTTTCACTTTATTAACATCACAACATAAAAACAAAAACAGCAAAATGGAATAATCAAAAATGTCCTCACTTATGCAAGTAGAGGCAATAGTAACATAATAAATCATTATCAAAAATTAATTAACTAAATTGACCCAACGTATAATGTAGAAACAAGGCCTCAAGTATGACACAATTTACGTCAAAAAAGAAGTTTTGGGTTCAATAATCATATAAGCCAAATATTTATGATAGCCTCTCATTGTCTAATGTTTAGGCTTAGCATTTAGCAAAAGATTAGCAAAAGAAGTTGCTGACGAAATGAATGATGAAATGCTTGAGTAAGAGAGAAACAAAGTGGTATAATTTAGGAGCGTGTGAATAAAATGAGAAATGAAACTAGTTTTTGGCTTAGATGTAACTATGTGGTTGGGTACACCACTTTCCGCAATCGCATCATGGACCCTACATCTTGTGAAATCAAAATAAAAGGAACAAACAACCAACGTGTAATTCTTAGGTCCCACGCACCTTTCATAAAACTTATATGAGTTATGATGGACCACTCACTCTGTCTAGCTCTAAACCTTTTTTTTTTTTTTTTCTTCTTATTCTACAAACGCGCGTGTGCTCACGCGCATAGCTTTTGAAAAGAATCAATTACAAAGTATATATGCTTTGACCTATTTTCGATTTTGTATATTTAGTTTCATTGGTTTTCAATGTAGTGCTTCCGTTATATTTAGTTTCATTGGTTCGAGAGAATTGGGAAGAGAAGAAAAGAAGAGAAAATGGGAGATGGGAGAGATAAGAGAGAGTTTTAATGGTAGGACTTACTAATAAGTAATATTTCTTTCCATTTTTCCTTTACAAACCAAACAACAGTAAAAGGAAAAATGTTATCATTTCTCTTCCCTTTTCTCTCTCCTCGATGAAAAATAACATGTTTGTATTGCATACAAAACATACGCAGTAAAAACTTAACGGATTTACTTCATTCGCAATTGATAATATGCACTATGTAAGTTTCAGAATATAGAATTAAGAAAGTGTACCTTGGTGCGATGAATTTTAAAACAAAGATCAGAAGTACTCGGGAACACTTTTAATCTTCACTCCAATTCCACTAACGCCCAAGAAGTGTGGTCTCTCAATCAGTTTCTATGAATTTGTTCAAGGGAGAATGAAAGAGTGTCTAATACTCATATACACACAATTTCATGTTCTTACAAAATTTTGTATGTTTCTCTCCTTATAACTGATTATCTAATTGGGCTAGCCTTTTGAGCATTTCCAATTGGGCTTTAGTATGTGGCTTGGATTAGGACCAAAAGGGAACAAATAAGACTCTAGCTCCAATGAGTCTTAGACTTTTCTGTCAACTCTTGACAAGTTCAAAGTAACCATTAATTATTCAATACTACTATATGAATATAATTGCACTCTAGGCCTTATTAATAAATTATATCCAAAGACTTTATTATACATGCAACTCCTTTATTAAAATATTCGTAATAATACAAAGTCATGAATATAGACTACCACTTTGTGAATTACTACATTTTAATTCTTGAATACTCGGTTTAATCAATTTATGTTACTCATCATATATTTATGAATTTCAATTCCATAAATATATACTTTAGTAAGTCCTTACTAAAGTGGTTAGGCCTAACTCTCTGAATAACTGAACCCATTAAACTTATCTCAAGGGAATATTTTGTATCTCCGTTAAGAGATTATGAATTCCATCTTGAGAATATATATTCTATCAACACTAAATGTAGCTGCCCAACATACGGAGGTTTTGACCGATACTTTAGATCTCACTCCTAATATATCAAAGTAACCTACACTTTATGAACAAGTCTATTATTCTCTCAAGATTAAGAGTTCATATAAATATAAGTCGTGAGATTTATTATTCATTTAACAGTCTTTAAGAGAATAATAAATCTCACAACAGTTCAATTCAATATGTCTTAACTCTTAAAACATATCAACATATCAACTAGAAGTCTCCACTTTCATGATCAAGACAAATCATTTTAGTTAATATGTTACAGTCTTCGCATGTGAAATGCCCAATTTCATCACCGATTACGAACTAAAATTCTGAGTTTATAAAGAACTTGTGACTTATATTTTCTGTGATTAAATCACATAAATCACATACTATGCATCTCATGGACTATATGATAACGTCAGAATATTCATGTTACTATTATTTTAGATAATAATAAAACAAATTTATCAATCACAATATTAAGTCATACATAGTGTCATATATAATGTCATACTTAATATCATACATAACATCATACAATAGGATTTAAGGGCACTATTGCTAACAATCTCCCATTTGCCCTAAAGACTACTATGCACTAATCTAACTCTCATTTCTCACTCACAACAGTTCAATTCAATATGTCTTAACTCTTAAAACATATCAACATATCAACTATAAGTCTCCATTTTCATGATCAAGACAAATCATTTTAGTTAATATGTTACAGTCTTCGCAGGTGAAATGCCCAATTTCATCATCAACTACGAATTAAAATTCTGAGTTTATAAAGAACTTGTGACTTATATCTTCTGTGATTAAATCACATACTATGTATCTCATGGACTATATGATAATGTCCAAATATTCATGTTACTATTATTTTAGTTAATAATAAAACAAATTTATCAATCACAATATTAAGTCATACATAGTGTCATATATAATGTCATACTTAATATCATACATAGCATCATACAATACGATTTAAGGGCACTAATGCTAACAATCTCCTACTAGCCCTAAAGACTATTGTGCACTAATCTAACTCTCATTCCCCACTCACAACAGTTCAATTCAATATTTCTTAACTCTTAAAATATATCAACATATCAACTAGAAGTCTTCACTTTCATGATCAAGACAAATCATTTTAGTTAATATGTTACAGTCTTCGCAGGTGAAATGTCCAATTTCATCACCAACTACAACTAAAATTCTGAGTTTATAAAGAACTTGTGACTTATATCTTCTGTGATTAAATCACATAAATCACATACTATGCATCTCATGGACTATATGATAATGTCCGAATGTTCATGTTACTATTATTTTAAATAATAATAAAACAAATTTATCAATCACAATATTAAGTCATACATAGTGTCATATATAATGTTATACTTAATATCATACATAGCATCATACAATAAGATTTAAGGGCACTAATGCTAACAATCTCCCACTTGCACTAAAGACTATTGTGCACTAATCTAACTCTCATTCCCTCCAAATGTAACTCGAATGTCCTTTGAGGCAAGGCTTTAGTAAAGGGATTTGCTAAATTATTTGCACTTTCAATCTTTACTACTACTATATCTCCACAAGTAATAATGTCTCAAATGATATGGTACTTTCTCTCAATGTGCTTTCTTTTCCTATGATTCCTTGGATTTTTAGATTGTGCAACCGCTCCATTATGGTCGCAAAACAAAGTGATGAGAACTTGCTCCATTCTCATAACACCAAGATTAGAAATGAATTTCTTGAGCCAAACAGCTTCCTTTGCCACCTCACAATGTGATGGTAACTTGCTCCATTCTCATAACACCAAGATCAGAAAGAAATTTCTTAAGCCAAACAGCTTCCTTTGCCGCCTCACAAGCAGCAACATATTCAGCTTCCATGGTGGAGTCCGTAATACAATATTGCTTAACACTCTTCCAACTTATGGCTCCACCTCCCAAGGTGAACACACAACCTGAAGTGGATTTTTTGAAATCTAGATCTAATTGAAAATTTGAATCTGTATAGCCAATTGGAATCAAATCCTCACACCGGTAAACAAACATATAATCTCTCGTTCTCCGTAGATACTTGAGAATATGTTTTACTGCTTGCCAATGTTTTGGTCCTGGATTTGATTGATATCGGCTGACCATACCAACTGAATAACAGATATCTGGTCTAGTACAAAGCATGTCGTACATGAGATTTTCTATTGCAGAAGCATAAGGAACTTGTCTCATCATATTTTCTTCCTCTTGAGTCTTAGGCCTTTGGTCATCAGATAGAGGAACTCCATGTCTGAAAGGAAGTAATCCCTTATTGGAGTTTTGTATGTTAAATCGGTCTAGAACCTTATCTATATACCCAGCTTGTGATAAGCCTAATATCTTATTCTTGCGATCTCGCCAAAACTTGATCCCTAAAATAAAGTTAGCCTCACCCAAGTCCTTCATGTCAAATTGGCTTGACAACTAAACCTTTACTGATGACATGACCCCTACATCATTTCCAATGAGTAGAATATCATCAACATAAAGCACTAGGAACATTACTAGTTTATCACGATGTCTTTTGTACACACATGGTTCATCAAGATATTGTTCTAAACCAAATGACTTGATTACTTAATCAAATCTGAAGTTTCATGATCTAGATGCTTGCTTAAGTCCATAAATGAACCTTTTCAATTTGCATACCATATGCTCTTGGTTCTTTGCTATGAAACCTTCCGGTTGCATCATATAGATTTTTTCTTCAAGACTGCCATTAACAAAAGCAGTCTTGACATCCATTTGCCAAATCTCATAATCATAATGAGCAGCAATGGATAAGAGAATTCTAATAGATTTAAGCATTGCTACAGGTGAAAAGGTTTCTTCATAATCAATACCTTCTTTTTATGTGTACCCTTTCGCCACTAGCTTTGCTTTAAAGGTTTTAACCTTTCCATCTATCCATGTCTTCCTCTTGTAAACCCATTTGCAACCAACAGGTTTAATGCCGTTAAATGCCTTTACAAAATCCCAAACTTGATTGGAATACATGGAATCTAATTCAGATTTCATAGCATTGACCTAATGATGTGCATCTATATCATTTATTGCCTCTTCATAAGTGTTGGGATCCAATTCAGGCTCTTCTGAGATAACTTCATAAGTTTCTCCCAAACCTATGAATCTTATAGGAGGCGGAACAATTCTCCCACTACGACAAGGCACCTGTGTACTAGACATTTCACGAGTAGTATCTTGTGGTGTATCTAATACAGTCACATCATCCCTAGTTTCATCCATTGGTTGTTCATTTACAGGTTCATTTATTTCAGTCAAAACAACTTTACTTTTAGGATTAAAATTATTCACATAATTATCCTCCAAAAATTTGGTATGTGTGCTAACAAATACTTTGTTCTCTTTATGATTATAGAATAAATAACCCTTTGTTTCCTCTGAATACCCTAAAAACATGCATACTCAGTGTTAGCTTCCAACTTATCAAACTTCTTTTTTAACACATGTGCTGGACAACCCCAAATGTGGAGATATTTCATACTAGGCTTATGCCCACTTCACAATTTCATAGGTGTGTTGAGAACAGATTTTGATGGAACTAAATTCAAAATATGAGTTGCAGTTTTTAGTGCATATCCTAAAAAAAAAAATTGGTAAAGTTGAGTAACTCATCATGGACCTAACCATTTCCAAAAGAATCCTATTCCTTTTTTCTGCTACACCATTCTGTTGGGGAGTTTCAGGTGCAATCAATTGGAATACAATCCCGTTTTGAGTTAAGTTATCCTTGAAATCCCCAAGAAGATATTTACCACCATGATTAGATCAAGTAGCTTTTATGCATTTACTCAATTGATTCTCAACTTCAGCCCTAAACTCTTTGAACTTTTCAAAGGTTTCAGACTTCTATCTCATTAAGTACACATAACCATATCTTGAGTAATCATCAGTAAAAGTGATGAAATACTCATAACCTCCTTTTACTTGGGTTGACATAAGACCACATACATCTGTATGAACTAATTCAAGCAAACCTTAAGCTCTTCTACCTTTTGCATTAGAAAGTCACTTGGTCATTTTGCCTTCCAAACAAGATTCACAAACTGAAAATTCATCAAAGTCCAATGGTTCTAGGAGTCCATCTTTGATCAGTCTTTAAATTCTGTTTGGATTAATATGACTCAAATGTAAGTGCCAAAGATATGCATCATTAGCAGAAAGAAACTTTATCTTTAATGATTTTACATGAGAGTTATTATCTAATTCAGAATTATATAATTCATGCTTATTAGGAGTTAAAATATAAAGATCATCCACAATATTTTCAGAACAGATAAACATTTTATCATTCTTTATTACAACATTGTCTTTAAGGATAACACAATATCTATATTTACCTAAATAAGTTGCAGAAATTAAATTCCTACGAACATTAGGTATATACAAACAATCATCTAATATTAAAACCCTTGACTCAAAACAAAAATAAAAAACACCAACAACTACAACTAGAATCCTGCTCCCATCAGCCAAAGTAAGAAACAATTCCCCTTCATTAAACCTTTTGGTCTCCTGGAACCCCTATAAAGAATTGCAAATATGATTAGTACAACCTGAATTCACAAACCAAGAATCTGTGAGATTTTGTACTAAACATATTTCAAGGAGAAATGAACTATTCATACCCTTATTATTGACAGCCATGAACTTTGGACAATTCCTCTTCCAATGTCCTTTTTCACCACAATGGAAATATTTTCCTTTCAGCTTCTTTCCTTTGTTGAAACCCCTAAGGAAATTTATCTTCCCTCTTGCTTGGTGAAGTCTTTCTTCTTCTTCTTCTTCTTTTTACCCTTGCCTTTCGACTTAGGTTGAGAAGTAGAAACTTCACCCATATTGGCTTCAACACCAAAAGTACCAAGGATGCCTTCCACCGCTACCAACTCATTCATCAATTCAGACAAAGAATAAATCTTTTTGTTCATATTATAATTGAGTCTGAATTCCTTGAATGATTCCGATAGTAACTGGAGTATCATATCCACTTGGAATTCTTCATCAATATCAGCACCTAAAATCTCCAATGTATTCAGATTAGAGATCATTGTAAAACAATGTTCCCTCACTAAACTACCTTCAGCCATTTTGGTATTATAAATTTGCCTCATGGTTTCTTGCCTTGCAGAACGGCCTTGCTTACCAAACATCTCCTTCAAACATAGCATAATGTCTGAAGCTAGTTCTACATCTTGCATTTGATGCTGTAGAACATTTAAGATGGACGCTAAGATATAGCATTTAGCCATTTCATTAGATTTCTACCAATGATCATATCGCTGTTTTTTCTCAGAAAGAGCATCTAATGAAGGAAAGATAGGACATGGTTGAGTAAGCACATATTTGTGCTCTTCAGCTATAAGAATTATGTCCAAATTTCTTTTCCAGTCAACATAATTGGATCCAGTCAGTTTGTTTTGATTAAGAATGGTAACAAGTGAGCTAAATGATGCCATATTCAAATCTGAAAATAATAAACATGAATATAATAAGAAAACTGGACATTATCAATTTAGTATATAAGCATATAATATGGAACCTTAATAAAACCATAAAATAATATATGCAACGACAACTCAATCTATGTCTATAATTCCTTGGTAGCAAGTTTATTATAAATACATCAATTGATTGAGAACTATTCTCATTATTAGTGTCATCATGATAACTCTTATCAAACACTAATAATATGCCGTATTACCTTTAGCGTCTAAGTAATAATGACATAGATCCTTTGGGAGGTTAACATTACACTTAGTCTAGTGTACATCATTATCTAGAATCATGTGTACCCATATTTCATCTCCCTTTATGGTGTTTAAACTTGTAATACCATGAAACAAAACACCCTCTTTTGGGATCGCGAGGCATATACGCCAAGATAAGGTGCTTATCCACACTACTTTAAACGGGTAAATTCAATCTTATAATACCATGAAGTAAACACCCTCCTTTGGAATCGCTAGACATATACGCCAAGATGAGGTGCTTCCTCCACACTACTATGAACCGATAATAAAGGCCATGAGATCCAACCTTTGTATCTCTCTCCCACTAAATGTTTTAAATTAAAGGTTTTTATTAAGAAATCATGTGTAAAATAATCACACACAGCCTTGCACTTTATATATATGAAAACACTTGGAAAAATTCAAAATTCTCAGGCTCGATCGATTCACGATAGTTGTTCGATTGATCGAGATACAATCTTGCTGTCTCGACAGCTGGCCGATTGATCGAGAAATTTTCTGTAAGCTCGATAGATTCTCAATAGCTTCTCGATCGATCGAGTCGCGTGAAATTTGAATTTTCTAGAATTTAACTAAGACAATTTTCAACCGTTTTTTATGAACAAACAACCATCATATAAACATGATAGACAGAGAATGATATCAAAACTGAATTCCATTGATGCTATAGTCTTAAAATTCAATTAAACATACTTAAATACAAATTTAAACAACATCATAACATCAATATTAGTTTTTATCATAAACATAGTTTCAACCAACCATGCAGAAAATTAAATATATAATCTTCTAACAACATGAAACTATTATCTCTAATTCTAAAACTTACAAAGCATGTTATACAGATTCGAAATTGAAAACTGCTTTGATACCATTTGATGGAAAATAACATGTTTGTATTACATACAAAATATACCCAGCGGAAAATTAATGGATCTACTTCATTCGCAATTGATAACATGTACTATATAAGTTTCAGAATATAGAATTAAGAGAGTATACCTTGGTGCGGTGAATTTCAAAACAAAGATCAGAAGTACTTGAGAACATTTTTAATCTTCACTCCAATTCCACTAACGCCCAAGAAGTGTGGTCTCTTAATCAGTTTCTATGAATTTGTTCAAAGGAGAATGAAAGAATGTCCAACACTCACATACACACAATTTCATGTTCTTACAAAATTCTGTATATTTCTCTCATTATAACTGATTATTTAATTGGGCTAGCCTTTTAAGTCTTTCCAATTGGGCTTTAGTATATGGCTTGGAGTGGGACCAAAATGGAACAAATAAGACTCTAGCTCCGATAGCTCGATAGCTGCTCAACAGATAGTTATCTATCGAGATTTAATGAATAAAGCTAGATAAATCCTCGATAGATCAAGGTATCTATCATGGTTACGGAACTTCAGATTTTCAGATCTGATTTTCGGCCCAAATTTATGTATTTGTGTAGGGTTTCTTTTCTCACAACCCTAGACATATCTAAGACTTATTTTAGAACCCGTCACATAAGAGAATAAAAGGAGAACAAAAGGAGAACATATGAAAAAGGTGACCGAAGCCTTATTCTCTCTGAAAGAAGTTACTGCGTCTTTGCGCCTTAGGGTTTTGTAACTATGTGTTTCTTGATCTTCATTGTTGATGAAGTGAAGAACTTTGCAACCAACATTTTTCTTTCTCAAGTTGGTGTGTGAGTCACATACTGGGATTCGTGCAAAGAAGGGAGTCACGTACTGGGATCTGTGTATCAAAGGGTGGCGTTCATATATTGAAGAGTTCAGAGGTTCTAAAATGGTAGAAGGTTTTTGCTGTAAGTTCATCTACGGGAATTGTAGAGTCTAGGGACAAAAGTTTTGTACTAGATCTGAAACTTCTCTTTACTATAGTGGATTGCTTTTTGGGAAGGTTTCCCCCCAGGTTTTTTACTGTGAAACTAGTTTGTTTTATTGGTTTTTCTGGGTCATCATATCTTGTCTTATTTACTTTTTCACTGCATTTATTTTTGACATAATATTAATGTTTATTTGATTTAACAAGTTTTATTCATAATAAATCTAATTAACAACTTGGATTTAAAACTTGTTAATTCTATCAACCGGGGTCTAATTTTCCCAACACAATAAGATTTAAGGGCACTAATCCTAATACTTCCTCCATTTCCTTCCCCTTCCCTCTCCCTTCCTTTTACCAAACATGGTGTAAAACTACCAACAAGATTAAATGACACTAGACAAAAAGACAACTTAAATATAGTTTCTTGGGTACAATACATTGGATTCTCCCATTGAATTCAAGTACATAATTATATTGAATTTAACTATTCTTGTAAAAGATAACATTATTTATATTGTACTAGTGTGTAACTCCGTGCATATGCATGGGTACATTTAAAAATAATCACAATTATATATTATCTATATGATTATGTTTTTTATGGTTTTTTATATTGGACTCCTTGTTTTCTACATTAAATTAACTAATTTAGCATAAAAATTTAAAAATTTAGATTAGATGGGACACGTGGCACAAATTTAAACTCTAATTGAAATTCAATTTTTACCTAAATTAACTCACTTGACACAAAATTCTAAAATTTAGATTAGATGAGACACATGACATAAAATTAGACACTAATTGAATTTCAATTGAAAATTTAATTGGATTTTCTCTCTGCTTTACCTATTATTATATATATAGATTAGTTAATGCATCTATGCATTTGAATTTTATTGGGAAATTTAATGTATTGTACCTTAATCAAAATCTTACACAAATTGAAAATAGATTAAAGTTTACGGATTGAAATGAAAACAAAAAAAATAAAACTTAAGATTTAGGCTATTCAAAAAAAAAAATTCTTTGTCGTATATTAGCAAACATTCAAGATGCGATGAGAGGCATTTTTCAAGAGACCCTAGCAGTAGAAATGGCCAAGGGTACACACTACTCATTTTCTTGTCATGATCACAATGCAACTAACATGATTTCCTAGAAAGGGGCTTTGCGTGGGCTTAGAGAGAGGGTTGAGACTGAGTACCAAATATATTTTCCTATTCGAATGGAAGACTCTTTACCTTAATAAGTTTTGATACTATTGTGTTTTTATTATATAGTTTAGCGATAAAATTTCGGGTTTCATTGTCAACTTCCAGCTTTTTAGTGTAATTATACTTTTATATATATTTTTTAACAAAATAAAAACAAGCTCAGCCAAATGCACTCGAAATCAATATCGTATTAGAGTTTTGAGCTCCTTTGTTTTTTTTCTGCTCAGAAAAGGTGGGAAAAAAAAAAACTAATATGAAGATAAATGATGCTTTCCAGTTTAAAGAAAATTAGCACAAAAAATAGCATATAATCAATTAGAAACTAAAAAGAATCAATCAAATATAGGAATCACTTTCTCAAAAAAAAAAAAAAATTATAGAAATCAAAGTCACCAAGATATTTTATATTAAATAGGATGAGCCTTGCCTTCCTGTTTCACAAATTTAAAGAAGAAAAAATTACAATTAACTTAAATGTTTAATATAGCTTTTACATTGTGAATCAATCCAAGCCCGATAAGATTTACAAGAATTACTAGGTCATCACCTTTATATTATATAAAACAAGAGATAAAGCTAAAACAGACCTCATCTAATCATCTACATATAACAGAAAAAGAGATTTAGTAATAATTAATAAAATTACTTGAAAGATTAGCTTGCTTATGCAATTAATGTTGGGTTGAGCTATTACTTTTTAAATAATAAAATGATGCTTGGCCCTTACTTGGCTTCAGGGTTTTTACTTTTATTTTTTTTGGTAACTCATGATATAATATTAAACTAAGAAGGGTTTTTATTATTTGCACTTTTTCTCATCCCGGTCAAAAACAAATTTCAAGTAAATGGCTATCCTCAAATGTATTTGATTGTCACCTATTAGCTTTTCATTACTATCAAAAAATAAAAAAGATTTAGATATATACGTTAAATGTCACGACCTTTGCCATGACATTAAAAATTACCTTGTTGTTTATTTATTTTTTATTATTATTTGTTTGATTATAGGGATTAGAAACTCTTGGACAGTTATCTCACACGCGCAAGTCAAGCGTGAGACTAGCTATTAGCTAACCTCCAAATTAAACATTTCCCACCCCCCCCCCCCCCCCCCCCAATGAAAAGGGAGGTCAGTAGTATATAAAGGTGGGTGAGTTAGGCTTAGGTTCTCCTGAAGTTGGTGGACTACACTAGTGAAGGCAAAAATACTAAAAGCTCAAAAGTGATGGGGAGGCAACCTTGTTGTGACAAGCTTGGAGTGAAGAAAGGGCCATGGACAGTTGAGGAAGACAAGAAATTGGTCAATTTCATCCTCACACATGGCCAATGTTGCTGGCGTGCCGTGCCTAAGCTCGCCGGCCTCCGGCGTTGTGGCAAGAGTTGCCGTCTCCGGTGGACTAACTACCTCAGGCCAGACTTGAAGAGAGGTCTACTTAATGAAGCTGAGGAACAACTTGTCATTGATCTCCATGCTCGTCTTGGCAATAGGTATTTCATTACTGTTAGTGGTACTATATTACTATGTTTTGTGGTTTACTGTTCACATGTCAAGTTCTGTACGCATAATTTTGCAAAACATGTTAATTTAGAACTCTGGTCTACTTTTCTAGCTGGGGTCTAGTGCTTTTACTATGGGAGGTGTGAAACACATGCATGCGAATGAAAGGTCTTAAAATTTCTACACCTTGGTTTTAACATGTTGGAATTGACAATTTGAAATAAGCCAAAAAAAGATTATAAATGTTACGTTGCATCATTATCTAATCTTACTTTCATTTTCCATGGCTGTCTGGATTTTACCCTTGCACATCTACCTGTACATGAAATAAACAGCTACAGCTATGGCTAATGACAGAATGTGGGGTGTCCAGAAACTCCTAATTACTTAGTACTTTATAACTTAGTTTATCATATAGATATGAAGAAAATGGAACTAAATGATAGCAGAAATCCAAGATAATGAATCTGTATGAGCTATAAAGTAAAAAAAAAAAAAAATGACACCTTTTATTTAAAAATATAATAAAAAAATTGCAAAAAAAAATATATATACATATATATAAATTAGGGCAAGATTTCCATCTTGTATATTAAATGTGACATGAACACGATACATGTTGACACATAACGCGCTTGTCGGTGTTGCCTCCAATGCATTAAAAGACTAGGCAAAAGTCAAAAACCCTTTTCTATGAAGTAGTTTTAGTGTTTCAATTCTTTTTCCTCAAAATAGTAAAGCTGCACTTTCATTTTCTTTAGGTGGTCCAAAATTGCAGCAAGATTGCCAGGAAGAACCGATAATGAGATCAAGAATCATTGGAACACCCATATCAAGAAAAAGCTTATTAAGATGGGTATTGATCCAATTACACATGAACCTCTTAATAAAGAGGCCACCCCACCAAATACCCTTTGTCAAAGTCTTGATCAAAGAGACATTGAAGTCAACCATCAGGAATCAACAAAAACATGTGGCCAAGCCTCCTCCATTGATAATTCTAGTGCCCCAACTGAAAATTCCTCAACTGGTGAATCTCAGTCATTGGACCCAGGTGACATTGACCTATTAATGAGTAACATATGGCCTGAGTCATATCTGGATGATTCACTATGGAATTTCCCAGCAACTGGAGAAGACTACAGTAATATTGGATCATCATCACCAGAAAATTACTCTGAATTTTCTTTGAACTACAAGGACTTTTTTGGAGAGGACTTTGGCTTTGGTTGTTTTAGTGACATGGACATGAATTCTCAAGACATGGGTGGCAAGCACTAACTAGTACTTCAAATATCACTAGCGGGGTTCATGAGTGGACACTTTTTGGTCCTGCTTCCAATTTCCAATCTTGGCTTAATTTATTTTGAAAACTTTTAATTACAGTAACTTACGCAATTAGAAAGCCTACAAGTATATTTACCTTCAAAAGAGAGAGACTACAAGAAAAATTATTAGTTGGTGAGTCCCATCAAAGATATGTTTATATAGTAGCTACTAGGTGTGGGTTGGTAAGGTGTCATTTTGCCAAATATATTGGGAAGCTTACAATTCAACCTTTTTTTCTGTGGAGGAGGATACATTGAGGCCCATGATATGTGCCTCACTTGGCTTGTGATGGCAAACTATTTGGGATTTCTAATTGCATAGGGTAAGATATAGATATGCCCACCAATAGCAATTTTATTTTTATTTTCAGATTTTAGATAATGTTTATGCTACCTAAAGCAAAAGCTCACCCCACTCAAAAGAGTTGTGTGGTTGAAGCACAGGACCCCTATGTAAATGAAAGTACTTTGTAAGCATGTGAATTCCAATAAGATGTAACTAAATTAAATAAAAATTGGGAGAGGAATCATTGATTGATCCCAAGAATATCTTAAGCTTTTTGCCTACTTTTGAAAAATTGAAAGATTCCATTCCTATCAATCGAAGACACTGCAACAAGCGACCTTTTGTGCACATTGCTTTGAAGTTTCAACTACTTTCGCAGATCTTGGTGAAACAATCAGAGTTTAGCCCCAAAAAGGCAATTCAATTGATAGGCTCCACTTTAATGGCTTAGCATTCTCGTACTGTCCCACATGGCTTTAAGATTTAGATCGTTCAAAAAATGGAAAAAAAAAAAATTTGAAGTTTTTTAAAATAGAATTGAGGTTTAAGAACGAACTAAGGTCCAACCATGGTTGGATAGTAATAATGTCAAAATTAATTTAAAAATTAAACTTTCAAATAAATTTTCACAATTTTATAAACTTAATAGAAAATAATAAAGCATAAACAAGTATAAAATTTTTATATTTAGTAATCTTTCAACTCAAAAATATTGCAGTATATAAAGCTGTGATTTACAATTATATTTTATGTTGACTTTATTTCATGACAAAAAGTGTTGTAATTGCATTAATTTTGTTCCTTGTATTTTGTGAGATTTTATTATATTGAGTTTAATATTAAGTTGGTGAAGAATCGAGCATAAAATAAAGAATCAGTGCAATTTCGCGACTAACTCACAAAAAGCTCGCGACTAAAGGTTCTTGCGAAAATGGCACGTGAGAAACACATGCTGGAAGCTGAAGAGTCATGCCAGGCTCTTAGTTTCGCGAGTGTCTCGCGAGAAGGGCCAACTCGCAAGGTTCCCGCGAAACTCTCTGCTTGGAGGATTTTAAGTGGGACTTTCTTATCCTTCATCCATACTATATATACCCTCATTACCCACAAAAGTAAGAGAGACTATTCAGTGAAAAAAAACCCTAGATAGGTTTTCTACAACGCAACACATCCATCTTTTAAAGAGAGAGCTACTCATCCTTAGTGAAAAATCATTGTAGCCTCTTCTCCTTCCTTCTCTCATTATCATACCTTGAGAAAAGATTTGTACCCAAACATAACTCACACCTATTCAGAGTGTAGAGAATGTTTTAAAGCTTGGGAAGATTTGGGAATTTGCCAAAAGAAGCCGGTGAGGCTTAGTGGATGCAATTAGGGTATTGCGGGATCCGGAAAGCTAGTGAAGATAAGACTCCAAAAAGTCCGTTGATAGCGAGAGCTTGGAAAGCTCAAGTACATTAGGTAGATTAGGTTTGAAGGGTCTTTTGTTATTCATTTACTCCAACTTATTCACTAGTGGATTGATTTCAACTTGGAGGATTGCAGAGAGGTTTTTTGCCGAGTTCTTCGGTTTTCTCTTCTATAACACGTCTCAGTATTATTTTGTGTTTGCATCTCTCTTCCCTTACTCTTATGCTTTACATTTATCATTTGTTGTTCATGTTTATACACTAGAATAGATCCGATCATTGTGCTTATTTACTTTTGTTCCACACTTAGTTTAAGTTAGAGTAAAAGCAATCTAGCCGATTTTAAAATTTGGGGTCTAAACAAGCTTGTATGTTTTAGCACAAATCCGAGCTTTCACAGTCTAAAATAAAATCATTTTCAACATAAATTTATAAGTTGCATATTCATATGTTAAAGTATAATTCTTGAACCACTAATAAAATTATCAAATAATAATAAATTGAGAGGGAGGTAATATGAAAAATTGAAAAACTATAATCTAAACTTAAAATAAATAGAATATGAAATCTAATTAGAATGACACAAAAAATGAGCTGCTTGGTGGTTGGCATTTCAATATGAACTTTATAAAAGGTTAGGGTCTCAAGTTCAACCATGTTGTCCAATGTTCCAGGATAACGCTATAATGAATTTTTAAAAAAAAAATTTAAATCTTATTTATTCATTTTGAAAATAACACTAACTCTAGTCTAGGTGTGACAACCTTGTTGTCCAATCTCCAAAATATTCCAGCACAACATATTTTGGGTGGAGCAAGATCCTCTAGAGGTCTTAAAATAACTCTATAATGAAAATTTTAAAATCTTATCTATTCATTTTGAAATAAGAGTTAGAATTCTTAACATGACAATATTACTCTAGGAAGTTTTTAAAATCTTATCTATTCATTTTGAAATGAGAATTAGAATTCTTAACATGACAGTATTACTCTAGGAAGTAAGAGATAGAGAGTTGTTAATTAAAGCCATGGAAAGCCCACATGGCCAAAAGCAAGCCACACCTAAGTCATGGAATTCACTTGGTGCATCACTGTATAATTACTGCAAGACAATTTTATTTGGTTTTGATAAATACATTTGTCAACTATGATTTATTGTTGAATACGTTACCTTGTTTATATTTGCAAACTATGATTTACAAGTGAGTAGTGAGTGCCTTATAGGCTATAGCCTAATTACTTTCACAAAAGAATACCTTTTTTTTTTTTTCAATATACATAACTAGATTTTTTATCAAAAAAAAAAAAAAAACTAGATTTCTTCTTTCTACTTTATTGATTCAATTATTTTATTTGCAAGTGGAAATACAACAAATAAAACATAACTTTAAATTTTAAGATTAATTAGAGTAAAATTCCAAAAGTCACTGCAAAACTTAGCTTAAGAACAAGTCAATATGACGCTTGATTTCATTTTTTTTTTTAAAGAAGGAATGAGGCTCTTTTTTATTTTTTAAAAATAATTACAATATGCGACTAACTCCACAGCTCGAATTATTTCTCCCCTAAACCCCAAACACCAATGTTTAGAGAAGTGTCGTTTCAGTTACAAAACACTTAGCTAAAAGAGATGAGGCTTGATGTTGATTTGTCACCACACAAATTATTTAACCTCTATATATAAGTTTTTTTTTTTTCTTATATAGATAAAAGTAGAAAAATACAAAATACAACATAAAAGATTTATAAAATATAATCTTTGAAAAAAAAAAAAAAAAAGGCCAAGGCCCTTAGTGTGACTATTAAATTGCTTTCCGATGCAAGACTTTGGAGCCAATGCCGAGAAAGCTCAAAAATAGAATATCTATTGGGCCATTAGCAATGGTACGATACCATTAACTTATGACTCTATGACACTTTCTCTTTTTTCAAATTACACACGTGAGTGGATTTTGAATTCATGACCAAGTTATCCACGCATTCTAGTAAAAGCATCCGTAAGTTACAAAAAAATAAAAAAATATCATTTTGTCGTACCAAAAGCTTACTTTATTATTTTACCACATTATTTTACAACACCACATTTATCAGATATTTTATCATTCAATTCTATACATTAAAATAATATTTACTACACATTAAAATAATATATTATTTCCTTCCCGTTTTATCAACAACAGCAACAACCATCCAATCAATTGAACTAGCCATCAACCCCACAGCCCACCACCAGCACTGCCACTGTCACCGCCCATAGCCCACAGCCCACCACCACTCAGATCAATTGAACCCACCAACCACCACAATCAACCCACAACCACCACAATTACTCACCAAATCAAATAAACCCAAATTGCAGCAAAAAAAAAAAAAAAAAAAAAAAAAAACCCACAACCAGAAAGAGGCAGAGTGAAAGGCAAACAGAGAGGAGAGGGAAGAGGGGGAGATCGACGGCGGCCTTGATCTCGCCTCGATCTAGACGGCGAGACAGCAGTAGGCGAGATCAACGGCGGCCTCAATCTCGCCTCGATTTGGACTGCGAGACAGCGGTAAGTGAGATCAACGGCGGCCTCAATCTCGCCTTGATCTAGACGGCGAGATAGCGGCAAGAGAGATTGACAGAGGCCTTGATTTGGATGGCAAGACAACGGTAGGCCAAAATTGTGAGAGAGACGGATTGTGAGGGAGAGACGAATTGTGAGGAGAGAGACAGATTGGAGACAAATTGTAAGGAGAGAGAAAAAACCAATTAAAGAAGTGAGAGGAGAGAGAAAGATGAATAAAAAATTAATAAATGATATGCAATTGTATATCTGTACTGTGCCAAATTTGTGAGAGCATTATAGCATGTTGCAAAAATTTGGTACATTTAGCACATCTGATAAAAGGTATTTTTTAGTGTTTGGTGTACCAAATGTGCCAAATATTTGGCATTTGGCACATTTAGCACATCTGCTACGGATATTCTAAGAGAAGAAATTGTCATTTAGATAATCCAAGCTTACTGGCTACTTTTAACGTTTTTTTTTTTTTTTTGTTAATTTCCATATCGGAAAATTATTGTATACTCCTGGAGTACCATAAATACGTACTCTCTTCTCTCACATGAATGGTGGGTCCTACTAATTAAATTCATGGTGAGACCCACCATTCATGTGAGAGGGAAGACTACACATTTATGGTACTCCGAGAGTACCTAATAATTTTTCATATCTTATTACCTTTGGCTTAAGCTACAACTCGTTTATGCACAAATGTAATTAAGAATAAACACAATTTTATATATAAATATATATATATATATATATATAACATTTCTATTTAATAAGTAATAGTCCGTACACATTTAATGTATTACACTGAAGCACAATAAATTTAAATAGACCCTTTTTATATTTTTTAAGTTTAAATGTATAAATTTTTATGTAAATATAATTGGCATGAAATCTATATATATAATAATAAGTAAAGTAGAGAGAAAATCCAATTAGATTTCAAGTTGGAATTAAATTATAGTCTAATTTTATGACATGTGTTCCATCTAATTTAAGTTTTTAAATATTTGTGCCAAGTGAGTTAATTCAATGTAAAAATTGGATTTTAATTAAAGTTTAATTTTGTGTTATGTGTCGCATCTAATCTAAGTTTTTTAATCTTTGTGTCAAATGAGTTAATTTAGTGTAAAAAACGAGGAGTCCAATATAAGTAAACTATAAAAAAAAATATAATTTTTAAATAATTTTATATTTATGAGCCTTTTTTTGTATAACTAAAAACAATTCAAATTTATAAGTCATATGTATATATATTAATAGCCAAAGTTAAGAGAAATCTCAATTAAATTCTAAATTGGAGTCTAATTTTGCGCCATATATCTCATCTAATTTTTAAATCTGTATGTCAAGTGAATTATTAGATGCGAAAATTAAAGAGTCTAAATTCAATTAGATTCTAATTTGAATTTTAATTGGAGTTCAATTTTGCGCATGTGTTCCATCAATTTTTTTAATTTTTGTCGCAAGTAAATTATTGAATGCAAAAACAAAAGAGTTTAGATCTAATTAGATTTTAAATTATATATATGTAATTGTGATTATTTTTAAATGTATCCGTGCGTATACACGAGATTACACACTAGTTAGAGTATAACTTTGAAGAACACATGGCATGAAATTGGAGTTGCTTTAAAATCTGAAGATAGTTGGCATCAAATTATAGAGCAAATTAAAGAATACTGGGCACAAAATTAGATTACAATTGGAATCTAATTTTGATTCTTGAGTGAGCTTTTCACTTTATTATATTATAAAGTACTAATAATTATCGTGATATCCCTTAATTAGTCAAACCCATTGGTCTTTCTAGTTCTTATGTGTATATTGATTGTTTTACACTTGCAGTCTGCACCTAAGCAACTTATTAACCGATTGAACAAATAGCACCTTCTTATTAATAATCCATTGGCTTTAGTTCATGGGCGTGATGGGAATAGCACAAGCACTGAAAATTACCCTTAATTTCCATCAAGGAATGATTGAACAAGTAGCACCTTCTTAATGGTAATCATTTCTCTCTTTCGCGGTAATTAAGTAAAGATTTGGACAGGCATACTTTTGTTGAAAAAATAGTAGTACACTTTATGAAGGGAGCGTGATGTATAGCATATACCTCCACAGTTAAAGTCTCAATTAGAAAATAAAATGATATTAGGGTTGGGGAGCCAAAGGCCTTAATGTTGAGGGGGTGGAATTGGAAGGAAAAGATAAATTATTCATTTTTACAGGAAGAGTTCTTTCTCGATCATTTCACTGAGAACAGTCCTGTGAAATGATCGAGAAAGAACTCTTCCTGTAAAAATGAATAATTTCTCGAATCAAATGAAAAGGCCAAATAGCGAATCTAATGGAAAAACAATAATTTTAACTCGACATTAATGCAAATGAATGACAAGTTCATCCTTATTAAAACATGCTGCGAAAGCCATTTTCACTCGTATACTCTAGGCATGTGCCCCATCATAAACAAATTCTAGTGCCAAGAAGGACTGTTCTCATAAGAGTAGTGCAACAAATGCGACTAGATCGTAGTGCAACAAATGCGACAATGCTTCAAATTTAACAGTGACTGTGCTTCATCGTGCTTTGCACTGTATACCATGTTTGCAGGGCACATATTGAGGTATAGTGAAGTATGTTGTTTACATGTATTAGGGGCCTTGCCAAAAAAATTTGAACACTAGTATTGTATTACCCTCTTCGTTCCCTCTAAAAAAGGAGGTCTTATATTTGAACAGATCATAAAAATATAGTGAAAGTATAACTAGTTTGTGCCCATTGCTTGTCTTTGATTCCATTAGGGTGTCAAATGTTGTGGTAGCTAGCCTTATGTTTTATCCTTTTACTGTTTTACCCCTCTAGCACCAATAATTATCATGTGTAGCGAGACTCAATTGCATGTGTTGGAAATATGAGATATTGTCTCCTCTAACTCTTACAAAAACATACCCTAAAATCTTATATATGAGGTGTATGTGAGTTCAAGAATTATGTTGATGCCGCCCCCAAATGGTGTGGTTTTATTTCACCTCATAATTGTTTGAACTAGTGGTGGAGTTTACATATTGTGAGAGATCTACTGTATGTATATCAAAAACAATAGATATCGTCTCTAGCAAGTATAGTAAATTAGTAATATATAAGGAAGTCAATACTGTACCGAAGGCTGTACCAGTTTGGCCAGCGGTACGATATATTTTGGATACCAATCAATACCGATGTATCATTTTGGATTTACCGCTTTTTTTTTTACTATTTTATACAATATACAAAGGCTTAGTCATGAATTATGTTGATGTCACCTCCCAAATGGTAGGGTTTTGTTTCACTTTAAGAGTTGTTTGCATACAGGGAAAGTGTGAGATAATGAGATAGAATAGAAAAAGCTTTGAGCACAATGTATTGATATATAGCATGACTAACTTTGGACCACTTCTTTCTTTTCTCCAAAAATAAGCTTCGCTTTTCGCTTAGTAGCAAATCAAAATAGAGTAATGTGGTAATTTGTAGATTTCAAAAAGCCATGAAAGGGAATGCTTATAAAGAGGACCCATCTAATCCTGGGCATGATCATTGTCTCATTTCTTTAACATTTAACAAATAACAACTAGATTTATAGGTGCCGTTATTTCTGACCTACGCATGGCACCAATTCAGTCATCTAATCATATATAATTAACCATATAACCATATTAAGATTAAAGTAGTAGAACCCCACTAAAGCTCTATGTCTTTAATCAAAACTATAATATGTAAATTTCCACTTTTATAAAACTAATAACAATGTTACAAGACATTTCATGAGATCCTCCTAACAAATCATCCGTGAACAACGACAACAATATATAAGCCATCAATTTGGTTCCTCGTGCACAAAAGTGGAGGGAAAGTGAAATTCCAAGTCACACAGTTTGTTTTGGTTTCGGATTTTCATTGGGAAACCAAGCCTCTGAAAGCATATTCCTTGGGAGAATCAGCATGGATAGCCTATGCGAGAAAGCAATTTAAGATATCTTTCTGCAGCTCTTCTTCCATGTTGGTGTTTGGTTCTTTTAAACAATAAGCAAAAATTGTGGCTGCTACTTTGAGAGAGAGTGAGAGAGAGAGAGAGAGAGAGAGAGATATATATATATATATAAAGGCAAAAGAGTCTCTTTTTATCCTTACATTCTATCAACTGTACCTTTTAGAAAAGGCCAAAAAAAAAAAAAAAAAAGATTTGTTAGGTAATTATAGGAGTGAGAGATTAGTAGAAAAATTCCATTATGACTAAGCCTCCAGGTCACTCCAAAAAGGATACGCGTGTATGAAGAAAAGTGGAACAAAAGATAGTATCCATGTGTCCATAATGACGATAGAGAAAAATGAGTTGCAATTTTCATCACGCAAATGATGTCATGAAACAAATTTATAATTTCTTCAATCATCAATAAACAAACAAAACAACCCCCGCCGCCTCCTCTTCTTCCTCACAAGTCACAACTATCATATTAAGCAGTTTTATATAAGGCTGGTATGTTCAATGTGAAATTATTCATTACACCTATTATATTATACCCTTCTCTGAGTGGCAGATCCAGAATCTGACTTGAGGAAGGGGGGGGGGGCAAAAATTACATTTGATATCACATTTATGTGTACAAGCAAACACGGCAAAAATTACATTTGATATCACATTTATGCGTACAAGCAAACACACACACACACACACACACACACACACACACACACACACATATAGCATTTGAGATCAATTTGCAACATAATAATTCATTCGTGTGTATATTAAGCAATATTTGAATGCAAGAAAATTCAAAATAAAATAACATATTCATTATATTATTTATCTATTAGGCGTTTATTTACATAAAAAATCATTTTGAAATTGTACTTATAAAAATGTTATATCAAGAGGGTTTTGGTTTTGGTTTAAAATCCGTCCTATTTATTAACCATTCATTTATATAATTTTTAAATGCATTTATTGTATTATATAATATAATAGAAGAAATATTAATAGATTTTTTGGGTGGGGCCATGGGGGGCAAGTGCCCCCCCTCAACCCCCCGGCTCCGTCCCTGCTTCTCTCATAAAAGATAGACTTTACTACCAAGAGCTACTTGACTCAATTGATTGGCATTTTTTAATGTTTTCAATAAAAACATCTAGAGTTCAAATCGACTCTCCTCTCCCAACTATCCAATTATTAAAATAATAAAGAAGGATTCTGCCTCATAATATACATAATATACATTAGATCTACTTTTATGTAAGAGGAAGACATGGTAAACCGAGTATACGAAATAATTTCTCATGTTCTATATCCTACTGTTATCTGTTCAAGGCAGACTGTTCTACAATTTCCACCCTCTTTCCAATTGGACATATTGAAATCAAATCAATTTCCCAATTGATTTCTTCCCTTTTTTCCCCTTCTCAAATGATGTCATTTCTTCCTTAGCCTACTGCAAACAATCTAAGAAACCATATTACAGAGAATGTATGATATAGAGCAAGCCGCTGCTAATTAGTTATATGATGGGGCAGGTAAAATCAAATCTCTCAGCCCATGAGAACTGAAGTTGGGTCTATTGCATCGCCACCACTTACCATCGTCATTAGTTAAATCATTCTTTTCTGGGATAAGTAGAATAACCAGCCTTAGCTCAAACCCCATGGTGTGTGCAGTGCCCCTTAATTCATTCATAACAACGAATTTCCACACTACTTCTGGTTTCAACTTCATGGTTCTCTTGAATTTAATCATTTATATCTCCTGCATTATGCACAACTTCTTTCAGCATGACAAATTTTAGGCAGTGAAAAATTCCTTTCATTGCAAATTAGCTTCAGCCATTGCAAAATTTTCCACAATGAATTAATAATTCACAGATTACTTTTGACATCTCTAACAAGCAAGGAAGTCTTTTACAACGTACAGATACTAAAAGAATGACAATCATATTGACTTAAAGGAGGGAAACGCATAGATAAAAAAAAACTTCATTCCATATTACTTAAGTTCAACCAGTTTCAAAATTTATTGCAAAATTGGTTTTTACTTTATATATCCTATAAGTCCAAATGCGTCTTTACACCACCACCCTGAAGAATATTTGAATTTGTATTTTCAGAGGCCATCAAGGTAGCAAAGTACACATCTCAACTTCTAAAATAAAAGAGCAGAATCTGAAATATTCGAATTGACACACTGAAGTTTGTTCCTAGCAACATCCCACAGAAAAACTCAACATGTTCTCAAGAACCAAGAGTGGAAAAAAAAAAACTAATAGAATTATGCCTGCTTGACCAGAGATCTTGTGCATTTCCATAGGGCCAAGGTCAAGTTGTTCAACAATGTCCATTTCCAAATGTATATAGAGGAAAGAAAAGACAAGCAAATTAAATTACAACAAATTTTCATTTTCCCAATTCTCTTGTTAGATATCTGGTCTCAAGAACAAAGGTGTCTCCAAGAGACCCATGAAAATTTAAAGCACTAAGACATGATTTATAACCTTTTACAAAATTTGAAAACCTAGTAAGGGTACAAAACTAATCAAAAAGAGCATATAATTATATACACACACAAATACAAAATTACTCATGACCTTTCGCAATGAAATGCCATTTTAAGTGCAGATAAAGTAAGAGCAGAACACCATACCGGCTTCTAGTGTCCAACAATAAGCTGGTTAGCATGAATTGAGACTTAGACCTATTTATGTCTTCAGGAAGAACAATTGCTATTCAAGAAATAAAAGCCATATCAGACAAGATGAGCCTTTTCATGATCTTTTCAACTTGGAGACTTTCCTCCTTGTCAAAAAACTGCATTATGTACTAATTGTCTAGCGATTCCTTGGTGCTCTTCACAACCAGATCGAAATTGATAGAAGCCAGCTGAGACAAGTTCTGAGAAAATAGGAAGCAAGTTTTCATTTTGGATGGCAACCTAACAACTTGATCAACAGTTTCTATAGTTTAAACAGCATATTAAGAATGAAACAAGTCTGTATTTTCTCCAAAATGCTATTTACATTAATTCCAGGGAGAGAATATAGAACTCCTTGCTAGTATTGAAAATAAAACTACTGGAAACTGCCTCCCAAAATACCAGAATAATATACAAACATAAATTTTTAAACTCGAATAAAAGATTATGTAGCCATACTCAGCAAATATTGAAAGCGGCAGAAGAAAAATGAAAATTTTTCATTGCTATGTGACATCTAAAGTTCCCTGATGATGACAAAATAATAACTAGGTGAGGCAGATCTTACCTTGAATGAGAAATTACTAAATGAGTACTTCACCGCAAGGTTTGGGCCATTAAAATCTGCCAAAATACCACATTCGTCACCCTGAACCACAAGTATACAATTGTGAGAACTGTATGTAATCACACAGGGCTGTAAGTAGGTCAAAAAATTTTATTTTATTTTATTTTAAATGTAGAAATTCACACATATTAGTTTAATATATTCAACTTCAATAATCTAATATTTAGCTATGATCATGCTACCAAATCCACATGATTCCATATGAATTTGGGTATCTTAAATCAAAGCAAGTCATATCACAGATGACTTTATTTTGCAACCAAATTGATTTTAAGATTTTATCAGATCTTAGTTTCCCAGGACAACTACAGGTGTCAAGTGAAATCAGGTTCATGTTTTGATGTATTGAAAGACCTAGGTGCATAGACATAAAGATCACACCAAAGAAGCATGCATACATATTCATCATGTTCGTTGTTGTATGATCCGCTGCTGCATGTTTCAGTCAAATCATCAAAGTCACTACCTCCAGTGACATGATCATCTTCTATATTCCATATGTACCGGCTCATAAAATAACTTGTATCATGTCCTTCTGCTGCTGGTATGAACATAGCCTGCAGCCAATAACAGTGCTTTGAAAATCACAAATTTATCAATACTTATTCCAAAAATTTCAACAAAGTTAAAATAAGAAAACCTTCTGCCTGGCAAGTGTATCCCAGTTTATGTCCTTGAAGAAAGGATGTTGCTTCACCTGTCGGGAAAGTCAAGGTTCTGCTTAAATTTTATTGTCATTATGAATTGAAAATAAAATTAATCTAATGGCCTTTAAAATTACCTCCTTGGCTCCAGTTGCTCCTAGTCTTTGAACTGGATTTTCAGTCAGCAATCTGCAATGGAGTGCACAAGCAATCTTAGTTAAAATGAAGATAAGTATTTTCTGAATTCCAGGTAGTAGATTACCACTATCTGCTTAGTTTTCAAATAATTATCATGTATCTGAATTAAATTATGAAGCAACCACGCAACCCAATTTTAATTACATAAAACACACTATATAGAATGAATACAACACTAATGTGATTCCAATAACCATTTGCATTAGAAACATAGTGACAAAGAGTTATTTTTTGATAAAAAGACATTAATAAAATTGGAAAAGAGGTCACAAATCATACAACAACAATACCCCAAGTTATGCATTCCGAAAATGTACAGATCTAATTTTATGAATCTTACTTGTTAATCAAATCATGTGCTTCATAGCTCATCTCCTCAGGTATCTTTGGCCAAGGTATATCTCTGTTTATTATATTGTCAAAAATTTGCTGCAAATACAAAGGATCCATTAGTAAAAGTTTCACGATCAAGACCAATGATTATCAAATGATTTGGTGCAAAAATTCTACAATTCCCTGTTTAAAGGCTCAAAATGATTCAAACATGATTTGAAAACAATAAAGTCATGCTTGCAGTCCAAAAAGAACAACCAATGGAAACACCAACAGAGCCAAGATAAGTACAGAAAATGCAGATGAAGCTTTTGGAAAGGGGAAAAGAAACAATTAAAACATATCTCCATATACTCATCATATAATGCAAAAACTTGATTCTATGTAATTCTCATTTTTTTTAAATCTGAAAACTCTAAAACCAGCACAAAGCTTTTGGGATGTATGCTTCACCAATGTTTATAAAATATGCCAGAAGAAAGCAAAGAACATATTTCATGTTGCTTGCATAAAAAGAAACTTTAAAATCCAAAAAAATGTAGAGCTTTGTCATATATTTCATTGCGATAAGGATTAGCTGAAACATACATACGTTGATGACAGTTTAAAAAGAAAACGAAAATCAATCTTCTACTCTGTTGTTGAAAGCCTCTAAATGTAGCAATGATTTTATTCAGATAGCCTACCAGTGGATGTTCAGCATTGAATGGTGGAATACCCACAAGCATCTCATAAAGAATAACACCCACAGACCACCAATCTGCAGTTGCACCTGCAAGGAGAACAGTGTTGGAAGATCATGCAACCAAACTGAAGAATATCCATCATACTATCAAATCTTTAGATAAATTGCGAACCATGTCCCATGCCAAGAAGTATCTCAGGTGCCAAATAATCAGGGGTGCCCACAACTGCTTGTTTTTGGCGCTGTTCTCTTTTTAATGAAGTTTCACTCTTTGGTTCATCATCTCCAAAAAAACCTGTACTGCTATCTGGTGGACCTGATAAGTCATCTGTGCTATTCATAAGACCAACCTTTGAAAGCCCAAAATCTGTCAACTGTAACACAGGATTAGAAATTTGTGAGAAGTGACAAATAAAACCTTCATGGCATAACATACAATAGAAAGAGGCAAGTGATTACTAATGGAACTCTAAATCTTAAAAGTAACGAGTGTGTCTTTCTTGATAAATAAATAAATGAAAACCCCTTAAGAGAAGGTAGCCTGTGTTACAAATCAACTCAACTTCCACATGTATACAGAAAAACTCAAACATATTACATAATGAAGCAGCATCCTCCGATAATTTGTACCCAAAAAAAAAAAACTGCTCCTTTCCAAAGACAATTTTTGATAAACTTAGATATTGACTAATGAAAGAAAAGCTATATATTTCTAAGGAAATACAAGCTATAGAATTTCCACACCCTACATGATAAAAAGGCCAATTTGAGTATATTCAGTAATTTTGAGGGTACTTTAGGCTATTCAAGATACTTCTTTAATATAAAGCATAAACTTCTTTTAATAGAATTACTAACCAAATTCCCATAAAAAATAAAAAAATAAAAAAAAAATTACTAAACAAACTTTGAAACCTAAACGCTCATATAAAATGCACATGAATATTAATTATTCCAAAACTCTCTCCAACAATGAAGGTTTTTTTTTTTTTTTTTTTTGAGAAACTAAATGAAGGTATTTTAAACCATTTAAACAGTGAAAAATTAAAACTGCAAACCATTGACCTTGAGGTGACCATTTTGACCAATCAACAAATTGTCAGGCTTCAAGTCTCTATGAATAACATTTAAAGAATGCAGGTACTCCAAAGCAAGAACCTGAGGGAAATAAAGGAAAGTATTTGTACCATTTGTGAGAAACTTTTACTGACCCGGATATTAATAGGAAAATCTAAGGCAAACAGGGATATTAATAAGTCCTTACGATTTCTGAAATATAAACACGGGCCATGTCCTCATCCAAGCAGCCTAAATTTCTCAACAAAGAGTAGAGATCTCCACCATTTATATACTCCATGACCAAATATAGATTTTCCCTGCATGTGAAGGAGTAGAAAAACCGGACCTGTTCATCATCAGATCACATTCACATTAGACATGTATATCCATGTGCAATGCATCCTTGAAAGGTTTATAAATTGTGGGACCTCCTTACCACAAAAGGATTGCGAACTGATATAAGGATGTTACGCTCCGCCAAAATACTTTCAACTGCATTTTTACGGATCATGTCAGCCTTCTTTAAAACCTGTAAAAATATTCAAAACATATTAAAGACTTAGAGATAAAGAATGTCTCAACTTGTAATCCATATTCAAGCAATTAAGCTTTCAGACCAGACACACACACAAGCAGACACATAAAAACTTAAATGTGAACATACATGCAGTAATCAATATCATAATGAAAATAAAAACAAGCAATAACTCTTATATTCTAACTACTCACTTGATCATCTATGATAAACATATAGAGCTGAGACATGGAATACGTATGTCTTAAGGAAATTAAAAGGAAACATAAATAACCACCAACAAGACAAGATATTGGGCAAGGACACATTTTGGTCTTTCCCTGTCACATACCACTACACGTACTATTGCATGATGTCTAAACGTCATATATACTGTGAAACAGGAGGTATAAATATGTTCAACTACAGAAATTATATAAGCTTGTCTTACCAACTTCTATTTTAATATTTCATCCATTTAATGGTGGTTTGCAGTTAGGTATGAATGCTGACCTTTATAGCAAATAAGTCACCAGTTGCTCTTTTCCGGGCAAGAAAAACTCGTCCAAATGCCCCCCTGCTAATTGGTTTTATTATTTCAAAATCTTCTATCGATGTCCGATCCTTAGAAGATTGATTAATAGGGCTTGTGCGTATACTGCGACCTGTATCATCTTCCACCGAACTCTCTTCATCAACCATGCCATTTAAGTCTACTTTTTCATCCTCTATCTGGCCACAAAGATGTACATATTTTTCCCTACAATTTTCAGATCGCAAACATGTGATGGCAATAAAAGCTGGAAATCATTTTTTTTTTTTTTTACTAATTGTAGAGGTGCTCGAATATAGAGAATCTGTAGACATATTTCAAATTTTGTTAAAACCAAAATAAACACATGAGATATAGTCTGAGATTAAAAATTGACTCACTGCAATAGTTTCTCTATACGTCTTCCAAAAGTCTCTACAACAAGGGCATCCACCTTTCTGTCCTGGATGGCATATTTTAGTTCTTCCAGCTTGTCAATCATATACTCCAATGCAACGTAGTCACAATTATTTACATTTGCAACAGAACGAGCAATATCCAGCAACTTGTTTATCTGCCATTCATGGTTTGATTAACAAATAATAGTTTCAGCAAAAAGTATGCAATCCCAACATTAGCAGCCAGATAATCATACTAGTTACCAGCAATGCAAAATGAAAATGCAAAAAGAACCTCATTGATTAAACCATGTTTTGATAAAGGTTAAGCAAAATGAAAAAGTGTTAAAGAGGCTTATCAATAAAATAAGAGGAATCCTTAGAAGGTAACATAGGAAAAATTATTTAACACAAAAGGGAAAGCTGTGTCAATCACTGTAGAGAGATACTCAAATTTCAGTATCAGTCATTTTTCATAGATGAAACACACACACAAAAAAAAAAAAAAAGGGTGGGGGGTGGGTGGAGAGAGACAGTTTGCATGATGAAGAACCAAATTGATGTATAAGATCCAAAAACACCATAAGCAGGATGGCAAAATTTGTATAAATTTATGCAGAAACCGAAAATAAAAAGATACCAAGCCCTTTAAACTTAAGGAATAAACAATATAAGGGTAAATATATGGGAATATTATTTATCAGGTCAAATACCTGCTGATAATTCTCATGCTCTGATAAAGCACTCCATCCATTCAAAAGCAATTCAATCTGGTTGGTTCGTGGTGTTAATAATGGTGATCGCGGTGTCAAGGTTCCTCCTGATGAGGCTTTTGTGCATCGGTCATCTATGACAAGGTTATTATCAGCATCAGGGACACAGTCAAGCATACCTTCAGAGAATAGACAAGCCAAGGTATTTGGCTTATTTGGTGACATATCATCTAAGTAATGCGGACTTAATGTAGACTCTCTAGCAACCTCAAAAGATCCTCTTGGAGTATCAGTGCTTCTGGGCGTGCTCTTTGGAGTCCAAGATTCCAGGATCCTTTCAAGAGTCTCGGCAACTCTTTCAAGCCGTTCATTAACAGTTAAGCCTTTCAAGTCACATCTATCAGCAATTGTACATATTTGAGAGTGCTGTTCTACATGCACAGTTGGTATTTCTACCTCACAAATACGACAGATCATCAAATCCTCATATGCAACATTTTGCTGATCCCAGAGTTTGACTCTCTGTAACCCTGCAGAAGCCTCTGACTGTTCAGGGTGGCATGGCAGAGTATCCAGATTTTCAATACCCTCCTCACCACCAGTTTTTCTTTCATCTTTAATTTGCAGCTCACCAGGCTTTGAGGGTGACTCAAGAGCATCATAGCCTTTTTTATTTTTCCCAGCAGCACCAGGAAGTTTCTTCCAAGATGACATTCTATAGCCGCTTGAAGCTGAATCATTACTCCTGGCAGTGTTGACTTCCACCTCATCAGCTCCATTACTCATATCTTGTTCTGCTTGACCTTTCTTCTTAATCTGACTTCCTTTTTCCTGCCCATTAGACTTCTTTGCCTGCTTCTTACTCAACTCCTTCACATTCAATGGCCCACTAAAGTCCGGCTGTGTAGCTGAATAATCTCCAAGATCACTGCACTGATGAAGTCCCAGGATGTGATCTTCTTCAAAACCACTCTCTTTCTGGAACTGCACAAGCCGGGTGCAACGAGTGAGGATAAAAAGTAGGCGAGTATGTGCTTGTTTGAGGATCCCCATTGGTAGCTCCTGTCTCCGGTCATCCAAATTCTGTACAATTCCTTCACACTTCACCCAAAATTCAGTAGATGGCATCTTTGCACAGCGCTGAGCAACCACCAACAAATCCTCCAACCCCTCCTTCCATTCAGGGTGAGACTCTGAGGCCTTATCAAGCATACCCACCAAGTCTCCAGCATATGCACCTAAATCAGAATTAACCTCTTGCTTTAACTTGTCAAACTTTGCCCTTACTGCCACCATAATCTCCTAAAAAATTTAAAGGAACGTAAATACTATGCCACTTAATACAACGAAAATCTAACTTCCCCCTAACAAAGTTACAAACAACCACATCTTTACTATTCAATTCTATATTACAATGTACCTTCAAGCATAGCAAGAATTAATTAAACAGTCTTATCACCCTATAATATCCACAACAAAGTTCTATACAGCTATATCTTTTCTATTCAGTAACATGTATTACAAAATATCCATTGACGGGTAATAATAACTACAAATCCATCCCAAGGGATTTCTCCCTATAATTAATGACCTAATATGTGTACGACGAAAAACCACACTCACCATAGGGTAGTCATGTGAACAATGCATACATTATAAAATGAACATAGAGACATCATTCACATTTGTGGCATGGCCTTATTGGTGTATAATAAAAGTGGTGTCAGTGATGGAACGAGATGAAATTAGTGTAATTCCTATAGCGATAGACTATATCAATAGTTATATAAAATTTTGTATTTCTAGCATTATTCTAGCTTAAACATATATACCTCCACGTAGCCAAGTGCGCGAGACTTCCAAATCGGGAATGGACGAACTCCTTTGGAGTTGAGCTCATGAGAGAAGCTCTTGATATCATGATTTCTATTCTTACGCCCACTCGTCACGCGCAGAATCGCTTGGAAACGAGGCGATTGTATTTCCTTGGCAAATGCTGATGCATGATTAACCTGCCCACACACACACACACAAACACAGAAAACCTATAATACGTATACATCCTTTGGGGGGAAAAAAAGTACCAATTCATGAACAATTTCATTACCTCAAACCCTAAACTGAGCCCTAGATTGAGTGGCGATGGCGCTCTCATCGCCCTAGTTTCACTCCAATGAACCTTTTTCCCTATACACGTTCATCAAAATTCGAGAATTCAGATTTCATTTCACGTATAATGTAAAATTTTCACGCAGAAAGAGAGAGATCTGTACGAATTTGTTGGTCTGAGTTTAACATGGCAGGGTGGCGAGAAAAGACCGATTTGATCGGGATCGTGATCGGGATCTTAGGCAAGTTGGACTCGGCGGTGCCTGAAGCCGCCGTAGCCGTCGACGTCGTCGTCGTTGTCGGGGGCGCATCGGCGTTCAACGACGTGAATCGCAGCGGCGAATGAGATGAGCGAGTTCGAATGTGATTAAGCCCCAACGACGACGGTTCCAGAATCGGCTCCGCCGAATCTCTCTCACCATTACCGGGGTCCAATACGCCATCGTTTTCACCTTCTTCTTCTTCTTCTTCTTCTTCGTCTTCGTTTTCGTTTTCGGATAGGTCATGCTTCGATGAACGACGTCGGGTTGGGATGCGAGGGATTTTCCGGAGCTTGTATTGTAAGGAAAGAGGAGTGGTGGTGGTTGAAGATGATGGAGACGACGTCGTAGCCGGGTCTTGCTGAGGGTCCGACATGAGAGATCGGATTCGGGTCTTTCATTTCATTTCGTTCTGTCTTTTCCTTCAATTCTTCTTTTTCTAAGTGTAAGGAGTGATATTAGAGAGAGAGAGAGAGAGAGAGATTTTCGCGGGAGATTAGGGGGAAATAGGGTGACACGAAAGCCCTCTTCGGTTGGAGACTTTGAAAATTCGGTTTTTTCAAAACTATACGTGCTTCCCGCTAAGTGTGTATATATATATATATATATATTCACATTTTTTATTTATTTTTGGTAGGTCTTAACGCGTTTTTTTTTTTTTTTTGGGGGGGGGGGGGGGGGTGGGGGGGGGGGGTTGGGGAGGTTGGGTGGTTGTGGGTGAATCTGTTTCTAGATTACAGACTACAGAGACCAAATAAACAGGATAGATAAACTGAACCCGTCTATATCCATATCGCAAACAACAATTGTGGACAGATCCCAGATATGGGCTTTGACCCAAAAGGCCTACAAAACGAGCCCATATGAAATTAGGCAATGGGTCGGACCTATTACATTTTCATCCACTACTCACAAAAGTAAAAATATCTCTCTAGCCCTAAACCCACTACTTGTTTAAAAGGTAAATTCTAAAGTTAGAATATATTTTACAACAAAATGTTTACAAGCTAATGTACTAGTAAATTTTAATTATTTTTTTATGGTCTGTATCATATTAATTTGTGAATTTTATACGGTAGAATTTGTAATTTTCTTAACATCATACTTTCAAAATATCTTTTAACTAAAACGAAGATAACTTATGGTGTGTCAACGGCCCAATCTTAAATTCAAGAGTGTCATTTAATCATTAAGTTTTACAACATAGAGTTTTTTACTGCTAAGAGAATTGCTTGAGCTTGGCCTCATAAAGGTGAACTCTAAAGTCTAAACTACAAATCCTTTCTTACAATTGTTCATTCCTTTGATGCGCCTCCTATCTGGAAAGTGTGATCATGAGACATCCAAACCAAGGAACAACTGAGCTACCCAAGTTGCCATTGCATTGCACTTGAACTAGCTTGCAACGGGGACACAACTCTAACAATGTAGGCTCTGAATTGTTCTCTTGTTATGGTCTCTACTCACCTCTATGCTATTTGAATCCATTCAAACCCCCTTTTTACTGCTAGGAGTGTAGCCGTGTAGGTGAGTGGATTTTAAGAACAATATCCTAAGTTGAGCGAAATGATCGAGCACTAATTAATGGATAACTATAGAAGCAGTGGCGTGCAAAGACAATCTTGGTAAACTTATGGCAAAAACATGTTTCACACACTTATTTATAACTCAAAACGTGATTTAAAGTCATGTTTTTAAGTTATAAAGCACTACACCAAAATAATTCTATTACATCAAATGTTAATACAAGAAAAATGATATAGTAGTACTAGACATAATATCACATCTACAAATTAAAAGTCAGGGTAATTCTACGGTACCCCCCCTAAAAAAAGAGGGGGAGCGTTACCTATTAGAGGGTAACCTGTCATACTAGATTACTTTTTTATCACATTTGACGATTTCATTCCCACATTGTGTAGTTCCAACATCACATGTGACAGTTATTTTCTCACATTTGATGGTTTCCTTACTTTTTTCTTACATTTGATGGTTCCATCCACACATTGTGCAATTCCAACATCACATGTGACAGTTCTTTTCTTACATTGTGCGGTTCCATTACTTTTTTTTCTCACATTTTATGGTTCCATCCTCACATTGTGCAATTCCAATATCACATGTTACAGTTCTTTTATCACATTGGGTGGTTCCCTTATTTTTTTCTCACACTTGACTGTTCCATCCTCACATTATCCAGTTCCAACATCACATGTGACAGTTCTTTTCTCATATTTGGTGGTTCCCTTACTCTTTTTCTCACATTTGATAGTTCAATCCTCACATTATGCAGTTCCAACATCACATGTGATAATTCTTTTCTCACATTATACGGTTCCATTACTTTTTTTTTTCTCACATATGAGGGTTCCATCCTCACATTGTGCGGTTCCAACATTACACGTGACAGTTCTTTTGTCACATTGGGTGGTTCCCTTACATTTTTCTCATACTTTACGGTTCTATCCTCCCATTATGCAGTTCTAACATCACATGTGATAGTTCTTTTCTCACATTTGGTGGTTCCCTTACTTTTTTCTCACACTTGATGATTCCATCCTCACATTATGCAGTTCCAAAATCAAATGTGACAGTTCTTTTCTCCCATTTGGTGGTTCCCTTAACTTTTTTTTTCCTCACACTTGATAGTTTCATCCTCACATTGTATGGTTCCAACATTATATGTAACAGTTCTTTTGTCACATTGGGTGGTTTCCTTACTTTTTTCTCACATTTGACGGTTCCATTTGCACATTGTGCAGTTCTAATATCACATATGACAGTTCTTTTCTTACATTTGGTGGTTTCCTTACTTTTTTCTCACACTTGACAGTTCTATCCTCACATTGTGCAGTTCCAATATCACATATGACAGTTCTTTTGTCACATTTGGTGGTTCCCTTACTTTTTTTTCACATTTGACAGTTTCATCCTCACATTGTGCAGTTCCAACTTCACATGTGATAGTTCTTTTGTCACATTGGTGGTTCCCTTACTTTTTTCTCACACTTGAGGGTTCCATCTTTACATTTTGCAGTTCCAACATCACATGTGACAGTTCTTTTCTCACATTTGGTGGTTCCTTTACTTTTTTTTATAACATTTGACGGTTTCATCCTTACATGTGATGTTGGAACTACATAATATGACAATTCTTTTGTCACATTTGACATCATATTAAGTCATACCAACATTACATATCGGCGTAGCCAACCCAAACCAACCCCACCAAATTACCTAATAATCGAAGAATATATATAACAAAAATACGTCTAAAGTCTCTAAAATTTTGAAATACCCTTTAATATACAAAAATTACCAAAACGCATTCTAAAAATTAAAAAATTACTAAAATAACCTCGAAACTCTCAAAAATTATTGGGATATCCTTAAAACCTAAAAAAGGACCGAGATGACCCTAAAATCTAAAAAATGATTGAAATGCCCTCTAAACCTAAAAAATAATCAAAATACCCTTAGATACAAAAAAAAAAAAAAAAAAAACCTTAATGACCATGAAACCTAAAAAATTACTGAAATGACCTTATAACTTAAAAAATGATAATAATGCCCTTAGAACCTAAATAATGACTGTAATGCACCTTAAACCTAAAAAGTTATCGAAATGACCTTAAAACCTTAAAAAAAATTTGAAATTCTTTTGAAACCTATAAAATGACCAAAATGCCTCATTAAACTTAAGAATGGCAAAAATACACCCGAAACCCTCAACAATTACTAAAATACCTTTAATACTTAAAAAATAATCAAAATACCTTTAGAACCTAAAAAATGACCGAATGACCCTAAAACCTAAAAAAATGTCAAAAATTACCCTAAAACATAAAAAAAAATGATCAAAATAACCAAAAAACCTATAACAATGACCAAAAATGCCCCATAACACTTGAAAATGACCAAAATACCTTTGAAACCCTTTAAAATTACTAGAAGACCCTTAGAACCTAAAAAATATCTTAATGGCATTGAAACCTAAAAAATGACCGAAATGACCTCGTAACCTAAAAAATTACTTAAATACATTTAGAATCTTAAAAATGACCATACTTTTGTCACATTCGATGGTACCCTTACTTTTTTCTCACATTTGACAGTTTCATCGTTACATTAGGCAATACCAACATCACATCTGATTATACTTTTGTTACATTTGGTGGTACTATTATTCTTTTCTCACATTTGATAGCTCAATGTCACATTGAGCAGTACCAGATCACATATGATCATACTTTTGTTATATTCAATAGTTCTATTATTTTTTTCAAAAAAAAAAAAAACAATAGTTCTATTATTTTTTAGTCACATTAGGAAGTACCAATATCACATATACTTTTATTGTTCATAACAATCTTGGTAATAATAAAATGTTAACAATGAATTTTTCCAAAATAGTTATAAACTTGAAAATTAATAAAATACCTGAAAATTAAGGATTTCAAAAAATAGTCCTAAAAATATATAAAATGACTAAAATAAACTTTTAAAATTTCAAAATTAATAAAAAAAAATCACTGAAAATGAAAAAAGTAGCGCTGAAAATACCTAGAATGATTACAATACTAAATATTTTGAATATGACCATAATAGCATCAAAACCACTCAATTTGGCCATGTTAGAGTGATATCTTGGATTTTTTTAGTGATTGTAAAGATATTTTGGTCATGTTAGCAATTTTCAAGACAACTTGGTGATGTAACTGTGAACTCTAAAGAAGAAAAAAAATTGAAACCTAAAACAATTTAGGCCTTAGTGTGTTTTCTTGAAGAACTTGAAATTGAACCTAAAACAAGTTTAGGCCTTAAAGCATGCTCTTGAAGAACTTGATATCCAGATATGAAGGGAAAGAGAGTGTAAAATTTAGAAGCAAATAAATTATGCATTCTAATTAAAATAGCTAATGATATTCTTGTTAGGAAATAACAAAATGAAGCAACCAAGCAAAAGCGAAAACACACCTAACCAACAGCAAGCTATAACTACATTTCAAAATAATTTTAGATTTCAAAGTCTGCCAAAATGCAATGTTATCAATAGTTAACAATTACATTCAATTGTTTTCAGTAAACATGAGCACTCCTAGCCAATCTCACACGGGCAACATCACAAATCTAATTGTCAACTACATCGCATGTGTGCATACAACACATACATTTGTAATCATAATTCATGAATGATAAAAATTCAATCTCCCTTTCAATAAAAGAGAAAATTCACTAAATTGCAGCATTTTTCAGAAAATTCAATCATCAATTTATACAAATCACTGTCATTTGAGCGACCCAAAAATAATCATGTAGTGGAATATGTCTAGCATTTTCTATTATTTTGGAACATTGTTCATTTTCTTTTGAAAGCACTAGATTTGATGCCAACTTGTATCGCAAACGTTCAGACCAGTTCTCCTACAAAAAGTAGACACTAATGATAAAGAAGCAGTTAAAGCGAATTATGTGAAAACTGCTGTTAGGGTACTTTTTTATTACACCTAATTTTATTTACACACACCATTCTATTTAAAACCCAAGAATACTTATCCTTGGTAATATTTGAAAAGTCCATGATTCAAGTCCATGGCAAAACAATTTTATCAATGGAATTCAAATCCACAAATCAAAGCCCATGATTTAAACCCATGGCAATTTGTTTAAAAGCCCAATTCTCATTGGCAATATTAAAGCCCAATTCTCATTGGCAAGATCAAAGCCCAATTCTTATTGGCAATATCAAAGCCCAGTTCTTGCTAGAAATATTTAAAGCCCAATTTTCATTGGCAACATTATAGCCCAATTCTCATTGGCAACATCAAAGCCCAATTCTCATTGGCATTACTTTATCAAAAAAACCCAAGATTATCAACACTTGGCAAAGAAAAAATATATATATCATGGTAAAATGTTATTATGGCAAAAGGGACCATGGCGATCATCTTGGGGATCATCCCTTTGTATTATGAACTCACGAAGTGCATAAGCACCATTTGCATCACGACGTCCATGATATATACCTTCAACACTCATGGTAAAACATTCAAACCTACAAGCTCATCATTCAAATTATGATGCAATTATTAGAAGCCATGAACATTGTTTTATGGAATTCATCATAGTAAATAATATTTACAAAAGAATTTTGAAAAACTTGTCTCGTTACTATAACTAATTGCCCAAAGGCCCATTGCAAGTATTTATGAAAAACCCAAAAAATATTTACTAATAAAATTCCATGGCAACATGTGCACACAACCCAGCCCAAGGGAACCAGCCCATGTGAGCAAGCCCAAGCAATAAACACCAGCAAGAAGCAAAAAAATTAAGAGTAGGCAAACATCCCTGATTCACCCCTAACCAAAAAGAGCAACTAAGGACTCATACAAGGGAACCAAGTCTTTGAGAATGGACCAAAGAATGTCCCATTAGCCTTCTGCATTCCTTTACCTGACGTGAACAGTACCCAAGGGTTTTTCATATTAGCTGAAGCCTAAAGGATGATAGAACTCCATCAGACTGCACCTCCAACGGAAGGGGAGCTGAAGCCAAATTATTCAAATTTCAACAAATTGATGTTATAAATATAAAAAACAATCAAGACGTGATTCATGTGCCAAGCCCATGAATCCTAAAGGGGAAAAATTGGGAACATGTGGTTTGGAGGGCATAAAGGGATCTCCAGCGGAACCCCCTGAAGTAGACTAGAGCTTGACACCTGGCTTGAGGTGTCGAATCTTACTTCTTGGGGGACCAAATCTCAATTGCAGCATTAGGATTCATTCTTGATACACACCATAATCATATTGATTCAGCTCAGCCCAAAAATCTTGGCAATTAATGCAAAAATCCATCATTTCCCAAAGAAGCAAGGCACCCCAAAAGTAAATCCCCTACTTCTGACCAAAAATCTCAAGAAACTTGATCTTGATTTCGTCATCTCTGAGTTGTCATCCTTTTTTGGATTCTTGTCAATTAATGCCTCCATATTGCTCCATTATAAATAGACAAGCAAACCAACCACAAAGAACCAGCCCCCCCCCCCCTCTGAAAATCTGGGTTCGTTTTCCATTTTTGCTGGTGGTTTAGCTCTCTTTTAGTTCATCACCCATCATCTTTAACCTACACCCATCCTACCTAGGTGTTCCTCTCACACCTTCACAAAATCACAGCCCACCACTCACAAAAAGCCTTGATCTTGGTGTTAATCCCATCTCACTCATCATCCCTAGCCCACATTCATCTAATCTTAGATGTTCTTTTTCTTTTTTCACACAAACACAACTCAATGTCTCTCCAACTAGTCACAAACAACCCATTACTCATAAAAAACTTTAATCTCAGCATTAATCCTATCCCACTCACTCAAAACAACCCACATTCAACTCGTCCATGCCTTATAAACACATACTCACCGAAATTTTAGTTTAATACTTGCTGCACTGAGCTGGGGATCTTTCTCTCCCTTCATTCCATCCTATTTTTCCTCTTCTATTTGTAACTATGGAGCCCTCAACAGCCCTTATTTATTATTATGATAAATGATATAATATATTTGTAACAATTGAATTTTTCAATCATATTGATGTAATGATGGCTGAAAGTACTATAAATTCCCTTGACCAAGACATACGAGGACCCCCAAGAGTGAACAATTTCCTAAATTCATTTAATTATTGACTGTTGGACTAAGTATAATTTCACCCCTACCGCTGGAAGACTGATTTGAACTATGACACTATAAAAAGGACTAATAATATAACAAGCTAACAATAGTGACATGTTTATTGTGCTTTATTGTTGTCTTGCAGCCTCTATCTCTTACTTGGGCGGACTTCCACAACACCGAAAGCCTTTGGGCTTTATTTCAAGGCCCATCGTCGAGTTTCGGCTTGGCTACCCCATATGCTATTTTTCCCCTCAACAACTGCAAAACAAGTGATTATATAATGAATCGCATGAATCTTACTAATAAATTAAAAATGATCCAAGTGGTCTTTTCAGAGGGCTAACTTGGAGAGCATCTTGCTCTTCAATGTTCTTCACTCTCCCCATACTTCTATCGGAAAATAGCATGAAATAAAAACAAGGTAAGCAATAACATACATTAAAAAGTAAATAAATTTCACAGTTGAAAGATCCTATAAATGTTTTTTCACTCTAAATCTCCTTTTACTAAACTTAAACTCCAAGTACTCTATTTTAAACTTGCTTAACCTTAAACATTTAGATTCTAAATCCTCCTTCCAGATTTGCAATAGAGGACAGTTCAAGGGAAGTTTATGTCCCCTTTAACCTATAAGGTTTTAGGTATGGTAATTGGTGAACCTATGTACCACTAACACTTGTAGTTTGTGGCCTTGTGGATTTATTTTTTGGTCTAGCATTATTGGTTCAACTTGTCAAAAAGTGAAAAGCTTCTTCCGTTTCACTTATTGCTGAGAAAATATATTGGGAGTTACTAGGAAGCAAGCCTACCTGCATGTGTGAGCAGAGAAGTCTCACACATAGAAACACAGGGCATAATAGTAATGACAGAGAAAGAAAGAGTGAGAGAAACTGGAGTTTGTGAAAAGAGTGTCTTTCTTGTCTCCACAAGCAGACAAGTGAGTTTGGCCTAAATGCCATGCATGGTTGAAACACACCATCACCTTTAAAAAAAAGTTTCAAACATCTTACATTTTCTTCACCCTCATTTCATGCCAAAATGTGTGTGAGAAAAGAGAGATTGCAACCCCACCAACCCAAATTTCCAAGATGGTGTCTATTATTTGTCGAACAATGAGGGGGAAAAAAAGTTAACAACAAAAGAAAATTCAAGTTCCAGACAGCAATAAGAACATTCAATCTAATTAAACAAAGGAGGAACATAAGGGCCAAAGAAGAAGAAAAACATAGAGGTGGTTAATTAATAAAGCGATTCAAATATTCCCTTGAATTAGAGTAGCACTTAAGAAAGTGTGTTCGCTTTTTAAATTAAAGAAAAGGCCAATATGGCCCGCAAAAGCTTTCTTAAAATCTCAGTTATGAGTAGAAATATGGGTGTCTTTTTGTCCACCTCTTTAATCAAGTCTCTCAAAGACCAAGCTAGTAGCAGCCTGACCTTGGAACTCATATATTTACACGCTATGCAAATTTTCACTGCAACAACACACATGGGATGGAGGGACAATGTTATAATTAGAGGTAAAGCAAGCAAAGCAGGCACCACAATAGAAATCCAAAGAAGTATAGTATAGACTATAGAGCTACCTAGCTATAGCTTTAGCTTTAGCTTTAGCTTTTGACCTCCTTGCAGTCTATTGGTCTAAATTGGGAGAGAAAAAGTCCTAGGATCTGGTGAGTAAAGAAGAATAAGAAGTGCAATGGTTTAAGGCATGAGGGAATTTGTTGGTGGGGTTGTTGGCTATTTTGCCTATTTGCTTGCCTTGGGAGGTTTCAGAAATTAATGCAATTCAATCTTTGCAGCTTATTATGAGAGACTTATTTCAAGATATGGAGGACAGCGATTCTAAAGCATTAAAGTTCATTCAGCAGAATGATACTGAGATGCAGGGGATAGATGAACTCAGTTCAGTGGCATGTGAAATGGTCAGATTGATTGAAACAGCAACAGTTTCAATTGTAAGGGTTGATTCAGCCGGTCCCATCAATGGATGGAATGTAAAAATCGTGCTATTTGCTTAGTAAATAGGATTGTGCTAATGTAAGTCAAAACCCTATAAAACAAGTACTTCCATAGGCTGGTGAAGAAAAGAAAAGTAAATAATATGGGCAATGTTTATTTCATATTGACACATAGCAATTGTAGCACATAACTGTCATGATTTCAGTGCAAGAAGTGTGTGCATAGTTGTGTGCAATAACCGATTTGCACTAATATTTACCCAAATAACAGAATATCAAGACTCAAGCAGGCATATGGGCAATGCATTGGGGTGACTAGGGACAAGCTGCTGCAAAAGTCCTGGTGAATTGACTTAAGCCTGGTCTCAAGTTGATAATCACATCACTTCAAAGTGCTATATGGCAGTGAGGTTTTTCCTTTTATCAAGAAAAAAAAAAAAAAAAAAAGAATAAGGGAGAGAGGTATTGTGTGCCTCAAAATTGGACACGAGCAGGTCTATGACATGAGCAACTAAATTTACCTAGTGAGACAGTCATAAAAAAAAAAAAAAAAAAAAAAAACCTTGCCATTGAGTAAGCACTAGCATAAAAAGTAGCAATCCGTTTCATTCTCATTGGCCATCCAAAAATGCTATTGACTAATTCAACATGTCAATATAAAATAACAAGATGTTTCTAAAAATTTCGTTATTTTGATTTACAATCTCTTAAAAATTTTTTTTTTTTTTTGATAAATCAGAAAATTTTATTAGCACAGACACCAGAAACAACCTGAGATGCAAATAGCAAGCAAAAGTACAAAAAACCCAATTCGATACTAGCCAAAATGCAACACAACAGCTCTCAAACTCTAAAACTCTAAAATTTGATTCCGAGATGCTACAACAGCTATAGAATTACAACTTAGTTGTACACCACATAGAAAAGAAATGAAATAGAAACAAAGAAATAGCAACTCTATACCCATGTCCTCCCTAGGACATAAAAGAAAAAATTTATTTCTTTTTAAAAACCCGTCCCCCTTAAATACATAGTTGTTGCCTTTTCCCTCTGCTAACCAATAAAATAAAATAAAATAAAATACAAAAAAAATTTCAACACCACACTAACAAGAACCCACACCCCCTGATGAGCAAAACACAAAGCCACAAGTTTTGGAAAAACTGAACCCCTAAAAAGCATTTCAACAAGCACTTTTTGTGCCACTTATATGAAAGGACAATTTTTTTTTTTTTTTTTTTTGAGAAACTATGAAAGAACAACATTGGTACCTCACCAAAACAGAAATTTGCAACGTTACAGTGAAATGAAATTTAAGAGCGAAATTCCAAAATTTTCTCAAAAATCAAAAAGAAAAAGGGGCACAAAACAATGACAGAGAAATTAGGGTTTTGTTTGATTCTTACCTTAAACAAAATCAAAACGAGTTGATCCCTTAAAAAACCCTCAGCGGTGAGTAAATGAGGACGCTGATGGGATGAAGTGAAGTTGACAGACATGGGAGAAGAAGCAATCTGAGGTTTTTTTAAGAGAAGGAAAAAGAGGGAGCACATGAGAGAGAAGGGATATGAAGTTCAGAGAGAATCACCTGTTTTTGGTTTTTTTAATTTTTTTAATTTTTTTTGGCTTTTATATACTAACCTAGTCTCCCGATAACAGGTTTCACACTAAACTTAAATCAACGGTCACAATTAAAATAACTCTAATTAATGGTATAGATTTGGGTGGGTACTGTACCCACAAAAAAAAAAATAATAAAGGGTACAGTAGAATGACCCAGTCATTAAAAGTGGTAAATTATTACGTTAATAATAATTAGTTGTAGTAACTTATAATTTTTAGTTGCAATAGAGGCATTAATACTAAGAATTTTTTTTTTGCAATAACTTAAATTGAAAAAATAGTTGTAATAACTTGATATCAATTATTTTGCAATCTATTATAATAGAAATTTCAAAGTTACAGCTTATTGCAACAAATATATCATTGCAATAATTAAATATCAATTATTTCACAATCTATTGCAATGACAAATATGAAACTGCAACGAATATATTATTACAATAATCTAATACCAATTATTTTACCATCTATTGTAATGAAAAATATTAAACAATTATCCATTACAATGAAGATGTGACGAGCAAAAATTAAGTAACGTACAAATGTCACTACTTTTACTCACACAATTAATTTTTAAGAGGTGGGATGCTCAATCAACCATAAATACCTTAAGGAAAGAAGAAATATTTATAAATAGTGTGTTAGACTTGATTCCAAATATAGACAAAAGGTCTTAAGTAAGAAACATTTTTGAAGTGTTGATTATTAGGTCCTCGGGTTTAGTTCGAGGAAGAGATTACAGAGAGTTTCTAAGTTCTCAGTCCAAAAGTTCCCTAGATCCAGGGGCTACTTGGCTTTATATAGTCAATCAAGATGCATCTGAAATCTACATTTTGAGGGTTAGGATCGGATTTCCCTGATACTTGTCTCATCAATGCCTTGCCAGAAGGTTTTTACACTAAGGTATAAGCTATGTGGATACTGTTCACAAGTCATTTCCTCATTAATGCAGCCAGCTAAGTGGTTGCAGTGCATTTAATGCAGAGAGGATGGTTGCTTTATCCCTCCTTTCCTTTCTTCTTTGCTCTACGCTGAGTAACCCTTTTCACCCTCAATCCGCATCCAACTTCCTTTAGCTTTGGTTCTCAGCTTATCGAGGGTTAGCTGGTTTCCTCGTCCACTATAATCTTTCTACCTTCACACAAGGTCACTAGTATCTTTCCGAGGACGTTTTACTGATGTTTCCCGAGGTTCACTTCCTTGAGAAAGTCTTTAATGATTTTATTTGTATTCTTGTATCCTCGTCCCCTCACAATTGCCCCCCAAAACCTCACTTTCCGTTCCTTCTTCAAGAAATGGGGGTTTGGGTAATGGAGGGTGGGTCTTCTAGCATGCTTTCAATGTGTTCCCACGTGGGAGTGTCCCTTCAACTGACGAAGACACGCTCCTAGCACTTTAGAATCCACGATTCCGTAGTAAATGTTGCAAACGACTCCCTGTTCCCCACGTTCTACAATGAGATCACGATCCTACGACTCCCATTCTCTCACTAAAGGGGCAGGAAAACTACCGCTCCTTTTCTTACCCTTATATAAAGGGAGAGACGAGACTACTGATCTCATTTTTCACTTTTAGAAAAGAAACTTACTCCCCTCTTCAAATAACTTGCCTGAGGAGCCCCTCTTCTCATATCTTGTAAGTGTTTTCATGATTCTTTCTTTTTTGACAGATTTTGGATCTTCTCTCCCTTTATTTTTCTTCTCTTACAAATGGGTAGATTTTTTTAGCTTTGTTGATACCCCTGAGCACAAGGAAGAGTTCAAAAGGCGATGTAGGATTTCTAGTAATGTGTCTATAGAACACTGTAACTTAGGAGAATGGCACGAGAAAAGACCCTCGACGCAGTAGCAATTCCTATGATAGCAATTATTAAGGGAGGAATGAGGATTCCTATGGGTAAGGTTACTAAGGATTTTTTTGATTCTTTTTAGGCTTTTTCCTACTCAGTGCGCTCCCGATATGTTTAGGATATTAGGTAGTGTAGATGCAATAAACAATAAGATGGGTGTAAAGTTCTCCCATCACAACATAAATTGGGTTTACAGTTGACAGAGGAATAATGAGGCGGGGTATTACCTGAAAACTGAAGTCCCTGTCGTTAGATTAATTTCTTGCCTCCCCGAGACGAACAAAGGCATGGATGAGGATTTTCTCATCGTTTTAGGAGAGTGGCATGACGGACTACACTGCCTTACCACAAATGGCATTCCAGGTGGGGTGGCTTAGGGATACCTTTAAGATCCTATGTTTCTAGTTGTTAGGGACTAGAATATGAATATCTTATTTTATTTATTTTTTATTTGTCATCTTTCCATCTTAATTCCTTCCCTTACTTCTATTTCATTTTTTTTTTCTTCAGATAAAAAGGCCACTGCCAAGAGGCGAAGTTTGGTGAACTTCAACTTGCTAAACCAGATTCTAAGATCCGAGATCTTCCTACATCGGGACGGCTAACTTCGGGCAGTGCATGTTATCCTCGACTTCAAGCCAATCTCCACCAGTTTCCAAGTCTTGAAACACGTGATCAAGGCCAAAGATACACGTCTCACATGGGTTGATGTGGTCGTTGAACGGTTCATCCGAAAGCTTCCTCCTGCCAGAACCCAACTTGTAGAGTTCCCCCGACCAACTAGAGACTCAACCTTTGGTCAAAGAAGTTATCTCTTTGGACGAAGAGGTTGAAGCTCAATCCGAGGAGATCGAGGAGGAAATCGAGGAAGAAAGCATTGAAAGCCTCATTTGCGACGAAGATTTTGAGACTTTCTATCATCCCAACGTGATCGAAGACATAGCATCTACGTCTAGATCGATTGCCATTACTGTCAGTGAAGACTAAGAAGCTACTGAGGTTTCAAAAGCAATGGTGATTGAGAAGAAGTTGCCTGACCTGCTGTCCATATTGGAGTCTCACACTGGGGATGCCACCCCAGAGGTCCCTGTGGTGCCCAGGCCTCCAACACCTGCTCCCCCTCTTCTCACTCAGATCGAACCAACTGATAAAAAACGAAAAAGGGATAAAAAGGGAGGAAAAGGCTCTGCCGAGGAAGGGGAGATTCAAGAAGAAACTCCTTGTTAGGAACCTAGTAGTTCCTAATGAGATTGGATAGGAATTATAGTGGGATTGATGGGATTTGTAGGAAAATTGACTTAATTTGAGGTAGTCACCCTCCATAGAGAAAGAGAAATATTGAGAGAGAGAGAGAGAGAGAGAGAGAGAGAGAGAGAGAGAGAGAGAGAGAGAGATGCACAAATGCACTAAGAAGTTGGTTAATTCTTTAATTGATATCTAATGTTGAATTACAATTATATATTTATAGGAGACTAGCTCTAATCTCATTGGCCCATATGGCTTAAGATAATTGGCTAGTTAATTCAACATGTGCTCTATGAATTAAACCACGTGTTAAATAAGCTACATATGCTCAAATCCTAACTAATTGATCATAATCTCAACTAACTAACTAACTAACTAAAAGGATTACAACAATTATTTCATATTTCTAACATTTCCCTCCCCTTGAAAACACCTTGCCCACAAGGTGTTGTTATTGAGTGACGCTTTCATGAGGGAAAACAAACCACGAATCCAATACGCCAAGGCATCTTGACCGTCGAACTCATCAAATATTTCCAAGCAATTAATCATAGCCCATTAATAAACTGAAACAGTCACATTGATTTTATCGCCTTTGAGACACATTGGCCACACCACTAAATCCTCAAGATGGATTAAGCCTAGCAATGACAGCAATCTTGGCATAACATGCTGCTGAAAATGAACTTAGGGTAGTTACTAACACATGGCCATGACCGAATGATGTAATTTTTGTCCTTTCTTTAAGAACCTTCCCCTGCTACCTTGGTCTCATTGTAAAATTGTTGTCTAGGAGCACCATTTCTCGACATGTAGTACAAAAAGATAATCACATAATGCTTTGCAAGAAGTAATTTGCTTCCAAGGACACATTGGTATAGTTCACAAGGTTCACTTGGAAAAGACGTCACATATCGTTTCTTGCAAGAAGTGATTCTTTCTTGGAAATGAAGATCCGACAGTATCGTTGCTAATAGCTTGACATTCCATTCTTCATCATCCAAACGATAAGTACGTAATACTCTTGACTTAAAACATAATTTCTTATAAAAATTGTGACCAGCTGGGCTGTGGAACCCATCATTTATCACACAATTGTCACCACCATTTGTTGGTGTGAAGGCTTGGGGATACATGTTGGCTTCCATAAGTGTATCCAAGAGACCTTTTAGGAACAACAACTTGGGCTTGCCACTAAGAAATCACCATGTAAGTGCAGAATTCTCAAACATAGAAGGGAATGTGACTCCATCTTGATGACAGCCAAGGAAAAGAGAGACTTTGATACCATAACCAAGTCCAAGATCAACCTTAAATCCATTTACTCCACATAAACCTAAGCTAGTGTGAAGCTCATTATAAAATTTAGAGACATTAGGATACACTATATCCAGGCTATGCACGGAGAGGCTGTCTAAGACCAAGTATGGTTGGTTGCAAAGTATTCTTGGGGACTACACTAGACATGGGAAAGCATTGTGTTCTTCTAGAGAAATAAAAACGGTTTCTTGGAACTTAATTTCCACTTTGAGTTCCATCAAATCAAGAGATTGTAACTCTTTTTTAGACATGTTTTCAAGATCCTCATGCAATCTTGAGAGCTCTTCTCTGAAACTTCATTCACCATTTGTTGTAAGTCCTTCAAGATTTCTTGTTAGTCATATTCACCTGTCTCGTGATCAACGGCTCTAATACCAAATGTTAGGAACCTAGTAGATCCTAATGGGATTGTATAGGAATTATAGGGGGATTTATGGGAATTGTAGGTAAATTTACTTAATTTGAGGTAGTCACCCTCCATAGAGAAAGAGAAATATTAAGAGAGAGTGAGAGAGAGATGCACAAATGCACTAAGAAGTTGTTAATTCTTCAATTGTTATCTAATGTTGAATTACAATTATGTATTTATAGGAGACTAACTCTAATCTCATTGGCCCACATGACTCAAGATAATTGGCTAGTTAATTCAACATGTGCTCTATGAATTAAATCATGTGTTAAATGAGCTACATATGTTTAAATCCTAACTAACTCATCCTAATCTCAACTAAATAACTAACTAAAAGGATTACAACAATTATTTCATATTCTCAACACTTCTCCTGAACAAACCAGGGGTACCAAAATTACTCGATCCCAACAAAGGAGAGGAGAAGAGACTTCAGAGATGATTCTGGACCGCCGCTCAGAAGTTCCGAGCTAGAATCCTCTTATGGTGATGGATGGAGGCCCCCTTCCTATGGATTCTTCAATCCGTGAGTTTGATAGTGGCAGGGCAGGCTACGTGGCCAACTCAGTGAAGCAAGCGCTTCTTCTATCTTGAGACATGGCCGAGCTTCGCAACTTGAAGAAGCAGGAAGTATTTCTGTCCTTAAAGAGGGACTTAGCCCTATTAAATTTTCCTTCTGCTTTCCTCATTTCTCTTTTTTCTTTTTTTTTTTTAAACAATTTTTAGCTTCTAATTTTGTTTCTTTACTCTCATAATTTTGGGCAACCCAAGTAACTCTTGTGGCCAAGAAGTGGGTAGACCAAACCCTCTATGAAAAGAAAAAGGAATAATCTAAGCACTATGCTACTCAGAAGGCCCAAGCCCAAACTGATAAGAAGCTGAAAAAGACTCTTCTCAAACTGATTGAGTGTGATAAGGCTCGGAGAAGTGCTGAAGCTTCAATTGAGAGCTCTGAGAGGCAAGTTCGGGAACAACTCCGCCATTTAAGGGGAGCAGAAAGTTAGCTTACTCTTGCTCGAGCTAAGATTATAGCTTTAACCAAGAAACTAGAGCAAAAATCGAGGAAATGAATAAGGTCAAGCAGGCAGCTTATAACTTAGGGTAGAAGGAAATTGCGGCACACTTTAAGTCTCAAATCCCATCTGTGTGCCAAGTTTACTATCTTCGGACCTGGACAGAAGCCTTGGATGCTGCTGGTGTGGATCCATCTTCGAAACTGAGAAATCCGAAGAAGGTGTTCTACCCCCCAGCCATCAGGGCAAAGGCAACTACCCTGACCCCAGTCTGCACCACTCGTCTAACCCAACCCACTCATGCTGAGGATCCACCTCCTTCCATAATTGATAAAGCTTCAATGACCTCTGTCACTCCTTTTGCGAAGGAGGTCCTTCCTTCGGACAAGGCTCCTACTTCAATGAGGCTCCTATCTTAGTACCAAAGCCATCTGCTAAAGGACAAACCAACAAAGAAACAACAAAGGAAAACTACCCGAGGACCAGGGTGCAAAGTCAAAACTAGGCCTAAACTTTTTTTTTTTTAATGTAATTGCCATTTTTGTGTTGTGTCCCCCCCCCCCCCCCCCTTCTTTTTTGTAAAGAACTTTTTTGGTACTTTGTTTATTAATGAAAAAATCTTAATCTATTATTCAATTGACATATTCTCTCCTTATTTCCTACTTATCATTGTTGGTAGCAACCTTTTAGCACTATTTTAGGAAAATCATTTCGTAGTACTTTGCTTTCCTAGTCTCTACTATATTTAACTATCACTGTTTGGTTTCGCATGTGCCTTTACTTTCTGTGGACTTAGTTTTTGGGGAAATCCCCATTTTGTACCCCAAGGTACTAGGGCCTATTCTCAGAAAAATCTAAAGATGAGTTTATCCGAGGTTGATTATTTGTGGAGTCAAAACTGGCCGAGGTCTCGCTCAAACTATTTAAGGAAATAGATGTTAATTTACCCAAGGCAGGTGACCTGAGGAGTCGAACCTGACTGAGGTTCTGTTTAACCCTTTGAAAAAAAATAAGGTATTAATTTACCCAAGCCAGGTGATCCGAGGAATTGAACCTGGCTAAGGTTCTGTTTTTCCCTTAGAAAAATTAGGTGTTAATTTATCCAAGGTAAGTGATCCAAGGAATTGAACCTAACCAAGATTCTGTTTAACCCTTAGGAAAAATTAGGATCCAAACCCAAACAGCAAAAATGAAGAAAAAAGAGGCACTGCGAATACATCTTGATTGTATTTACAAACATGATCATTTACAAGATGTCACACTACTAGTAATATTTCCGTAAATTGTTTACATAGTAATATTTCCGTAAATTGTTTACATTCCATAGTCGAGTGACTACGATTCGATCTAGATACTCTAAATGATAAGCCCCCACTCTAGCTACTAAGGTCACTCGATAAGGTCCTTCCTAAAGGGCCGAGTTTTCCCCAAGAAGGGTTTTTCATACTTTCGACCACTCTTCGCAGGATGAGATCTCTTGGGATGAACGTCCTCGCTTTTATCCCTTTCTCATATCCTTAACTAAGCTTCTACTAATACTGTGCCAATCTTACAACGGCAACTTACCTTCGTTCCTTGGCCAAGTCAAGATCAAAGGAGAGAAGTTGTTCATTGTTGCTACTACTGAATTGGTTGGATTTCATTGTCGGGAAGCTAGTTTCTGTAGGGATAATTGCTTCAGATCCATATGTCATGAAGATGAGGTTTCCCTAGTGGACCTTCTCGGAGTTGTACGATACATCCACCCATTTTCCCTTGGCCTCCTCTAGTCTCTTCTTCAATCCATCTACAATGACTTTATTTGTGGCTTCCGCTTAGCCATTACCTTGAGGGTATGCTGGGGTGGAGTATCTATTCTTTATCCCCAAATCACAACAGTATCTTCGAAAGGCTTTTCTATCAAATTGAAGCCCATTATCCGAGGTGAGAGTGTTCGGAATCCCAAATCTTGTCACAATGTTTCGCCATTCAAATCTTTTACATCCTAGTCTCGGATGTTTACCAAGGGTTCGGCCTCTACCCATTTAGTGAAGTAATCAGTAGCAACAAGGAGATATTTTTTATTCCCTATTGCCTTAGGGAACGAACCAACAATATCCAATCCCCATTGGGCGAAAGGCCAGGGGCTAATTAAAGGATTAAGAACTCCACCTGGTTGATGGATATTAAGAGCGTATCTCTAACACTGGTCACACTTCTTTACATACTCTTAGGAGGATTTTTGCATGCTTGGCCACCAGTAGCCCTACGTTAAAGCTCTATGGGCAAGGGATTTACCTCCCATATGACTGCCATAAATCCCCTCAAGAAGCTTTTCTAACAACACTTCCACTGCCTCGGGTTGAATACATAACATATACGGCCCCAAATATGAGCGCTTGTATAATTTTTGATCTTCAAAGAGCCAATACCTTGGTGCTTTTCTTTAGGTTTTCTCTGCTTCGGTCCTATCCTCAGGCAAGGTTCCATCTTTGAGGAACAAGATTATCAGATCCATCCAACTAGGGCCCACTCGCATGAAGTGTACTCCCACCGGCATCTGCGTATCATAAGCAGGAGTTGCAAGATCTTCCACGAGTATGATCCTCGAAAGTTTCTCTCTAATTGAAGTAGCTTTAAGGAACTTGTTCTAAGGTAAAGAAATGGAAACTACCCAGCAAACACTTTACCTTATTCAAGTACCATAGCATCCTCGGATCCTTTGCCTCGAATTCACCCCGAACCTATCCAACTATGAGTCATGAATCACAGTATGCCCTAACAGATTTACCTCCAAGCTTCAGAGCAGTAGCTAATCCCACTTGGAAGGCCTCATATTCAGCTTCATTGTTCGTCATTGAGAAGCCAAGCCTCAGAGACTTTTCCAATGTGGTCCCCTCAGGCAAGATTATCACGATACCAATTCTTGGCTCTTTTTTGGTTGGCTGCGCCGTTGACAAATAATTGCTATGTCTGTTGAGTGGTTACCAAGTTAATTCTAGTTGCCTCTTCAGGTGTTCCTACTTCTTCAGGATCACCTTGATCTAACTCCTCAGTGAATTATGCTACCAGGTCTGTGAGGACTTGTCCTTTCACGGCCGTGCGAGGCAAATACTTGATATCAAATGCACCCAACATGGTTCCCCACTTTGCCACTCTCCCAGTATAGTCGAATCTCCGAAGTAACTCCTGCAAAGGCAATTGAGTAAGGATGACCACTGTGTGAACTTAGAAGTAGTGCGGGAGCTTTTTGGTGGCATGAATGATAGCCAGGAAAGCCTTCTCAAGAGGAAGATACCGAACTTTGGCCTTTTGGAGGGATTTACTGATATAAAACACTGGTTTTTGAATCCTCTCCTCGACTCGTTCCAGGACCAAACTTACTGAATGTGGCGTAACAGCTATGTAAGCATACAAAATCTCCTCTTTTTTTGGCCTAGACAAAATTGGAGGATGAGCCAAATATGCCTTCAATTCTTCGAAATCCTTATCGTATTCTTTGGACCAGGAAAAATCTTTCCACTTATGCAACAGTTGAAAAAATAAAGGATGCAAATTGTGAATAGCTCTGATCTGGTCAGGGTTAATTTCAATTCCTCGATGGGTGATCATGTAACCCAGCAATTTCCTGTCCCTACACCAAAAGAACACTTAGAGGCATTCAGACATACATTGTGTCTTCTCAATATTGCAAAAGTTTCGTCAAGGTCTGTCAAGTGCTCGAACACTTCTTTGCTTTTTTCCACCATGTCATCGATATATGCCTCCACATTTTTTCCCAACTGGTTTTCAATCATTCTTGTCACCATTCTTGGATAAGTAAACCCAGCATTCTTCAGGCTGAAGGGCATTACTTGATAATGGTAGTTTCCTGTTGGGGTAAGGAAAGTTGTTTTCTCCTGATCAAACAATGCTAAAGGGATTTGATGATATCCTTGAAAAGCATCTAGGAAACTCATTCTAGGGTGTCCAAATGTTGCATCAACGAGCTGATTGATCCTCAGAACTGGGAGAGGATCTTTGGGGCAGACCTTATTAAGATGTCTATAAAATCAATACTCACTCTCTATTTTCGTGATTTCTTCCTTACTACAACAGTGTTGGCCAACCATTCGGCATAAAACACTTCCTTGACTGCCCCTACTTGTTTAAGCTTCCGAACATCCTTCTTCACTGCCTCGACATGCTCTTTAGAAGACCGCCAAGGTTGCTGCTACCTCAGGACCACTTTGGGATTAACATTCAAATGATGACAAATAAATTCTGGGTCAACTCCTGATGTTTCATACTCTCTCTAAGCAAAAATATCCAAATTTTTCTTTATGAAATCTATTAATTGTCCTTTCTTGTCAAGTGGGAGTTCAATCTCGACATGGAAATACCTTTCCTCATCCTCTCCAATAACAACTTTTTCCAGCTCCTCACATGATACTGAATAATCTGAGGAGACCGTCAACTCGGGTTGTGATTGCTATAAGGTTGGACTTATTTTCGAAGAACCCACCTCAGACGCTTGGTGATTAATTGCTACTAACATGCATTGTCTGGCCACTGCTTAGCATCCCGACAGTTCGGCTATTCCTTCATCAATGGGGTATTTCAAATTCACGTGCAAAGTTGAAGAAACAACCCCTATCGCATGCAGCCATGGCCTTGCAAGAATGGCCGTATACGGGGAAAAAGAATTCACTACTATAAAGTCCACATTTACCACTTTATCTACTGTCTGTATGGCTAATCAAATCATCCCCATCGGGATAGTAGTGTTCCCATCAAACCCAATCAAAGGGGCATCATACTTGCTTAGGTCGTCTAGTTTAAGCCCTAGACCTTTGAACAGATCAGGATACATGATTTTAGCCCCACTTCCTTGATCGATCATTACTCTTTTAACATTGGTGCCTTTCCCTCACTTCCCCCTAACTGTAAGGATATCGTCATTACTCCACTGACCTAGCTGGAGTCCTTCCTCGAAGATGCAAAGATAACATTTATTGTCCTTAAGGAAGACCGAGAGGATCCACTTCTCTAGGGTCCTGTTGCCGGTTGTCGTTCTTGACTGGTAGGTTGGTGCAAAAATTGTTTCAACTTTCCAGCTTTAACTAGTTGATCAAGAAGACTTGTAGGGTCCTGCAATCCTCAGTAGCATGACCCCGGTCCTGATGGCACTGGCAATACAAGTTCTGATTTCTTTTGATGGGATCTCCTCCCATTCGATTTGGCCATTTAAAATAAGGCTCGTCCTTGATTTTTTCAAGCACTCATTATATTGGCTCCTTGAATATCGAGTTTATTGTTTGGAGACCAGCAAGGTTATGAGGCATCTAATTAAAAAATTCCTTCCTCAGTTGGGACGGCATAAACCGACCAGTTGAGTTATCTTTTTGGTCTAGGGTAAAAGGCTTCGCCTTTCCCTTTCCCAAATTCTAGTTGTCCTCAACCTACTTATACTCCTCGATCCGATCCATTAACTAATGCATGCTCCGAGGTGGTTTCATGGTAAGTGACTTCCAAAGGTTGAAGTGTGTAGGGAGACCCACCTTGAAGGTTCTAACAGCAACATCTTCAAAATCACCATCAATCTCATTATAAGTCTCCCAATATTCGTCAGAGTAATTTTTCAGGGTCTCACCTTCTTTCATCAACATCAAGAGTAAAGAGTCCAAAGGCCTTAGAACCCGACTACATGTCATAAATCTCACCCTAAATGCCCATGTTAATTCTTCAAAAGAGTGTATGGATCCCTCTTCAAGACCATTGAACCATCTCATGGCTATTGGGCAGAGGCTCGAGGGGAAGACTTTGCACATCAAGGCCTTATTCTTGGAATGGATGGCCATTCTTTGATTAAAATGGATTACATGTTCGACAGGGTCGGTCCTGCCATTATAAATGATAAAAGTAGGCTAGTTGAAGTGACGAGGGAGCTCGGCCTGCTTGATACTCCGAGAAAAAAGGGAGTGAGATATTTAGAGGAGAGCTTTTCCCATGGCATCATTTCCTTGGCCTCTCCTTGGTGGGGTCTTAGACCTCCTATGATAATGTTTTCTGTTAGAGGTGTGGTGTGATGATGATGTGAACGATTCACTGGGTGGAGTTCTACTCCGAGGTCAGTAACTTCCATCACTCTCTAAGCTAGAACTTTGATCTGGGGTAGGAGTCCTTTTGCTCCCTTACGCGAGTTTTGCGACAAAGTCGTCAGCGCAATCGTTCCACTTTCTTCTCAAGATTATACACTTCCTCATCTCGTGAGTTATGACTAGCTTGACGCTGGCCAGTTCGCTCAGAATGGACAGACGGTGCCCTTTCGCTATGAGTATGGGCTGCATGACGGTCCCTCCTTCTCTCAAGATTAACAAAGTGGTCCCTGTGCTAGGACCCCATGGACTCCAGTGATCCACTTCACCTGGGACTAGCCATGTTATGAAGTCTTTCAAGGGTATTTAGGGGAAATTTCCCACAAACGACGCCAATTATGGCGGGCAAAAATTAAGTAACATACAGATGTCACTACTTTTACTCTCACAATTAATTTTTAAGATGTGGGATGCTTAATCAACCATAAATACCTTTAGGAAAGAAGAAATATTTATAAATAGTGTGTTAGGCTTGATTCCAAATATAGACAAAAGGTCTTAAGTACGAAACATTTTTTAAGTGTGGATTATTGGGTCCTCGGGTTTAGTCCAAGGAAGAGATTACAAAGAGTTTCTAAGTTCTGGTCCCCGAGATCCAGGGGCTTCTTGGCTTTATATAATCAGTCAAGATGCATCTGAACTCTACATTTGCAGGGTTAGGATTGGATTTCCCTGATACTTGTCCCATTAAGGTCATGCCAGAAGGTTTTTACACTAAGGTATGAGCTGTGTGGATACTGTTCACAAGTCATTTCCTCATTAATGCAGCCAGCTAAATGGTTGCAGTGCATTTAATGCGGAGGGGATAGTTGCTTTATCCCTCTCATTTCTTTTCTTCTTTGCTCTGTGCTGAGTAACCCTTTTCACCCTCGATCCGCATCCAACTTCCTTTAGCTTTGGTTCTCGGCTTACCAAGGGTAAGCTTGCGTCCTCGGAGTCCTCGTCCACTATAATCTTTCTGCCTTAGCACAAGGTCGCTAGTATCTTTCCGAGGACATTCTATCGATCTTTCCTGAGGTTCACTTCCTCGGGAACGTCTTTAATGATTTTATTTGTATTCTTGGATCCTCGTCCCCTCACAGAAGATATCGTTGCAATAACTTGACCCAAATTATTTTTGTCAATTGTTTTCAATCTATTGCAATAAATTTTGTGAAATAATAGCCTATTGCTACAAGATTTTTGAGGTAATAAATTTTTTACTGCAACAGCAAATATATTATTACATCAAAATTGTTATTAAAATATTTAAAGTTTATTTCAATGAAATTTTTTGTAGCTGTGAGGGAAGTTGGATACTCTCAAAAAAGAGATTTAGGTACTTTAAGGCACCTCTCTTTTTGAATAAAATGGTGTGGAGTCGCCACTTATTTTTTTATACAAAAAAATAAGAAAAAATAAATACAATTACATATGCAAAATACTTCAAATGTCATTGATTGAATAAATAAAGTACAATTTGGTAGATTAACCTTACAAGGCTTTGGCCCTAGTTACAATCTATGCAAAAAAGGAAAATACAAAGCTTCGATCCTAGTTACTTTTTACCAAAATTAAAGACAACACACTAGTCTACCTATCCAAAATCCTAAGTTTAGGGGCTAGGTTACAGAATGAGAAGGTGTTAGGCACCCATTCTGCCTAGACAGAGTCGGGTCTTCTAAACTCAAATGACCATTATATACCCTTTTTGTATGATGTTGAATGATATGTTATAATACACATGACAAACACTTGACAAAATTAATTTAAACAAATTTGTCTTATGAACATGTCCTCTTTTTAAAGAAAAATCAAATTTGTCTTGAAAATTAAAAAAAAAAAAAAAGATTTGATTTGTATAAATCAGATCTGTTTTTGTAAATTAAAAAAAAAAAAGATTTGGTTTGTAAAAAATCAGATCGATTTTGAAAAGTTAAAAAAATGAGATTTAATTTGTAAAAAAGATCTGTTTTGAAAAAGTAAATAAAACAGATTTTTAAAAGAAGATTCACATTCATGAGACAAACTTACTATACATGCATCACATATTAAAAGGAAAGATTTTAACCTAACTCTTAATTTCTTCTTTGAGATTTCAAACTCTGTAATTTTATAAAAAAGAAAACTTTTTTCAGAAAAAAAAAATTCAAATCAATTTTATGAACAAAAAAATACAGTTCTGTATCTAAGGAAAATACAGATCAATTTTGTGTTTGAAAAAAATTTAGATTTGCATCTAAAGAAGATACAAATCTGTTTTGTGTTTGAAAAGAATTCAAATCTGCATCTAAGGAAGATATAGACCTGTTTTGTGTTTGAAAAAAATTCAAATCTGCATCTAATGAAGATACAGACCTATTTTTGTGTTTGAAAAAAATTCAAACCTATTTTTGTGTTTGAAAAAAATTCAGATCTACATCTAAGGAAGATACAGATCAGTTTTATGTTTGAAAAAAATTCAGATCTGCATCTAAGGAAGATACAAATCAGTTTTGTGTTTGAAAAAAAAAAGTTTTGATGATCATTAACAAATTTTGAAATCAAAGAAAAAATTAAAACAGACAATCAACTAAAGAACATGTCAAAGAAAATTTCAACTAAATATCTAAGCATAGCAAATATGAATTTAGAACAAGGCACAATAAAAATTAAACATATTAACTTCCTTCATGCAACAAACAATCACAACATATTAACTAACGGAAAAAAAAAAAAAAAAGAAAAAAAAAAAAGAAAAAAGAAATAGTAGAATGAAACTAGATACCTCTTGCATGAGCATGCTCTTCAACAAAAGAATATTTTAGAAATCAAAGAAGTTTTCACCTCGTTGAGGTTTAAAATACTTTACTTACAAAAAAGAAGTTCTTAAAGCAAAAGCTTCTAGAATGTCTTTAACGTAAGGGGAGCAAAGAAGTTAGAAAAGAAGAGCCCCTAATTCTAGTATTTTTCCTCTATTTATAGAGGTTGGGATGCTTAAAAAAATAAGCTGAATGAGATCAGATACAAATTGGAATGCGTCTTTATCTCTAAAAAGTCAAAAAAGATAGGCTTTATCTCCATCAGGAAGCTCCCAGGCTAGAAAAGATAGGTTTCCTCTTTTTCGAATTCAAGTAAATAACAGATGATAAAATTTTAGAGATGGTGTACTTTAATGTTCCAACTCCGCTAGAGGCATTGGTGGTAAACAGAATATCAAGCTAATAGCACCAATCAACAAAACAGTGTTGATGAAGTGACTAGAGGTTGATCTAAACACTGATGAGAATATCTAAGTTGTTGGACAATTGAGAAAGAGAGAGATAGGGAGATCATGTCACAACCATGCCTCAGCCATGTCTAAAATAACACTTTGATGAAACTCTCTTTTTTTTTCTTTTTTTTCTTTTTTTTTTCTTTTTTTTCTTTTTTTGGTTTAGTGTTTTAATTTTTCATTCATCTCAATTTGGGGTGTCATATTTTCCAATCACAAAATAGATTCCCTTATTTTTATTGATGTTCAAAGGTTAGTAATTACATAATCATTGAACTTAAAATTTGAAATTAGCTTGAGTGACAAATCTAATCAAAGTAGCTATGCGTACCCAGAGTATGGCAGTTGGGCTTAACCTCTACTTGGGCTCACAATCTATTTGTTTTGTGGGCTTTTGTGTTTCCTACAGTGGGTGATCCTATGCCCGGCAGACTCAAATACACTTCTGTTTCATCAAGTCTTTTGCTCTCCCTCACAAAGTCACTCCTCTACTCTCTTGGATTGATAGCTCTTTTTCTAATGGCTCTCCCTCTCTCGCATTGCCAACTCCTTTTTCTTATCCTCTCCTCCTATTTATAGGCTAGGATCAGTGGAGGAACCATGATTAGTTCCCGTTATTAGTGCAAATAAGGGTCCAATTCTATCATCTCAAAGTGGTTGCTCAGTCGGGAAGGTGGAACTGGCATTAGAACTGATTCCCACCATCAGGAGCATGCTCGGCAACAATGTTCTCAAAGGCACTATCAGGCAGCCGAGTGTATGGCATCCCCGAGCAATAACTCCCCCGACCATGGGGTTGCTTGAGGTATTCGAGCTGGAGTGGTCTTATTTCAGCTCTTATGCCCAAATAGGGTCCTGAGGTGTCCGGGTCGAGGCTAAAGGTCCGAGGTGGAGATGGGAGGTGGGCTTGGCTGCTAGGTCGGGTCCCCAGGCCCAATGGACTTGGGGCCCAGGTGCCCGTACAATAGCAGTAGCATAGTTAAGAAATTAATTTCCATAGTGCTAAATAGCCAAACAGTTTAATTGTTGATGGACAGCGAGGGTAAAATTCTTGTGCCTTCTTTTTAAATCTAATCATTAACATTCAAATGAAATATATAAAAGAAAAAAAAATGAAAATGCCTTCAAGCAAAATAATGGAACAATGAAATAAATAAAATACCAACTTAAAAAATCAGAATCAAGGAAAATACAATTCTGAAAACAATTAAACTAAAACTTTATCTAAGCAAATACGTTGAAGTACAAAAAAAAATGGCCAATGAAGTACTAAAAAAAAACAATGGATCTTTGAAAAGTAATATGAACAAATTTTGATAAAGACAGAATATTAAAAACCATTCTATGAGTGTTTGTATTGTTAATTATCTCATTAGATAATGGCATTAATAAAAAGAAATATTTTATTAAATACCTTCAAATTCTATTTGCGTTGTTGCCTCAACTCATTCTTCTCAATACTTGTGTGTGTTTTTTAGAATTTGCAACCTCAACTCATTCTTCTCACTACTTGCGTGTGTTTTTTGGAATTTGCAGGAGACTTGAGGATAGATATTGGACAACATTGTAACTTCTTGATGTAAGAGGAAATTTGAAATTCTAAAAGAGTGGAAGATTGAACATTTAAATTTCAATTTGTAAACTGATGGGAGAGTGCAATAGTCAGACATTTTTTTAAGGGGTGTTAATAGGTGTATTTTTACTGTTTTATCCTCAATTATTTTCATTCATTAAACATTGGATGCAAAGGTATTTTTGAACCACAAAAAAGTCCAATTCAAATAGGGAAATCCTGTTATAAATAGTACTTCGCATGCTATCGACATGCAATTGTGTCTGTGACATTCTCAGTGTCCGACATAGACACAGGAGATTTTGCCATGTCCTTGCTTCTAAGTTTTATTTACATGCTTTGTATGCTTCCCGATTAGTCAGTTAAAACCATCTTATTAGTCCATTGAAGACCCATAACTGACCCCAAAAGATTGGGGGGGATTAATGCTTTGTTATTGTTGATGCATACCTTACATGCTGCAACTAATTGGTGCATCAAAGAATGAAGATCCAGAATATCAATTGGTGCTGCTTCCCTCGTAACTAAATCATTTAGAAACATAATATTCTATAACTACAAATAAATTAAACATCTAGATAGTATCATTTTTATTTTTTGGGGCTAATTTAGAATAGTGTCATTAACAATATAAAAATATATATTAATTATAAATTCTTAAAAAAGAAAAGTTGTATTCTAGTGTTTTAAATACAAACACATTTAAGCATTCACATCAGTTCCTCTAAAGTTTTCCGCCTATTTTAGCATAAAAACCCATTTTTTTATTTTACATGCACTTTACAAAAACACTTACATCAGTTTATTTATTATACACTCTGATGGGAATAGCAAAACATGACCATCTCCTGATCGTCCATAAGAGTCGTCCATGAACCAGTTGGGAAAATTCAAGCCCGCCTTCGGTGAACGAGGGAGCCGTCCATAGACGAAACACGTCCACGGACGAAGTACATGGACGACTATATGACCCTTAGGAAATTTCGAGATACGATTTCCATTCACATATCTTGGAAATCCCAAAGGGCACCAGACCCGTAGATGTCGCCGCAATTGCCTCAAATGCTTAACTTCCTTCAGCAGTTATACCTTTCATAGCCGTTGGGGAAGTTAAATCGAAACTGATTTCCACAAACCTTGGAGCGGTTGCCAAGAGAATAACCGCCCCAAGGTCCACTATATAAAGACCGGCCTACGCCAAATTGAAGTAAGTTTTTTCATAACATCGCTTCCCTCTAAGTCTGAACATTGTTTTTTCTAAAGGAAACTAACTTCACCATCGGAGGGGATTTGGCCGGTCAACCCCGGTCGTCTTTTGATTGTGTTCTTCTTTACAGGTCTTCGCAACCACCGACCGCCATCGAAGCCGGAACGTTCAGCCTACTGATTCTCTACATCATCACACTCTTTTATTTAAATAATATTTTCCTCACTTTTTTATTATTATTATTTCTCACCTACTCCCACCGAACACTCTTTCTCCCTTTTTTCTACTAACAGAGACTCCTTTTCTTCTTCTTTAACTTATCTCTATCTTCCCTGAACGTGCCTCTCTTTCTTCTCGGTCTTTTGCAATTTGGGTTTTATTATAAAGAATGATTTTGGGTTCGCAATTTGGGTTTGATTATGGGTAGTGATTTTGGGCAGAGAGAGCAAAGATTTTGGGCAGAGAAAATGGTGATGGGCAGAGAAAGCAAAGATTTTGGGCAGAGAAAATGGTGATTTTGGGCAAATTTGCAGTTGCTTCTTCTTCTTCAGCATCTTCTTCTCCTTTTTTCAATTTGGGTTTGATTATTTATATGAATTTGTATGAGTTTAATGAATTTGGATCTAGATTTAGAACGATTTAGATGATTTGTATAGATTTGCTGTTGCTAGATTGAAGAAAAAGTAAAGGCGGAAGAGGGTAGAGGAAGAGAGGGCATTGGATGTGAGAGAAAATAAAGTAAAATAATCATTTAGAAAGCTACAGTAATCATGCAAATATAGTAATATTGGATATAAACAATAATATAAATAGACTGATGTGGCTAGATTTTTGAGCTACAATGTGTAAACTTGTGTAAAATTATGCACTTTTTTTATTTTACACCTATAGATGCAAGAGCTCTTAATTTTTAGTTTTAACACGAATGATGAAACACAGTATCTTACATGGCAGGATGTGGTACTCTATGACAAACAAATAGACACAGCAACAGTAACAAATAATATAATCAAATATGCAAGGATCAGGTAAGCTTAAATGCAAGAGAACATATGCAACATGCTTAATAACCTCGCCACCATAAGCATCCACATCAGTATATGCAAAAAATTTTCTATTTTGCACATCTAAAACTTACTTTTTCTATTTTACACACCTATTTTTATAAAACACTCACAACAGTTTGTCTATTATATATATTTATTCAAATAAAATATTCATTTCTTTAACTATCGACAAGCTGGTGTGAATGCTCTTCACTATGCTGCGGCTAGTCTAGCCTCTTAACAGACTAGTGCAACCCAGAAGCATCATTCTATTTGCAAAAAATCGAAGAAATCGCTCAGCATCAAACTAATTTCAAACTGAAAAGGTAAAGATAAAGAATACAGCTAAACCATCCATAAATTGAACAAACAAAAGTCCAAAGGAAACTGCAATAATGCAAAATTCCTGAGTACAGGTTTTCAAATGCTTTTGAGGGGTCATATCCTCCTAGAACTTGGTGGATGACCAGGCCCAAACCCATTAGAAATTAAGTACTTCAACTACAGAGAAAAAGCACAAAATAAAGCAAAAACTCATTCTCTCTAGTAACCATTTGACATGTTGGTCCAGGTCCCATTTTCACAGGTCTTGCACACTCAAACCTGCAAACAAGAAAGCCAGGAAAAGTCAGCTAATTTGTCAATAGAAATAAGGTCTTTCAGTACCCAAAGATGAAAGGTAAGAAACCAAAAGAAGACACCAAATGCACCCATCATGCCCACTAATAAAAAGTAATTTTTTCATACTGACCGGGAGGGAGAGATTGCTTCAACTTTTCAGCCTTCTCCGCGTCAAACACACAAAGTGTGTACAGGTACTTGGAGCAACGGACCTTGAACTTGACAACATCCTTGCCCTTCTTGATTTTCACAGAACGTGCATCTTTCCTTCTTGCAGTGAGAAGGAAATCTTTAATCTCATGGATTTGCTTAGGCTGTGTATTGGAACAGAAAACAGAAACAATTAGCGAAATAATTGACGAGGCAATCAAATAAGAAAATGAAGAGTTGGCAACTCAAGAACAATAAAAATCACTTTGAATTGCATCAAAAGAAGGACAATCAGATAACAAAAGATATGGTACAATATCTTACGCCTCTCAAGCATTCATTTTTTTTTTATATAAGTACAACTCTCAAGAATTCATTAGAGCAAGATCTTAAAATCAAAGTTCTCTTTCAACTTCAAGATAATTTGACACTAAAATTATGACTTCTGTGGTTATGAGTAGAGAACATCCTAAGCCTTTAAGAAGGAAATTTTGATAAGAGTGTAACAATTTCAGCAATCAGACATTGATCCCAATACAAAATTTAGAATCCAACTGAAATAAGGAAGATTTGAATATTAGAATAAAATTCACAGCAATAAGAGATAGGTGATGTCTTCTAAATGAAATACCACAATTTCAACCTATTAGAATGCTCCACTCTGTCTAAACCTCAGAATAGGAACAAAAGCTAATGCTATCCAGCAGATATATCTAGAAAGATGTAGTAGATAGTGCTTAAACTTAACTCTATTATACATTTGCGTGAAGGGAAGTTATATATAAGAAAGAAAACCTCTCTGTATCAGTCATCAAGTTTCTTTTTACGTTACCAAGCACCCATCTACATCTATCCAACAAAACAATACAGGGAAACAGAATTGATTAGTCGAAGGATGATGACAAGAAAGTGCGAGGTAACACAAGAGCACAACACAAGCATGTGCCACTTTCCTCTTTGTCTTGTGCCTGTAACCACACCACACAAAAGAAGAGCCCCATTGACCAACAAAGAAAGACAACGCGCTATCCTAGGAAGCCAACCCTCGTTCATACATCTGTAAGCATCCACCAACATATGCCTGCCTAAAAAAATTAAAACATGCATACAATTTTCCTATAGCACTCTGCTCATTGTAACAACAATCCTCTAACTAATCCAATACTCCCACTATTTATTGTAATCTCAAGACAGAGTCAAGGTATTCAGATTATCCCAAGAGACTAATTTGTTAAGTTTATCTTGCTTATAACTAGACTTCTTCTTCTTTTTTCATAAAGATATTTTTGGAGCAACTAAAACAATCACCATTTTTGTAGTTTAATTTATGAATTTTGAAAATTTGACCTCTGATCTATATCAATCCTAGCTATAATATTTAAAACTTAAATCTAATTTTTTTATTTTAACTGAAAGAAATTAATGGGTCTGAATCCCACACACAAAATCAGCATAACAAAGCTTCCAATAAAATAAAAATGAAAAAAAACCCGAAACAATAACTACTAATCTCAACCAATACCCATGCTTTCATTTTCCACACTTCAAATCACAAATCCCAAATCACCAAAAAAAAAAAAAAAAACATAACATATCAAACCAAAAACAATATGACAACTGAAACATCATACAACAAGAAGAGAAGATAGAGTAGAAAGATACCATGTTGCTGTGAAGCTGGGACTAGGGACGCCGAAATTTAAAACCCTAGTTCTGAGATGTTGAGGGAGGCAAATAAAGACACAACGATATGTAATTATGTATATATATGCTGGGCTATCTGTGTTTTTTGCTTGGGTTGGTGTGGTTTTTCGTGGGCTGAGCTCAATTTGATACATGTGTTAGTGGGCCTTTTGAAATTATTCTCGTATTAGGGTCCGTTTGTTAAATTAAAAACCCGATAAAAGAAGAAAGACGGTGTTCACATAGATTGGTAAGGTACCATTATTGGGTCTATGAAACTCATCAAACATCAGAAACACTTTTTTTTTTTTTTTTAATTTAGACAATTCAAAGATTGTTTCTTGAGCTCTAAAAGTAAAAATAAACATTTAGTTAGGAATTGAAATAGATATAAGTCTTGCTAAAAAACGATAAAACTAATTAACTGTTTGGAACTGGATTAAAGCTTATTGCTTATTTTTCTTATTATTTGCAAATCCCATGTGAATTACTTTTTTAGGCAAATTACAACTTACCGACTTGTAGTTTAACCGAAAATTAAATTGTTTGCCTATGGTTTGAAATTTGGCACTTTACCCATTTAAGGTTAGCTTGGTTAGAGTTTTATAACCTATTTATGTTAAAAACAAAGCAAATGTATAATTTTGCTCCACTTTTATGTTTCTCTCCTAAAAAAATACAAAAAATATAAAATAGTAAATTACGAATTACACCCATGAAGTTTGGGGTTGATTGGATTTTACATTCCAAAGTTTCAGAAACTTGATTTAATACCCAGAAGTTTGGTTCCGTTAGTAATTTACCCTCCATGTTTAGTTTCAGCTGTTAAGTGACACATCATCATGCTGATGTGTTTTATTTTTGCCAATTCAGCCTCAAAACGAGACCAAGTGAAGAGCTGGCACAGTCTATACTACATCAGGCCTAAACTTTAAACATAAACCTTTAGCCTGAAACCATGTCGTTTTAGGTCAAACTCTAAAATCAAAATCAAAATCCATAAACCCCACAACATGTAATTATGTCTAAGTATCGATTTAGCCTTTGGGATGCATAGATAACTACTAGGCATGCCCTTTCTATCATGGGGTATCTAGTCTTTGTATCTTTAAGTGTCTTGCTCACATAATAAATTGGTTGTTCATTCCCTTCATCGTCTTCCTATGCTAGCAGGGCTCCTATAGCCTGGGAGTTTGATGCCAAATATAGCAACAGGGGCCGCCCACGTACTGGTGCTTGTAGGGTGGGAAGATGGTTCATGATCTGCTGGATCCTCTGAAAGGCTTCCTGTTGTTCAATCCCCCAAGTGAACTCAGTCCCTTTTTTTAACAGTTTGGATAAACCGCTTGTGACCGAAACTAATCCTAACACAAACCTCTTGATGTAGGAGACCCTTCCCAGGAAACTTTTGAGCTCCCTAACTGTTGTAGGTCTTTTCATTTTTGCAATGGCTGTGGCTATGGCTGAATCTACACTTATACCTCTATGATGTATTAGGAACCCCAGGAATTTTTCCAACAGATACTCCAAACGCACAGTTCATGGGTTCATGCGTAGTTTGTATTTCCTGCGCCTGTCAAAGACTTGCTCAAGTGTCTAAAAGTGTCCTACCCTGGCCTTTGACTTTACCACAATATCATCCATATAGTCTTCCATTTCCCTATGCAACATATCATGGAAAATGGCTGTCATGGTTCTTTGGTAGGTGGCCCCTACATTTTTAAGGCCAAAGGGCATCACAGTGTAATAAAAATTTCCAATTGGTGTCCTAAATGTTGTCTTTTCTGCATCTTTAGCAGCCATGCGGATTTGGTTATACCCACTGTATCCATCCGTAAATGAAAAAACATAAAGTTTCTTACAGCTGAATCTACAAGGAGGTCAATATTAGGCAGTGGAAACTCATCTTTTGGACATGCCTTGTTTGGATTGTGAAAGTCCACACAACACTGAATTTGGTCATTCTTTTTCTTCACGGGTACTATGTTGGAAAGTCATTTGGGATGCTAAATTGGTTTGATGAACCCAGCCGCTAGCAGTTTCTTGACTTCCTAAGTTATTTGAGCCTCTATATCAGTATTAAAGACCCTAGCTGGCTGAATTACTAGCTTGACTCTTAGGTCTACATTGAGAGAATGAACCACCAGTCCTGGGTCTAGACCAAGCATCTCATCATACGTCCATGCGAACACATCCACATATTTCTTGAGTAATGCCACTAACCACTCCTTTTCTTGGGGTGTCAGCTGATTGCTAATGAAAACAGGCCTCTAGGATCCTAGACTAGCCCCCAAGTTTATCTCTTCCAACTCTTCCTCAGGCTGGATTTGTGCTTCCTTAACTAGTTCCTCTAGGATTTCTTCTTGAGCCATCATACAATCTGGTGGTCTGGAACCCTTCTGCACAATGCATTTAGGCCCCGCGCACCTTCATAAACGATAAATTAACCTTCCTCTAGGCTCCCGTACTACCACGCATTCCCGAAATCCTGAGGAGCTAGACTCCCTCCTTTGCCTTTTTTTGTCTAGAAGGTTCCTCAAGTCACAGGCACCCCCTCATTCCTCTTCCTCCAAGATAGGTGCTCTTGGGGTCCCCAGCGTGGAGCTTTCATCATCTAGTTCCAGCTTATCGTAAAACATTGTTTCCACAAAGTTCACTTCTCCCTGGCTGAAAGGGTTATGGTTGGCAAGGATCCTTACGGGCCTCCCATTCAATCTCCCTTTAACACATTGATGGTACATGGAGGGAATACGACGGTGCTTATGAAGTAATAGGCATCCCAACAGCACATTGTAAAAAACTTTTGAGTTAATTACATGAAATCTGGTCAGGGCTACTATTGGGCCCACCCTTAAAGCCAACTGCACATATCCTTCAGTTAATTCTGCTGATCCTCCAAATCCTATTATCTCCACGAGAGCCCCAAGGATCCTTCTACCAATCAGGCCCACGGCTTCCAGGGTACTCAGGGCTATGAGGTTGAGTGATGCCCCTGTATTTACTAATGCTCTCCTGACTTGGACACCGTTTATGGTGGCCATCAGATAAAAGGGTCTGCGATAGTTTGGGTGTTCAACCTCCATGTCCTCATCAGTGAAGATTATTGCATTGGTTGTCTCCAAGTAAGCTCGACTAGCATGGGATTCTACTGTGAAATATTCCATCCCCGAATCTGCTACTATACTCACGAGGGACTTTGTGGCCACCCTTGTTACTTCTAGCCCGAATCTCAGCTGGTTGAATAGTGATCTGAACTTAGGGTTCTTCTAAAGGGTTCTGACTGTACTTGGATGAAAGGATCCTTCAGATTCTTCTGCTTCCGCCAGGTTCCTATGGATCACTACAGCCACCACTTCCTTTCCCTTGTGGTTGGGTAGCGGGTTCCTTTACACTTCAGGTTTCTTTTGAGTGAGATCCAGGGTTCCCTCCCTAAGCTACTTGTGAAAAAGCCTATGGAGGGTCCAACAGTCCTTAGTAAAGTGCTTGACATAGTTATGAATCCTGCAAAACAAGGGATTCTTACTTTCTTCTTCAATTGGTGGCCTAGACAGTAAATGGCCTAACAATTCCATCTCCAATCCATTTATCCAAAACATGATTCAATTCATCTGCAGTACATGGGATCACGAGTGGTTCCTCAGCCATTTTTCCTTCAGGTCTCTTCCTTTTTTCTCCAATTGATGTCGTCATGGCCTAGGGTACTAGCACCCTTTTTGTTCTCATAGTCTGCGCTGTCCTTCTAGTTCTTTGCAGTAGGTCAACAAATTGGGTTATGCATAAATTTTCGAGGTTAAGCCTGTAATCAAAGAGCATGTTGGATATGCAGGTCATTATAAGCTCTTTTTCTTCATGGTCTCCATAACAATCCAGAGAAACGTCTTCAAACCTCTTGATGAACTGGACAGGATCCTCCTCAGGTCTTTGCCTTACTATCTGAAGACTTTGGAAGGTGACCTTGTCTTCACCTGGATAGTACTTTGCACAAAATCTCTTTATCATTTCGTCCGAGGTCTTAATGGACCTAGGCCTCAGGGTGGTGTACCAGGCGTATGTTCTGTCCACTAAGGACTTGGCAAACTCCCTTAGACACAGTTCCCTGTCTCTTGTGTAAGGGTCTATAGTGTGAATAAGCCTACTCATGTGTTCCACAGCACTTCCATTTCTTCCATAAAAAGGATGGAACTTTGGGGGTTCATATCATCTGGGATATGGCTTGCCAAGGAGTTTGAGGGATCCCAAGAAAATTGCTTGGGGATCCCCGATAGCTTTTCCCTTTCTTGTTCCCAAAAGGCATTGACATCTGCTAGCGTTAGATACTGGGGGTTGGCTCTTCCTCCTACTGCTAGCCCTCCCTCTAGTTGGGCTCTGTTTTGGTTGACCACAGGGGGGATATTATCCCTGATTTATTGGGTCCTGCCCTCGTTGAGGAGGCAAATCTCTTGTTGCAAATATTTTAGCACTTCTGTCATTCGAGTCACAAGGTCTGGCTCCTGTCCTACGTGCCTTTGTCCTGATACGACCTCCTGCTCTACCAAAGGTACCTCGTTCCTCTGTTTGGAGGCCACTTCATTTTCTCCTACGGGCTAAGAGGCCGTAAGTGGCGCATTGGTACCTTTGCTGTTCCTTGGTCTTAAAGCCATGTTCTACGAAGGGACTGCTTCTTCCCTCTCCTTTACCCAGTCTCCAGCAGAGTCGACAAAATCTGTGGGTCTTTTTTTTGGACGAAGTCTAGGCCCAAGTAGAAGCAAGGACCATGGGCCTTTTAGTTGTTGTTTTAAGGGACTGGACTTGGTTCACCACAGCTAAATGGGCTGATTACAAACCAAGTGGTGCACAGAGCAAGAATCCTACAATACATACATACTAACAAGCAAGAAATATATATGCATGGAACAGTAAGAAACAGTAAAGGAACAATGTGATAAACAAAAAACACATAATAAAAGTAAAGGATCCTTAAAACAGAGTGAGATATTCCATTACTTTTCTTAATTATGTATTACAATATGCTCACTAAGACATATTACAATGTCCAAATAAACTTAAAAATCACAGACTTAGATGGCTTTCCAAGCCTTTAAGACTTGTAAAGCTTGAATCCATTTAAATCCAAGTATATTCTATAGTAGCTGTTTGAGGATATCAGGTGGTATTTTCCTTTCTTTTGTTACTTTCTTTTAGTTTTTTACTGAGTTTTCTCAAAATGATTCTTCCCTCTACTATTGTTGAATGCCCCATTTTTATAGTGTCATCTTGGGGTTTCAGGGTAGCACTGATTCCCCTCTTTTGCCCCTCTAGGTACCAGAGCCAATGTTGCGCTAGCAACTTTGGTGGCTAATCTCTTCCTTATTTTCTCATAATTTTCTTCTTTTGGTGTTTTTTTCCCAGAAGCCTCTTGCTGGCTTTCTGTTCTGGGGTGTCCCTAGAGAGCTGACCTCTAATCTCTCTTCCTTCAAGGCTTCTAAACCTCACATTTTCAGACTCAACCTTTTAGCTGCCTTTCCTTTTGTCATTTTTCCAGAGTGAGCCGATTCCATCCCTGCTAGGTTGAAAGTTTTCCTAGCTACTTCCCTTCATGGTTCTTCTTTCTGGGTTTTTCGAGGTACCTGCCTTTTGTTCATGAATTGTTAGTCTCCAAGCTTTCTGATTCCTTTCTGCATCATTGGGTGGCTGATAAGGACGTATCTATTCTTCGTTCCTTGCATTTCTTGGTACTCCTTTTTAGCTCTCTTAATCTTATCTTAGTTTTGCTGCACATCCCGAGGACCCCGAGCTCCTGGCAGTACCTGGGTATCCCAGCCCAATTCTTGCCACTGAACTCTCAAGTAATTTTCTGATCTTGACGGGCTGAGCTTTTTTCTTCTTTCTTCCCTTCGTTTCGTGGGCCCTAAGGCCTATCCATTCGTGGGTCTTAGGCTTAAATCTTTATTGTGAGTCCAAGCTTTTATTATTTTTTATGAGTTTAACTCACTTTGCCATTTTAGGCCTTGGTGCGGCATTGTAACTTTTTAGACTTCAACAACAATATAAAAAAATATTTATTATAAATTCTTAAAAAAAAAAAAAAAGGGTTGTATTCTAGTGCTTTTAATACAAACACACTTAAGCATTCACATCAGTTCGTTTAAAGTTTTCTATCTATTTTAGCATAAGAACTCACTTTTTTCTATTTTACATAGACATTTCACAAAAACATCTACATCAATTTATCTATTATACTCTTTAATTTAAATAATATTTTTTCTCACTTTTTTATTTATTTTTTATTATTTCTTACCTACTCCCACCGACACTCTCACCCTTTTTTCTCTTAGCACAGACTCCTTTTCTTCTACTTTTCCTTATCTTTATTTTCTAAACGTGCCTCTCTTTCTTCTCCTTCTTTTGCAATTTGGGTTTTATTATAGAGGATGATTTTAGGTTTGCAATTTGGGTTTGATTATGGGTAGTGATTTTGGGCAGGGAAAGCAAAGATTTTGGGCGGAGAAAATAGTGATGGGCAGAGAAAGCAAAGATTTTGAGCAGAGAAAATGGTGATTTTGGGCAGATTTGCAATTGCTACTTCTTTAGCATCTTCTTCTTCTCCTTTTTTCAATTTGGGTTCGATTATTTATATGAATTTGTACGAGTTTGATGAATTTAAATCTAGATTTAGAACAATTATGATGATTTGTATAGATTTGCTGTTGCTAGATTGAAGAAAAGGTAAAGGAGGAAGAGGGTAGAGGAAGAGAGAGCATTGGACGAGAGAGAAAATAAAGTAAAATAATCATTTAAAAAGTTACAATAACCGTGCAAATATAACAATATTGGATATAAACAATAATATAAATAGACTGATGTGGCTAGAATTTGAGCAACAATGTGTAAACTAGTGTAAAATTATGCACTTTTTTTATTTCACACCTACTGGTGCAAGAGCTCTTAATTTTTAGTTTTAACATGAATGATGAAACACAGTTATCTTACATGGCAGGATGTGGTGCTCTATGACAAACAAATAGACACAGCAACAGTTACAAATAATACAATCCAATATGCAAGGATCAGGTAAGCTTAAACGCAAGAGAACATACGCAACATGCTTAACAACCTGGCCTCTATAATATCCCACTCTGCTGCTACTAGTCTAGCCTCTAAACAGACTAGTCCAACCCAGGAGCATCATTCTATTTGCAAAAAATTGAAGAAATCGCTTAGCCTCAAACTAATTTCAAACCGAAAAGGTAAAGATAAAGAATACAGCTAAACCATCCATAAATTGAACAAACAGAAAAAACAAACAAAAGTCCAAAGGAAACTGCAATAATGCAAAATTCCTGAGTTCAGATTTTCAAATGCTTTTGAGGGGTCATATCCTCCTAGAACTTAGTGGATGACCAGGCCCAAACCCATTAGAAATTAAGTACTTCAACTACTGAGAAAAAGCACAAAATAAAGCAAAAACTCATTCTCTCTAGTAACCATTTGACATGTTGGTCCAGGTCCCATTTTCACAGGTCTTGCACGCTCAAACCTGCAAACAAGAAAGCCAGGAAAAGTCAGCTAATTTGTCAATAGAAACAAGGTCTTTCAGTACCCAAAGATGAAAGGTAAGAAACCAAAAGAAGACACCAAACGCACCCATCATGCCCACTAATAAAAAGTAATTTTTTCATACTGACCGGGCGGGAGAGATTGCTTCAACTTTTCAGCCTTCTCCGCGTCAAACACACAAAGTGTGTACAGGTACTTGGAGCAACGGACCTTGAACTTGACAACATCCTTGCCCTTCTTGATTTTCACAGAACGTGCATCTTTCCTTCTTGCAGTGAGAAGGAAATCTTTAATCTCACGGATTTGCTTAGGCTGCGTATTGGAACAGAAAACAGAAACAATTAGCGAAATAATTGACAAGGCAATCAAATAAGAAAATGAAGAGTTGGCAACTCAAGAACAATAAAAATCACTTTGAATTGCATCAAAAGAAGGATAATCAGATAACAAAAGATATGGTACAATATCTTACTCCTCTCAAGCATTCCTTTTTTTCTAAGTACGCCTCTCAAGAATTCATTAGAGCCAGATGTATTATTAAATATCGCCATGATCAAGATATAATTTAAATTTTAAAATCAAAGTTCTCTTTCAACTTCAAGATAATTTGACACTAAAATTATGACTTCTGTGGTTATGAGCAGAGAACATCCTAAGCCTTTAAGAAGGAAATTTTGATAGGAGTGTAGCAACTTCAGCAATCGGACATTGATCCCAATACAAAATTTAGAATCCAACTGAAATAAGGAAGGTTTGAATTGTAGAATAAAATTCACAGCAATAAGAGATAGGTGATGTCTTCTAAATGAAAAACCACAATTTCAACCTATTAGAACGCTCCACTATGTCTAAACCTCAGAATAGGAACAAAAGCTAATGCTATCCAGCAGATATATCTAGAAAGATGTAGTAGATAGTGCTTAAACTTAACTCTATTATACATTTGCGTGAAGGGAAGTTATATATAAGAAAGAAACCCTCTCTGAATCAGTCATCAAGTTTCTTTTTACGTTACCAAGCACCCATCTACATCTATCCAACAAAACAATACAGGGAAATAGAATTGATTAGTCGAAGGATGATGACAAGAAAGTGCAAGGTAACACAAGAGCACAACACAAGCATGTGCCACTTCCCTCTTTGTCTCGTGCCTGTATCCACACCACACAAAAGAAGAGCCCCATTGACCAACAAAGAAAGTCAATGCGCTATCCTAGGAAGCCAACCCTCGTTCATACATCTGTAAGCATCCACCAACATATGCCTGCCTAAAAAAATTAAAACATGCATACAATTTTCCTATAGCACTCTGCTCATTGTAACAACAATCCTCTACCTAATCCACTACTCCCACTATTTATTGTAATCTCCAGACAGAGTCAAGGTATTCAGATTATCCCAAGAGACAAATTTGTTAAGTTTATCTTGCTTATAACTAGACTTCTTTTTTCATAAAGATATTTTTGGAGCAACTAAATCAATCACCATTTTTGTAGTTTAATTTATAAATTTTGAAAATTTGACCTCTGATCTATATCAATCCTAGCTATAATATTTAAAACTTAAATCTAATTTTTTATTTTAACTGAAAGAAATTAATGGGTCTGAATCCCACACACAAAATCAGCATAACAAAGCTTCCAATAAAAAAAACCCAAAACAATAACTACAACCATTACCCATGCTTTCATTTTCCACACTTAAAATCACAAATCCCAAATCACAAAAAAAAAAAAAAAAAAAAAAACAGAACATATCAAACCAAAAACAATATTACCACTGAAACATCATACAACAAGAAGAGAAGATAGAGTAGAAAGATACCATGTTGCTGTGAAGCTGGGACTAGGGACGCCGAAATTTAAAACCCTAGTTCTGAGATGTTGAGGGAGGCAAATAAAGACACAACGATATGCATATATAAGCTGGGCTATCTGTGTTTTTTGCTTGCGTTGGTGTGGCTTTTCGTGGGCTGAGCTCAATTTGATACATGTGTTAGTGGGCCTCTTTAAATTATTCTCGTATTAGGGTCCGTTTGTTGAATTAAAAACCCGATAAAAGAAGAAAGATGGTGTTCTTCGAACCACATAGATTGGTAAGGTACCATTATTTTATTTATTTTTTTTTAGGGAACCGTAAGGTACCATTATTGGGCCTATGAAATTCATCAAACATTACGAGCACTTTTTTTTTTTTTTTAGACAATTCAAAGATAGTATCTTGAGATGTAAAGTTGCGTTTAGATACCATTTATTTTATTGAAAATTAAAAACTGAAAACTGAAAATACTGTAACAAAATAATTTTTAAATGTGTGAATAGTATTGTGGGATCTATTTTTAATGAAAAAAATATTGAAAAGTAAGGTTTGTGGGTCCTGTAAACAATGCACGAAACCCATTGATGTGCACTGTCCACCGCTTATTTTGCTGGTATGAACAATGCACTAACAGACAATGTCAAAAAGAAACGTGGGTCTTAATTTAAAAAAAAAAAAGAAAAAAAGAAAAAAAGAGGAAAACGCAGATGCCAGCATTTTCATCCGTATCAAAACCAACACTAAAAGTAAAAGTAAACATTTAGTTAGGAATTGAAATAGATATACGTCTTGCTAAAAAAAAAAAAAAAATTAAGTAGCTATTTGGGATGGATTATAGTTTACTGCTTATTTTTCTTACTATTTGCAGGTCTCATGTGAGTTACTTTTTTAGGCAAATTACAACTTACCCACTTGTGGTTTAATCGAAATTTAAGTTGTCTACCTATAGTTTGAAATTTGACACTTTACCCAATTGAGGTTAGCTTAGTTAGAGTTTTATAACCTGATGGAATATCCAGAAATTACTATCTCTAGGTCGTCTATAGGGGTCGTCCATGAGCCAAAGGCTAAGATTCAAGTATGTCGTCTACGAACAAAGGGGTCGTCCATAGGCAAAGCACACGAACGACCATATGACACTTAGGAAATTCAGAAGTGTGGATCCACGTGTCTTGAGAATTCGAACCACAGAATTCTAGAGGGAGAACCAAACCGGTACACATCGCCACAAATTCCTCGCCAATGCTTAACTTTCTTCAGCGGTTGTAACTTCGATAGCCGTTGAGGAAGTTATGTTATAACTCACTAAATTTCACAAATTTTGGGGAAGTTACCAAATGAATAACCGCTCTAAGGTTCTCGATATAAAGACCGACCTGCATCAAATCAATGCAAGTTAATTTTTTTCCTAACATTACTCCAAAAAGTTAGAACGTAATCTTCAAGAGAGAAACTAACTTAATCATCAGAGGGGACTTGGCCGGTCTACCTCGGTTGCCTTTTGATTGTGTGTTCTTCCTTACAGGTCTTCACAACAACCGCTAGTCATCGAAGCCGGAACATTCAGCCTACTGATTCTTAACATCATCAGTTGGCGCCGTCTGTGGGAAGAGAGAGCATTACATTTGTAACTTGTAGTTTTGTCTTCCTCTGACAAAAGGTTGCATGGTTCGGACAAAATCAAGGGCCACTAGCCCAGGCCACCAGGAAAGTAGGAAGCTTCTAGCATTCCCCATCATGATCGCCAGTCAGTGCTTGTCGCACAGTCGCCTTCCATCCAACACATACAGTCTATGGCAGCCGCCATGGTAGAAGTAACCCGTCAGAACCAAGAGTTGACTAGGGAAATTGGTTGGGGGAGGTAGCATTTTGAAGGACACACGGAAGGACAAGCCCAAAGTCAAGAAGTTAGGGTAAATGCTGAACCTGAGAACCAGTCGCGAGGTACCGCTTCGCGGAGGGTGCCGCATTTGGAAAGAGAGATGGATCAAATGAAGAAGGCTATGAACGAAATGAAGGAAAACATAAGAAGGGCGAATCCCGTAAATGATTTAGTTCATTGTACGGACTCTCCTTTTGTAGCTTCCATCAACAGTCACCCTCTGCCTGCCAAGTTCAAAATGCCTTCTTTGGATTCATATGATGGTACGCGCGATCCGTGCAATCACATCGCAACCTTCAAGACTACGATGCATCTTCAAGGAGTTCTATATGAGATTATAGGCAGGGCCTTCCCTACAACTCTCAAAGGACCAACATGAGTGTGGTTCAGTGAAATACCCCCGAATACGGTGAGTTCTTTTGAAGAGTTGAGTAAGTTGTTTGTCAATAATTTCATCGGAGGGCAAAGGCACAAACGTTCCTTGTCCAGCCTATTTACCATAGAATAAGGAGAGAATAAAAGCTTGCGGTCCTTCATCACTCACTTTAACAGGGAAGCCCTAACCGTGGACGAGATGGATGACAAGCTACTGTTAGCAGCCTTTCATAATGGAGTTAATTCTGACTTATTCATCCACAAGCTTTATGAGCAAGAGCCACAGACCATGGCTGAACTCATCCATTCAGCTCAAAACTTTATGAATGCAGAAGACGCGATCATAGCTAAGAAGAGGAAGAGAGCTGAGAAAACAGAAGTGAACCCCATGCGTCACTCCGAGTAGGGTCCCCGTCCAAAGAAAGGACGAACAGAAGAGAGGAAGGATTGAGACAGCAGGAAGACGGTTTTGTCTTCAGGAAGGAATCAGCACTACACACCCCTAAATACTCCACTTGATCAGGTACTCATGCAAATCAAGGACGATCCTTCCTTGAAGTGGTCGGAGAAGATGAAGGAAGATCCCAACAAACGTAACAAGAGCAAATATTGTCTCTTCCATAGGGATCATGGGCATGACACAAACGAGTGTTATAACTTAAAGCTGTAGATAGAGAATCTCATTAAACAAGGAAAGTTGAGGCATTTCATTGGAAGAGACCAAAAAGGCGAGAAGTTGAAGGGAAAGCAAGAAGAGTCGTCGCGACCCCCACTAGGAGAAATAAGAGTTATCATAGGGGGAACTTCAGCGAGATAGTCTTCCAAGTCAAAAAAGGCGTATCTTAATGTGGTGCAAAACGTCTAGCTTTTTGGACGATCCCCAAGGATGAGAGGTATAGACGAGCCAGTTATTTCATTCACGGACGAGGAAGCAGGAAGAGTCCATCACCCACACGACGATGCAATCGTCATTACCTTACTCATCGCAGAGTACACGACTAGGAGGGTTTTGGTGGATAATGGAAGTTCAGTAGATATATTGTATTACCCCGCCTTCCAACAAATGAGGCTGGGACGGGAGCGACTTCGTCTAGTATGTTCACCATTGATAGGATTTGGAGGAATGAAGGTGCAACCTGTGGGCACCATTACTTTACCTGTAGTAATGGGATCATACTCACAACAGATAGCCAAGGAAGTGAATTTTCTCGTGGTGGATTGTTCCTCCTCCTACAATGCCATCATTGGAAGACCAACTTTAAACAGTTGGAAGGTAGTAACATCTACCTACCACCTGTCAGTCAAGTTCCCTATAGAGTACGGAATGGGACTAGTACAGGGAGATCAACTAATAGCAAGGGAGTGGTACTTAGCTTTGTTGGCTATGGACGAGTACATGCAGGTAATGAGCATTGAGGATAGAAAGGTTGTCGCAAAGCCCACCGAAGTGTTTCAGGACATTCCTTTAGACGAAGGTAATCCTGAAAAATTGACCAGAATTGGAACAAGTATGAAAGAGAAGACAAAACAAGACCTTGTTCAATTCCTCAAGAAGAGTATCGACATTTTTGCATGGAGTCATCACGATATGCCGAGGATTGATCCAAGTGTAATTACTCATCGTTTGAATGTAAACCCCTCCTCCAAGCTTATTCGTTAGAAGAAGAGGGTGTTTGCCCCCGACCGAGATAATGCTATCAAGGAAGATGTCCAGAAGTTAACCACAACACAGTTTATCCGAGAAGTATATGACTCAGATTGGTTAGCCAATGTGGTTATGGTAAAGAAGGCGAATGGCAAATAGAGGATGTGCGTAGACTTCACTGACTTGAACAAGGCCTGCCCTAAAGATGGTTATCCTTTGCCACGCATCGATCAATTGGTAGATTCCACAACTGGTCATCAATTGCTAAGCTTCATGGACGCCTTCTCAGGATATAATCAGATAAAAATGGAAGAGGCAGATCAAGAGAAGACTTCCTTTGTTACCAGTCAAGGTTTGTTTTGTTATAAGGTGATGCCCTTTGGTTTGAAGAATGCAGGGGCAACTTATCAAAAGTTAGTGAATCACATGTTCCATTCACAGATAGGACGAAATGTGGAGGTGTACGTCGACGACATGCTTGTAAAGAGCTTGGACGAAGGAAGACACTTGGACGATCTTCAGGAAACCTTTGAAACAGTTAGACAATATAAAATGAAGCTGAATTCAAGCAAATGTGCATTTGGAGTGTCATCAGGAAAGTTTTTAGGGTTCATGGTTTCACAGAGGAGAATTGAAGCGAATCCAGATAAGATCCAAGCTATATTAAACATGGAACCACCAAAAAATATTAAGGAAGTCCAATCCCTTACGGGACGAGTTGCAGCCTTGAACAGGTTTGTATCAAAAGCCACTGACAAGTATTTACCCTTCTTCAAAGTCCTAAGGAAGGCGTTCGAATGGACGAACGAATGTCAAAAGGCTTTCCAAAATCTTAAAAACTATCTTACCGCGGCTCCATTACTAAGTCCGTCTGTGTTGGGAGAAGAACTGTATTTGTACTTGGCAATGTCCCCATATGCCGTGAGTTTAGCTTTAATCGGGGAAGAAGGGAAGGTACAAAAACCTATGTATTACACAAGCCGAGCACTTAGAGGAGCGGAAGGACGTTACCCGCTAATGGAGAAATTAGCTTTTGCTCTAATAACAGCCTCCAGAAGATGAGACATTACTTCTAAGCTCATGTCATCAACATTATGACAAACCATCCACTCAAGAAGGCAATGAATAAGCTGGAAGCCGCAGGACGACTGATCTAGTGGGCTGTTGAACTAAGTGAGTTTGACATCAAGTACAAACCAAGAAGTGCTATAAAGGCTCAAGCTTTAGCAGATTTCATCACGGAATTCACTCCAAGTTATAAAGACTTAGGCGGAATGAAAGAAAGTAAAAAGTGGATTGTCCATGTAGATGGATCGTCTACACTACATGCAGGGGGAATATGAGTCATCTTACAATTACCAGAAGGAGATAAGTTGAAGCACAAGGTTCATTTGCAGCATCAAACAACTAATAATGAAGTTGAGTATGAGGCCCTTCTTAAAGGGCTAGAGCTGGCTAAGTTTGTGGAAGTAGAGTCGATACTCGTCATGGGAGACTCTCAATTGGTCACAGGCCAAGTCAATGGGATGTATGAAGCCAAGAAAGATTGAATGAAGAAATACCTAAACAAGGTGATACACCTTGTGAAGAAGTTCAAGGAAGCTGATTTCGTTCAAATCCCAAGGGAAGAGAACGTGAAAGCAGATACTCTGGTGAAGGAAGCCTCAGCGAACGAAGCAATGTACGAGGTTGATGAAGTACAATATATGCCACGAATAGACCTTCCAGAGATATTGCAGATAGAAGGAGAAGAAAATTAGATGACCCCGATATTATCATACCTGAAGGATGGAAGGCTTCTAGAAGGGAAGGACAAAGCTAGAAAACTCAAGGTCAAATCAGCCAGGTACATCCTTACGAACGAGATGCTCCACAAAAGGGGTTTCTCCCAACTTTATCTAAGATGTTTAGCTCTAGATGAAGCGAATTACGTATTGAGGGAAGTTTATGAAAGAGCATGTGGTAACCACTTGGGAGCCAGATCACTCATCCACAAAATCGTCCGTGCAGGATACTATTGGCCAACTATCCAAGCTGATGCTAAGGCATATGTTAAGGTTTGCGATCAATGTCAACGCTACAGCAACATTCCTAGACAGCTGTCGGAATATCTTACCCCAATGATGGCCCCTTGGCCTTTTGCATAATGGGGTCTAGACATATTAGGCCCCTTTCCAACAGGAATTAGACAGATGAAGTTTTTAGTGGTGGGGATAGATTATTTCACTAAGTGGGTGGAAGCTGAACCTTTAGCGAAAATTACACAGCAAAATATCAAAAACTTCATCTGGAAGAGCATCATATGCAGATTTGGAGTACCAAGAGTACTAGTATCTGACAATGGATGACAGTTTGACAACACACTCTTCTGAAAATTTTGTGAACAACTTGGAATCAAGAATCATTATTCATCACCCTCCTACCCACAGGCCAACGGACAAGCAGAAGTAGCAAATCGATCCTTGTTGAAAATCATCAAGACTCGGTTTGAAGGGGTAAAAGGGGTATGGCCGGATGAGTTACCAGGTGTTTTATGGGCTTACAGAACAACAGTGAGGACCCCCACTGGAGAAACTCCTTTCAAACTCGCTTATGGGAGTGAAGCAGTCATACCTGCAGAAGTACATATGGCTAGCCGTAGGATAATGAAATATCAAGATGAAGAAAACAAAGAACAGCTTCGTCTTAACCTTGATCTTATAGACGAGGTAAGGATGGACACGGAGCAGAGAACAGCAAGGTATAAAAATCTTATGGCAAAGCAGTATGATGCCATGGTTAAACCCAGGCGCTTCAATATTGGGGATCTCGTCCTAAAAAGGGTTTCTTTCGCCACCAAAAACCCGGCCTATGGGAAGCTGGGACCAAATTGGAAAGGACCTTACAGGTTTATTAATTGCAAGAGGCAAGGATCTTACTACTTGGAAGCCGTGGATGGACGGAAGCTAGAACATCCTTGAAATGTTGAACACCTAAGCAGATATTATCAATAGTGAACATGGATGAACATTGCTACAAGACGAAAGCCATGGACGTTTGAAGTATTGGTTATTTTCTTGTATTTGCTTATTACTACTACTGTGTTTTAGATGTATAAGCACTTAGTGTTACTCATAGACGAATTTGCGCCTAAGTATTTTTAATTCCCTAAGGCACTAGCTCTAAAGCATGTGCCATGCCTGTGGATGAATGTTTACACCGTATGGATTTCCTAAGTATATATATGATGTATTTCAAAATGTGTATGATTGTATGAGAATCTTTCATGTCTGTGACTTCATTCAAACTAATCCACAAAAGGCAAGTAGCCAAAGACGAATAAAATCCCTGGACGTAGGGATGTACCGTCTATAAGTTTTCCTCAAAATAAGGATAAAACAAGAAAGATAAAACCAAGGTATATCCATCTAAACTTAAGACGAGATAAAACAAAGGTATATCCGTCTAAGCTTAAGACAAGATAAAACTGAAGGTATATCCGTCTAAACTTAAGACGAGATAAAACCAAGGTATAATCGTCTAAACCATAGGCGAATAATGTGCGTGCAAAAGCACAAGGCCATAGACGAAGTTAACCAGCCTAACAATCCAATACATGGACGAGCAAATGTTGGGAATGATTTTTGCTAAGAACGAATAAATGATTGTCTCAAATTTGAGTAACGAATTTAGCCAGCAAAAAGACAAATTCGTTTATGGACGAGTTGTACTTAGCTTTGGCGATGTAATAAGAAGTTCGTTCATAGGGTCAAGACGAGATAAAATGTTTTCCTAAATGGACGATCCACGAAGCCATAAAAGCTTTGGCGATGTAATAAGAAGTTCGTTCATAGGGTCAAGACAAGATAAAATGTTTTCCTAAATGGACGATCCACAAAGCCATAAAAATGATGTGGACGACATTAATAAAGTATGTCCATAAAGTTTCTAACAAATTCAAATATAATGAAAAGCGAATAGAAGACATTCATTCATTCAAAGAAAGGTGGACGACCAACGTCCAAAAACCCTTAAAGTTAGAAACTGTAAATAATTGTATATAAAGCTTGCCCGCAAGCTTGGACGAGATAATTGTACTTGCATAAATTAAAAAAAAAAAAAACAAAAAGAGCAAACAAAGCCCAAAACAACGGGCATTTCTAATAACATAAAACGATAAATCTTCTAGATAAAATCATTTGGATAAACCACTGGGGGCATTGCCCCTAGACTTTGGGTTGTCCTGGGTTACTTCATTGCTGGCATCGTCCATCACATTAACGTCCTCAGAACTCGTTAGAAGCAAGGAACTTTCTGTGGCTAGGGGAAGCTTGAAGGAATCAAAACCTAGATCAGGAAAAGCCTCCTTGGTGTCAGCACGGAAGTCCTCGTAGCCAGCTGCATAGTGACTGTTTAGACGATTCTTGTATTCGTCTGACCTTTTGAAAGCTGCAACGGCTTCTTCACATGCCTTCTCCAAGGACGAAGTAAATTCTGAGACCTTTCCTTCCAGATGAGCAATACGAGTTTCTTTTTCAATAGCATCTGTTCTAAGTTCTTCCACCTCGTCCTTAACTTTCGTCTCAATTCCCTGCAAACGATTGAGATCTTCAGTCAATCTGATCACCTCCCCCTTTTTCAGTAAAACTTCATTGTTTAGCTCTTTGGCCTTCTCCTTGGCCGTCTTGGCTTCTTCACAAAGCTCTTTGGCCTGGCAAGACGCTGTGTAGAACTTTGACATGGCCTACATATGGACGGGGGAAAGTTAGAAATGTTATTCAAAAATTTGAAGAACATAAGACAGAGATGAATGGAATTTGTATACCTTAAAGAGGTCATGGATGGCAGAACGTTCAAAGTCTTTCACTGACATGTTGTAACACGAGTTTACCTCGTTGTCAGTAATTATCCCCTTGAACGTCCTCCATGCATAGCTCTCATCCAGCACCAGATTGGGAGAACGTTCAGACGGCCCAGAAGGATGAGGCTTGCGAGGAACTTTGATTGGAGGGGGAGGATAGCCTGGACGGGAGGAACAGTTTGGACGGGCACCACATCCACAGGGTCGTCCAGGTCTACCGTCGAAGGAGTAAATTTTAGAACTTTGGGAAGGGAAGTCTTGCCAGGTTTTTGTTTCTTAGGACCTCGACGACTGGGAAGATCATCAAGGTTCACTGAGCTAGAAATGGACTTGGCCTTTCTTTTCCTTGCTTGGACGCTAGATCCTTGGACGACTGAAGGTGTGGTATCCTCATCACCACTCGTAATGTTCTTTTCCCTATTTTCCCTCATCGTGGCCATTCCTATGACGAATGAAATAAAGTTATAATTAAAATGAAAAGAAAAAGGAAGAAAAGAGGAATGGATGAAACTTACTTCGACGAGTAGTTTCCTCGTGGCTGAGATTCTCAGTGGTGGGTACTGGGCCAAGACCCTACGCAGCTAGACGACTAAGAGTCACTAGATCGTGAAAGGTTCTCCCAGGGAAGGCATGGACTTGATCAATCTGTTCCAAATACAGTTTTTCCAGGCGTGGATGAACAACGGCTACATCAATAAAGTAAAGAGATTAGACGACTGAAAGATAGAAAACATAAAAAAAAGAGAATAAAATAAAATGGAAAGGAGGCATACCCTCAGGACGAAGGCGACCTAAAGGATTGGTAAAAGGAGAGAAGGGGGCATTACCCACTTCAACTGGGTCCCCAGCCCAATTTCCAGAAATAATAAAAAATTCGGTTTTCCAGAGCCTGTCAGACGAGCTGCGGCCTTTTATTAAACTATAGTGAGGGCCTCTGGATGAGAACTAGTAAAAACCAGCAGATTTCTTTATCTTTGAGGGCTTATAACAGTAGAGGAACTCGTCCACTGTGATAGGACAGTCCCCCTCCAATGCCTCATGCCATAACACTTGCATGGCAACTACCATTCTCCATCCATTGGGGTTGAGCTGGTTATGTCCAATACCCAACCTACGGAAAAGAGCTCTACAAAAAGAATTTAAGGGAAACCTAAGACTAGCTAAAAGGTAAGATGTGTATACTCCTAAACCAGAAGAAGGAGAACAACACCATTCACCTTCATTGGGTAGACGAGGTTTGAACTCCCTAGGGATCTGGTATCTATCTACAAGGGTTTTCAATTTGAGGGCGTCTAGGGTGGATGCTACCTCAGGGGCACAACTGTATATCACATTTTCTTCCTCCTCCTTGTCTTGAGAAGGGCTAGGTGGTTCTCTGGACGAGCTAGTCCCAGCCTCAGAGGCCATCTTACGCTGCATTTCCTAGAATTCCTCTAAGGGAATACCAGGAACCCCAGACGAATAGTGCTCGTCTAAAGAACTACTACTGTAGCTTGTGCTACCCTCACCACTCTCATAACTCCTAGAAGATACATCAAGGTACTCGTCTATCTCTCTCTCTAAACTACTACTAGATGAAGGCATGACTAAAATAAAGGATTAAAACGAAAACCTAAAAAGGAGGAGGGAATACCTGAGAACTAGGACGAGGGCTAGACGAGGCTCTTGGATGAGATAGTAGAAGAGATTATGAGAAAGGTGAGGGGCAAGAAAGAGAATGTACCTATTTATAGGGCCCAGAAGCGGGGTCAGCAAAGCGATGCCCACCATTAAGAAAGCAACACGTGGCAATTCCTTTGAAAAAAGCAATCGACAAAATAAGTTAACCAAGAAAATCATGACACGTGGCCCCATAAAAAAAAAGGAAAAAAAGAGAAGAGAAGAGAGAAGGGGTTAGGTCAGGACCATAAAGGTGTGAAACAAATCCCTACAATATCCTTGGACGACCCCTGGATAAGGGGGCAACTGATGGCATATCCAGAAATTACTATCTCTAGGTCGTCCATAAGGGTTGTCCATGAGCCAAAGGCTAAGATTCAAGTATGTCGTCTACGAACAAAGGGGTCGTCCATAGGCAAAGCACACGGACGACCATATGACACTTAGAAAATTTAGAAGTGTGGATCCACGTGTCTTGAGAATTTGAACCACAGAATTCTAGAGGGAGAACCAAACCCGTACACATCGCCACAAATTCCTCACCAATGCTTAACTTCCTTCAGCTATTGTAACTTCGATAGCCGTTGAGGAAGTTATGTCAGAACTCACTAAATTCCACAAATTTTAGGGAAGTTACCAAATGAATAATCGCTCCAAGGTTCTCTATATAAAGACCGACCTGCAACAAATCAAGGCAAGTTTTTTTTTCCTAACATTACTCCAAAAAGTTAGAACGTAATCTTCAAGAGAGAAACTAACTTAATCATCGGAGGGGACTTGGCCGGTCTACCTCGATCGCCTTTTGATTGTGTGTTCTTCCTTACAGGTCTTCACAACAACTGCTAGTCATCGAAGCCGGAACATTCAGCCTACTGATTCTTAACATCATCATAACCTGTTTATGTTAAAAACAAGGCAAATGTGTAATTTTGCTCCACTTTTATGTTTCTCTCATCCAAAAACACAAAAAATATAAAAGGGTAAATTGCAAATTACACCCTGAAGTTTTGGGTTAATTGGATTTTACACCACAAAATTTCAAAAACTTGATTTTACACCCTGAAGTTTGGTTTCGTTAGCACTTTACTCTCCACGGTTAGTTTCAGTTGTTAAGTGACACATCATCATGCTGATGTGTTTTATTTTTGCCAATTCAGCCTGAAAACTAGACCAAGTGAAGAGCGGGCACAATCTAAATTACATCAGGCCTAAACTTTAAACATAAACCTTTAGCCTGAAACCACATTGTTTTAGGCCAAACTCTAAAATCAAAATCAGAAACCATGAACCCCACAACATGTAATTATGTCTACTTGAACATAGACCTCCCTAACCCAAACCTAGGTGGCAGCGGCAATAACATCTTCTCCAAATCTTGACCACCACCTGAAGCAATTGGCAAAGCTAAAGGCGGTCTTTGATGACCAAATATATAGCAATTACCAACTCAGCAAGTAGTAAGCCTAAACTAGTGAGTCCTACCACCAACCCCACCACTTCGTCTACGATGACCAGATATAGAGATTGCCCACCACTTTGTCTACAATGACAAGATACAGAAAATAATTGAAGTGCCACACGGTGGGTATGGGAGGCACACAATGGACGATTGCCGCGAGTTACTAGCTGCCGGAGAAGAAGGTACACGTGACGCGCTGAAATGTGCCACCTGTAACTGTCACCGTAACTTCCACCATAAGGAAATTAATGATCACCATCATCGATCATCATCAGAAGTTTTCCACCACTATCAACAACAATTCACACCTTATTATCATCATCATCGTCATCGATCTCGACAACCACCACATCATAAAGACTGCCTTTAGCTTTTCTAGTCGCTTTAAGTGGTGGTTAAGATTTGGAGAAGATGTTGTTGCTGCTACCATTGGGTTTCGGTCAGGGAGGTCTGTGTTCAAGTAGACATACCATGGGGTTCATGATTTTTGTTTTGGATTTTAGAGTTTGGCATGAAACCACATCATTTTATGCTAAAAATTTCTGTTTTAAGTTTAGCTTAAAACGACCTAGTTTTGATTGTGCCAGCTTTTCACTTGGTCATCACTGAAACGACATAGTTTTGAGGCTGAATTGGCAAAAATAAAACACATCTGCATGATGATGTGTCACTTAACAGCAGAAACTAACCGTAGAGGTAAATTGCCAATGGAACCAAACTTCAAGGTGTAAAATCAAGTTTTTGAAACTTTGAGATGTAAAATCCAATCAACCCCAAACTTCAGGGGTATAATTTGCAATTTACCCAATATAAAAATACAAAATCAAATAAGATAAAAAAATAACTGAGCAGAACACTTACATCATGAGATTTCAAATCATAGGTAAACAACTTAAATTTCAGTTAAACCTCAGGTGGGTAAAGTATTAAATTTCAAACCACAGGCAGGCAACTTAAATTTCTGTCAAATCACAGGTGGATAAGCTGTAATTTGCAAAAAAATTTTAATTTTAATTTTAATTTTAACTTTTACTTATTTTCCTTCTATTTGCACGTCCCATGTGAGTTTCCTACTTACTTTATTTAACTTTTATCTTTTATCTACAGTACTTTCAATAAAAAAGTTAGATAAACTATTCACAAATAGACACTTAAATCTCAATCTTAGAGCATCTCTAGCAGATTAACTAAATTTTTGTACTATTTGGACAATGAACAGTGACATTTAACTTTTACCTACCTTTCCAACAAATTCACTATCCTTTTCTCCATCACATTTAAATATTATTTCTTCATTTATTCTTTATTCTTTCTTTAATCTTTTATAATCTTTCTTTATTCATTCCCAACAACTATATTTTTAAATTTCCTAACAGCTATATGTTTAAATTTCCCAACGGTAACATTTTCAAAATTTTCAAAAATTATATTTTCTCAATACCCTTTTTTAAAGGGTCATTTTTTCAAATGGTAATATTTCTCAATAGTCATATTTTTCAAAAAGACTTGATAAATTTCAAGATTAACATAGATTTGATAAATTTCAAATTACATCGAATTAACATAAATGAAGAGAAATTTCAAATTACAATAAAGACTAAAGGCATAAAAATTAATGCGAGCATAAAACTTAATATTAGATAATCCTACAACTTGCTATATCATTGCCACAAGTGCTCAATGAGATCCAATTGGAGTTCATAATGAGTTTCTTTATTTCTAATTTTTTCATGGGCTGCAATGAACACCGTAAATTGACTAAATTCTTCTGTAGGCTCGTGGGACACTGTTGTAGGGATGCTTTCAGACACTTGTTCATAATCAAAGTCTTCTGTTCCATTGGCATCACGTTCATCTTCAATTATCATGTTATGCAATATTATGTATGCCTTTATAATGTAATCAAGAGCCTTTGTTCTCCAAAAACTTGCAGGCCTACGAACAATTGCAAATCGTTCTTGAAGTACTCCAAATGCACGCTCTACATCCTTCCTTGTTGACTCTTGAGTTATAGGAAAAAGACTATTCTTTCTACCTTGTGGAGATTGGATTGTCTTTACAAAAGTGGACCATGGAGGATATATACGATCAGCAAGATAGTATCCCATTGTATAATCATGACCATTGATTGAGTAATTCACCGAAGGTGCACGGCCTTAAGCGAGCTTGGTAAATATAAAAGAATGGTCTAGCACGTTGGCTCACGACTATGACTAATATATTGACCTTTCCACCCCGATGGGCAATTCTTCCATTTCCAGTGCGTGAAATCAATGCTCCCTAGCATCCCTGGAAAACCACGACTTTCACCAACTCTTAGCAACCTAGCAATGTCATTCCTATTTGGTGACCTCAAGTACTCTGTAGAATAAATATCGACTATGACTTCAACAAATTTTTTGAGACTCTCTATCGCAGTGATTTCTCCAATTCTCACATATTCATCTGTAAAATCCGCTGCTACTGCATACGTAAGCATCCTTAGTGCGGCAATCATCTTCTAAAGGGAAGACAAACCAAGCACTCAGGCAGCATTTCTTTTTTTGAACAAAATATTCATCTTTCTTTTTTAGATTAGATTTAATACGTAGAAAAAGAGAACGACTCATTCGAAACCTCCTTTGAAATACGTTAAGAGGATAAACTGGTGATTCTGCAAAATAGTCTTGAAAAAGTCTTTGGTGGCCTTGCTCATGATCACGTTGGATGAACCTACGGCCGGGAACAGAACCACGATGTGATGTTGACACCCTCTCTCTTTCTAACCGTTCTTCTTCCAATGCAAGAAGCACAATTATCTCAAAATCATCATCAGAATCCGAGTCATTTAGAAGCATATTACGTGCATAATTTGTATTATGAACCATGGAACAAATTTCTACAGTTGCTGCCACAAAAAAAAAAAAAAAAAAAAAAAAAAAAAAAACACACACACACACACACACACACACACACACACATACACACAATTATTGCAGCATGTGTGAATAATTCACATATTGATATTGTAAGAAACCCCTCAGACAGATTTCACAACCTGAAAAAAATTAAAACAAACGCACTTAGGTAGATTTCACACCCTGCAGAAACCCTTTAAGCAGATCATAAATTGAGCTCAAAAAGCCATAACACATGTAGAAACCAATGGTAAATTAGGTGCTGGAATCACTTGTCTATTGGCTCAAGTACTTAATGGTTAAGCTTTCTCTAAATGAAACTTTGGACCATTATTTCCTCAAAGTTTATTCCCTACTGTCAGTGTCTTGTAAATTCTTTATTACCTTATTGCTTTGGTGCAATGCAATTATCCTTCCACTATAAAGTCAGTGTCCCTCTTATAGGTACAGGAAAAAAAATATTAAGCTTATCTAATATTTTTTATCACCAGTTCATAGTTTATTGGCATCAAACTCCCAATTCTATTACAGTTTCAAGCAATTAACAATAATTTATCTCAATTACATAGAAACCATAAGGAACAAAACTACAATGATTGCCACATTCTAACAACTCAACCTCAAAGCTGTCCATAAATTTTTCATTATCAGCCCAAAATATTAACAACATAAGAGATCTCACAATTAAGATTGTACATTCATAAACAATTTTCACAAAATCTCATGGAACCAAGCAACAAAAATTACCACATTCTAGAACTACAAAGCTCAATGCAACATGAACTCTTAGATTAGTCACTTACAGTTTCATTCATAGAATTATTTACACACGCACAGCTACACAAGTCAATTGCAATAAGAACTCTAAGATTTTCACTACTTTTTAATTTATGGCCCACAAAATTCAATGCAATAGGAACTCATACATTTGTCAATAAATCTTTCAATTTTTAGCTACAGAAACACACATATTCATGCATTATCAATGAAAATCACATTCATAAACAAAAATTCACAGAATCATATGGAAATTATGACAATGCTCTTTAAAAAGAACAAAAACAAGAACTCCCAAAAAAACATTTTCCAAAAACCATTCCAACCACATAGATATCAAAAACCCACCAAGCAAAAATGACAAACATGCAAAACCCAATATGAATTCAGCGATCAAACTCCATTGCCATTACTAAGAATTCTTTAAATGCAACAGAGAACACAGCCACAATCAGCAGGGTTGACCCCAACTCAAAAAAAAAAAAAAAAAAAAATCAGTGGATCAAAATATTTTGATTAGAGCTTGAAACCCATCACAATTTCAACTACAAAAAAAAAAAAAAAAACCCAGAATTTAGATTCTCAATATTTCCACACCAAAAAAAAAAAAAAAAAAAAAAAAAACAGAGCCATAAATATTACTGATAAACAATAAAAAATAATAGTTAAAGATGAATTCTTTTCTAAAAATAAAAAATTGGGTATTGAATTACTAACCTGATTATTGAAGAGGCAAAGGAAATCCAGTTTGATTTCAAATGATTGAAGTTGGCATACCAGTTTGATTTCAGCTTTTGTGAAAGAAATCCAGGATTGTTAACGTGAAAGAGAGAGATTTGTGATCGTTTGCAAATCACGCTTTGTAGCAGAAAGAGAACAAGAGGAGAGAATAATTATTCTGTGAGAAGCAACGGAGAGAGAGTATGATAGAAAAAAAATCTAGAGGAGAGAGAAAGAATTGATATAATAGTAGCTGGTATGATTTTTTAATCAAAAAAAATCTAATTGCTATTGTACAATAGCCCATCAGAGTTGATGAGCTATTGCTCATAAGCTAAAAAAAAAATCGGGATTTAGAGAATCCACTGGAGACCTTTTTTTGGGTTTCATTCTCTATAATAGAGAGAATTTTGGGTTTTGCTACATCGTTGGAGATGTTCTTAACTCCTAATAAAAGGATGGGTAAAATAAAGTTCACACCCTTGAGGTTTTGGATACTGCCAGCTAGAACTAAGGCTTTTTCAAAAATTGACTAACTTGTTCCCTAATCATTGTGAGAAAGAGGAGAAAATAAGTAACAATTGAAGGTTTCTACAGTCTATTGCAATGACGAACATAAAGCTGCAACGAATATATTATTATAATAATCTAATACCAATTATTTTATCATCTATTGTAATGAAAAATATGAAATAATTATCTATTACAATAAAGATATCGTTGCAATAACTTGACCCAAATTATTTTTGTCAATTAATTTCAATCTATTGCGATAAACTTTGTGAAATAATAGCCTATTACTACAAGATATTTATTGTTTATTGCAACAGTAAATATATTATTACATCAAAATTGTCATTAAAATATTTTAAGTTTATTTCAACGAAATATTTTGTAGCACAAACCTATTACCTCAAATTTTATTGCAACACTTTAATTAAACTATTGCAATGACTCTGATGTTATTTCAACAATTTTTTTTTGTTGTAATAAATATTTTTTGTTATACTGAACATTAAAGAGGCAAAGAGGTAAATAAATAACTCAATAGCTATATTGTTCCATTGAGCATCGTGATCTCAAACAAGTAATATGAGAAATATCAATCCCAAACAAATTCCTACACAAAAAACCATTCGTCCCCAATTCCCTAATAAGCTAATCAGCAGGGACAGGGTAGTGGCGGTGGCAAGGGCAGCGGCGATAGCAGTGGTAGGGGCAAGAATAGGGGTAGGGGCAGCAATGGGAGTGGGAGCAGGGGTTGCAACAAGGGCATGGGCATGGGGATGGGCACGGGCACGGGATAGCAAGGCTAAAAATTTAGTCATGTTAGGTTAATATGAGTCGTTGAAGGGAATTTCACCAGCCCAATAAAAATTATAAAATTATTATAAAACAAAAGCTGGATTGAATTTCCCGCCATAACAAGAGGAGGAGGAGGAGGGGGAGGTGGAGGAAGAAGAAGAAGAAAAATTACAACAACAAAGCAATAAAAAATAAAAATAAAAAAGCTAAATGAATAAGGGTAGAATATCTAAATTTTTGATAAAAAATTAAAGAAAGAAGAAGAGAAAAAGAAGACTATGACAACAACGATAGAGCAACAAAAAAATAAAAAAAAAATAAAAAAATAAGCTAAATGATTACAAGCATAGATTATCTAAAATTTTAATAAAAAATTAAAGAAAGAAAGAAGAAGAAGACGATGACGGTGACAATGATAGAGCAACAAAAAAATAAAAAAGCTAAACCATTATGAAGAAGAACAACAACAACAAGAGAAAAAGATGAAGAACAAGAATCATGATAATATATATATATATATATTAAATGATTACTTGTTGTTGAGCTAATGTTCCCCATGAATGAATGAGAAAATAAGAGTGGGAGAATGTGAGAGAGAGAGAGAGAGAGATAAACATAAAAATACAAGCCAAAAGCAAACCCAAATAATCCCTCATCAGAATTGGCAGGTACCTATCAAGGTGGCAGCATACGGAAACAAGAAATCTAGGAGATGTGGTTTTGCATTTAAAGCCATTAAGATGGATGGAGGTGCTCTTTTCAAAGGAGGAGCTAACAATGGGAGGCAATCTCAAAATGGCAGCTTAGGAAGTGTTGGTGGAGGCAACTCTCAAAGCCAAAGACTTAGGATTCTGCAGAATCATGATAATGTGAAACAATAGAAGACTAGTGCAGATTTGTAATCAGACCATCAACCAATCATCGCAGGATCAAGATCTCGTATCAGACCTATACCAGTTGCAGCAACAGGGACTAAATACACATCTCATCTTTGTTCCTAAACTTGTAATCTCACGTGTTGAAGTTTGCTACTAGGGTTGCTAACTTTCCAGGTCAATTTTGCTATATGTACTCGATCCATATATAAGCCCTTGACTTTTGTAATGCTCCTTTTATTTAATGAATGTTTTATTTGGTATCAAAAAAAAAAAAAAAACAAAAAACAAAAAACAAAAAAACAAAAACATAAAGAGAAAATGAATGAGAGACTAAAATGCCAAAATGTCTATTTATTTACTTATTCATGAGATTACACGCAAGTCCTAGGCCACCTAGGGTCAGAATGTTTCTGGAATTATTTTGTTTGATTGTGTTTGTTAAGGTGAGTAAGATTGAGGAGGCTGTGGGTTTAATGTTCAGTACAACAAAAAAAGTTTATTACAAAAAAAAAAAAATTATAGTAATAACATCAGAGTCATTGCAATAGTTTATGCAAAGTGTTGCAATAAAATTTAAAGTAATTAGTTTGTGCTACAAAAAATTACGTTGCAATAAACTTTAAATATTTTAATGACAATTTTGATATAGTAATATATTTTCTATTGCAATTAAAAATTTAATACTTCGAATATCTTGTAGCAATAGGCTATTATTTCATAAATTTTATTGCAATAGGTTGAAAATAATTGACAAAAATAATTTGGGTCAAGTTATTGCAACGATATCTTCATTGTAATAGATAATTGTTTCATATTTTTCATTATAATAGATGGTAAAATAATTGGTGTTAAATTATTGTAATAATATATTCGTTGTAACTTCATGTTTGTCATTGCAATAGATTGTAAAATAATTGATATTTAGTTATTGCAATGATATATTTGTTGCAATAAGCTGTCACTTTGCAAAATAATTGGTATCAATGCCTCTATTACAGCTAAAAATTATAAATTGTAAAGTTGCGATTTACAACTATTTTGTGTTGGCTTTAATTCCGTGCCAAATTTGATTGTAATTTTGTTCAATCTTATATACCCTGTATTTTATGTGGGATTTCTTTGTAAGGGTTTGTGTGTGAGAGAGAGTGTGAAGACTCAAGGCAGAATTGAAGAGTAAAGAAGTTCTCACGGGTAGCTCGCGGGTAGACTTCACATGAAGTGAAGCATATGCTTAACACATGACTGGAATACGAAAAGTCATGACAGATGGTGACAGCTGGTTTTCGCGAATGTCCCGCGGGTAAGGCCTTCTCGCGAGATACTCGCAAAACATGCTGTTTTGTTATTTTGTCCTATCTGCTCCACTACATCCTCACCCACACTATATATATCATCATTATCCACATATTGAGAAGAGTGCTTTTAGAGAGAAAACCCTAGCCGCAAAACCCTTGAAAGTTAGAGATTGTCATATCCACAATTCTCTACACAATTCATTGTGATTTTCCTCAACTTCTACCTCTCCTTTTCCAAATCCTTGAGAGGTTGATAGCCCAAATACTTACCACACCCATCCTAAGTGTAAAGTGAGGTTTTGGTGTTACTAGGAAGTATTGGAAAAAGCCATTTGTTTGGTGGATACAATCGAGCTGAATTGCATGATCTAGAGAGCTAGAGAAGACAAGACTTGGCGAAGTTAGTTGGTAGTAGGAGCTTGGAGGGCTCGAGTACATGGGGTAGATTAGGCTTGGAGGGTCTTTTGTTATTCGTATACTCCAACTTATTCTCTAGTGGATTGATTTATTGCTTGGAGGGCAGCGGAGAGATTTTTCCCCGAATTCTTCGGTTTCCTTTTCGATAACACATTGGGGTGTTATCTTGTGTTTGCATTCTTCTTCCCTACTCTTTTAGCTTTCATTTTACTGCTGTGATTTGGTAAATATGGCTTAGAGTAATTTATTATTTGTTCGCTCGCTTTTACTCTATTCCGCACTTAGTTTAAGTTAGGGTAAAATCAATTAAGCTATAAGTTTTAATTTGGGGGTCTAAACAGCTCTTGTGTTTTCACACATTTTCGAGCTTTCATAAGTTATTACAACTAATTATTATTAATATAATAATTTACCACTTATAAGTTATTATTGCAACAACTTATAATTTTTAGATGTGATTATGTCTAATACTACTATACTAATTTTATTGTATTAACACTTGATGTGATAGACTTATTTTGGTGTAGTGAAAACACATTGTGTAAAACAAACACCAGCACCACCCAACTCCTTAAAGCATGAACATGTAAGAAAGATGGAGGCAAGAGAGGTCAATGCAGTTTTGTATGTATTGTTTTGCGCTTACGAGGAGGGCATTATTAGAAGTTATGTGGAGGGCGTAATTAGAAGTTAGCAGGATACTTTTATAGTATACATTGAACTATTATCTTTACTATAATAGACATTTCTTCCACTTAGGACTCTTTAGAGAATTGGTGTGCAAATTTTGTTTGTAGGAAAATTAAGTAGTTCAACCCTCCGAAGTCCAATCTCCTAGAGTCCTTTTGTACGGACTCTATCAAAGACAGAAATGGCTAAGGTTATTCCATTGTCCTTTTGTTTATTATTTCTTCAAAAAAATTTAGTTTGTTCAGCAGTACCAGTACGTCTATCAAGCTTTAGACTATACTTGTTTATAAAAAAAAGAGCTTTAGACTATACCAAAAAAAAAAAAAAAAATGTTACGAGTAATTAGTATAACTACATGAGTAAGCTTTTGTAACCAATTTGAATGCTTCTTTTCCCCCTCAATTGTTAGTTAATAATTCAAGACATTCCCATAGGAAACTATGGTTTGAATCCAAATTTGAAAGTAGTAGCATTTACTGACGTTTCCCAATACAATTTCGAGTCCAAGGACTTCTTTGGTGACGAAGCCTGTTGCATGCGAATATTTGTCCACAACTTTAAGTATCCACTTGAAGAATTGATCTCCACAACAAACCCTAGGATGGCAATTAGGCTTCAAAAATCATTAGAAGACATATAGCCACAGCCAATATTTGCCCTCTGATCGCTCTTAATTACATACCAGTGTGTGTGTGTGTGTGTGTGCCACATCTAATTAGCTAAGATCGTGGGTTCAAAAAACACATTTTTAGTGTATTCAAGACACATCTTCACTATTTCAAAATTATAACTAAAACCATGTTTATGCCTCTTGTGTGTACGGTTATGTGAACTTTCATGTATGCAAACAACAATTTCCCTTTGCCATCCTTTCCTCTAACATAAGAAAAATTATGATGTCAGAGAAAACACAGGTCAGTTTTAATTTGTCAACTTTACCAATCATTAATGTCTTTGATTGAGTGGGTACTCTTAACCTTCATAACTAGAATATTAATTAATTGAGTGGTTGCTCTTAAGAGCTTCATAATTAGTAGAATATTAAATGCATTAAGTAAATTTCAATATTGGTGGATTTTTTTCAACTCTGCTAATATATATATATATATATATATATATATATATATATATAGGGAAAGACCCAGGTGGGGGTGGGGGCCCGGGCCCCCCTGGGTCCAATTTTTTTTTCCTTATTATTTATATATATAGTTATAATATATTTTATTTATGTAATTGAGCCTCTTTCCAAACCTTAGGCCATCTTTCTCTTGAATAAGCCTAACTAGCCTCACCCAACTAACAACTTCAATCCAAAAACTTAACAAAAACAATAAAAACATTCACAATAGTGATTGTATTTTAGCAAAAAAAAAAAAAAAAAAACCTATTTTACTACCAAAGAACCAAAAAATCATGTGTTATTGGAGAAATTAAAGCTAAATTTTTTGCAAGTAAAATATACTGGTATAAATACCAGTTGACTGTAGCAAGTTCTTAAAAATAAAATACAATATTTTATTAAGATTAAATCTTTTTCTTCAATTAAAAAACTTAAATTCTCGTGCTTCTTTTATTATTTTAATGAGTTGTTTATATTATTTTAAATAAAGTGATTAAAAAATAGAACATCCGATATTAGGTGTATTGTAAAGTGATGTGGTAAAAACTAAAATTTTTAGTACCATCACTGTGAATGCTCTGACTTTAAAAAATAAAAAAATAAAAAATCCTAGCCAACCTAGTATTAAAAAAAAAAATGTTATTTTGTTTTTGTTTTTGTCTTTGTTGGTAAATGATTACATCTTAATGTATTTAGAAACAACGATTGTGAGTATTTATAATTTTTTAATACTATATGGATGCTTATTTAGAGTTTATTTTTTTTAATACTCTGACTTTCGCTAGCTTAAAATCCTGGGTCCGTCCCTATATATATACACACACACACACACACATCCACAAGAACCACCATCACATCAACAAGCTTGACTTCTTGATCGAGTGCATAGTTTTTTTTTTTTTTTTTTTTTTTTGGTTAAGGGGAAGATTGCATAAAAACTTAATTAGCCACAATAGGCAAAGTAAAGGCAGAATGCCTTAATAAGTACAGACCAGCAGCATCCATACAAACAAAAGATACAATTCAGGGGAAGGGCGTGTTAACAAACTACAAAATCCTCTTGTTGCGAGCAACCCCTCTTAGCCAACCCACCAACACACCTATTCGCTTCCCAAAAGATGTGGTTCACCTTGACTTGTTGAAATTTGTTGAGCAGGTACCTGCAATCATTTAGGAGGGAAGAATAGTCTCTGTTAGTCACAGATCTAGAAAGGACCAGATTAACTACTACTTTTGCATCAAGCTCAACTTCCAGACAAGGCAGACCCAATTGGTAAGCCAAATTGAGCACATCACGCAAGGCCCAGAATTCCACCATGATGCTTGGGGTGTAGCCTATGTTGCGACTAAATCCCTTGATCTAGGTTCCTCCATGGTCTCAGATAACCCCTCCACCCCCTGCTTTCCCTAGGTTACTAAGAGATGCTTCATCTGTGTTAAGTTTATACCATCCCTCAGAAGGTTTGTTCCATCTGACTTGGATACTACCCATTTGCTTGGATCCGAGAGATTTACCAACACAATACACGTAGTCAATGGTTTGCCTCAGACATGACTCACGTAGATTTGGGTTTAGCGTGGTATTTTCAAACACTATTATGTTCTTGTGCTTCCATAGAGTCTAGATTGCAAAAGAGAATAACGTTCTCCACAGATAGCCATGAGCCTCAATCAGAGGGTTGCATATGCAATTGGCTTCAAGCCAACTATGGATCTCTAAACTGAAGGAAGATGACAGTGAGGCAAGGACTCCTGATTTCATATAGAAATTCACCATGAAAGGAAAATCCCTCAACATATGAATAATGGACTTGTCTTCATTTTTACAGAAAGGGCATAATATTTACACTCCATTCCTTTTGATGCAACTACTTCTCTGACTGGTACACTGTTGTGGCATATTCTAGGCAGAGTGTCTATTTTCCAAATCCATTTCCCCCTGAAAATCGGAATTTGTTCTTCCTTACCCCTCGCTAGGTTATAAGCCGTTGCCGCGGTGAACTCTCCATATTTAGATAGTTTCTAGTTCATTGAGTCCTCTTTGCTCCCATATATTTGGAAAGGCGTGACAATAATTTTTCCCTTGATGCACTGAGGTAGATCAAAGGAAATAGCATTCCAATTCCATACCCTGCCTTGTCTCATTTCCTTCACTGTGATGATGTCCTCTGTATGGTGAAGAGGCCCCTGTAAAAGCTCCCTCACCGAGTTGCCTTTAACCTAGCTATCAGACCAGAATCTTAGTTTAGATTTGCTGCCCACATTCCATCATATCCCTTTTACGAAAAAAGGAACCCTTGTTTGATTGCTCTCCAATTTGGGGAACAAGGGAGTTTATTTGGATCCCTTGAATATCTTTGAGATTGAGAGCAATATTTATTCAGTGATATCTTCGCCCATAGTGATTCTCTTTCGTGTTACATTCTCCAGTTCAGATTGGCTAATAATGCTATATTCTTGGCCCTAGCTACTTGGATGCCTAACCCACGTTCCTCCTTAGGCTTGATGATTTTGTTCCAACCCACCAAATGCATCTTCTTTTTCTCTTGAGTAATGCCCCACAAGAAGTCTTTACTGATCTTGTCAATTTTTTCACAAAGATGCAAGGGGAGAGCCACACCTTGCATCACGTAGTTGGGAATGGTTGACATTACTGATTTGACTAGAACTAATCTTCCTGCAAAGGACATAAATTTAGATTTCTATCTTGACAATTTATTGATCACTCTCTCGACAACAAAATTGTATTGATTGCTCACTATTCCTTTATGTTTCAGGGGGAACCCCAAGTATTTCCCAAGGTTGTTGGTGGCTTGAATGTTCAAGTTCTCACAGATACTTATTTAAAGGCTCACTCCCACGTTTTGCAAAAAAAAAAAAAAAAACTCGGGATTTACTTGTGCTACTTTTATGTCCAGGCTCTTCACAGAACTTATCAAGCACTTCCCAAATGGCTTCACTTCCTTCCTCACTAGCCTTCGCGAATAGAATTAAGTCATCCGCAAAAAATAGATTAGAGATCCCTAGGTTGCCTCGAGAAGCTTTAACTGGGATCCAGCCCCCTTCCATGCATTCTTTCTCAATGAGACTTCCAAGATATTCCATACACAATATAAAAAGATATGGAGACAATGAGTCTCCCTGCCTGATGCCTTGGGAGGGATAGTTGGTCTCCATAGTACCCCTATTGAACAGAATAGAAGCACTAGTTGAGGACACGCAACTCATGATGAGAATAATCAAGTAGTTAGGAAAATGTAAGCTTGGAGGATTTTATGAATAAAATTCCACTCTAGTCTATCGTAGGCTTTTTCCAAATCCACTTTGATAGCCATATAACAATCTTTTCCTTTCTTATTTTCAATGGAATATACTAGCTTTTGCGCAACGAAAATGTTATCTAGGCCTCTCCTTCCTGGGACAAATGCAGCTTGTAAGAGGGAGACGAGATTGTTAAAGAGTGGCCATATTCTACCAATAATAATTTTGGTGACTATTTTATACACTGAATTACACAGATTGATGGGTCTATAATTAGCAAGAGTCTCAGAGGATTGTCATTTGGGAATGAGAGAGATAAGTGTCCTATAAAGGTATTCAGGCATAGTCCCCGTCGCAAAAATGTTTCACACCTCTCTACAAACCGAGTCCTTAACATCATGCTAGAAATATTAGAAGAATCCAGCATGAAGACCATCAGGTCTTGGGGCTTTAAAGGGCTTGAGGGTCCAAAGGGCCATTTTGATTTCCTCTTCAGAAACATTGGAGCATAGAATTCTTTTCTCCTCTTCTGACAGATGGCAACACGAATTGGCTAATTTTAGATGAAGTTGTAGAGTAGGCAAGATCAGTTGTGTATAAAAGTTTAAATCCTATCAAGATGAACTCCTTGACTCCTTCTTCCTTCGTAATCCATTGCCCTAGATTGTCTTTAATACTTCTGATTTTATTCTCGTGTCTCCTCACAATAGTTGACACATGGAAGAAGGAAGCATTTCTATCCCCAAATGCAGCCCAGTTTAGGCATGACTTAAGGGCCCAAAATTCCTCCTCCTGAAGCATAATGAGATTATATTCTTCAATCAAATTCTTCTCAAGTTGAATAATGAAGTCATTGGGATTATTTGATAGGGCTTTTTGTGCTCCATTGATTCTTGTAAGCACTCTTCTTTTTCTAGCAAAAAGGTTCCCAAAGACATTCACATTCCATTGCTTTGCTTGCCTTGTGAAACCAGAAATTTCATCTGTGAGAAGTTGTCCCCTTCCCTAAGACTCTTTGACAACTTTGGGAAAGTCAAGATGAAGCATCCACATTGATTGAAACTTGAAAGGTTTATTCCTTACCTCAATAGGGGAGTTGCATAATTCCATTAAAATAGGGTAGTGAAAAAAATAAAAAATAAAAAACCTTGGGTAAATGCATAACAGAGGCTTCAGGGTAAAGAAGTCTCCAATTGGGGTTGGCAAAACACTTGTCAATCCTTTCCAATATTAAGTCTGAAATTTACCTTCGATTGGACCATGTATATTTTCGGCCAGAGAAATCCAAATCCAAAATGTTAGAAGCATCTAGGTAATCTTTAAAGTCAAGTGCCCTATTCAAATTGGTACTTCTACCTCCAAACTTGTCCTTACCACTAAGGATTCATTAAAGCCTCCCAAAAGCAGCTACAGGAGAGTATGTAATTGAGCCGCTTTTGCTAGATGTGACCAAAGAATTCTTCTTTCTACTAAACGGGGAATAGCATAAATAGAAGATAAAGGCTAGGAAAGGTTATTGGACATACTTTTACCGTTGCATGAATCTCTTGTTTTGTGGATGAAAGCACAAAGACATAAACTTCATCCTTCTTCTAAAGCAACCATAAACCCCCTGCATACCCGATTGTGTCGGTGACAAAAAACCCATCAAAAGGGAGATCATCAATGATTCTTCTAGCTCTGTCCCCCCTAACTCTAGTCTTAGTGATCACCATTATGGTAGGATGGTGATTCACCATCATTTCAAGAACTCTCCTCTTGAAATCAGAGTTTAAAGCACCTCTACAATTCCATAGAAGGATATTCATTTTGACATATCCACCATACAGAACCTCCACTGGATTAGGCATCATTGATGCTGTCTCTATCATGCTCCATTCCAATTGCCTCAGAAGGTCCTTTGAAGCCACCTAGTTCGGCTTCCACACCACCATGTACTTCAAAATGCCCACTATGTCCTCCTTGCAGCATAATAGGCGGTCGCACCTCTGAACTGAGCTTAGAATTTGGAACAGCTTCATCGATGGAAAATTCCCCAAATGGGAAGACACTGTCCCCTTGTTGTTTATGACTTCCTCTTCTGCACTAGCCAACCCGATTCGTCCAAGTGTGGCACTACTATACCAATGGCCTTCTCTGCCTATTCAAGATCTCTGCCTCTACCTTCGTTATTAGGGGGGTATCAGTAAGGAACTTCCACACTGGTTGGGTGTTGTTCCCCATGCTGGATGATCCATCTCGAGTTCCCCCTAATTGAGGTTGCTCGGAGTGATCAGGAATAAGTTCCTCCATGTTGTGCGTAGCTCCTCCTTGAACCACCCTATTGTGTCTGTTGGGGTGGCTTTGATTTGTGCAATTATCTCGTCTGAAATGGGGATTACTCGGTTCCTGTGCCACATTGCCCACCCTAGCCAAGGAAGAGCGAGGGGAGTTAGATAGCAAGGATCCATTATCTGAGCTAGCGAGCAAATCAGATGCTCTTCAGAGTGGCTTATTACCTGAGATTAGACTAGCTCTCTTGAAAACTTTGGTATTTTTGGCTCTTGCAAGCTTCTTTTCCCTCTGATATTTTGTGGTCAGCAAGTCTTGTATCAGACCCATATTGGCCACTGCTCAAGGCTTCAGCACAAACATCTATCAATCCTTCAGGATTTTCTTCTGATTCCATTTTGTTGCCAATCATCGCATATTTTTTGCCTTCCAACTCTATATGGGGAACTAAATTAGAGTTATTTACGGGTTTTCCAGAGACATTAGGTCCCATTCCTATATTTTCCTAGACAAGCTTGCCCTTTCCTTTATCTTCTTGGACAAAATTGCCCTTCCTTGATTTGTCCCCTGATTGGATGGGGTTATTGTTTCCATATGTTTGTCCATTACGTACTAGTTTTTTTCTTCTAGTTACTAACATCCATGCACCAAAGTTGGGATCAGGTTTCTCCACTTCCTGACTGACCTTTGGTGTGGGTTCACCATCAACCAATCCTTCCTTCTCCTTTGACCTGATCTAATAGCAACAATTCTCTTGTTTATAGCCAAGCCTTCCACAGCAAAAACATAAGGAGCCAATACCTTCATACATAACCTTCTGCTTTAATCTACCAATTCTAACAATGTTGAAAAAAGGTCTCTCCAAATCTACTTGGACACATAATCTGGCATAGCTAACGCTTGACCCAAAAGTTGTAAAGGAATCAATACTTAATACTGGACCAATAGCACTACCAATCTCCTTAAGGATTGCTAAATCATAAAATTCTATGGGAAGCTCAGGGAGTCTAACCCATACTGCTGTTGATGAGAAGGTAGCCTTCAAAGCTTTAAAGTATGGCTCTCATAGCTTTATAGCTAAAAAGTTCTCCCCCACAAACCATGGGCAACCCCTCAACACCTTATCATAATCTTCATCATCCATGAACTTGATTAGGAAAAAATCTTTCCCTAAATCTACACAATCCATTTTTGCCGATGGCTTCCATAAGGTAATGATCTTGAAAGTGGAGTAGTTAAATCCAACCGTTCTACCATACACTTTCACTATCAAGGCCTTGGACCATGGTGCTCTTATCCTAGCCTTGGTCTCCTTGGATAACTTAACATCAACCATGCCTTTTGATAGAGCCTCAAGTTCAGAGTATGAATCTTCATCATCTTCTCTTGCCCTTACAAACTGAAAAGCCTTGGCATATGCCCCTGATATTTCCCCAACCAAGCTATCCTTATAGCTAACTATTCTACGGGGCCGTGAGAAAGCCCTTTCTCCACTATTATCCTAGAACTTTTTGACACTTTTGTTCAGCTCTTCTTCTTCCTCACTTGAACACTGTTTCTCAGACATAACCTCAGCTTCCATCTCCATTCTCCTCAGTTCTCCTAATCATTACCATCCATATACAAATTTTCACTTGGTTTTCATGTCTGATCGAGTGCATAGTTAAAGATGGCAGTCTCTAGCCACACCAACATAATAACTATAAGCCATTTTCTAGTACTAGTCATTTTGGTCCTCTTCTTTGTTCCCTTTTATGCCAGCTGGACTTGGCCAACTTGGAGAGAACTTCTGTGCGTCTTGGTTGATATTCATAATTATAGTGAAGAACATAAATTCTTTAAGTGGGAAAAATATTGTACATCTATACCTATACTTTGAAATTGAAGGTTAAATGATATATTTAGAGAAGAAAGAAGGGAGTACACAACGAAGAGTCACTACAAAAAAATCGTCCTATTGCAGTGTTTTTTCCTTGACGCTTTTGAAAACCTCCGTAATAGAGGAGCTTGTAGTAGTGCTTTTTGAAATCGCCGGTATAGGAAATCCTATTACGGCAGCTCAAAATTGGCGCTTTATTAATCGCTGCAATAGGAGGCTAATAGCGGCAGTTTTGAAAAACGCTAGTATAAGAAGCCGTATTGCAGTGTTTTATAACCGCCGCTATAGGTTAGGTTTATCATTTTTTTAATTACTTTAATTTTTGAAAGTATCCTATCCCGACACTTTAAAGCGCTGGAATAGGGTTACTCATTTCCTTTATGGGAAAGACCTATCCCGATGCTTTTGAAAGCGCTGACAGAGTGTTAACCTATCCCAACATTTTTAAAAAGCGATGGAATAGGATTACCCAATTCCCTTATGTGATTGACCTATCCCAGCGCTTTTAAAATCGCTGAAAGAGGGTTTACTCATTCCCTTATGTGATTTACCTATCCCAACGCTTCAAAAAGCGCTATAATAGGGTTTACTCCTTCCTTTATGTGATTGACTTATCCCAGAGCTTTTAAAAGTGATGTAATAAGGCTCCTTCCCTTATGTGAGTGATCTATCACAACGCTTTTAAAAGCGCTGAAATAGGGTTTACTCATTCCTTTATGTGAGTGACCTATTCCAACGCTTTTAAAAGTGCTGGAACAGGGTTTACTCATTTTCTTTTTCATGTGGCCTATTTCATTTTTTTTTTCTTTCGTTTTAAGAGGCTATTCCTAAAATTTACCAAAATACCCCCCTAAACGTAAAAAATGACCGAAGGACCTTCGAACCTAGAAAATGACTGAAATACCCTCAATGCCTAAAAAAGACCAAAATACCCCTATGCCTAAAAACACCAAAATACCCTTATGCCTAAAAACACCAAAATACCCCCATAAATGTAAAAAAAAAAAAAATGTTTGAAATATCGCAGAAACCCAAAAATTGATCGATACACCCTTGAAACCTAAAAAATGACCGAAATACCTCTGAAACCTAGATAATTACCGAATTGGACTATCACTACAAAAAATCCCTTTACTAATTGATTTTCTTCAATTAGTTCCTTTTACTAATTGATTGTTTAAACTCTATCAATGTTTATCTATTTTATATTCCTTTTACCAATTGATTATTTAGACTCTATCAATGTTTATTTATTTTATATTTTAAAATTTCGTTGCAGCTTTGTGTTTATCTATTTTGTAATGACTGACACACCCCCAAAACCTAAAAAATGACTAAAGTACCTTTGAAACCTAAATACTGATTGAAACACTCTTGAAACCTTAAAAAATGACCGAAACACCCCCTTAAAAGCTAAAAATGACCAAAATACCCTCGAAACATAAAAAACGACTAAAATACCCCCTATGCTTGAAAAAAAAAACCAAAATACCCTCGATGACTAAAATAAGACCAAAAACGCCTATTATTATTATTATTATTATTTTTTTTTTAAACTAACCTATTCCAATTGTTTGTTTGTCCTCTAAACCTAAAAAATGATCGAAATACCCCCTTTAAACCTAGAAAAAAGACCAAAAATACCCCCGATACCTTAAAAAGACCAATGTTTAATGCGAATGCACCAAAAAATAAATAGAAAAAATGGCCTCTCACACTCTCTCCCTTACTGTGTGTTTGTGTTTTTTGGGGGTGGGTTAGTTCTTTCCTAATCCAAAGATTGTGTGTGTATCTTCTACTCTTTTTGCTTATGAGGGTTGGTGGATCAGAATTAAATGAGTATAGAGTGGGAGTTGGGGGTTTTAAATGTTACTTGGAAGTTTGGGATTACTTGATTGTTAAACAAGTGAAAAATGTCAGGTATTTTCTCTTGTCTTGCTTCACTTGAATGCATGTTGCATGCCAAGTGTTTGGTAAATTACCTCTATGAGGTATACAATTAGATTACTTGACTTTTAGTTGTGATAGTTGTTATATGAGGTTATGAGTTGCATTCCTATTGTGTTATTTAGCAACATTTTCGTTAAATGAACTTATAACATTATCTTTATTATATTTAGGATGGTGATGATGCGGGTGATCATTCTCCTATTGCACAAAATCAATCATCAAGCTTGTGGGTTTTTTTTTTAGTTTGCAACTGTGATATAACATTCTAGACATTTGAAAAGTCTTGTATTAGGCATAACAATTATTATAGCTAGAAATTGTATTATTGTATTATATTAATTTGATAGTTTGAATATGTTTGATTATTGTGGGATCTATATTAGCGTGTTTCAACTAGATCTAGTCATTTATTTTATATTGATTTTTGTTTACCAATAAACAAGTTTTGAAAACAAAATGCAGGGAAAATATTTTTGCCCAAAATTTTTTTTCAAAAAGAAGGAACTATAGTGGCGTTTTGGAAATTGCCGCTATAGGCCTTTTAAAGCCTATATTAAAAAGACCTATAGTGGTGTTTTTGAAACCGCCGCTATAGACTATATTAAAAAAAAGACCTATTTCAACGCTTTTAAACTGCCGCTATAGCCTGTATTTAAAGGAAAAAAAAAAACCCTATAGCAGCGGTTTAAAAAGCACTGGGATAGGGTCTGAAAAGCGCTGGGATTAAAGTGCTGGTACAGGTCTGGCGACCTTATACCAACTGTCATTGTGCGGAAGTTTAAAGCGCCGAGAAAAAAAGCGCTGGGATAGGCATTTTGGGCCTATTCCAGCGCTTTTTAGGGCTATCCCAGCAATTTTGCAAACGTTGGGATAGACTCATTTTTTGTAGTGAGTATATACCCATATAGACTTTCTCTTTTGTTTATGTATGTGTAATGAAAAATTCGAGAAAATCGAGCAAAGTATACATAATTTAAACACTTATTTCATAACTTTTGTTCCGTTTTATCTTTAAGGTAAGCTTAACAAATTACAGCACATGTAACACGTTACTATTGACTCTTTCCACTCTTAAATTTCCAAAAAATTGGATGGAAAGTGAGTATGGGTTGTATACTTGTATGATGTATCCCAACAAATTACGACTTTAATCCCTCAAAAATAAAATACCTTTTTAAAAGTTCCAATTTCTCTGAACTCCTAAAACTAAATCAAATATGGGTATTGGCCCCAAACAGCCACAAAACAAGCATCACGCTATCCCCTTAGGTCGATGGAAGGGACATGTACCTAGGTTGGCATACGCGAGCTTACCTAGTGATGGATCCTCTCTTGTAGCATAAATTGCATATGACAATCAATGTGAGCATTAAATGAGGCTACAACAAAATAAATGATCACTGGCTAGACAAAATTTTAGATGGGGGTGCTTTGTCAATCTTTACGTGGTATTAGTATTACCTTTACCGTCACATAACGTAAGGTTGAGAATTCCACATTAAAAACTCCATTTCTTTTTATTCAACAAAAAAAAATTGATCCTTTTCTGTGACCCAATGTACTCTGTTCCCAAGCAAATAGCTTGACTACTCTTGAACTACGTTCAGCTTTCCTAAATTGTTTGGTTAACAAGGAATCAACTAGGTGCAACATGTTTATCCTAGAGTCATGGTGTCAAGTTAGGCCCCAAGTAATTGGGCCTACCTAGGCTAGGCCTAGCAATGCGGGACCAATGAGAGCTTCTTCCTTACAGATCATTTCAAAAATACATGTTCTTTCTTGGTCTCGTAAAGATGATAATTGGTAATAGAATGCAATGGAAATCTATCATCGTTCTAACATATTAAGTAACAATCTACAAAGTGTCTTGTTATTGAAATTTTAAATGATTAGGCCTTTATATATATATATATATATATATATATATATATATATATGTAGGGAAATGCTAACGAGTACTCTTAGGGCATTGGTTAACAATCCATTTTAGGAAAGTTTTGACATCACTTTTATGAGGAATGAAAAAAGCTGTCAAAACATTAATTTTTTTTTTTCTTTTCCCATAAAAACTTTCTTTAACTGGATTGTTAACCAATGCCTTAAGAGCACTAGTTAGTATGACCCACACACACATACACATATATATATATATGGGTTCAAGTTACACATTTTTTAAATCATTGGATTTAAGTAGATCCAACAGTCAAAAAAAGATTCTCACTAATACTAATATCCTAATTAATTTAATTTATTATCTCTTATTTATTACATTCTATACTTATTTCTAAGCCCAAAAAATTTACACGGTTGACTCTTTCTCTCTCCACTGGACGCCTCTCTCTCTCTCTTTGCACGTATTTTCTCTCTATCTCCTGGTTCTCCTCCATGGCTCTTCTACTTCCACGGTCAAGTCCCCGGTAGCCAAAAAAAAAGAAGAAGTCACAGATGGTGCAGATTCAATCTATTGCTTGAATCTGCACAATCTATTGCAGACACAAAAATATTAAACAAGCAATAGATTGTAGAATGATTGACAACTCAAATAAACAAACAATGTATCCATTGATAGTTGGCTTAACATGCAAAAAGGTGATGAATCATCAAGGCATTTCATGGAGTACTATGGCAGGCCGGTGTTGTCAGTAGTGTTGTCCATAGCTCTTGTTCTTAAAAAGCCAAATGGATGAGTTTTCAACTTTGACATGGTTAACAGATCGAGTTGATAATGTTGCTTGCATTCTTTTCTTTTGATTAATTTATCATATCAAAGTGGCAGACAGATCAATGAAAGAGGAAAAAAACAAAAGCATGTAAAACGGAAACCACATGTTGTATTGTATTTGTGTTTGGAAAACTTTCAAATCCTTATACAATCTGGAAAATTAAGTGGTCAATGGTTGTTAGAGTTCCCGATTAATATTTTATTTTAATGTTAAAAAATGACTAAATAAGAGTTGTTCTTTTTTAATAATTTTGTGTCTGCAATAGATTGTGCAGATTCAAGCAATAGATTGAATTTGCACCATCTGTGGCTTCTTTATTTATTTATTTATTTTTTTTTTTTGCTACTGGGCACTTGACCGTGGAGGTAGAAGAGTCGTGGAGGAGATAGAGAGAAAAAACGTGCAAATAGAAAGAGAGAGAGCGTGCACTGGAGAGAAAAAGAGTCAGCCGTATAAATTTTTTGGGCTTAGAAATAAGTATAGAATGTATTAAATAAGAGATAATAAATGAATTCAATTAGGATATTAACATTAATGAGGATCTTTTTTTGATTGTTGGATCTACTTCAATCCAATGGTTTTAAAAATGTGTAACTCTTTAGAATTACACCAGATGTAAACATATCTCATTTATTTTGGCATATAAACTTAGGTTAGAACCTTAGCCTCCCCAACAAACAAGAGAAATAAAGAAAGAAAGTAAAATGGTCAGGCCTAAAGATGTATATACAAGTGAAGTTGGCATGTAAACTTTCTTTGTTGTTTTTTTTTTTTTTTTTCCATATAAACTTTTCATTTATTCAGACTGCACAACTATTAAAGTGAGACCTATATGGTATATAATCATATTATAGGTATTTATCCCTTTATATATATACACACACACACACACACACACGAGAAATAGGTGAAACAATCATCTTTTATTTTATTATTATTATTTTTTATAATTTGGTAGTAATAACAATGGAGAAGGGAATTCAAAGAGAAATTCTCATAATTACCATTGAGTTATAAGACCATAACCTTGGTCAATATTCAATTTTTATGCCAAAGGAAAAAAATAATATTAATAAGATTGGATAAAATACTATTTTGATCCTTAAACTTTATCAAAAATTTGTTTTTCAGTTTTTATCTCTAATTTTTTTTTTTAACTTTGTAAAGAGTTTTTTTTTTTTTTTTTATAAATAAATTAGAGACAAAAAAGAAGGAATGAAAAAAAGCACATTTTTAAATAGTTTAAGGATAAAAAAATATTTTTAAAATTTAAGGATATAAAGTGAAACATTTTCAATACTTAGGAAAGAAATACAAATTTTTTCAATAGTTTAAAAATGAAAAACGAATTTTTAATAAAATTTAAAAACAAAAATTGTATTTTACCCAATGAAATTTTCACTCCACTAACGTAAGTAAAATTCTTATATCAGAAAAAAAAAAATGTCAGTTTATGTCAACTTTACTCGTCTTTAACGTCTTTCATTGAGTGGGTTTCTTTTTTTTAATTTTTTGGCTGAACATCGAGTGGTTACTCTTAAGCTTCATAACTAGAATATTAAATGCTTCAATAACTTTCAATATTGGCCGACTTATTCTAACTTTGCTACAAATATAAATATATATATCCACCTAGAGTCAGCATCGATCACAACAAGAAGCTTAACTGCATTGTTAAAGATGGCAGTCTCTAGTGGCACCAACAGAATTATAAGGCATTCTCTATTACTAGTCATTTTGTTCGTCTTCCTTGTTCCCTCTTATGCCCGGAAATGGAATAAGGTAGATTATTGGCATGAACTTGAGTGCATCTTAAAAAATTTGAACCCTTTCGGAGATTATAACTGTTGGGTCTGAGCATCATCATGAATGGATATACCTAAAGCTTGAAGGGTTGTTTTTATAATAAATAAATAAATATTGACATAAACCTTGAAGGTTAAATGATATATTTAGAGAAGTAAGATGGGATTATATACAAAAAGAAAAAAGAAAAAAAGTATATACCCATGTAGAATTTCTCTATTGTATTATGTATGTATAAGTAAAAATTCGAGGAAATCGAGTAAAGTATAATTTAAATTGATGCTTCTTTCATAACTCTTGTTCCATTTTATCTTTAAGGTAAACTTAACAAATAATAGCATATATATAAGTTAATTTTTTTGTTTTTGTTTTTAGAGATTGTTTCAACTTAAAGCATCTACTCATGACAATTACTTTTACTTTTATTATTATATTAAGTGCTAATTATATTAAGGGAGATTCTGGCATTTTACCCTCATTTTTAAAAAAAATTAGCAATATGCCCCCGTTTTGAAACTATGTAGGAAAATGCCCCTATTTCGATATTCGATCACCTTAAAATTGAGTTTTCAATGAAATACTCGGTTGGTACAAAATCGAGTTATGCCCGATTAAACTTAAAAAAAAAAAAAAATTTTGAATGGAACTCGAGTTCCATAAAAACGCCGCTATAGGTTTTAAAAAACGCTGCTATAGGTAATCCTGAACGCCGCTATAGCTGATCAAACTAAAAAAAAATTGCCTAGAAGTCTATCATAACCTATAGCTACATTTTTGTTTTCCTATAGTGGCGTTTTTGTACACCTATAGCGGTGTTTTTATGGAACTCGAGTTTCTTAAACTCGAGTTCCATGCAAATTTTTTTTTTTTTTTTTTAAGTTTAATCGAGCATAACTCGATTTTGTACCAACCGAGTATTTCATTGAAAACTCGATTTTACGGTAATCGAGTATCGAAACAAGGGCATTTTTCTACATAGTTTCAAAACAGGGACATATTGCTAATTTTTTTAAAAAATGAGGGTAAAATGCCAGAATCCCCTTATATTAAGACACTAATTAATTTTGGCAAAGATGAGGATCAAACCTTATATCTTTTATTCTCTAATAAAAAACTTTATTAGTTAAACTAACATACAACACGTTAATATTAAGTATATATTAACTCTTTCCACTCCTAAATTTCAAAAAAAAAAAAAAAAATGGAAACTGAACATGGGTTGTAACTTGTATTCCAACAAATTACGACTTTTATTCCTCAAAAGTTCCAATTTCACTAAACTCCTAAAACAAAATCAGATATGGGTAATGGCCCCAAACAGCCTAAAAACAAGCATCACACTATTCCCTTTGGTCAATTGAAGCCCGAAGGGACATGTACCTAGGTATAGGTTGGCATACCCAAGCTTCCCTAGTATATATTAACTCTTTCCACTCCTAAATTTCAAAAAAAAAAAAAAAAAAAAAAATTGGAAACTGAACATGGGTTGTAACTTGTATTCCAACAAATTACGACTTTTATTCCTCAAAAGTTCCAATTTCACTAAACTCCTAAAACAAAATCAGATATGGGCAATGGCCCCAAACAGCCTATAAACAAGCATCACACTCTTGCCTTTGGTCAATTGAAGCCCGAAGGGACATGTACCTACCTATAGGTTGGCATACCCAAGCTTCCCTAGTGATGGATCCTCTCTTGTAGCATGAAATGCATACGACCGTCGGTGTGAGCATTAAATGAGGCTACGACAAAATAAATGCTATCCTATTAGAACAAATTTTTAGGTCAGGGTTCGGTCATTCTTCGTGTGTTAGAGCATCCAAAGCAGTGGATCTAAAATTTTAGCTATTTGGCACCTTCAAAAATCACTTTATCTATTTTACCTTTTCACACCTCACAGCAATGCATCTATATTTTTAGCTATTTAATTAAAATAATACAAAAAACTCATTAAAATAATAATAAAACTTTTACAGCAAAACAGCAAAGCACAACCCCACCACAGCACAACCATCACCACCACAGCACAACCACCACCACCACCACCACAGCACAACCATCACCACCACCACAGCAAACTTCAACAATTCAAAGCAGAAAAAAAAAAAAAAAAAAAAAGAAGCACAACCCCACCACAGCACAACCACCACCACCACCACCACAGCACAACCATCACCATCACCACAGCAAACTTCAGCAGTTCACAGCAGGAAAAAAAAAAACCCAAAGAAATCCCCGATGAAGATCGGTGAGATGGAGGACGGCGATGGGTCGGCTACCATCAGCCACAGCCACAACCACCACCACCACCACCACCACCAGTCCAAAGCAGGAAAAAAAAAAAAACCTACGAAACCCAGAGAGGTGGGACGGCGATGAAGATCGACGAGGTGGGATGGCGATGAAGATTGGCGAGGTGTGACGGAGATGAAGATCGGCGAGGTGGGACAGCGATGAAGATTGGCGATGAGATGGAGGTCTGGGCGATGAAGATCGGCGATGGCTGAGACCAGTGATGAGATGAGTGGTGAGCTGAGACCGGCGATGAGGGAGAGAGAGAAAAAAAAAAAAAATGAGAGAAGGAAGAAGGAAGAAGAAGAAGAGAAGCCAGACAGAGAGAGAGAGAGAAAGAACGAAAGAGAGAGAAAATAGTTTTTAAATGAGAGAGGAGAGAGAACGCTAATAGAATTTTTTTTTTTTTAGCTTTGATGAACAGTGCACATCTATAGATAGATGTGCACTGTTCATGTGGAGCTAAAATATAAGAATATAGCTCCACTGCTGGAGCTATATTTTTGTGTTTGAGGAGCTATATGATCTTTTATTTTTTAAATTTGTGATCACTCTAAATTTTGTTAGGCCCAACATAAATAAAATTTAAACAAAGTTTGGCAACAAATTTAATTGTAGTCTTGTAGACTAAAGTTACAATTTCACTCAATATTTTTTTCCTAGATGTGAAATTTGACATGTGTTTTAAAAACATGCAATTCAATAGTTAGATTTTCAAAATATGTAGCCATATTAATTTGTTTAGTAAGAATTGTAATCTTAGGTTATAACTAAGTTTGTAGCCAAATATTGTCTCTAAACTTTTGTCTCCTTAACAATATATTAGGTCTTTACAAAAAAAAAGAAAAGGCCCCAAGAAAAATTTTATTTAACTAAAATTTTGAAAGAGATGTAGCTTACAGCATCGATAATGAGACTATCACGCAAAAATTTCAATTTTTTTTTTTTAAATTCTTAGAAGTAAATTATAAGATTTTTTGTATTTACGTGTTTTTTTTTTTGTCAATATATGAAGTTATCTTTTTATTAAATTTTGTATAATTTAAATTTCTTAATGATTTTCCTAGAAAAATTCCTGGAGTTGCCACTAGGGGTGTTCACGGTGCGGTGCAGTTTTTGGCCATTTTTAGCGCTGCACTTTGTGCTGTAATTTAGCCAAAACCATAACCGTACCGCATTTCATTTTTGCAGTCACATGTGCAATGCTGTATGGTTTAGAATTTAGCCAAAACATAATTGCACAGCACCTCATTTTTGCAGTCACATGTGTGGTGCAATGTATAAGTTGCAGTTTGAAACCGGTATATTTTTCAAATTTTGGGTTTTTCCTGCTCAATCCAAAACTGATTTTTCCCTTGATTTTGGGCCAAGTTTTAAACTATTAACTTAGTTTTTTCTTTATTTTGGGCTCGCTTTCCTAATCAACACTTGCTAGGGTTATTAATTTTTTTTCTTTGAAAACTAGGGTTATTAAACTATTAAGAATATATTTACTATTAAAAAAAATAAATATATTAATATATAGAGAAGGTGTGGTGTGGTTTGTGCAGTTTTCTTATTATAAATTCACAAACTGCACAGCACCATACGGTGCAATACACTGTTATGTGCGGTGAGATGCAGTTATGCTATTTTGCAGGCAATTTTTGAAGTTTGTGCGGTTTGTGCAGTTTGGTGAACATCCCTAACTGCTGCTATTTATGGTCATGTGACGTGGGGTTGATGAGTCCACATTTCAGAGACTTAGGATACTTTGTTCCCAAGCAAATAGCTTGCCAACTCTCGAACTACGTTCGGCTTTCCTAAATTACTAGTATTATGCCCATGATGCACGGCTTAATCAAGAATCGTGTGTAATCTAAAGAAAATAATAATTTAATTGAATTTAAATAATAACATATATTTAAGTGGTAAACTCAATTTAATAGTTAAGAATTATAAACAACCTAAATCACTAAACAAAATAAATAAATAAAAGTAGTGAGATTTACATAAGAATTGAATTTTTGTATTTGAAAGCAAGGGAGGAGGCATCGAATTTCAACCTATCAAAAAAAAAATGTGTAAATATAAACTTCAAGAAATATTTTTGAGAAATTCTAAAAGTTAAGACCTTGGCAATAAGTTTGCATCGATAATTGAAAATAGCTTCATTAGCATTGAGATGTCATAAGAATTAAAAAGTAATACCTTTTTGTGAGGTCTACACATCCTCCTAGGATAATTTTGTGAACAACAATCTATATTATGAGTAAATGATGCATTTGGAATATAGATTATAACTTCAAGGTGTTTAAAACTTCAATGGATCATGCCATATCTTGACCAATATCCTTTTTTAATCCTACACCTTCAATAAATCTCATTTTAACAATTATTTTCTTATCCAATTCCAGTGTATATTTGAATTAATCCAAACTTGCTAAGCCAACTACACCTTAATTTTTAAGGTTTTTATCTCTCTTGAGAATCCTTTGTTGTGATCATATCCCAATAGATTTGGTTGATGAAGATCTAGTTAATTAAGTTCTGACAATTCAAGCTTATTGTAAATAACCACTTTCAAAATTCTAATAACATGAATACTTCCATTTTTTTCTCCTAAGAAAATTTAGGCGAAAGAATAAAGAATACATACCAGAAGTAATAAGGATTTATCATACTTACCAATTATGGAATAAAAATCTTAATGATCCATGAAAATTGCATCCATGACTCCACAAATTAGTACGTGCCTCCCTCCATGGCCAAATAGAGATGGTTAAAATAACTAAGCTTTTCAAAGTTCCCTTCAAACTCTATAGCTTCAAAGAGTTCCAATATAGTTAGTTGTAGTATAAATAATATGATGTATTTTATGAACATAATGAAACAAAAAAGGGAAAAAAAAAAATAAAGGATAGAGTTAAATAACCTTGGAGAGGAAATAGAACTTGTAGCTTTCATTATAGGCATCCTTGAAATATCCACACGATTTGACCTAGTATAATACACCGTGGTACTTCTGTTATAGAACAAAACCATCCAACTAAAAATATATATATATATATATATATATATAAATCTAAGAATACAAAAAATATAACCTTCATGAACAGTCCAAATGAGAAGTTTGAGGGAGGCAGAGCAAATATATTACTTGATTTTTATTTATTTTTGGATAAACACAAAAGCTTAATGTTCATATCAACATGTTTTTCCTTAACTTTATGAATAATTGTAACATGGTGGGAAAGATTAATTATTAAGAGTTTGAGTTTGAGTAAAAGAGTTTAATTAGAATTGATTTTACTTTTTTGATGGACGAACATCTAGACATGTACACTGTACTCACTCCCTAAGAGATTTATTTCGGATATACCAAGAGAACAATTTTTTTTTAGATAAAAAGCATAGTTGTACGATAAAAGAAAAAAATTTATTCAAAATTACATTCTAATATTATATTAAAGATAATTTGCTTGAAATAAACTTTATTAGCTATACGTTGTTGTTTTTTTACGTGTAGTAATATAAATTTTAAAAAAATATATGGATTAGATGGACCTTTTTTTTTAATCTAGAATTACATGAAGAGTTTGGTTTGTAATCAAATTAAGATTTTTACCAATTTAGAAATTACTATAAGAGAATAAAAATTATATATATTTTAAAAAATCTAAAATTTTTTTTGCAATTTGGTAAAACCACTTGACACAACCACAATTTTTAAGCTCAACTTTTATTATATAGTATATTATAAAGATCTTGATCATTGTAATTAAATTCATAATAGATCTTTGTTTTAATCTTGCAACTCTTGTTATTTCAGCATTGTGTAAGAAGTTTAGACACCTGTAAACTTTAATTGTTTAACCTAATTAATTAACCAAGTAAATACTTAGGTTTATTATTCAGATCTAGGTTAAAACAATAACAATCATATCATGCAAAGCAGTGGAAAAATAAAGAACACAATGATATAATGACCCAGGAAAACCAAACCGGTAAAAAACCTAAGGAGTATTTAACATAGCTATCCTCAAAGTAAAACAGCAAATCCACTAGAAAGAATTGAAGTTTGTACAATAGCGACTTAGACCACTAACATCCTATTGCTACCTCGAGTAGAAAACTTACTACCACGACCCCATGATAGCTCTAAGTCCACGGACTACTTCTTTCCTTGGCCTTTGCAAAACACAAACACCCACGCTTGTGACTTTGAGATCCCACTCAAAGGTTTAGCAACACAAACTCTCCTGTTTGTGACTCCAAGACCACCCTTGAAGGTTTAGATCATCTGCACCTTTGATGACTAGAGAAGGTAGCAACTTCAACAATACCGGATCTTGAGATTCTTCAAGCAATAACACCGGTAGAAAATATGAGAGAGCTTTTTAGGAATGAAACCCTAAAATACAAAAGAGGCACACTCTTCTCTCTCTAAAAAGTCTTATAAAAACGTGCTTAGGGTTTTTTTTATATAGTGGGAGAAGTAGATCTGAAACCCTAATCCTTAATGGGCTTGAACTGCTATTTGGGCCAACTTAAAATTCTGCAGATACGATTCTCGATTGGTCGAGCCTATTTCTCGATCGGTCGAACCAGACAATTTCTAAATTCTTCTTTCTGCAACTTACTTGTTCTTGAATCTTGACTTGAATTACCTTGAGCATTATCTAATAAAACCTATAGACTCTAAGATCTATATCTAGACAAGTTTATGTTCACGATTTGCCAATTGTTCTAAACTTTTAGAACCTAATAATCTCCCCCTTTAGCAATTCGTGACAAAACTTACATACAAAATGAAATGCTCAAATACAAGAACAACCCAATACAATAAAATGCCCAATTACATCACAATTCCCAAACTAAGACTCCTAATCTAAAAGTTGCAAGAAGAGGTAGAAGGTCTTGATTAGGATGTACCCGTCTTTCCTGAAACACTTAACAAACATATCAACACATGTGTGGAAAGAAAGACATATAAACAATAATATGAAACAAAATATAAAAATAAAAGTAAATTCTAACTCTCCTCCTAAGTTAGATACATCAAAAAGTTTTCATATTCTCCCCCTTTCAAAAACAATTTTATCTCCCCCTAAACAAGGCAAACAGGATTCCCACATTTCAGCTATTTCTCCCCCTTTTTGTCACGTATTGACAAAGACAACTCAAATAAAGAGTAGAGTGATAGTAAACATGAGAGAAAAAAGAGAACTAAGGGAATATAAAACAGTTTAGCTCAAGAGAAAATAGAGAGAACTCCCCCTATGAAGAGCAACAACTCCTATAAACAACATAGGCAAAAAAAACTTTTCTCTCTCTAAAAAAATAGGAAAAACAAAACAAATTTTGGGAAAAACAGTTTTGGGGAAAATTTAGAAGGTGAGGAAAAGTAAAAACACATGAACCAAAAAAAATTGAGTTGAGGATACACATGAAGAAAAATATTCTCTCTTTCAATAAATGCAAACTTAACATTATGTGACCCATAAACAGTTGCATGAGTAGAGAAAATATTTGCACATTATTATCCATTATATCTCTTAAAAAAATATTTTCTGCAGTTCACACATTAAGAAAAGTAGCATATACTAAAATGTACAAAGGACTTAAAAATTAATCAATCAATTTTTAATTCAAGTTGAGTACCCAATTTAGCAAAGTGTATGCATGTTATATGTGAAAACAATGAGAGATATGACTGCAAAACTGCAAGATGGATACAGAAAAACAATACAACTCATGTGAATCCTAACCATAAATGATGCACGAAAAAAATTCGGTCAAAAAATTAGAAACTGAAAATTTTTCAGTTTCGATCAGTCGAGCATCGATTGAATACCAATCGAGCCAGGCCGATTCAAACCAAAAATTTTAATTGCAATTTTGATCGGTCGAGAAACAACTTCGATCAGTCGAAATTCTAGAAAACTCAAATTTTTGAAAAACAGAGCAATTTAATGCAGTAACTCCTCAAAGCATTAGATATTATGAATAAAATGCATGAGTATGAGATGGAAGTTTTTCAAAAACACATGAATTCAACCCAGATCTTTAAAAAACAAGTTTATCAACCAATGTGTCCTCAAAAATTCAACCATTAAAACAAATTTTGCATTAAAATCAAGGAGCATATCATTTTGGATGGCCACTACAAAATCACACACAATAACATGTACAAAGTTTAGCAAAGAGTAACTTGAGTAGTGTGTGCAACTAGCAAAAACTTGAGAAATATGTGAGGTGATATATGAATAGTAATCAATCACAAAGTCTACAAAATTCATCACATACAATTGAGAGAGACTATCACCTAAGGAGTTACATCATATAACTCTCACATCTCCTAGAATAAAAGCTTGCAATCATGTAAGTTTCTTGTTTTGCCTCATAATGTACACACCGATTTTATTTCATTGTGAATTTATTATAGCCTAATAATGTACACACCAATTTTAACATTAAAACTGAGGCTAACCTTATTTTCTTTTTGTGCATGTGCTATATTTTCTCGAGCACAAAATCTTACGATATGCACTAAGGTGTTCATAATTGGCTAGTAAATAGTGGTGAGATGGTTATTTATGCCTTTTTCAAAAGGATCAAGTCCAACAATCAAAGGCATGTGACTTCAAGATCAAGAAAACGTGATCAAAAACTATAAACATTTTCCCACACAACATGTACTACAAAGCTCACACTAGTAACATGCAAAAAAGAAGCTCATCCAAGCTAAACAAGGTACATAAACATGTTATGTAAAGATAATATGGCCAACCTGGATTATAAATCCAAGATATATAATACAAAACACATAAAAAAAAATTTTGGTTAAAAAAAATTTATGACCAAAACTAAAAGCACACATTATGCTAAATGATTAAAAATGCAAATGCAATGCATGACAGTACTTAACCAAGCTATAGAGCCAAGCTATAGAGGGTACACAAACAAGAAATATCAATTTCTTAATTAACCCTTAAGTACATGTACAAACTAGTACATACTCAAACAAAATCAAAAAATAGCTTAGCACTTATAGAACACATACTTTTTATGTTTCTCCACAATATCAAGCATGTTCTAAATCATGAGGGAGATATCATAATTCTTGTAATCCTCAAGAAAAATAAAACTAGACACAAAATAAAATATTGTTGTCTTTTTTTTTTTTTTTGAAATTTTTCAATATTTTTGGATTTTTTTTTTTTAAAAAACAACCTAAAAAACAAAACAACCAAAAACAAAAAATAAAACATATCCACAAACAATTGAAAGAACTAAATTAGGGACAAGTCAGCAACACTCACCTTAGATAAATCTTTTCTCACACATATAGCACGAGTCTTCGGCTTTGTAGGTGAAAATCCATGAGAAGCAGAGTGTATTTGAGGAATTACACCAATCTTCTAAGAAAGACTAAAATCCTGTAAATTCCTTTCACTAGCCAACAAGCTTAAATTTTTCAAAAGCATATGAAATAATTTATTTGGACTTATGGCAGGAGAAATACCATCACATATCCTAGATTGAAATACAGAATGTTTAAATTTCAATTTATGACAATTAGAACGAATGTGACCGGAGACACCACAAAAGTGACAAACAGGAACAAATTTAGGAACATCAGTATTCCCAACAACAAATCTAGTCACAGATTTTGGTTTTTGCCTCAACAAAGAACAATTTGGCCTAATATGACCAACAACACCACAAAGGTGACAAGTAGGCACAAAAACAGATTTCTTATGCTCTCTAACAGTAGGCTTAGACTTAGATTTAGAAACTTCAGCATCTACATCAGAACTTTTACCTTTGTCTAACCTAGCAAAATAAGCCTTTTCTTTGTTATTCCTCTTGAAAGGAGGGATATAAACTTTTTCAGCTTTATGCTTAATAGAAACAGAAACACTTCTGTTATCAACAGCAGGCTTAGTACTAGTTAAATTTTCAATTTTAACTTTAGATTCAACTAACTCTTGTTCCAAGCTTTTCATCTTTTCATCTTGAGAGGAAATTTGATTTCTCAAAAATTCATTCTTTTTATTTGATTCATTAATCTAACAACCAATTCCTCTTTTTCAAGATTAGCCAATTTTAACTCTTCATTGAATTTCTTAGCAATTCTCATAGTTTTCAATAATTCCTTACGAAGAGTTTCACAGGCATAAAAAAGATCAACAGAAACAACAGTGTCCTTTTTATTCAAATCATCACAAACATGAGCAGAAAGACACTTCAAATTATCCATGATAACAGGGATCAAGGATCAACTCTTAGATCAAAAGATCTAACATAAAAGAGTTACCCGTTCTGATACCACATGTAAAAAGTTTAGACCCCTGTAAACTTTGATTGTTTAATCTAATTAATTAACCAAGTGAATACTTAGATTTATTATTCAGATCTAGGTTAAGACAATAACAATCATATCATGCAAAGCAGCAGAAAAATAAAGAACATGATGATATGATGACCCAGGAAAACTAAACCGGTAAAAAACTTGGGGAGGATTTAACCTAGCTATCCTCAAGGTAAAACAGCAAATCCACTAGAAAGAATTGAAGTTTGTACAATAACGACTTAGACCATTAACATCCTATTGCTACCTCGAGTAGAAAACTTACTACCACGACCTCATGATAGCTCCAAGTCCACGAACTACTTCTTTCCTTGGCCTTTGCAAAACATAAACACCCACGCTTGTGACTTTGAGATCCCACTCAAAGGTTTAGCAACACAAACTCTCCTATTTGTGACTCCAAGACCACCCTTGAAGGTTTAGATCATCAGCACCTTTGATGACTAGAGAAGGCAGCAACTTCAACAATACTGGATCTTGAGATTCTTCAAGTAATAACACCGGTAGAAGATATGAGAGAGCTTTTTAGGAACAAAACCCTAAAATAAAAAAGAGGCACACTCTTCTCTCTCTAAAAAGCCTTATAAAAACGTGCTTAGGGTTTCCTTTATATAGTGGGAGAAGTAGATCTAAAACCCTAATCCTTAATGGGCTTGAACTGCTGTTTGGGCCAACTTAAAATTCTGCAGATACGATTCTCGATCAGTCGAGCCTGTTTCTCGATCGGTCGAACTAGGCAATTTCTGAATTCTTCTTTCTGCAGCTTACTTGTTCTTCAATCTTGACTTGAATCACCTTGAGCATTGTCTAATAAAACCTATAGACTCTAAGATCTATATCTAGACAAATTTGTGTTTACGATTTGCCAATTGTTCTAAACTTTTAGAACCTAACACATTGTTCAACTATTTAACCAAAAATAAATAAATAAACAACTATAATAATACACAACCAAACTAACATTTTGTATATTTGTAAGACAAATCAAGTCAATGTAGACTGTAAAGTGAAAAAAATACTTGCCTATAGGTTAGTAGTGGTGGTGATTTCTTCCATGTGAGCAATCTTCTTTTGTAATTTAGAGACAACTCTAATCATCTTTTTCTTTTGAGAGAGAGAGAGAGAGAGAGAGAGAGAGAGAGAGGAACTTTTTGAGAGATTTTTTTTTTTTTTTGATAAACAGAATGAGAGATCTCATTTGAAGAATACATAGTAGTTTTTTTTTTTTTTTTTGGATGTATTTGATGCAAATTATAGTATTCCAATTGTGATCAAATTCTTTTTTATTTATTTATTTATTTGTCTTAGTATTATCAATTTGAAATTGGTATTTGAGAATCAACGCATGACATGCTTAGTAATATGATTATTTCACAAACAGATGGTGACTATGAAAGCAATCAGTAATTTATAGGTCAATTATTGTATATTGTATAATATGCATGGTTCGGATATTTGGTTATTAGTAAAACAATTTAAAAAAAAAATGTTTGCTTGATAAGTAGTAGAATTATTTATTTATTTATTTGTCTTAGTATTATCTATTTGAAATTGGTATTTGAGAATCAACTCATGACATTTTTTTTTTGGTTATATATATAAACGTGTAGTATAGTAATTAAACTTTGCTTCTTATAAAGAAACCTCAGCAAGAAGTCTAGTTTAGTATTCATCAAAATCCTTCCTTCTTTTTAGCACTATTTGTCTACTGGTCTCCCAATAGGGTTTAGTATTCCAATTGTGATCAAATTTTTCTTCTTTTTTATTTTTTTTTCATAGGATTGTCTATTTAGTTTTATTCAGTTATCTTTAATCTAATTAAGATTTGTATCCACTTAGAATTTATAGTTGAAGAAAACATATATATATATATATATATATATTTTATTAAAATCTAAAAATCTAAGAAAATTTCTACAATTTGGTGCCGTCACTTGGCAGAATCACGGCGTCTAAGCCCAACTTTTATTATATATAATATGATATGATTTGGTTAACAAGGAATCAACTAGATGCAGCACCTCATGTTTATCCTAGAGTTGTGGTATCAAGTTTGGCCCAAGTAATTGGGCCTACTTGGGCTAGGCCTAGCAATACGGGGCCGATGAGGGTTTCTTCCTTACAGAGTACTTCAAAAATACATGTTCCTATGTTTCTTTCTCGGTCTCACAAAGAGGATAATTGGTAATAGAATGCAATGGAAATCTATCCACTTAGAGCCTAGCATGTTGGCGGCATTATCCCAACTAATTTCCACGACAACTACTTCAACCTCTTATGGATCTAACATATTTAGTAACAATCTACAGAGAGTCTTGTTATTAAAATTTTAAATGATGATACACCTTTATTATTATTATTATTATTTGGCATATAAACTTAGGTTAGAACCTTCGCCTCCCAAAAAACAAGAGAAATTAAGAAATTAAGTAAGTAAAATGATCAGGCTGGCCTAAAGATGTATATACAAGTGAAGTTGGCAACTTTTATATATATAATTTCATTTTATTATCCACTCAAGTCATTTAAACTAAAGCTTTAAATCTAAATCCTTCTTTCTTTTTCCTAAAGGTTTTGTACAAGAAATTCTCCTTGAGAAAACTTTTACTGAACTATTGATTGGCTTGTGTGAACATTTTCTTAACACAGTTAAGTACAAATAAAGCAATACTCGACTCGAGGGAAAAAAGAATGTCTTGTGCCACATAAAGTGGCACAACAAATGCCACAACTCGCCCATGTGGTGAGTTGTGGTTGGTGGAGGGATGGTGGTGAGTGTGGCACAACAAATGCCACAACTCGCCCATGTGACTAATTGTGGTTGGTGGAAAGGTGCCCCCACATGGACCCACCACCACCCCTCCACCAACCACAATTCACCACATTGGCGAGTTGTGGCATTTGTACAAATAAAGCAACCTTCTCAATTAGCCAATGGCAAACAGTGTTAGCTAGTCTCCTAGTACTTGGGGTCTATCACAATGAAAATAGCAAACCTTCTCGAGCAAAAGTCAAAATTTATCTTATCTATTTCATGGTAAATTGATTCTCGTACTGATTAGTTTATTCACAAATATATTATTATGTTTTGATGAGTTTATTCACAAATATATTATTATGTTTCAATTCGGTTTGTAAATAGTTAAACCTAAACTTTAGCTTAAGCTTGAATTATTTGTTAAATAAATAATATAAACAAGTTTTTTCTTGAATTGAGCTCAAATTTTCGATAAACAACCTAGTTTATTTACCACCCTAAATATTGAATCGCCTTAAGCTTTGGAAGACATATTCATGAAAGAATAAAGCTCTTTGACTAAAGCTTTGGAAGACATATTCATGAAAGATTAAAACTCTTCACATGGAGGCTAGCATAGGAAATTAGTCCCACAAACAACATCCTTAGCATACATTGGTGGGGATCAAAATCTGCCACCTCTACAATTCCTCAATCCTATCCTTGAAACATTGTAAATCATTATGGCCTGTTTGGATGGAGGAGGGAAAGAGGGGAAGTAGAGGGGAGTAGAGTAGAATTGGTTGAAAATAGGCTAATTTGAGGCCAAATCTACACTACTCTCCCTCCCTCCCTTCAATTCAAACGGACCATTAAGAAAGCTTGGCTTAGTTGTCCTAGGCCATCGTTCCATCATAATCAACACAATAAAAATACTAAAGTTGGAATAAATTTTATTACAAAATGCATATAATTTAATGCGATAATAAATATGATCGGTGTCACAACAATAATATAATATAAATATTTTTCTAACAAAATTATCTTATTATTTTGTGTGTTAATAATAAATTCACAATTGGTGAAATATCTGTAGTGAATTTGTAGGAATACATTAATTTGTCAAAAAATCAATTTCAATATCTCAATAAATTTATATAGACTATAACACTTATTAAAGAAGCTCGAACATATTTATATGTATTACTATTTAACTATCCCACTATTTTGTTAAATTTTATCCATGGGAAACTTTACCTTGCACGAGAGAGCAGCGCCATCAACCTTATATAGGAAGCTGTAAAATTACATAGTAAACAAAATTGAACATACAGATCGATCCAGTTCTCCAATAGACAATAGTAAAATAATAATAATAAAAAAAATAAAAACTTAATTTCAGTTTATGTTAGATTTAATTTTTTTCAACGTACTCGGTACTTAATTGAGTGTTTACCACCAGTCCACATAACTTAAATTAACCTCCTCAATTTAATTTCATTTATGACTGACTTATTTATTTGCGCTATATATTTTCACTTGAACCATTGTCACTGTCACTGCCACAGCATTGAGCTCATTCATACTCAAAAGAACTAAAAAAATCAAATAAAAAATGGCAGCCTCTAGCCTAAGCAAAAAATTTATATTTATCAGCTATTTTCTAATATTTCTTGTTTTGGCCCTTTTCTTTGTTCCCACAAATGCCCGCGGGTTGAGTCTAAAGGGCCTAGACGCAGGGTTGGTCATTGATGGCGCAAAGTTGTTTATGGAAACCTTGAAAATGGCCTGGGATAAGTTTCTTCCAAAGGACAAAAAAGAGTAGTTTGTTTTGGAGTTTAGAGAGAAATAAAAGGTACGATGGAATGGCCAGAGGATCAAATAAGAAAAGAGCATATAAACTCTGTCAATTTGGTTAATTAGGTGCTCATAAAGATAAATTATCTTTATGATATTTATTTTTTCGTAAGGTTTATCGCGAAATTACAACTTAATTACATCATTAATTGTTCTTTTTATTTTCTTTATGAACCTGGTTATAATTTATATTCATGTGGAAAGTGAAGTGGCTGAATTTGAGGTTTTCCTTCCTTTTTAATCTTTTTATTTTTATTTCATGCTTGAGTTCTTAATTTCTAAAAAATATATTTTTCTATCTTTACCATATATATATATATTTGTCTTATTTTTATTTTTATTTTTTTTGGAGAAGAGAGGGGAGACGCATTGAACCCACAACATGTATTATAGAAATAATCACGAAACGATGCATTGATATTATCCAATATCAAAATATTTTGTCCTCTAACCAAATAGAAAACGGCATTCATATGATATTGCTTACCTCACGAATCATAAAGTCTAATTGCAAATTCTCTCCCAGATCTTAATATCATTTATTATTACTATTTTTTAAATTTGACAATACAATGGAGGATAGGGGATTTGAATCAAAGGAGTCAATTTCATACCGGAGGCTGTACCGATTTGACTAGTAGAACGATACATTTCGATACCGGTCAATACCGGTGTACTGTTTCAGGTTTACCTTTATTTTTTATATTTATAAATATATATATTTATAAATAATAATCAGTACAGTGGAACTATTTATAAGTTAATATTTATGAGTTAATAATCAGTATAGCATTATATATTTATATATATATATATATTTATACACACACACATACATACGTATATATTATAATAAATATAAAAGTTTACCATAAAACAGTAACTCAATCCAGAACAAATTATTTATGATTTTAGACTTTAGCATCAATTACAAGAAGAAAAAAAAAAAAACACAATATAAAAAATAGAAAGCTTATTTATTCATTGCATACTAAGAAAACAAATAATACTAATAAGTTAATGCAAGTAAGTTACCATTCTGCCCTTACAAAAATTCAAAAATTACTAAACAAAACAAAAACAAAAAAACAAGAAAAAAAGCTTTTTTTTTTTTTTTTTTTTTTTTTTTGTACCGGTTGGTATTGCTTGAAATCGGCCGGTATGGCCGGTATTTAAACTGGTACGAAACGTTGGAGTTTTGATATCGGTATATGTACTGGTACGGTACATAGCGGCCGGTACAAGTACGGTATTGACCACCTTGATTTGAACCCTAGTTCTCATAATAAAAGAGAATAGATTATATCATTATACAATTGAGTTACAAGACTTTTGGTAATATGTCTTGTTTAATTAACCATTTGTATAATCATCCAATTAAAAATTAATTATAACTCAAAAATATCATTTAATTATATCATAACATATTCTTTACGAATCCTTATAACTTATAGAGAAATACTATGTCCATAATATTTTTACAATACTTTCACAATAAATCATAGTTATTATGAGTGGGCAAAAAAATAATTTAAGTTGTGAATTCAAAATAAAACAAATTACAACTCACCACCTATGATTTGTTGTGAAAATGTTATGGACATAGCACTTCTCTAACTTATAAGGATCCAAATATCATATTTGTCACTATCACCTGTTACTGTGATAATCATTTAAATGGTCAACTAAATAAAAAATTTATATTGTTAGAGAACTTCTTGAACTTCTTGAATGGAGGTTCCAGTCCTTCTAGCCGAGAAGACTACACCTTTTTTATCAAACCAATATATATATATATATATATATATATATATATATATATTGACTCTCTTATAGGCAATTTTTTTTTTGGGAGAGAATTCTTATAGGCAATTGAGTGTATTGTTCTTTATAGAAACTAGCTTGTGACCCCATGTATATGTATAAAATCACTTAAAGATATACATAATAAGATACATAATATAATTTCTATATATATAATTTAAATATTATTAATAGTTATTTTTATATTTTTTTAACTCTTTAAAAAAATTTGTAAGGATATTATTAGGTATAAAATGTAAATTGTCTATTTTTTTAAAAAAATTATTGTGAAGCACTTTTTTTTTTTTTTTTACGATTCATTTATTCTAGATTCTTTGGTTTTGTACTTAATAACTCACTTGAATAAATATTTATGATGTGGTCCCACATTTTATTCTAAAATTAAGAAATAAAACTCTTTTTAAGAATAAATAATTTAGGACACATGGCTCAAAATTAGAACTCTAATTTGGAATTCTAATTTGAGTTTCTCTCAGTTTCACCTATTATTATATTATATATATATATATATATATATATATGAAAATAAAGAAATTTGGATATTATTAATCACTCAATAACATAAATAGTGATTCTAGAAATATTGCAAAATTTATCAACCTAATGTATCACCAATTACCATTAAAAGGGACAATACAAAAGTGATGTTAGAAATATTACAAATTTTATCATATAATATTTTACAAACATTTATATTACTGTTTACCAAAAAAAAAAATTAAATATTTATATATTACATTGTTGAGACATACCAAGCATATTTATAGCTAAGCCATATTTATATTGTTAAGCTTGTAATTATAAGATTTGTAAGAGGTTCTGTTTGGCATTGGTTGAAAAATGCAGCTTTTTTTTTACTATTTAGTTTATTTTTTATATTATTCAGCTTATTTTTGCTACTATTCATATGTTTCATTGCATTTTTTGATACTATTTATGGATTGTATTGTACTATTTCATTTTCAGCTAGCTTTCAGCTTTATCTACAGTATTTTTAGTAAAAAGTTTTCAGTTTCAGCTAAATAAACTATTTTCAAACAGACTCACTGTGTATAGAATTTTTCATACTAAAACCATAAACATGCCCATTTAGCGAGAGGAAAAAAGAAAAGAAAAAAAGAGAGTACTTTACTGTACAGTGATTGTATCGAAGAAGCTAAAGACAAAAACAAATTAATGAAAAAAAAAAAAAAGACAAAAAAATGGATGAAAGTAAGAGGAAGCTTGTAACAAAAAGATAGAATCATAGAAGCTAAAGACAAAAACAAATTAACCAAGAAAAAGACAAAAATTGATGAAAGTTGGCTGAACTAACAACTAAGTTTTCCATCATGTTTTTTCTCCATTTTGAAGAGACTTGTTTTATGGGATTAACCAAGTTTTAAATCAAAGATTATAAAATTCTCTTTATATGACTATCATTAAACAAAAACCATGCTTAAATTGGACAAGGTATGGTGGGAATATGAGAATTGTTCCATGGACATTTCTTTCATGGAACGCATTATTGCTTAAAGATTATATTGTTTTCCCTTGAATGGTCTTAGTTTGCACTTTTAGTTGATTTGGATATATGCTCCAAAGTCACATTTTAATTCTCAAAATTAATTTATTTTCCATGGAATGCGTGTAATTACATTTATAGTTGTTTAAAGAAACTGTCACATTTTAACTGAATTAGTTCCACAATTTTTTTGGAGTGCATGTTCCTTAAAAATTCATTTAATTTTCCATTTTATTGAGCATGTCCAAATTCAATTAAACCTTCTCAATCAGCCAAAGGTGGATAGTGTTACTGTGTTAGCTCGCTGGTCTCCGAGTACTTGGGGTCTTTCACAATGAAAATAGCTTATAGCTTCTCAAGCAAAAGTCAAAATTTATCTTATCTATTTCCCTGTAACTGCAAGTATAGTTGTAAATGAGTTGAACTAAGTATTAAAGTTTAAGGATTTATTGTTTAATTTTATTTTGGAACATGAGCTGAGTTTGAATTTATCACCAAATCAAATTACATGTTCAAGTTTTGTTAATTATTTTTTTGTAAAAAAAACTTGAGTTTATTTATGAGTTACTTAATTAACTTATTCTTTTCTCATAATAGTAAGTATTATGATTTATTTGTTTATTCCTTCACAAATTTATGCCATTAAGTTTGTAATTGAAATTATATTCTTATGTTAAATATACAAAATTATTTTAATTTATATAAACTTATAAAAATAGATTCACCATCATTAATTCTGTTGTTACAAGATTTTTTAAAGATAGACTATTGATAATATATATATAATCAATAAATTATAGATAATAATTTGATATCTCATAAATTTATTTACAAACTTACACAATCCCAAGTATTTTTAGGCACATATATTACAAATTTATAATATTATATATAGTTAGATTGAGTCCCGTACTGATGAGTTTGTTTACAAACATATTATTATATTTAAACTTGGCTTATTAAATAGTTGAGATTAAACTTTAGCTTAAGTTTGAATTATTTGCTAAATAGCAAATATAAACAAATTTTTCCTTGACCCGAGCTTAAACTGTTGATAAACAACTCAGTTCATTTACCACCATAAATGCAAGACGGGATTAAGCTTTGAAAGGCATGTTCACGAAAGATTAAAGCTATTTGGCTTAAGCTTTGGATCTAGGCATATTCATGAGAGATTAAAGCTCTTCACATGGAGTCTAGTATAGGAAATTATTCCTATGAACAACATCCTCAACATATATGGTGGGGATCAAACCCTGCCACCTCTACAACCCCTTAATCCTATCCTTGAAGCATTGGAAATCATTAAGAAAGCTTGGCTTAGTTGTTCTAGCCTTTAGGCCATCGTTCCATCATAATCAACAAAATTAAATGGGAAAAATTAACAAATATCCTAATGACATTTGTTAGTGAATCATTTTAGGAAAGTTTTATGAGAAAAAAAAATCTATGTTTTGATAGCTTTCTCTATTTCTTATAAAAGTTGTATCAAAACTTTCTTAAAGTAATACTAAAGTTTTTTTTTTAAGGGAAAAATAATACTATAGTTGGTATCAATTTTATTACAAAAAATAAAGGGATAATAAATATGATCAGTGTCACATCAACAATATAATAAATAATTTTTTAAATAATTTTATTGTTTTGTGTTTTAATAATTGATTCTCAATCCACTGCACACCTTTAGTGCGATAGTCACTCCACAAGTATAAGTGCTTGTGGGATGTGAGGGGCAAGAGCCGAGGTTCAAGTCTCTAAGAGGAAACTTCACACACATATACATTTAGATTAGACTAGAATAGAATTCTATCTTGTATTAAAAAAAAAAAAAAATTGATTCTCAATTGGTAAAATATCTCTATTGAATGTGTAGGAATATGTTTGTCGAAAGCTCAATTTCAATATCTCAATAAATTTATATAGACTATAACATTTATTAAAAGTAGCTCGTACATATTTATATGTATTGTACTATATAAACTATCCCACTGTTTTGTTAAATTTTATACATGGGAAGACCTTGCACGAGAGAGTAGCACCATCAACCCTATATAGGAAGCTGTAAAATTACATAGTAAACAAAATTGAACGTTCAGATCGATCCAGTTCTCCAATAGACAATAGTAAAAAAAAAAAAATTAAATCAAATCATTATTATTTCAAATGAGAAGTGAGAATTGTTTCAAAAAAAGAATCAAATTACGCAAGCCACAATTAATATTTAACAAAATTAGCAAATGCGCATTCCTATGTGAGTCATCATTCGATTAAGGAGATATGTCAGGCCAAAATGGGATTTTACCCCTTTCTCACAAACTTTCCAGCATTTTGCCCCATTTCTCAAACTATTTAGGGATATGCTCCTGTTTTGAAACTCGACATTACAATAATTGAGTTCTTCGTAAAACTCGATGACATTATAATCGAGTTTGTATGAGATATTTGCCAGCGTGACATTTTTTTTTAATCAGTACATAACTCGATTACTATAAAATCAAGTTATATACCCGACTATAAAATTATTGAGTTATAAAGCAAAATTGATATCTTTAAAATTGAGTTCTATCACCTCAGGTAAAAACCCATACCAGAATTTTATGGCAATGGTATTTTCATTTGATATTGTACTGAATTTATTTTTTTTTTGGTTGAATGAGTGTTATGTGAGTACATTGGTGTGATTTTGATTGTTTGTTGTAGTAAATTTTTATCACAAGAGAATGAGAATCTTTAACATAGCAAGAAGTAATCAACTATATACCTTATTTTTCTTAGATTGTTATAAGATGGTTAGTGAAATGAAGGATAACACATAATTATAAGAATATGATAAGTAGCATTTATGGTCATGTTGATAACTCTAGAAGGCTTTTATTAACAAATCAGCAATGCAAAAGCAATAAAAGTGGTTACTATAGATGAAATAGTATGCTGGACTCCCTATCTATTATTTGTTAATATGCGTCCATAGGTGGTAGGACTCACATATCATGCATTAATACATTCCATACTTCAGTTGAACGTACATAATTATTATTGTCAGACATTGACAACAACACTATGTCTTACACAGAATGTTTTGGCATTAACAACAATGTCTAATCTTCGTAGGTAGGAATTTTTGGAAATCATCATTGCTTAAATTTGACAAGTTTGAAATATCTTTATCATTGTCTAAAGTAGTAATTTCATTAATAGACTTGATGGCTCGCTCTTGCGCCTTCCCTGATAGATGTTTCCTAGCCTTTTGGACTACATGAAAATGGTCTAGTTGACTTTGCATTTGATTGTTCTTCCATCCAAGACAAGCAAGTATGTTTGTAGGTTCGTCTCTAGGTAACTCGACTGACCGTGCCTTAGGAACTTGTAACTCATGCCATCGATAGTACACCTCCAACTCACACATCTTCTCATATAGCTCTAATCATGGTTGTTCGGCTATGGTGAACTATGTTGTGGTGGCATCTGTACTCAGTTGTGCAGGTTTGCCGACCATGATGTGTCCAACGCTTTGTAGACTCTTGTACATGTATATTGAAATATTAACTAAATCTCTTTTCTTTCCAACACATTTCCCTCCATAGTGGTTTATGTATGTCTGTAATTGTTGCTTTGCTGGAACTTGTGATGATGCATTTGTTGAAGTAGATCCAAACTTGTTTCGCACTGTAGGTTTTGAGTTTAAGGCTTTGTGACTCATAGCTTAGTCAGTAAAAGAAGTTAGTTTGATAGGAATAATCCATTCAGTATTGTGGTGCATTTATAAGCTCATCTCACGATCCAAATATCATAAAAAAAAAAAATTATATATGAGTATCAAGTCATGTCAATATATACTGAAAAAAGGTACATGAACGAGAGTACTCATGCTCCCGTTGTTACAGTGTATTTCCACATGTGTATAGTAGTATAAGTCAATTATATTTCCATAGTTGCAGTGTGCTTGACCAGATCCTCATCTCTGATTCACATAGTGCCATGCATTATGCATCATTGTGCGACTATTCTTTTGTTTATGTTACAAGCCACATGATAGATCTAGCATGTAAAACTACATCAATTTAGCATTGTTTTAGTCGTGTACCATGTTATGCAACTATATATCATTTACAAACAGTTGATGCACATTGTTAACTCAATCTTTTGATGTTATTGTAGTCAGTGTCAATGGGCGATCCTTATCGCTATAGGCCACATGATGTGTTCACTGCGATAGGTCGTTGCTGGGTACTAGAAGATGAATTCAGCTATTCAATCAATCCCAACCTACTAAATAGTGCATAGGTCCATAATACCATGAGGGCGGAGTGGGACTAGTTACTCCGTGAACAGGAGATGTTTTATGATGAGATGGTCAGTTATAAGCTACTAGTGCCTCGGCGACTCACATCGCAGATGCCAAGAGACACTATAGATGAACTTCGTAGAGCATTGTGCTGCATAAGAAAAGAAAATAATCGAATGAAAATACGTCTCAATCGATATCGAACCTAAGTGGAGATTCGAGAATCAGTGGAGTGTAAGTTGTATAAGCATGCATGATACATGCAATCACTTCTTGCAGCAGACATTTATCAATTGGACATGGAGATGTCAGATGAAGAGTAATCATGTTGTGGTCCACTCACACTTTGATGTATAACTATTATCCTTAATTATATTTTAGATGTATGTGTGTCACTGTTGTTGTATTTGTACTGTGTAGGGAACAGTGTTTATGGTTAGGGGTTTATGTAAACCTTAACATCGTTTGCACAAATATGCAAGTCTGATGCGTAATCTTGAATGACTACTTATAGCAAAGAGGTAGGCAAATTATTTGATGCATAACACATACATAATACCAAAATTTTCCTACACAAGATGCCATTAATATACATGACCTGCATATTGACCAACATTGATAACATAATTCTAGAGATAGTACGCACCCCACATAGAACCTAGCTAGGCGATGTAGTATATAGATATTCATTCAGATAGGTAGTCCTCGTAACTGAGGACACTATTACGTTTCGCTAGGGTAAGCTGCCTATTGGTTGCAGCGGCCTGCTCTTCTGCAAGCTACAATAGGTGATACCTGCACATACGAAGGAACATTAGGTTGTTTTCCTTTTGGATTTTGGCCATGGCCTGCCTACATTGTTCCATGTTTCCCCTTGGCATTGTCCAAGAGACTCAGTCCACAAAAGGTGCCCTGAGTAGAAGGAGATCATTATGTAGAGAGTTGGACTCGTTCATGCTATACTCCCATTCTCGCCGCAGTCTTGCATAATATTCCCTCTCATTGTTGTCTCTCTCCCTCCTGTAGTTATCAGGAAAATGGGGAAGGAGCCAGTTACACATCAGCATTGTAAAAGGTGAATTTGATTGAGGTATATCTAGATGCGATTCTTACATGACTATATATAGAAGGATTGCATGGGCAACTGTATGATGTAGTAGTGTCGGCCATGTGCAAGTTGTTTAGTTAATAGTAATTGGTACATGAGTCAACTTGATTGATTGATATAACTACACTGGGTGTAGCAATTCATAATTGGTACAGGAGTAAGCTCAATTGCATAATAGTAATTGGTACATGTAGGCTATCCACTTGATATAACTGACTTGGTGCAGCAATTTCGAGCTGATGAAGTGAAGTGCATCAGGTAATAGAAGTATACACGTGAGAACGATAGTAGGGCTTATGTTTAATCTGACTGGACAGGGCAGAACGGTGATGGGATGTCGAATAGTACACATATAATTAAGAAAATGACTCGACTCAACCGTAACATTTGTTGGCGTGTGTGGTGTGTCTGATATGGTTGACATGACTGGTCTTGGTGCAACGGCAGTAGGTCCATGCAATGTAGTGCAGAAGCATGCGTAATTAATCACGTGAATGTGTTTCTATCTCAGTGAGCATGGTGAAACTGTTAGAAGCTGTCACATAGCAGTGGAAAAGTAGGCCACATTAGTCATTTGAACAGTATTCACGTGATTCGGTTTGATATGATTGGAATCAGGGCAATAGTAACGGGCTGCTGAGGATACTGTGAGAAAGTTTGCGTAAATATTCACATGAAGCAATTTGAAAGGACTAGACTTGGCGCAAAAGTAGCTGGCGTATTGAGTTACTCTTTTTTTTTTTTTTTTTTTTTTGGGAATGATACTATTTCTGCTCGTTGAGGTTCGGTGGGAATTTAAAGTTATCATGTAAGTTACCCCGTTGTAGTTATTATTACTATTGTAGTTATTATGACTATTACTGGTCGCTAACCTGTGCAATGCATGGACCAATTTAACAACACGATGAAGAAATGATAGTGAATAGCATTATAAGACTTCTATAAGATTAACATTCGTATACTCCATTTTAGTAGCGTGAAAGCAAAACAATCAATATTTCATAATAAAAAATAAAATAAAAAACCCTTAGACCTAATGCGGGAGTGCAAGAGGTTGTGCCAAGTGTCGCTCTATTTTTATTAATTTTTTTTTTCTGTTACACAAAGCATGACCTAAACATATTTTACTGTTATCTCATTAATTGTGTAAACTGGCTGCACTGCAAGGGTTCATCAATAAATTTCATAATGAAAATATGATGCATAAGGTACAATCCACACGGGGACCAAATTCAGAATAATATAAATGCTGATTTAAAAGGGGCAATAATATCCAGTATTAAACCCATACATAAAAAAGGAGAGGTCAGTCAAAAAAAAATACATGACTGAAAAGCAAAACTTGCAAAAAAAACAGTTGCTTGAACTTCCTTGGTTAGCTTAATCCATTGCTCCAAGGAAAATCTCCTAGGTGGTTCATCGGCAATATCAAACCCAATAAACCAATTGCGCTTTCACAAACCTTCAATTTATATTAATAATTACTATAATCTAATAACACGTGAACGCTATAAAGAATTACGAAATAAATCTTATTTACATTTTTGGATCTATTTGATATTATATAGATGGGCATCAAACTAACCATCATATTAATATATCAAATTCTTACAGTTAGAACCATTTCAATAATACTAATAATAATAATGATGGGTATGAAACTAACCATCATATTAATATATCAAATTACTTTCCACAGATACCATGTTCTTCAAACTGCCACTAAAATAACAAAATATACAACTGGCTGAAAGTCACTACACAGAACTGTCATACAATTCTCCAAATATGCTACAGCAACTACAAACACTTCGTCTCCCCCTTGGGTACAATGGCCAATGGCAATCATAAAGAGTCAGATGGTGGAGAAGGTGGAACAGGACGTCTATAGTCAGCTAAGTTCGCTCACAGAGCTGCAACCTCAACAAGAAGACCATTTAAAAGCTTCCCATGGGCTGCCTGAGTCGTCATAACGGTCTCCATCATAGCACAATGAAAGGGAGGAGGTGGGCCTATATGCGCTGTAGCAGCAATGTGAACATCTACCTCATAATCACCATCCTCGGCAACAGCAACTTTGGGATCCCAATGCATGTCCTCGTCTGGAACATCTCCAACAGTAGACCGTACTCGTGGTCTCTTGGATGAACCAACACTAGGCTTGACAAACTTCTTTTAGGCACTTCGTTGTTTCAGAAATTTGGCTCCTATGGGGGCAAGGATGTGGACCAACTCTTGGGAAGGAAAGTTCTGTAATCCTAAATATTTGAAGACCCTATGGATGAAAACTGGAAAAAACAGACCATGCCTCTTATACTTGCTCCTATGCACCTCCACAATGGTTTCAATGAAAAGGGGAAAGAAAACAAATGGAACGATTGGTGACTAGGGCGTAAAGAAAGAAACACCTGTCTATAGGGATTGTATGGACATGAGAGATAGGGAAGATGTCGTGATAAGCTATCCTAAAGAAGATATAATTAAGCTCAGTTAACTTACTTGAGTTAATACTTGGGTCAGAACCTTAAGTGACTAATCTTCCACAAAGAACATCCATAACATCATCAATATGAGGAGACTCAGAGTATGGATAAGTAGGTGTACAAACACAAGGTACATTAAAAGCTTCGGATACGATGTCCCTAGTTATTGTAAATCTTACACCACGTATCCATGATGTCGACCAATGACCATTGTGAACATCCTCATACACCGAGAGATTCGAAAAGAGTTCTCTAATCAAGTCAGTTGGAGGGGGTTGTATATTTGTACACAAAGACAGCCAATGCCTAGACTGTAAATTTTCACGAATAGAAGGATGCAATTCATTTAGATTGATTTGCCTTTCTCCCCAAATAGACCTATACTTAATCAAGGTTTCAAAGGACTCATGGAACAGTGTCACCACCTGCTGTACATTCAAAATCCACCCCATTTACAGTGACATTGGCTATGAATCCACCTACAAATGGAAAATAGAGTAACAATTACTTTTTTAATGCATGATAATGTAGATACATTATAAATTTTAAATGGCCATCTTCTAGATTTAAGAACATCACTGGATGCGTTTCTCAAAATGACAGCAAAAGTAGGAGTGAAGATACTACTACAAGAAAAGCTTTCTACAAAAAAAGAGTGTTCATTCCAAATTTAATATGGGAAACACCTCCCTATTTCCATTCACAGTTTCTGTTATTCATATTTGCCAAAATTATCAAAGGTCTGACTCATCAAATAATTGATAAGCAATATAAAAACTAATGGACTACCAAAAATTCTGTGCAACAACCATTTTTACAAGATAGTATGTAGCAGGGAAGGGGATATTTAAATTATAATCTACTCAAGTATGTCAGCTAGATAATATATATGAAACAATTAAAATTAAATCGAGAGAGTAATTTGTCATATATAAGTAAAAAACGTGGCTTATGTTTAGCATGCACTTTTTTTCTAAATGAATTTTTTAGCATCCACTTTATTCTGACAAAATGAACCTTGCTAAATGTCTAGTTTTTTCTTCAAGGATCTTAACCAATTACTCATCTCAAAAACTACATATTACTATTGTTCTCAGTGGTGCTTGTAGCAGCATTGACCAAAAAGTAGTCAGCAAAAATAGATAAGCCTACTACAAAGAATGGACAGAGTAGAAAGCAAGTATACAGCATAGTAATTGTTCTTCCACCAATTGATTATAAAACTTGGGTTAAAAAGACCAGCCCACTATAACAGACCCCCCAAAATATATATATATATATATATATATCCAAATCACATTATGCACTAGATTTTTGATCTCCTATGCGGAAAATAAAATGATACAACTCTGATATTTTGTCCAAGAACTGGAAAGAGACGGATGGTAAATAGGAGAGGCACTCCTATAATAGCACATTTGTCAAGATTGATGGAACTAACAGAGATTGGACACCATTTTTTACACCAAATTCTGGATGGTTTCTTTCTCTTCCACAGTATATGTACTTTAATGAATTCTCACCACCACGATACTAAAAAATTAACTATAGTGGAAGCAAGGAAAATGGCTGGCATTTCTAACTCCACGGAAGCAAGTAACTTACTACTCTCCCTTTTTTCAGTCCTCTCAACTTTAACTCCTTGGAAATAGTATACTAGAAACTAAAGCAAATTCATATTCTCCCTAAAAACCCTCATCAGGAAGTTAATACCTCTGAAGCACTCATAACTCTAGGGGAAAAAAAAGCAACTATGAACAACCATGCCTGTAGCCCAATGGGTTCTGAAATAGCTAAAAGTAGGACTATCCAAGAATTTGCTATTGGCAACATATAATACTCAGCTCAGTACTGAATAAAAATGCAGAAATGGGTGGAAATGGGATGCCCAACAACATAACTTCAAAAGCATTGGTGATGCAAGCAATGACAGGTTTTAAGTATGGCTTTGTAAACATGAACTATGTATTTAGAAATCCTACTAAAAATAGCTTTCTGCCTTTCTCTCACCACTGTCTAATAAAATTTCACTCAAATCTACAGTTCATAATTTGTCATATACATCATTGTTGTGATGTGAGTGAATTCAACTAATGTGTATGATCCTATGACTATATTATCGACATTATTATCAATGAAAAAAAGAGTGTTCATTCCAAATTTAATATGGGAAACACCTCCCTATTTCCATTCACAGTTTTTGTTATTCATATTTGCCAAAATTATTAAAGGTTTTACTCATCAAATAATTGATAAGCAATATAAAAACTAATGGACTACCAAAAATTTTGTGCAACAACCATTTTTACAAGATAGTATGTAGCATTTTGGGCTTTTCGATCCTTCAGATCCATGAAGAACTTAAAGGAAATAATATGATAAACTATTAGTCTAATGGTCAAAATGTTATTGCAATGTAAAAGCATAGTGTTCAATCTCTCATCTTTCTACATGAATTTTCATTAGATGGTCTTTTACCCGAAATGCGCCATCGTGGCAGCATGAACACCCTGCCCTCTCTAATTGCTCAATGACCTTTTCATTTCCGCCTATATGCCTTCACAGGTCTCATCTGACCTGTTTCATCAAACACAACAGCATAATTAAATGAACATAGTCAATCAAATGCACAGTATAATTAGCTCAAGAAAATGGGAAGTGTAGACAAATTACATACCATCACCAGTCCCACAATCGGGAGCGTGCGTAGGAGGGCGTCGCAATCTCTACAAACCCTCCACCGGCTTAATGTCCTCACCTGGTATCTACTCAATCTGTATAGCCTCTTCATGGGAGGTTGGAGATGAAGGTCCCATGGTGGGCTCCACATGCACTAGAGGTGGGGTGGGCATGCTTGGTGTAGGGACAAATATGCATCCACCATCATGGGCAGATTCACTGAACACTATGGGCAACATACAGGGAGGGTCCTCGTAGTCCTTGCTAGCACCATGGGACATAGTCTGGGTTGGAACAGTGTCCTCAAGACCGACAGTGTAGGATGGCCCAGCACCAACATCAAACGTGCATTGCGGTGTCCCGCCGCCATTGTCAGACAGTACCCAATCACCCTTAAGCCATGACTCTTTTGCACCCGACTTATCCCTTTCCTCGTAGATGGGTTTCGGCTCGGTCATATAGCCGGGACCAGCTCAACCATCTCTACGGCGTCTAAGCCCTCGAGACCCAGCACTTCGCCCGCTGCGACCCAAGGCCTGTGTACCAATGTCGAATGCTTCCGCTAGCGCATCCGCCAATTAAAGGCGGCCCAGCTCATCCACAACCTCTAGTGTTAACTTAAGGTCATTGTACATGTCAGAACCTCGGTCGCACCTCTGTAGAGACCTAAGCGTCAATTGAACCTGCAAAACAAGGTCGCCATAAAAGCAGGAACGCAGGTATGATGCAAAACTATAATACACTACAAGAAAATGTACTTCAGTGAGGAAAAATTTCGTCACTAAAAGTCCAGTTTTTCGTCACTAAAAACCTTTAGCGACGAAATTTACTAATTAGCGACGAAATGAGTTTCGTCGCTGTAGCCCCGTCGCTAAAAGTCCTAGCGACGAAAAATTTCGTCGCTAAAAGTCCGATTTGTATAAAAAAGAAAAAACTTTTAGCGACGAAAACATTTCGTCGCTAAAAGTTTTCCTCGCTAAAAACACTATTCAGCGACGAAAATATTTCGTCACTAAAACCATTTCAGTTTATTAAATCATATTTAGTGACGAAATATTTCGTCACTAAAACTATTTTCGGGTACATTTAGTGACGAAAAAGTTCGTCACTAAAAGTATTCTTAAGAAAATCCAAGCACATATAGTGACGAAAATTTTCGTCACTAAAACCATTTTTTACAAAATTCTACTACATTTAGCGACGAAATATTTCGTCACTAAAACAATTTTTTATTGCTATATTTGTGACGAAAGAATTCGTCGCTAAAACTTATTTTCTGTTTTTATTGTTTTAATAGCTTTAATATTAACATATACCCTGTCATTACATTATTAAAACCTCACATTTGAATAACACATTTATTCCAACAATACATTTATAAAAAATCGATCCATACATTCCACAAATAACAAATAAAACAAGTATCCAATTCAAACTTCTTCCATACAATAATTGTTCACAACACATATAATAACTCAAAATGTCTTATAATAATACAAAAAGTGTAACATAATATAATTAGAACCAACATAAAATGTCCTCATATATCTTCAAGTAATTGCTAAAAGTATATCTCTTAAAGTCACCAATAAGAAATCTGCACAAATATAAAAACAATACTACATTAAAATCGTAAAGTAAAAACATTAACTATGTTATAAGAAACATTTTTAACAATACATTAAGAATAATCACACCTATGAATTAAAATCACAACTCCTAATGTAGGTATGAATTAAAATCACAATTCCTAATGTATAAGTTGTCAAAAGCAAATATAAATTTTTAAGTGTAATATAATAGAATTAGTTTCTAAAATAAAGTACTAACCAATAAGTGTTTTAACTTGAAGATGAACCGCCCCCATAGGTAAGAGCATCATCATAACCCTTGCTCCTCAAAAAGTTAAGAATATTTTTTTGAATCTCATCTTGCTTAGCTCGCGCCTCTTGCTCCTTAGCTCGCTCCTCTTCGTCCCTAGCTCTTGCCTCTTTGAGCTCAATTATCTCATTTTCTAATCGATGAATATATTCCACCGAGGAACTAGATGAGGCAGTAGTTACTAGAGAAGAGGAAGGTCTCATGCCAAGCCCTTTTACAATACCGGACTTCCTCTTAAAAACTAAGTTTGAGATCTCCTCTTGTGTAAGGGGAATTGCATTAGGATCTTGACAATGATCCTCTTACACTTTGAGAATAGTTTCCTATCATTTAAAAGAGAAAAAAAACAATCACAACATTAATACTACATATGTTATAGCTTTACAAACATGATAGGGATGAAATGATACACATACATATGTTGCTTCATCCTCATGGTGTATCCACCTATTTGTATTTGGATTGAAATGGACATCTTTGTAGATTTTTGCCAATTCAGAAACTTGACCGCCATTATTATTTGTCTAATTAATTAATATTCAAGTGTTAGAAAAATATAGTGAATTAATCACAACATATAATATATTAAGGTTTAAGAAAATGAAAAAACACACACCTCCTCGTCAACCCTAACAGCAAGTGCTTTTGTCCCGCATCTATGTTTGCCTACAGTTTTGTTCCTATTTTCAGAGATCTTTCTTGATTTTTCCTAATAAAAAACATTCAAGATATTTATTAGATCATGAATAAAATAGTATACATTTATTTCATCTAAGTATAAATCTAATCATTTAACAACATAATATAGTAAACAGTAGATAACATCTAGTCTATAAGATACTTCGATAAAATTTTATCCTATTCATGAATGCACAAGTCTATATTAATACTTAAACAAATATACATTGCACACACAAATATACACTCCCAATATGAATTTAAACCACCTTATAACACCATGCAAGCCACTTGCTTGCTCCAACACAATAACCCACCACAAAACCAATCTCAAACATCACAAGTAGAATGCTTACAAGTATTGAAATCGAATAAAAGAACACAATTACTACTAATCAACAACGTTCATTTACATTTGCAAGAAATTAAAAACACTCCCAATATGGTTTTAAACCACCTTATAACACCATGCAAGCCACCCGCTTGCTCCAACACAACCCACCACAAAACCAATCTCAAACATCACAAGTACAATGCTTACAAGTATTGAAATCGAATTACAAGTATTGAAATCAAATAAAGGAACACATTGCTACTAATAAACAAGGTTCATTTACATTTGTAAGAAATTAAAAACACTCCCAATATGGATTTAAACTACCTTATAACACTATGCAAGCCACCCGCTTGCTCCAACACAACAACCCACCATAAACCAATCTCAAACATCACAAGTACAATTCTTACAAGTATTGAAATCGAATAAAAGAACACAATTGCTACTAATCAACAAGGTTCATTCACATTTGCAAGAAATTAAAAACACTCCCAATATGGATTTAAACCACCTTATAACATTATGCAAGCCACCCGCTTGCTCCAACACAACCCACCACAAAACCAATCTCAAACATCACAAGTACAATGCTTACAAGTATTGAAATTGAATAAAAGAACACAATTGCTACTAATCAACAAGGTTCATTCACATTTGCAAGAAATTAAAAACACTCCCAATATGGATTTAAACTACCTTATAACACTATGCAAGCCACCCGCTCGCTCCAACACAACAACCCACCACAAACCAATCTCAAACATCACAAGTACAATTCTTACAAGTATTGAAATCGAATAAAAGAACACAATTGCTACTAATCAACAAGGTTCATTCACATTTGCAAGAAATTAAAAACACTCCCAATATGGATTTAAACCACCTTATAACACCATGCAAGCCACCCGCTTGCTCCAACACAACCCACCACAAAACCAATCTCAAACATCACAAGTAGAATGCTTACAAGTATTGAAATCGAATAAAAGAACACAATTGCTACTAATCAACAAGGTTCATTCACATTTGCAAGAAATTAAAAACACTCCCAATATGGATTTAAACTACCTTATAACACTATGCAAGCCACCCGCTCGCTCCAACACAACAACCCACCACAAACCAATCTCAAACATCACAAGTACAATTCTTACAAGTATTGAAATCGAATATAAGAACACAATTGCTACTAATCAACAAGATTCATTCACATTTGCAAAAAATTAAAAACACTCCCAATATGGATTTAAACCACCTTATAACACCATACAAGCCACCCGCTTGCTCCAACACAACCCACCACAAAACCAATCTTAAATATCACAAGTACAATGCTTACAAGTATTGAAATCGAATAAAAGAACACAATTGCTACTAATCAACAAGGTTCATTCACATTTACAAGAAATTAAAGTAGAAACAGTTCCTGAAAGTGAAAACCACATATAAAGCATAAAGTAGAAACAGAGTGCTAAATCAAATACATAAACTTTAATAAACCCAGATTCCCATTCCAGCACACATATGTTGTCCTCCACAGACAAAGTACCTACACCACCATCTCAATTCTCAAGCAAAAGTGTACATCACCACACCACTAATACTTGTAAAGCATATTATCTCATCTAAGGGTCTCTAAAATCTAAACCCCAAATCATTCCTACACAATTGGGCCATATGGGCATGGACATTCAGTTTCTATCCCCCTCACCCCCCACCCAAAAAAAAAAAAACTGGAATATATTTCATCAAATAATCCAATTCCAACCAAATAATAGCACATGACTTTGAATGAAAAAAAAAATTAATTAAAATAGAAAATAAAAATCAATCACAATATGATACCTTCCCTCACTTGCAATGAATCAGAACTGGGTGTTTAGTCATATCAAGCAACTTGCACAAAATTTGGTTACATTAGCAAAAACCCCAAAGCATATTCGATCTTTTCAACAGCCTCAACAGATTTCCACGATTTTCAATTCTATGATTTAGTTCATCAAACCAATGAAAAATTCTTCAGTTTTCTTTCAAAGAAACACTTCAAGCAATGATACCATATTTCATGAAACAAACAAATCAATCATTTAAAAAAAAAATGCACCTCAAGACTTCCACTTCATAACAAAGTCAAGCAATATAACTACAACCATATAAGATTTGAACCCCTCAAAAGAAAAAGAAAAAGATTTGAACCCATTTTTAATCAAAGTCTAGAAGCTAATAGTTTTTCTCCAATAACCAAAAAAACTTTATGAGGTACTCTAATTGGGACCCAAATAACACCTAAGAAAGTAGAGATTAGCACGTCATAGTTGCATTTCTTATATGAGTAAATAAAGAGGGCAACATCAATCACACCATGGATCAATGATCTTATCAATTGTGAACATTATTATACCACTCGATGATAAATTAAATCCTTAAAGTAATGCCATTTTTTGGTCAACAAAATAGCGTGCCAATCACTTCCTTACTAATATCATTATTAATTCATTATTATAAATTATATTATAATTAAGCAAGTAAGTAACTCTAAAAAAATACTACTAAACTTAAAATTTAGCTGATTAAAATTTAAACAGAAAATTAGAGTCAATGATATCACAAACACAAAGTAAACAAACATGAAAACCGAACCTTACAACTATCGATTTAGAACGTGAACAGCTCGATCTTATTATCTTTCAAGAATTTCTTGCTCACTTCAGGAAATGGCTCCGGGCACAAAGATCTAATCAAAATCAAATCAAATCTTAGCAAACAATTCAAAAAAAAAATTCACAAAACCAAAGCCAAGTATTAGAATAGATTAAAACAAGCAGAAAACTATCCCTAAAATTCTTCTTCAAAACAACAAAAAAAAAATGCAGTACTCTAAAAATGCAGCTATTAGTATGAAATAGTAACTATTAAAAAAAAAAAAAGTGAGCAGAACCATATTTACAAAAAAAAAAAAAAAAAACTAAACAAAACAAAAAGAGCAAAATGTACCCAAAAAGAGCAACAGATCGGCGATGGAATGGTGCTACGGCGACGGCATTGTGAACCGGCCACGGAATGATGAAGATCGGCGACAGATCGGCGACTGAATGATGAAGATCGTGACGGAATGGGAAAACGGCGACGGAATGGCTATGTCGGTGTCGGAATGATGAAGATCGGCGATGGAAAGATGAATATCGGCGACGGATCGGCGACGGATGATGAAGATCGCGACGGAATGATGAAGATCGCGACAGAATCGACGACGGAATGAGAAAACCGCGACGAAATCGGTAACGGAATGGAGACGGTTTGCTACGGTGACGGCTTATCGGCGACGGCTCATCTGCGACGGTTTGCGGCGGGCCAACGGCGACGGTTTACTGAGAGATGATCGGCGTCGGTTGAGTTTCTCCTCGTCGGCGTCGGTTGGGAGCTGAAGTTGAAAGGTCTGTGTGTTTTTTTTTTTTTTTTTTTTGTTTGATGAATAGGAGCTGAAGGCTGAAGGTTTTTGTTGATGGAATATATATGGCCTTTAGTGACGAATTAGTTCCGTCACTAATGGCTATATTCCGTCGCAAAAAGTATAAGCCTTTGTATTTTTAGTGACGAAAGTATTTTTCGTCACTAAAAAACCCAGAAGGCTGGTCTTTAGCGACGGAAATAATTCGTCGCTAATGCCAATTTTTCATCGCAAAAAAATATAATAGCTTAATGTATTTTAGCGACGAATGTAACTTTCGTCGCTAAAGAACATATATGCATGTCTTTAGCGACAAAAGTAAATTTCGTCACTAAAGACCCAGAATTTTTATGTTTTTTTAGCGACGAAACTAATTTTCGTTGCTATAGATCACTTTTAGTGACGAATTTAAAATTCGTCACTAAAACAATATGCTGAAAAACTATGAATATTTTTAGCGACGATTATTTTTCGTCGCTAATTCTTCCTTATAGCGACGAAATAATTTTCCTCACTAATACTATTCATAGCAATATCTACAGCGACGAAATATTTCGTCGCTAAAAATTTCAACTTTTAGCGACGAAATATTTCGTCACTATAGATTAATTGTGTTGGCGCCAAATTTTCCCTCCACTGGCGCTCATTTTTCAGATCACAATAGCGACGAAATGTATATTTCGTCACTAAATGTTATAATTTTTTTCATTATTTTTTTCATTATTAGCGACGAAATTCAAATTTCGTCGCTAAAGATGTATTTTTAGCGACGAAAAAAAATTTCCTCACTAACTTTCGTCGCTAAAGATTCATTTTGTTGTAGTGATAAGGGGTCATGTGAATTTATCTTTTTATTAACTTAAAAAGTTATTTTGGTTACAAAGTAATGAAACTTAATGGTTTTGTATTTTTATGTGTTTTTGTTTTCCTAAATATACTAAACAAATAAGCTTATAGACTTAATAGTATATGGCATCCAATTGTTCTAAAATTTTGCATGTGATTAATTTATAACAAATGTTTAATAAAATTATAAATTCCACATTATAGTGATTTATAAAAAGTATAGATCATGTACCCTTTGTCAAAGTAGCATTAGATGTAACATAAACCAAACCCATTAGTAATAAATATTGTTAATTCAAGCAAAAAAGCCTAAAATTTGTTGTAAAAAGGGCGTCATAATGCGGGAACGTAGGTATGATGCAAAACTATAATAGGGGGTCGTGTTGGTTGAAAAAAAAAGCATGCAGCAACTCATGCATGTTGCAAAACTGTAAAAGAGAAGGAATTGTTGCCTTATCATGATTTCCTAGTACGTAGACCCTAGTGTTATGTACCGCCTTGTGGTGCCATTGTACCACCTCTTGTACTCAACAAGGTATGTCGTATCATCGTCTAGGAGAAGGGCAGCGCGAACAAGTTGCCCTCGATTGCCCCATTGCTGAATATGGAAAGCATGTTCTACCGCCCAATCCTTCTCCCATTTACCCTAGAGGGATATCCTGTGAAGGTCGCTCGACATATCCACAGACTCTAGAAGCGGTTGCTTCATCCCAAACTGACAGAAGACACGCTTGGGATGATGCCCCTCCACTATCCAAAAATATATCAATGGCACCTCGGCTCTCCAAATATGCTGGCCAGCAGTGCAATACGCAGGTAGGGAACACAATATATGCATGTACGACTCCCATACAATTTGCATAAGTGGATAGTCGAAATCAAATAAATTAGCAACTTCCATATACCACAAATGTCTGAAATTGATAAAACCATATAAATAGGTATGTAATGATTCAAATCATCATTCATGTATACTATTAGGTATATGATACATACTGGTCATGTGATTAAAATACATGTAGACAATCAATATGAATGGTCATACAAAAAATTATAGAAGATTTAGACGATCATTGTAAAGGGTCATGCAATAGATCATAGAATATTTGCTTAAACTAGTTTAGAAACAATAGATTAGAGGTGACCACATTCTATTGAATGCGGTCATGTAATTGAGGATGTAAATTAACCGAATACCTGCTCTGCCCGTAGTGTAGACAGCGATGTCCAGTACTCAGCAAGGACGTGTGTGGCATGCTGTACGGTGCTCTTTGGCCCACTCCATCTAGCAAACATGGGGTTTCGACAAATGCTCGTTAGTGAACTTTCATGTGATGAACTGTGAACAATGTCGTTAGTGAACTCTCCCTTCATTTTCAATTAACAAACTTTGCTTTATATTTCATAGTTACAACTTACAAAATATAATAATAAAAAATATGGAAAGGATCATAGCACCGCAAGGTGATACCCCCATTTATTGAGGAACTATACATGTGTTAATAAGTGCCTATAAATAAGAGTCAGCTTGTGACATTAGTGCTGGACTTAGTGGAATCTCTTTCTATGAGGTGGTTTGGGAGAAAAAAGTTGGTGTTGGAAGTTGGGTATTCAATCATAAGCTCAAGACCTCAAAGAAGTACCCATGGTTGATGCTCTACAGTGAGCCATGCCACATTAATTATAGACAAAATGAACCCATTCTAAAATTTCTGCAAATTATATAAACAGGAAAAGCTGAATGTTATATATGCTCACTAGCATAACCAACTAAATTGAACATGTTGTTGAATTTTCATATTCATACAATAATCCATTTACAAATGAAAGGAGAAGAGCTTCAAGAAGATCCTACTTTCTTCTACGATAATTATAGTTCTGAAGCCTCAAAAGAAGCATTGAATAGAAGATCCATCAGATTACTAATAAAAATTGCAATAGAGACCATTTCAGATCAAATAGAGGTTGCAGTTAAAGAGTCCAACATTAAAAGCTATTTCATTTTCCTTCTAAGACATAAGTTTTATCAGATTATGATAACTTTTATTCTCATTTATTAAGGGAAAAGATTATTTTAACTAAAATTTCAGAAAATTATATGTTACTTCTGAATCCATTCCAGCATAATACAATAACATAACAGCCTCATTTTCAACCTCCCCAGCTAAGTTCCTCTCACCATCATTAGTTACAAAGCATGAATATTTTGTCAGCCTAAACAAGAGCTTTATACATTCAAATTGCACTTGAAAGTGACTATAACACTGCCAACTTCATAATTCATCTCTTTTTCTCTTATTTCCTCAGCAACCAACCATACCCTGACTAGTACTAAGTATCCAACCATGCTTCTAAGTTTCTAGCTGCCCAAATATGGACATTGACCATAATGCAATAATTCATTGATTCTCTACAACAATATAATATGAAAGCTATTGGATTTGGAAGATTGGAAAACATTTTCAATTTCAATCCTTAATTATGGGTACTTGCCATTCATACACATTTTGGAAGATTGGAAAACATTTTCAAATTTCAACCCTTAATTTTGGGCAGTTGCTATTCATCCACAAAAACATATTTAGGTTTTGACAGTACCCACATGAAAACACATCCAAACCACATAAATGCAAAAGATGCATTTATAGAGGCCTTAGACCTTTACGTCAAGCTATTGTTGAAGCTAAGAAAAGAGCTAGTGTAATTGAAAATTTTAAAATTAAGCAAAAATATATTAAATCGAAAGCTTATCTAACCAACAAGAATGTAATGAAACCAAGCCAAAAACTTCAGAAACCCCATTTCTCTTCAATCACCCCAGATGCAACCAAAGGATTCTCTGGTGGGTATCATTATAACACAAGGGGAATGCTCAAAACAGCAAGTATGAGTTTTTTGGGAGCTATTTTTTCCTTAAAAAGTTATTAATTCAATACCCATTTGAAATTTTTTCTCTCTATGCTGTAATTGAAATATAGTCAGCTTTTTTCATTGTAATATTTTACTTGATTTTACTTTAATAAAGTAAATAACATAAATGAGTCTTATTTTTTTCCTTGGTGACCTAAACATTTATTAGTGAATGCTTGAGAGAGATTGGATTTTCTTGATTTTTTTAAGGAGATATGATAACAAGAGAAGCTCGTTATTGGACTACTAATTAGCTTTCCTACAATCAATTGGTTCCATGTTAGGTCTAGCATAAATAATTAATCTTTGTGCATTGGTCGCTTCCCCTGAAAAGATTTATTATTTGATTCATCTATATATTTCAGTATCTAAGCATTGATGAGTTTGTTTTGTTTTTTAGTTTGGCATATTTTTAATTATATCAAAGAGAAAAATAAAATATAATATACTATTACACATAAATAATTAATCCTAACAGACATTTAGCTTGAATAATGAGAACTAAATGAACGTACCTAATGGCAAGGGGTCCTGAGTGCATTGGCGGTAAAGGCGGCCTTGCAATTGGGCATATTCGTGGGAACCTTGAATAGGCCCACAGTTGCACCAACAACAGTGCTCCTCCAATCTGCATTGCATCCTTCTTCGATGCACTACAAAGGTGCCTATAGAGCTAGGCTAATGCTGCACTACCCCAGCTATACTGTTTTGCATTGCTGATTGGGTTGAGGAACTGCAGAGGCATGAGTGAGACTCGGTCTACCAACTTGTCCATGAACAACAGGGCCCCCGTCCAAACAAGTAGGTGGTAGCGGGCATGTCGCTGCACTACTTCATCACCGGCGTCTGCAGCTGGGGGAGTGGAAACCTGTGCATCAAGCCACTTGTATCTTATCCTCGCCCTAGCAAGGATAGACCTGTTTGAGTTGGGTATCGAGGGCGGAGGTTCATGGCCCAACAACTCTTAGCACAGCCAACTCCAATTCATGTCTGTCTTCCCAGTAATAGGCAACCCCTCCACCGGAATCCCCAGCATCACCTCTATATCTTACAAGGTGATACCCATTTCTCCATGGGGTAAGTGGAATGTGTGCGTCTCCGGACACCACTGCTCCACCAAGGCCGTGATCAAGTCGTGGTCGACCTCCATATTAGGAACCTTGAATAATCTGGTGAAAGCTGTTGCATCAATGTATTGCGTGATACGTGGGTCTAGCCCACCCTACGGTAGTACACATTTACGGCGTCGAACCTTTATAACGCCAGGCACCTCGTGCACACGGACGAGCATTATGTTAGGTAGTGCACATGAGGTAATTATAAAACGAATATGTGTTAATAATACAACTACATACCTCGGCGGCGGCATGCTTGCAAAGCAGAGTTGATCGATGATCCGGCTGCCCCCGCAACTGGGTATCATCGTCAGGTCCAAGATCCATTCTATCCAGTGCCTACATGTCTGACATGACAGCAAATAGATTGTTAGCAATTATTAAGGATTCACTCTATGACAAGATATAATTACAAAAGCAAATCATGTATTCTTTCATATATCAAACCATATAGTTATCAAATTGTGGGTCAAAACTCAAAATTCACATATCAAATGATGTCATAAAATTTTCTGAATAAATTGAAAGAAACAGTATAAACCATATAAAAAAGTATTGAATCCAATATATGCCCTTCCCACACTGACAAATGCATTCTAAAACTTAGATACTAGTTTATCTAGCACCAACTTCAATTAATTTGCCAACACCTTCGCCAACATTTTTGCCAAAAAATGCATATTGCACATCAAATGGTGTGTTATAACTATCATATTGAAATCTGCTGTCAATTCATTCAAGTAAAAAAAAAGGGGGGGGGGGGGTCAACTATCCAAACCGTTAATTTTTTTAATTTAAAAAACCTCCAAATATAAGAAAGACATTTAATGAAATTAGTCATTCACAATGAGAACAATCCATAACCCAAATAAAAATATAGGGCAGGACAAACATTAAAGGGTTTTTGAGCTAACCATAACATCACTCTCAAAAAAAACTTAGAAATCTTTTGCTAATGTCCATATCATAGTAAAACAGAAAACCTTTAAAACCCAAAACCACTGTCACATTCACTTCACAATAAAAACATTCTAGTTGACCATGAATTAACAGTTTATGAAAACAATGCATGAGGTAGTATAAAATATAGCCCGATCATGAAACCATAAATCCCAAATAGGCAAAAGAAAAAAAAAAGCCATGAAACTGAAACACATGAAAGCAAAACCTATAGGATTGGGAGGCTAAGATCAAAACTGAATACTGCCACCAAGTATATATAATTAAC